>OU015751.1:44073536-44132675 GCA_907169655.1 Acomys percivali
TTCTTCTTCTTCTTCTTCTTCTTCTTCTTCTTCTTCTTCTTCTTCTTCTTCTACTACTACTACTACTACTACTACTACTATTATTATTATTATTATTATTATTATTATTATTATTATTATTATTATTATTATTATTACTATGTTCCATTCTGTGAGCTTTGGACACATTATTTTATCCTTAAAAATACACCTGATATATGCAGTGTTGTACCAATGTGAACTCAACTGACAAGTGTTAAGTGTCAAGGCTAATGGGAAAATTAAAATTTTTAACTCAAGACTCTTCAGTGTCAGAACTTGACCTCATAGCTCTAGTCTGTCCTGCTTGCCTTCCTCTATATTCAGTGGGTAGTGGAGATCTGCTGGTTTCAAGTGCTTTTATTAATTCTTCATTTAAAGCAAATTGATTTGTATATGTAATTTATGTATATGCATGATTATCTGTAAATAATTATAATATATAATTCAAATTAATTTTATTTATGTTTAGATACTTTTGAAATTTGTGGCTTGCTTGGTTTACATTCTTAAATACTTGTTTACCAGCTTACAACTTTTTGTGGGAAGGTTATATAACCATGAGGAGGTTATACGTTTTTTGGAGGCCAATGTTTTTTGGAGGGAGTGGGTGACTAGGGAATGAGCCTTGAGATGTATAGCCTTTCATACTTCTTGGTCCTTCTCTTCTTGACTAAGGATGCAAAGTGACCATAGGACTTCCAATTCTGCCAGCATGCCTTCCATACATAATGTATGCCCCTGAAGTACAGGCCAAAAGAAACTTCTTCCTACATAAGTTGCTTCTTGACAAGTATTTAATGAGAGTGGTGATGAAAATAACAAATGCACCAATTACTTGTTGACATTTTTAGAGATGTTATAAACATAAATTGTGCCAATTTGAACCTCTGGGCATCTAGTTACATGTATTTTTGTCTTAAAATGTCTATGGATTTTATTTTCTCCTTAAAAATAAAGTTTTGATAAACAGTTGGTGTGTTTGTATTTGAAAGAGACCTAAAGGTTATATGAGAGGCTTTGAAAAGAAGAACAGGAAATGGATATGATGTAATAATGTTATACTCTCTAAAATTAAGGTCTTGTATGAAAACACCTACCTTATAAGGTTATTTGTATGTTAAATTAGATAATCATCATGGCATATTTGAACTCTAAAACCAAATATTTATATAATTTCTGGAGACACTGATAATAATAAAATGATAACCTTAAACTTATGTATTGCCTAAAACTAATATTTGATAGCTTTGGATATATATTATCCATGTTCACTGTGGAAAAAACCCTTCTAATGAAAAAATATTTAAATTATAAGAAAAATATTACAACATTATTTGGAGACTATGTATATGTGAGTAGAAGTTCTGATTAATGGTAATGAGATTTCTGTTGGCATAATCTTCATGAAGTTCACTAACATTGCAATACCGATCAATATTTCATTTCAATGTGTAGATGAATGGAAGCCCATTGAAATGATTGACATAGTACACTTTATTCAATAATACATTGATGTACGGTTAGGTCTGTTTATGTTTTTACTGTTGCAAATCATGAATATACAAACATTGGTACACAATTATTCATTTGAATGTTTCATTTATATAAATATAAATAAGAAACCTTATTTATATCAATAGAAATAGTCAAAGAAACACAAAACATGCCAGAAGCAAATCTGGAGTGAGGAGTAATTCTTTTGTTTCCCCCATTTTTATTAACTTTTTAAAATTCACTTTATATCCTGGTCATAGCTCTATCCCTCCTCACCTCCCAGTCCCACCCTCCCTCCCTCTCCTCTATAATTCTCCCCTATTCCTGAGAAAAATGAAGCAGAACTTCCCATCCACCCCAACTCATCAAGTCACCTCAGGACTGTGTGTTCATCATCTCCTGTGGCCTGGCAAGGCTGTCCAGTAAGGGAGAGGGATTGAAAAGCTGTCAGGAGAGTCCATGTCAGAGACAGCCTCCACTCCCCTTACTAGAGGACCCACATGAAGCCTGAGCTGCCCATTGGCTACACTTGTGTAGGGGGCCTAAGTCCAGTCCATGCATGGTCCTTGGTTGGTGCTTCAGTCTCACTAAGCCCCTCTTGGCCCTGGCTAGTTGGCTCTATTCATTTTCTTGTGAAGCACCTGTCACCCCCAGGTCCTTTTCTTCTTCCCCTCAGTTTTACACAAAGCTCCCTACTGATCAGATGCACATATGAACACACAACTCTGATAGTGTGCACAAGACTTGTACAAACTCAAGGAGAAAAGAAAACACAGCATGAGGACAGATGATGCTCCACCCCCATTCTGAGGAGCTATGAGTAACAAGAGCTATTGGAAGAGTATTCTTTTTAAGTAAGTTTTCTTTAAATGTGTGACCCAAGATTAGCCCAAAATGCACCAGAGTTTATAGGCAACATTAATTTGACTTGATGAGCTCAATAAATAAATAAATAAATATAAAAAAGACCATGTACACAGGGTTGTGTAAGTGTGAAATGGGGTTTGTATCTGGGAAGAGATGGGGAAAAGTCATGACTATAATCAAAATATAATGCATGAAATTCTCAGTATAATACAATTTTTTAAAATAAATGAATAAATATAAATAACAGTTAAAAGTGGTCAAGGGATATTAGCCTTGGAAGGACACCATACACAGGATTTATCTTTTGCTCATTACAAATCTATTTAAAATTAGAAATTTTAATTGACAGAGGTGAATTAATACCAAGAATTAATGAGGCAATAATTAAAATTAATATTAGAACTGAACTGGAGTGTGCAATGATAATATGTCTCTATTCTAAACTCAGAAAGTGTGAAAATAATGACTGAGATTCAGGGTAATGTGGTTCCATGACTCAGCATATTAAGAAATTTATGCAAAATTAAGCACACAAGTCACCTGAGCCAAGCAGAATTGATTACTCGGCTAGCTGGTGGCATCCAAGAAGAAAGAAAGGGCAAACAGCCCTGATCTTTACATGCAGGTTCTTGTTCCAGAGTCATCATGCAGACCCACCAAGAAGATAGACAAAATGCAAACTAAAATAAGTAAAATGCAAAGCATAGTTATTATAGCAGGATGGGTATTTTGACAGAGACAAGGTGAGTTTCAAGTCAAGGTGCTATGGAAGCAGAAGCAAGACAGAAGGACATGGGAGACTGATGGAAACAAAATGGAGAGGGGGGAAGAAATACTTGGGAGGGAAACATGTTTGTACCAACTCTTATTCGAAGGCATTTTGAAGTTTCCACACTCTGTGTCATTTTCAGTTAGGCTTTGTTTTAAGTGGCCCATTCTTAGTTATTCCTAGGAGCTCAGTCTCCATGAGTTTATCAAGTCATTTTATTTTTTATCTTGATATTGGCACCCAATTTCCATAAAAAAGATAAAGAATTTTAAAAATCAAGGAATTACAGGATAAATGAGATCAAAGAAAGCAAAGATTATTTGGCTTACTATTGATGTCATTATCTTTAAACTAACCTATATTTATTTAAGCATTCTTTACTATCATACAGCAATAATCTGCTCCATGAATTAATGAAGGGTACCAAGGCGTCTTTTACATGGGACCGTACTCTATTATTCTGAAATATGTTAATTAATTGATTTATCTGTCTCTATAAGATAATGTTATTTGTTTTACAGAAAAGGTAGAGATTAAAAATGATTTATTAATGGACATCATGGAAGAGAGTCTGCCCCTGACACTATTAATGATACTCTGCTATGTGTGCAGACAGAGCCTAGCATAATTGTCTTCTGAGAGGCTTCATCCAGCTTCTGATGTAAACAGATGCAGAGACCCACAGCCAAACAATAGGCAGAGCTTAGGGAGTCTTGTGGAAGGGTGTGGCAGGGGGACAGAGGGGATGAGTGGGAGCCAGAGGGATCAGGGACACAAGATGACCAGATGTACAGAGAGTTGCCTAACCTAGGCACATGGACCTTACAGTGACTAAACCACCAAACAAAGAGCACACGTGGGCTGCACCTAGGCTCTCTACACATATGTAGCACATGTGCCACTTGGTTTTCATGTGGGTCTCTTAACAATTAGAGCAGAAGCAGCCTCTTACTCAGTTCCCTGCCTTTGGATCCCTTTCTTCTAACTGGGATGCCTTGTCTGGCCTCAGTGACAGAGGAGGCACCTAGATCTGCTGAGACTTGATGTACCAGGGTGGGTTGGTACCCATGGGGGCCTCCCTTTCTCTGAGGAAAAGGGGATGGCAGATAGGGGGTGTGAGTGTGGGACTGGGAAGAGAGGAGGTCAGGCTATAAAGTAAATAATAATGAAAAATAAAAGAACAAATAGACCATGAGAGAAATGACTTATTAAAACTTAATATTAAATAAGTTTTGAGCCAGAAAATTGGAATTTCTAACTGTTTTAATTCCTTTCCTGTTTGCTGTGATAAAAACACTCTGAATAGCGAAATAGGGGAGATTTTATTCTAGCTCACAGTTCCGGGTTTTGTCCACCATGATAGGGAAAGTTGAGGGATAATCAGTGTGAAGCAAATTTCGCATCACATTCACAATAAAAAGGTAAAAAAAAATTAATGTGTGCTTCTCTTCAGCTCCATTTCTCCACACATACCAGCTAGAATTGCAGATGGGGATGCTCCACCCAAAGTGGGCATGTCTTCTCACCTCAGGTAACATAGGCATTATAGATACCCCTCCACAGGCAGGTGCAAATCTCCTTTCCCCAGGAGTTTCTAGTTCTGTCAAGTCAACATTGACATTAACCACCACATAGAGTATTTGCATGGTATTTATTTTCTAATAAATTAATGTAGCAAAAACTCTTAATGAAGTCTTTAGAAAGATATAAACCTTTTAAAGGTTTAGGTTAGCATAAAAAGAAATGAAGCAGGAAACAACAAGAAGAAATCATGACTCATGTATATGAAGCTGCTGTGATGAGATCCATAAAATTTGTATGTTAAAATGTTATTTTTATGCTTATATTCCATCTTCACTGGCTCATAAGATTAGTACCAATAACATTTTTCAGGAAAAGCTAAATATATTCACTCACAAGTAAGCTTTATCCATTGATAAAGTAATCTTAGAATGATTATTATATTTATAAAACATTATAATAAGAATTCATGTTTGCCAGAGTTCTTAAATTTTTCCTTGCTAATCAGATGACATGAAAGGGAACAGGCAGACAACTTCATCAACTTAAACATACTACTTTAATTGCAAGAGTGGAGTTAGGCTTTGCAGTTCACAGTGGAGAGGGAAGAGAGAGGGAGAAAAGCTATTGTCTCCTATTTTCCTTGAAAAGTGCCTGGTACTCCTAACACTGCCGTGCCCTCCTTTGAGATAGAATTGTAAACATAGAAAAATTAGGGCTCTTTCTTTTAAAAACTTTTTGGCAAATATACAAGTAACTCAGTGAAGCCTTGCATACTAAACTAAGACCCACCTGGAGTAACATATAATGTTTCTGAGATATTTTTGAAGTATCCTCTGGATTCTTATTATTTTTCCTCTAGATCCTTCAGTTACTTGTTTGCTTTGTTTAAAACATAATTTAGCAGCCCTGAATGGAGATGCATGGTATGTCTGAGATTCAAATTTCCATCCTGGGTTGGAGAGAAACTGATTTGTTTTCAGTTTACCTTCACTTACTTTGAAGTTACTCCCTCTTGCTTAAGCCTACTGACAATTTACATATTCTTATATTTTAGTTTGTTAAACCACGGTATTCTCTTCTCTGACTTATCTAATGCTTAGCTGATTATAATTTTCCAACGACTTTCAATTTTGAAAGAAAAAGGAAAGCTATTTGCTGAGATTTGATGCTGTCAGGCAGATGAAAACATGATCACACCAGTTGGGAGACACTGAAACAGTTGTTTCGTTTCCTAACATTAGTGACACAAGGCTTCAACGATGCAGGACCAGCAGGTTTAAAAAGTCTATCACATAGCAGCATGTCTATAGCTTATAGCCCTGCCACACATACTTGAAAATTAAGTATTATTGTCTAAAAAACTAAATTGATACATAAGTTTGTTACTTCTCCTGCGTGTATATTCCTCAGCATATTTTCAGATCTAGACTTTTTCTCTATTCTTCTTTCCATTCCACGGTACCTGCTGCACTCCAAGACAATAATGACTTAATATTTGCTCAATAAATGGAATTTTAGCAATAAAAAATACTATGACTGAGGAGGCTCTGGCAGGCCTTGCCCTTCTCCCTTTCCCCCTGACTTTCTAAAAAACAAAACAAAACAAAACAAAACAACTTGATTACATCCCTAAAGCTAGCCTACAAGGACTAGTCCCTTACTTGGCCATTTCCTCCTCCTGAGGCTGATTACCAAGGTCCAATTATAAAAATATTGAAGTCTAGCAATCAAAATCCCCATTTGGCTCACCTGATTACCATGCCCAATTAAAGTTAAATACCTCAGGGGCTGGAAAGATGGCTCAGTCGTTGAGAGTACTGTCTGCTCTTTCAGAGGTCCTGAGTTCAACTCCCAGCAGCCAAATGGTGGCTCACAACCATCTATCCTGGGATCTGATGCCCTCTTTTGGCCTGCAGGTGTACATGCAGATAGAGCACACATAGATTAACTAATTAAAAAACGTTAATCACCTCATCCTAACACAGGATTTCCCCCTTTTACCTACATAAACCGACATTTTCCTATATGCCACGTTTGTCTCCTCCTTATCCAGAGATAGTCCTCCAGAACAAATATTCCTTCCCTACATCCCTTGTTCTCTTTCCCTTCTCCTTTGTCCTCTGTCTCCTGTCTTTGTCTATTGTTCCCTGTCCTCTGTCCCTATGGGGCAAATAAATCTTCTATATGGTGGGAGTTTGGTACTGGGGTCCTGAGCTTATGTTAATTTCTTACAATTTGTTACTCTTTATCAGAAATTTACTCACTGTTTTTGCAGTTTGTTTGCCTGTTTGTTTTTTATTTCCAATGAGTTAGAAAAATGTCCAATGACCTCTCTTACCTTGCTATGCAGTTAAGACACTTTCCAGTGCTTTAACTGTATACATCATGTAAGATATGTTTTATATTCCCTGTGCTGTTTATGCCTTTCTTCTTTGTGTGTATTTTTCACATAATGAGGTAGGCAATATCAGGATGGCAGGTCATTAGTATCGGGCCCCTCACTCAACAGAAGTACCATGAAAAATATAACAGGAACTGCAGAATTGTAATGCAATACTTACATGAGAAATAGAACAGGAGTCCTGGCGCTGACCCTGGAGAAGATCTGACACCTTGAGCTGCCCAGAATGTCACTAGTTGATAGCTATAGAAACTGGATTTTAAGTGATGCTAACCTCACACAATTGCCACATGACAAGAAAACATACAAACAGACAACAACAACAACAACAACAAAAAAAAAAAAAAAAAAAAAAAAAAACCCTAACAAACCTGTATGTTCCTCTTTCAAGAGTCAACCCAACTGGGCAGGCCAATCACTAAGGACAGGAAACATGTCCTTAAAAGCCTTCTGTTACATAGTGTTACACTCATCCTTTTTACCTTTATACTGATGGTTCAGCATACTGTGTTTTCGGTAGGCTATTGCCTCTATGCAAAGCAACGCTAATTTTACTTTGTATTAGCCTGAGTAAAATCTCTCTAGCAAGCTTACTACTATTTATAGAGTGCATGGTGAATTCTCGGACTTGGTATGTTTTCGGAAATTGAAATCTCGTCTCTCACTTAATGCCCAGTTGTAAACTGGAGTCTTCCAGTTGGCATTTAGCTCTACGTTAAACTCAGGTCTGATCAGTAGTAGAAGGTGAGTTGCAAAAATTATAACATCTTTGCTTTATTTCTATCAAGACTGATGTTCTTCCCAGTAGTTTCTATATCTTATTTCTCCAGCAGAGTCGTAATTAGGTGAGGTACCAACAGCCATTTACTATAAAGAACTGCTATCTAAGTAAGACTGTCAGAGGTTGTTTATTCTACGAAGTGGATAATACTGAGAAAAAATATCTCATAAAAAAAGATTGCCATTTATTCTAAAAGGTTACTATAAATAAAAGATGCCACATTAACTCAATTTTATTCAGTACATTTTTGCAAGAGGAAAATAGAAAAGCAAAACTTAGAATATTCTGTCTTGCTCCTTTTTTACAGAAGAGAGGTAAAAGAATCTTACATATAAATTCCATTCTAAAGCCTGAATGAGAATAAAATGTAATATAAAATAATTATATATATTATGTGATATATAAAATATTGTATGACCTTTACTCTCTAATATCTTCCTACAATATATATATATAACAAGAATCCCACATTTGTTTAGAAATCCTATTATAATATTAAATTCAATAGAAGGCCAATAAAGTATCAATTGATGTCATTTGGTTTGATCAAGTTCTCTGCACAGCCACAGAGGGAATGTATTTGTTACTGGTTTCTGAGGCCTGGTAGTGAGTGATAACATACAAGCTAAAAAACATTTAAAGCTCAGTAATATTTCACTAGTGCTTTCCCAATTAATTGATCACTTTGTTTAGCTGGTGGATTGTTTTTTGTTTTTGTTGTGGTAGTGGTAGAATTAATCACAAGGTATTTTGTAAGCCTTTCAATCTGTTTTCCCTGTGTCTCCTGTTGTCAGAACACAGTCCATGAATGAAGCTTTATGAGCATCATTCTGAGAGCTTATGAGAAAACTCTAAGAACACAAGACAAAAGTGTTGTGACTTCTGTTCCTCCATAACATGGGTTGTTGTTGGAATTTGTTTTCATGCCCCCTCAAGGTAGGGTAAATAGGAGAGGGTTTACTTCAGATTACCCACAATCTACTATTATTATTCAGATGATGTTTCCAAGCACAGGTTGTCCTCATAACTCTATTTTGCCTAAAGTTTTGTGAGCATTGCTCATTTGGCTATGCTTAGCCCTCAGAATACACTCAGAATATAAATTGTCTGGTGTGCTGAGTAAAGTTGGCTATTCCATGAGACTTTTCCTTATTTCTTAGACACTGCTTACCTAGACCCAGGTTCACTTCACCAATTAGAGGGGTAACATCCTGTGATTTTCTTGTGACTGTGAATTCCAGTCCATCTTTAGTCAGAGGCATACTTCCCTTGTAGCCTCAGGAAGCACAGTAGATACTGACTGAATCAGGGATGTGGCCATGACAAAAGTTATGTCTGAAACTTCACATCAGCCCAGAACCTCCCAGACACTGAGATTGTGTTACTTCACCCTTAAATTGCCTTCCATCCCAATGTCCCCTTCATATTATGATCTCCCAGACTCAGATCTTCATCATGGCTCAGGCTGCCATTTTGTTGCTTTTTCCTATAGAAACGGCTTTAGAGAATAACTACTCTTAATGTTCTGCCTCTAGTCACACAGTAAGGAGCATCAGTGACAAATGCTGCCAGGTTTCCCTGTAGCCACCCTTGGGATGTTGGTTGAATATACTGAGCGTACCATGCTGGTGACTCTGAAAAGGGTAAAGAAGACTGTGGCCTTTGGCTTCTTTTTACACCCAGAAAAAACAACAGATAGGACAAATCAATATTCCTGTCACATTATCTCTTCTGTTATTCATAATGTTTAATTTCCGCTGAGAAGCTGTTTGAAAGCTGTTTAAAATTCATGTCTCTGGAAATCACCAACACACCACTCAGAAACTCTAAAATACTGCTCAGAAACTACATTTTACGCACAACCAACAAGTAACTAATTCTGAAGCCAATGCTTTGTGATAGTGCACTGCTTTAGGGCTTACCAATTACTTTCACAAGCATACATACTTATTATGAGCAGGTAAGTTGCTTATTCACTCTTGCCATTTGGAAAGACAAAACAAAATGCCAGTCAATACATTAAAACAAAATGACAAAAGAAATAAAAAAAAATAAACAAAATTAAACAAGCAAACAAAAAAGCCGCGAAAGCCAACATACAGTATATACTCAGTATCAGTGGATTAAGACGTGTATATGATCATTAACTTGAATGATCACAAATTCTGTTCAGAGTAGAAAAATAATACAAGGGCAATGCTCCTGGCAATTGTTACGATAGAAGTGGCCTGAAAAACCTGCCACCTATCCGTCTCTTATTCTTCCTTTGCCCCTTATTCTTTCTGTCTCTGTCTCATTTCTGTCTGTCTCTGTCTCCTTCTCTTCCCCCTTTTTTTCTCTTCTCCCCTCCCCAACCCTCCCCTCCTCCTCCTCTTCCTCCTCCTCCTCCTCCTCCTCTTCTTCTTTTTCTTCTTCTTCTTCTTCTTCTTTTCTCTCTCTCTCTCTCTCTCTCTCTCTCTCTCTCTCTCTCTCTCTCTCTCTCTCTCTCTCTCTCTTCCATGCTTCTAAAATAAACCTTATACTATGTATGTTGTGTGGCACACGTTTAGCATTGGTGGTCCTGTGTTGGGAAGGGCTTTTCCAGTATTGCTGAGGCACTCTGCAATAACTTCTACTGAACTCCTACTACCGGCCACACTGCCCACAACAATTTGCCTTCTGGTCCACTGATTACTAATTGCTAACTGCAGCTCCATCCAACACCAACCAACTGATTGGTAGGTTTTCCCACGCTGGTCAAAGTAAACAGCAACATCCAGCTGTTTCTGCTGACCTCTGCTCAGACACCTTCCCCGGGTGAGACTTCCTTCTCCTACTGACTCTGTTTCCTTTCCCTCTTTCTCCACACCAAAACTCCTGGAAGCAGGTGAAATTGTGCGTCTGCCCTTGCCACTGGCAAACAATATAATGACATGGTTGCCCAGCTTGTGCCAACTCGTTTCTAGTCCCTAGAGTCTTCTGTGATGCATTTCTCTCTTTACCCACCCATAGGAACAGAGTCCCCAACTTGGAGACAGGCAGCTTCTAAATTGTCTCATCACACTGCCTAAGCCATGGGGGAATATATAAAAAAAAAACAAAACAAAAACAAAAAACTTTCCTTTCTTTGCCTTTTTCTCACTCCAAAACTTGGTTGTAAACTGCCCTGCCACCATTGCCCCGCCCTGCAGGAGCTCAGAACACCTCTGGGCCAGTGGAGCACGTGCCCTGCAGTCAGATCTCAATTTTTACCACTGCTGAGGTAAATTTAATTCTAAAGTCTACTTAGAGATTCTCCCATGTGGCTCTGGCTCCAGCTTTCTTCCACTTCCTACAGCTGCCCTCTGCACCTGTGGCTCCAGGTCTCCCCTACTCCACACCCATGCATGGT
The DNA here is from genome assembly GCA_907169655.1 of Acomys percivali. Classification (NCBI taxonomy): domain Eukaryota; kingdom Metazoa; phylum Chordata; class Mammalia; order Rodentia; family Muridae; genus Acomys; species Acomys percivali. Next base: position 44,084,764 of record OU015751.1, read on the forward strand.
CTCAGTGAAAGCTGATGACAGTAGCTGCCACAGCAGCTTCAGCTGTGGCTCTAGTGGCAGTTTCTGTCCATGGCTGTGCTGAGTCCGGTGACAGCGGCACTGGCTAGGAGCCATGGAAACCCGTGGCAGCACGTTTAAAATCTACCCACTGCAGGCTGCTCACAACACCTGGCTAATCTGATCATCATGTTGGTTTTGGGATAAGGGGTGGAGCCTTGTGACCCTCTTGGCTGAGGGAAATCTTGTGACCAGCCACCACCTGTGGCTACAACCGCCATCTTTAGTGACGGCTGCAAGCCTACCTTACATCCATGCCAAACTCCAAAAACAACTTCTCCCTTTTATATATGATGGTCCTCAAACCTGTCAGAAAATCTTTACAATATCTACATTCAAATGCCTAATAAAATCCTCTTTCTGATTTCTTTTCTACTCAAAAAAATCTTTTATCTCCTTTTAGACTAACAAACCAACAAGTTTCATTTAAAACTGGAATATATTTTTATATAAATTCAAATTTATATTTTTACAATATGCTACATATATAATTAAACTCTGGTTCAAAATATTTTTATATTACATTTTATTTCTAACTTATGTCTTTACTAATTCCTAGACAACTAAATAAATACTGTTCCTCCTGTCAGATACTCTGGATTTAACTACAGACTTCCTGGCTAATGGGCTTGATACAATTTTAAAATTATTCTACAATGTTCTAATATATTGCCAGCCCTGGAAATTGTGTTATATTAATTCTAGAGATGTTCATTTGTTCACAATGTTTAAATTGAATTATCATGCTCTACATGCATTCTCAAAAGCTTAAAATCACTATTTTAAATACATTTAGCCTTGTTCCTGCAATTTATACTGTAACTTTAGACATTCATAAGCTGTGGAATTTTTATAAACTAAATCATTTAACTGTTATGTTCTCTGTTTATGGATTATGTTTATGAATTTTAAGGCTTCAACCTAACAGGGATAAAACAGAAAGTCCTAGTCTTTAATTATTAAGATCTTGTAAATGATCAAATCATTTAAAATATTCAAGAAAATATTTTTAGTCATGCTAAAAAACCAATAAGACATATTCTCAAGGTCAAGCATAAGATAGAATCATGACAATCCACTTTATGTTTGTAAGATGTAGTTTAGAGCAGATAACTAAAGACAGACAAAGGTTGCTTAACTCAAAAATATTAGCCCTCAATCTTGTCAGAGATCTGTTGAATACGGCATTTAACATATGTAAGTTTATTATTAACAGAGAGAGAGAGAGAGAGAGAGAGAGAGAGAGAGAGAGAGAGAGAGAGAGAGAGAGATATTTCCAGATTCTAATAGTTGATATCCAAGGTATGCAAGAAGATTTTGGGCACAATGGCAGATGACTTCAGCCCCTGGGCAAGACTGCCCCCAGTGCCTCTCCCTCTGCTAGGGCCCAGCCTGAAGCATGGACAAACTGGATAACCATAGACTCATTGTCTCACATTGCTGAAAACGAGGTGAGGTCAGTTCTCCCATGTTCTCCTTCCTCAGAAACAGTCTTTCATCCTCTGTGCCTGATGGCCAGACTATCTCTTACCATGCTACCATGTTACCACAGAATCCTGTGGTACTGTGTAGGTACTGGCCTATGACTAGTTATCTCTGTCATTTTTATTGATATATGGATTCATTCAGGTTACAATTTATCCTTCTCAGGTGTCTAATCACGTTTATGGCTAAGCTGATGTTAGCTTAATAACTAGAAAACAGACAATTAGCACTTTCGCCCAAAGAATCTCTCATGTTAGTTCATTAATCAATTTATTAGCTAATTAAAAATACTAGATACTAGTTCTCTTATATAAAATAGGAAACCAAGTGGACTGGACCCAGGGGGTAGGGGGCCTGCACAAACTGATGTACCAACCAAGGCCAATGTATGCCATAAACCTAGACCCCCTATTCAGATCTAGCCAATGGACAGTTGTGTGGAGAGCGGAGACTGACTCTGACATAACTCTGCTGCCCCCTACTTGACCACTTCCCCTTGGGGAGGTCTGGTGGCACTCAGAGGAAGGGGAAGCAGCTACCAGGATGAGACCTGATAGGCTGTGATCATATAGTGCAGGAGGAGATCCCCTTCTGTCACAGGCTTGGGGAGGGGAATGGGATGAAAGAGGGAGGGAGGGGGAATGGGAAGATACAAGTGAGGGGTATAGCAATTGGGATGCAATCTGAATAAATTCTTTAAATAAAAAAATTTTTAAAAAGAAACAGATTTGTCTTACAGACTTCAGGTTAAAGATAAACAGGCTTCAAATACTTTCCCAGTCCCCTTCAGATGCAGAAAACCAGGCCTTAAGTTACACTCCTGGGATGTGAGATTTGTATGGAAAAATTGGAGGGGGGGAGGAATGGAAGGATCCAGAGGGGCCTGGAGTTCCACAGGGTAACCACCAAGGCCAGTAGATCTGGACCCAGGGGCTCTGAACAGTCTGGTGCACCAAGAAAGGACAATGCACGCAGAGTACCTAGACCCTCTGTTCCGAAGTAGCTGATAGACAGCTCATGCTCCACGTGTATGGGGAGGGAGGACAGAAGGGACTTCCTCTGACATGAACTCTCATGCCTGCAGATTTGATTACTGTCCCTCGGTGAGGTGACCATGGTGGTGCACAGAGGAAGGGGATGCAGGCTACACTGATGAGACTGTGGCCAAAAGATGGGGGAGGAGGCCCCCTATCAGAGGTCTAGGGGAGGGGAATAGAGTGGAACAGGGAGTGAGGGTGGGAACTGGAAGATAAGAGCAACGGGATAACTATTGGAAAGTAATGTGAGTAAATTATAATTTTAAAAAGAGTTTAAAAAGATCATCATCAAAAAAAAAAAAAAAGAAATACCTTAGAGATGAAGTACATCTCTAGATGTGTCTGTTAATGGTGCGTTTCCAGAGACAGCTGGATCTAGATGCTTATGGTGTTATCTGTTGATGGATTTACTGATTTGCTGTCATTATTTGGAATTTGTAAAAGGAAAAAAGGGTGACCTAGAATTTGGAACTAAATCACTGTTGGAGTGTCATTTGTTATTGTACCTGGTCCTGGTACTGTCTTTTCTTTGCTTGCCAACCACTATGATATGCACTGTTCACTCGGCCATACTTTCTGTCATGATAGAATGAGCAATCTGAAATCCGGAGACCCTAAGTTGTTTCTATCAGGTATGTTGATCACAGAGCTGAAACATTAGTCAATACTAGATTTTGACTTCTTGTTTCTGTAATAACTACCTGAGTACATCAACTCAAAGAGGAAAGTTTATTTTATATCATTATTTTGATGGTTCGAGTCAATGAACAATTATCCCCACTATTGATGTGTCTGGGGTGAGGCTGATTCTCACAGTGGTGGCTTGGGATAAAATTACTTATAGCCAAGACATGAACAAGAACAAAGAAGAAAACAAGACCTCAAAATACCCATAATGGCATGTCCTTAAGTGGCCAGAGGACCTCCTACTCAACCCACATCTTAAAAAAATCTGTCACCTTCAAAATACTTTGTAGGTATTTTGATAGGGATTGCATTGAATCTGTAAATTGCTTTTGATAAGATGGCCATTTTTACTATGTTGATTCTCCCGATCCATGAACAAGGTAAATCCCTCCATCTTCTGATGTCATCTTCAATCTCTTTCTTCAGAGGTTTGAAGTTTGCTTGGTTAGAGTTACTCCTAGATATTTTATATTGTTTGTGGCTATTGTGAAGGGAGTAGTTTTCCTAATTTCTTCCTCTGCCTGTTTGTCATTTGTATACAGGAAAGCTACTGACTTTTTTGAGTTTATTTTGTATCCTGCCAATTTGCTAAAGGTGTTTATCAGCTGTAGGAGTTCTTTGGTGGAATTTTGGGGGTCACTTATATATACTATCATATCATCTGCAAATAGGGATAATTTGACTTCTTCCTTTCCCATTTGGATCCCCTTGATCTCCTTTTGATGTCTTATTGCTCTGGCTAGAACTTCAAGAACTATATTGTAGAGATATGGGGGCAGACGGCAGCCTTGTCTGCTTCTCGATTTTAGAGGGATTTCCTTGAGTATCTCTCCATTTAATTTAATATTGGCTGTTGGTTTGCTGTATATAGCCTTTATTATGTTTAGATAAATACCTTGTATTCCCGATCTCTCCAGAATTTTAAACATAAATGGGTGTTGGATTTTGTCAAATGCTTTTTCTGCATCTGAAGAGATGATCATGTGGTACATTTACACTATGGAATACTACTCAGCTATTAAAAACAAGGAATTCCCAAAATTTGTGGACAAATGGATTGATCTAGACATTATCATAATGAGTGAGTTCACCCAGAAGCAAAAAGAGACAAACGGTATATACTCACTTATATCAAAACACCAGTCCAAGGGATATGTACCATGAAAAATTTTACTTACCAGGAAAGTGGGTCAGAGGAGAGGTCATCCTATTGAGACTTTAGGTGAGAGTAGCAGGGAAGAATGAGGAAATAGTAGGACCCACTGGGTCCTGGAAACCTACAAGAAGAACTTTATGAGAGGCAGATCTGGGTCCTGAGGTCCTCCTCAAACTAAGGCACCAGCCAAGGAGAATATAGGCAGTAAACTTCGAACCCATACCAAGACCTAGCCGACGAACATGATATTCTCCACCATTGAATGGAGAGTGAGATCTGACTCTCACACGAACTCTGGTGCCCCTTTTCTGACAATGTCCCCTGGATGGGGAGGCCTGACGTCACTCAGAGGAGGGATAGCAAGTTACCAAGAAGAGACTCGATACCCTAAGAGCATATATAGGGGGAGGAGTTCTCCCTCAATCACAGACATAGGGGAGGGGAGAAGGGGGGAAGTGGGAGGGAGGGAAGAATGGGAGGAAACAGGGGAAGGGCTACCAATCAAGATGTAATATGAATAAATTAATTTAAAAAATCTGTCACCTCCCCATCCACCAAGTGTAATGCAGACTTATAAAACATAGACCTTTGAGACATTATACCTCCACACTAAAACAGGTTATTTTACTTTTTCAAACATTGGGTCTTTTTTTAACGGTCAGTGCTTATTTTCCATGGAATTCACTTCCATCAAAGAAGTAAGACTTTTTTTTTAATAGATTTATATCAATGAATGAAATATGTAGTAGAACTCAATGAAAATAGAAATACAAATTGAAACCTCATTTATTACTTTTTATTCTAAAGAGCAAAACCATTGTTGTACTTAACTTACCAAACCAATCAAAGCCTGACCTATGAGATTGTCTTCATGTAGGTACTCATAATATTATAATAGCAGGTTATCTTGCATGATAGAACTATTTGGTAGAATACAGACTTGAAATAATAATATTGATTTCAGAAACTATAATTCATCTAACAAATATTGCCATGTAAAAGTACTAGAAAATGCTGTAATAACTGTTTTTGTTGTGGAGTGACTGATAGGCAAGAAGTTAGTCTATTTCTTGTCCATAGTTTTTTATCAGCCATAAAAAAATACTTGGTACTGGTGAGATTTCTTAACAGCTAAGGGCCTTTGGTTTTGAAGAGGACCTATCTTTCATTTCAAGCATCCACACAGTACCTCACAACCATCAGTACCTCAAATTCCAGAGGTTCTGATGCTTTCTTCCAATCTCCACAGAAACGAGGCACACATGTAGTGGACAGACACACATACCGGCAGAGTCATACATATATAATTAAATGGCAACCTGAAAGTGAGGTAATATGCATTTTCTTCCTATAGAAAACTGTCTCTTCAGGATATGACTCTGCTTGCAGTGGTCGATGCTGTGATTTCCTCAATTCCTCACATTCCCCCAAGGAACTTAACTGTTCTGCCTTGGGCAGCAAATGAGTTAATAAAGAATAAGCCAACCATAAAAGATAGTTTATAAGCTCTCAAATTTGAATTTAACTTGAATGCAGGCTTGCTCTCTTGTGTATCAACAGCAGTCACATCAGCTGACTTGTAAATTACTGGATCTCATTACAATGTGTGTGCTTTCACTGTTGATGGCTGCCCATTGCTCATGGCCACAGCTTAGAAGGAGATGCTTGCCTATCTACTGTTTCTGATGATGCACTCTAGCAGATCATCTGAGGAGCCTTTCCTGAGATTTTCTACCTACTTTTAATAAGACTATTTGTAAGGGTCATGGCTTTTGAGACACCATTACACTATGTAGCCTGAGCTGGTATGGAATTCTCTAAGTAGACTATGCTAACCTAGAACTCACAAAGATCCTTCTGCCTCTGCCTGCTGAGTTCTGGAATTAAACATGTGCCTCACTAGCATTTCATTTTTAGTTAGAAGTGTTTAAAGGTGGTTCAGTATTCAAAGCTCCAGAAAACAGAACAGATACAAAGAGATTGGTTAAAAAAAAAATAGTATTCTGATTCTATCAGCCTTTACTGTCACATGAACAGTCGATCTGTAATTTCGAAGTCCATTAACCTCTCTGGCTTTCCCTTTGTCACAGAGAGAATCCTTTGACATGGACAAAATGTGGGACCTTTGTGAATTTTCATCCTTTTTCCTATATTAATATAGCCTCAGAGCTACGCAAAGAGGTGAAACTAACAGTGAAATTCAGGTCAAGGACAAGGCTGATTGACTTTGCTTTTTAAATATTTAACTACTGGATGAGCATACAGTGCAGATAGCTAAAACAATAGTCTGTTTGGCAATTCTTGTAAAGCAAATATCAGTTTTGTTCACTTCTAGAATTCCAGGATGAAACTGATCTTGACTGAGGCAGGTGGTTTGTATTAGTTACATAACACCACATAAAAAGTTGGGGTCAAATTTCATCAACTTGAAACACATCTACTACCTGAGAGTCTCTAGGTCCCTCATCTGAGTGCAGTTGCTTGAGTGATCTAGTTTAATCTGTACTCTGAAAGTCAGCCAGGCTGTGCTCATCTAAAACTATGTCTGAGGGGAGACCTACTCTGTTCCTGAGATTGGCAAGATTCCTCATGGATGGCTAGACAAGGGCTTTGTTTTCCTCAGTTTCAATTAAGCATGCTTAGGCAAAACATTTCTACACATAAAAATAAATAATGTGTTTTAAATACATTATTTCCCCTTTTGTTGAAAATAGAATTTTGCCTCACCTAATATATTTTGATTACAGTTTTCCCTTTATGTACTCCTTACAATTCCCCTCCCCTCCCATCCAGATTCACCCTTTCTCACTCTCATTAGAAAACATAAATCAAAAACCAACACATTGGAATAGGACAGAATAAACAAAAAGAAGGACAAAAAACACAAAAAGACACACATCAAAGCCAGACACAGAAGCAGGGACACACTTCTTTGCACACTCAAGAATCCCATAAAAACACTAAACTGGAAGCCATAATGCATATCCAACAAGCTCTAAGGTAAAAAGAAAGGAAAAAACAATAACATATTTTTTAATGAAAAAAGTCTGACATATTATGAGACAAGAAAGCTTAAAATATACCAATGTTTGTTGTTGTTGTTTTTGTTTTGTTTCTTGTTGGCATGCAGCCTGCCTTTAATATTACTTTATTTCCCCAGCGATACTTCCTTGGAGCCTTGGAGAAAACTAAGTTTTCATTTAAAAGTAATTATCAATAGCAGATATGTTAGCTAAGGGGGCATGTGCTCACTTCTTGCAACTGTAGGACCTCAGTGAAGACCAGTGGAGGGCTGGGCATGCTGCCTCAGTCTCTGTAAAGTGATAGGTTCCTCAATCCTGTGGATTTAGATGGCCTTTGTTTTCTTGGTTGTTGTCTGTGTTTTTACACTCTTTCCACTTCTTCTGTAAGGTACACTGATCCCTGAAGGAAAAGATTTGGTAAAGGCATCCTAATTTAAGCCTGAGTGTCCTAAGGTCTCCCACTCTCCAAATATTGATTGTCTGTGTATTTCTTTTTATCTGCGGCAGAAGAAAGCTTCTCTGATGATGACTGAGCAATGCACTGATCTAAGAGTATAACAAAATGTCATTTGGAGTCATTTTGTTGAAGATGTTGTCTTTTTGTTATTGTGTATTTCTGTCTTCTTTCTCAAAAGCAAGGTGACCGTAAATGTTTGGATTCATGTCTTGCTCTTCAGTTTATGTCTCTACTGATCAACATTTCTGTTTATGGGCCAATATCATGGTTTTAATTTTTATTACCATAGCTTTGTAATACAACTTAAAATCTGAGATGATGATACTTTCTGAAGTTCTTTTATCATTCAGGATTATTTTAACTATCAAGTTTTGTGTGTGTGTGTGTGTGTGTGTGTGTGTGTGTGTGTGTGTCTGTGTGTGTGTGTGTGTATTCCCTTATAAGCCTAAGAATTGTCTTCTCAAGGTTGGTGAAAAATTGTCCACGAATATTGACAAAGATTGCATTGAATGTGTGGCATGCTTAAAGTAAGAGGTCCATTTTTACTGTTTTAATTCTACCAATCCATGTGTATTGAAGATCTTTCCTTCTTCTGATATCTTCTTTCATTTCTTTCTTCAAAGACTTGACGTTTTTGCCATACAAGGCTTTCACTTGAGTGGCTACAGTTGCCCCAATATATTTCATATTGTTTCTAGCTACTGTGAAGGAAGTGGATTTCCTGATTTCTTTCTCAGTCTATTTGACGTTTTTATATGGGCAGGCTACTGAATTCTGTGAGTTATTTTGATACCCAGCTACTTTTCTGAAAGTGTTTATCAGCTGTAGGAGTTTAAAGGTAGAACTTTTGGGGTCATAGATGTATACTTATATATCCTCTTCAAGTGACGTTGTCCTTTCTAATTGTATCCCTTGATCTCCTTAAATTTTCTTATTGTTCTAGCTAAAAATTCAAGTACTATATCAAATAGGTATGGAGAGAGTGGACAACCTTGTCTTGTTTCTGATTTTAGTGGGCCTTCTTTGAATTTCTCTTCATATAATTTGATGGTGGCTCTAGGTTTGCTGTAAATTGTCTTTATTGTATTTAGGTATGTTCTTGGTATCCCTAATGTCTCCAGAACTTTTATCATGAAATCGTGTTTTATTTCTTTGAAGGCTTGAATAATAATGTGGCTTTTGGTTTTCTTTTTTTTTAAAATATGGTAGATTACAACTATTCATTTATTTATGTATATTGAACCATCCCTGTGTCTCTGAGATGAAGCCTACTTGATCATGGAAGACTACAGATAGTTCTTTTGTTAAAAGATAAAACAAAACTGGGACTCTGCATTTGTTGTCTCCAAGACAGTCAATATTTATACAGAGATAAAAACTCTTAACCACAGATATCAGATATGAGTTTTCAATAGATAGCTTGCGAATTTAAAATACTGAGTTCTTTGCTTTTTTTGTTTTCTTTTGTTTTGTTCTTAACTTAAGAAGTTTTAGTCTACAGTCCCTTGACTCCATCACACTGGGCTACTATTAGTTAGAAAATCCTAGTATGATGGTTTTCTGCCTGTGCAATATGACTCCCTGGGAGTCTCATGAAAAGATGTCCTGCGCATCAGATATTTCCTTTATGATTCATAACAATAGCAAAACTACAGTATTAAAGTAGCAACAAAATACTTTTGTGGGCAGAGGGTTCAACACAACACGAATAATTACATTGAAGTGTCACAGCATTAGGAAGGTTGAAAATTAATGTCTTAGAGGAATGACACTATTTATCTGGTAACAGCTGTGAAGCAGAAAATAAGCAGTGATCAAGGATGCAGGTCACTACATGTGCCTTAAGGGCATGGACCCAGTGTCCCACTTCTTTGAACATGGCACCAGTTCTTAAAGTTTTACCATTCCCCCAAAATGCCAACAGCCTAAGACCAAATAATAAGAATATAGGCCATTTGGTGACATTTAAAACCCAAAGTATGACAATTACAGATACCAAACGTGGTAGATGGTCAAGTTGCTTTTGTAATACACTCCTGTACTGGTATATACCCTACTTATGTCATACTCTATATGCTAAGTAATCTCTAGAGCATTTTAATAATTAATGCAACACAAATATGTAAATGTTATAGTGTCTTACTTAGTGAACCACCAGAAAAAAATCTAATCACATTCAGTGCATATAAAATTATTTTTGTTTTTGATTGTTTTTTTTCTTTTATTTTCTTTCCCCTAATGTTTTGACATCCACACTTAGTTCAATCCACAGAAGAGAACCTGGTATAATATACAGACCAACTCTATGTTTAATGGTAATTTATTTTAAGAATGCAAAGTCACTTGTCCTCTTAAGGACTTGTAGCAGGTCCAAAGAAATATAGTATTTTCATTTAATAAATAGCTAGTAATTAATATTTACATCACCAAAATGAAATAGAAGTGCATCAAAATATTTTGGCTTTAAGACAAGCTTAATAGATAGTCTAAGATGCAATTTGTAATTAACAGCTGGGGTTTCATGAGTTCTTTTTACACGTCAGTGAAGCTACAATCTAATTATGAGCTTTACACTTATCACAGTGACTCTTGTTCATTCACCTACAAAACTGTGTGATCTATAAAGTTATAGAATATAAGGCATGAGCTCTCTCTCTCTCCTTTCACCCATTGTGTCTTTTTGTTTTCAAATTTTATTTGTATTTGTAATTTTGAGCATAGAACTCAAGGTTTTGCAGTGTCAAGGCAAACTCTCTACTGCTGATCTAGTCCCCAGCAAGAACTGCAATAATGTTTCTGGAAGGGCCTTTGACACAACACTAAACTGTAAAATGATAAGATGTCCTTAAAAACAAACAAACAAAAACTCCTATTTTACTACATAAGGAAAAGCAATAACAATTTGGATAACATTTAGAGGTGGACTGATGCTTTAGAATGTTTATTACCTCTATTTTTTTTTTGTGTGTGTGTGTGTGTGTGTGTGTGTGTGTCTAATTGTGTCACTTGTCCTGTGTGTGGAGGGCAGAAAGCAACTTTCAGCAGTCTCTCCTTTTACCAAATGTGTCCTGAGATGAATCTTAGGTCATCAGGCTTGGTAACTAGTGCCTTTACTTAATGAGGCATCTCACTAACCCTAGGCTAGTAAACAACTTAAAAGAAGTCCCCTTAAAACCTTTCAATTATTTTTTGCAACTATTTGCTGAAATATGATTCATACATCCTCTAAGGCACCCCTGCATAGTGCAAGTTTCAGTGTTTTTTATTGTGTTGTCGGAAGTTTGCGTTCACCATCACAGTCAGTCACAGCATGTTCATCACTCAAAACAAGATGACAACCTTATGAGCACTAGCACTTTTTCCTTACTCACCAATCTTCTTCCTACAAGTGGTAGCCAAACCCTGACCCATCTCTCTGTGGACTTCTGATAAGACTAAGTCATCTCTAGTTCAAATGACTGACTTTATGGAAGGAACATAGCTTTCTCCAAAGACATAAATACTCTAGCAAATTTCATAGCAACACTTTATTATTGCTCCCAGTGGATGATATTCTACTGTATGCACATTGACCTAATTAACAATGAATTCATTAGCTCTGTACATCCCAGCAGATTTTTAAAATAAAGCATCTTTTAACAGTTACAAAAAAAAAAAATGGTGACAGGGTGAGTTAAGGTATTTAGGAAAATTTTAAATGTAAAATATGTATTAACCAGTATGCTGTTGAGTTATTTTTTATCTTCCTGGTGCTTTTCTAGCATACCTATATTCTACTGTGTAGGTATTTGAAATACAGAAACATGCCTTTACTTTCATTAACCACACTCAAGGAATAATCAGATCTTGTTCAGTCTAGAAAAATAGGCATCTAATTAGACTCTATCTTTCTAGCCTTGTTTAGCTAATTATTTCACTTCAAATAAAAAAGAACTGTATGGAGGCAATTAACAAACTTGGGACCAGTTTTCTCTTTTTCTTTGGATTTTTCTAGTGCTTTTCTTGCTTAAAAAGAGAAATTTACCATTCTTTCCATCACTCTTAGCCAGAACAGTGTTTGTCTCACAGCATTCATCTTCCACCACTTCAAACAGCTTGGCTCTTGGGCTTTCAGGTTCAATAGTCTGGCTTTCATGTTACTCCACAAATGAAACAGGAATGTGCTCTACACTTAAGTGTTTACATTTTTTTTTGTTTGTTTTGAGTAGGATTTCCTCTCAGGGGCAGCATATGTTGTCTTCTTCCTAAAGTAAATCTGTGCCAGAGGCAAACAGTGTCTTTCTCACATGATGAAGTATTTTGTGACGTACATTGAGTTTACCGTCACTCTGATACTATTCATTACATTTTTTAATGATGATCACCCCTGGTATAAATTGCATTTTAAACTTTTGTTTGTAGCATATCTCTGTTTTATAATGTAACACTTGTGAAGTAGGAATTAAATGTTTACTTTTCAGGGTGTCTGAATTGATGGTAAGAGACTGTGAAATAGACCAGCAAGATGACTTCGTGTTTAAGAAAAGAAAAAGCAAGTACTGCTGTCAATGGTTTCTCTTTGCTCAGGCAAAGTCCAGGGTAGGATCTCTGGTGTTGGATTGCAGTCCCCTTTCACTGATCAGGTTTGAAAGAAGAAAGAAGGGGAGGGAGCCCAGGGTTCCTTCTCTAGTGACTGGCTGTACTGCGGCTAAGGAGGAAAACTTAAACTGACCACAATTTTCCTACATTCAGACCTGTAAAAGTGGCTTCTAGCCAAAAACTGCAGAGGGATCCTAAAAGGAGGTTCTTTGATCCATAGATAGGCCTCTTTGTGGAGATTTCTCTTAAGCTAAATTATGCTTGCTTGTCTGAGAGGGCTAATGGGGAGCCCCTAGTCTGCTAATTTACCTGTGAATATACAGGGCAGTAGGAAATAAGAGATAGATAGAAAAATAAACAACACACATGTGAGCCTGCATGTGCACACGCACGCGCACACACACACACATACACACACACACACACACACACACACACACTTCAAGAAAAAATGTGGATGAAGTTAAACATCTTAATTTCAAAGCCACGCATCGTTGGTTACCATATTTATACGTCTAAAAAAAATGAATTACTTCATTGACAAAAAGGCAATTAGTCACAAAAAACAGATGAATTTTAAGATATAACAGATTTCATGTTTTAAAACTAAGCATTTCTTATAAATGTATCCATTATATAAGTTCATAGTGAGTTCAGAATGATAGGGGTTGACAAGCCCTAAAGGTTAACAGAGTCTAAAAGTTTCATATCTTTTCAATTAAGACTAAAAATATAGTTATATATTTCCAACTATCTCTTAATTTATAGTGAATTCAAGAAAATAATTTTATTTCTTTTTCATTCTAAAAGGCACAATAAATTTAAAATTACAGCACATAAAGCCATAACAACAGGGTATATGGAATTATAACAAGACAGTTTATATATTTGGACATTAAGGTTTGTCCGTAATTTAGACATTTCCAGGTAGCCCCATTATATTTTTGGGTTAATGGAAAGTTTAAACCAACTTGCCTATATTTACGGTGTAAACCAAGATTTATGGTGCTGTCTAGAGTGAAGGCTTATTTGAAGCCACAAATCTCTGTGGAATTTATTGCAGCCATAAACTCTCTAAAATTGTTTTATAAGATCTAAAGCAATTCAAGTTTTAAAATTGTTTGACTCAAATCAGCAATTCCATAACCAGTTAATTCTTCTGAACAGAGAAGTACATCTTCAATAAGATCCCATAGGCAATTTGTTCAAGCAGAAGGGGAAAATACCCAGAAAGTGACAGTGCGCACAACGGCCAGACTTTAGAGAGATGCAGCAGTGCACAATTAACAGGGTTGTCATAGGTTGAAAGCAATTCTGGGATGCATCATGGTACAGACCTTGCAAACTACTGGATCATATCCTAGAAAGCATACATGCTTAATGATCTCCTTTAACAGAATGGCTCTTGGCATACTGGCAAGCCAGAGAACCCTAGAACCCACATTGTGAAGGCAGAGAACTGATTCCTGGGAATGGCCAGCACCATGGCACATCCATTAATGTAAACACAACACACATACATACACATACATACACATACATGCGTGCACATGTATAATAGATAGAAAGCTAACTGTAAAAATGGCTGCCAATCATAATTTTAATATTATTATTTGCCCAAGACACTTTTCAATTATCTGAAAGAAAATAGATATAGTTCACTCTATGAGTATGTATTGAATTGAATTGCCCTGAAATTGTATAATATTCAGTTTGCAAAATCATAAGAGGCATTTTTTGGTAGTACCAAGAACCCTTAAGATTTTTTGCACTATTCTTAACAGACATTGTTCAGTTCATTTCCTAAGTTAAAGGTAGGATTAATATTACAAAACTCTGCATTTGTAAGTTATAGTCACTTATTTTTAAAATGAAAGTAAAAAATTAATAAACTATATAATTGAAAAATAAAGACTTCTTAATAAGTTATGAGTAGACAGAGACAGTCTTTTTTCTAGTATTTTATTTAGCATCTCTTCACTGTTCATAATTCTGGATTGTATATAGACAATCTATCAAGCTTATCATAGAATTTGGCCATAATCTTCTTATCTCATCTCATTTCTTCCCTTCAGCATTCTTCACTCTTTCCTCATCCTTGTCTGTTCTAGTCCCCTAGACACCTTCTACTTTTATATTTTACACATGGATAAATTATCTTATGTGCCTATAGAGGAAGGGAATGGGACGGAAGGGAGAGGTAGGGTGGGAATGGGAAGATACAAGTAAGAGGATAACAATTTGTATGTAATATGAATAAATGATAATACATAAATAAAATAAATAAATAAGTAAATGAAAAAAGTTAAGAACAGGAAATGCAATAAAACATGATAATTGTCCTTCAGTGTCTGATTTAATTCACTTGATATGGTGTGTTGTTTGGTTGTACTAATTTTCTCCCAAATAATATTTTATTCTTCTCTGTGCTGAATAAACCTACATTGTGTCTATACACAACACTTTTCTGCATCCAGTCTTCTGCTGACGGGGACTAGACTGAGTCCAGAGCTTGTCTATTGTAAAAAGCGTTATATTGTGAGAAAGCTTAGCTTTGTAGGGGTTCTATTTTTAAGGATGTCTTTTGACAATGTTCACATAGTTACCCATAGTGCTACACTAATTCATATTCTCACTAGCCATGCGAAAGTGTTCTTTTTCCCCACATCGTCACCAACATTTGTTATTTTTTCCCCTTGATGAGAGGGTTCCAATCAGGGAGAGAGAAATCTTTTTTGTTCATGTTGTTCTTAGAAAGAAAATGTAATATTGCTTTTATTTAGCAAATGAATCATCACAATTAGGATATTGCTTTGAGTCTCAGTGGATAATTAGACTTCTTAAAACAGTCTTTAAACTGTTAAGGGCTATGGGAAATTTCCTATTGAAAATAAATTTTTCTCTCATACAATAAATCTGGGCCACTTGGAGATTATCATGGTATTTGTGCATTCAGTTGGAGCTAAACTTCTCTGAGACTGTTCTGTAACTACACAATCTGTCTCACTTTCCACTTATACAATTTCAGGTAAATGGTTTTCAATTCTGCAACTCATTTCACTGTCAGTTAAAAATAAAAATGAAAATAACAACAAATTCCTGAGCTGTGGTAAATAAATAAATGAACTTGTCTAATTACTTTGAAACAAAGCGACAATGCCATCAGTCATGTTGTCTCGGACCTCCGACCTGCAGGTGTCCCTCTCTTATTCTGCCCAGCAGCTATGAGTACAGACAGGCATGCATTACTGCCTAGTGTTGCATACTTAATAAGGTTGGAAAAGGATCTGAAATTTTTTTTTTCTTGAGAAGAAATAGACAAACATGCTATAGAATATCCTTTTAAGATTTACAGTTTCTTGTTTATTTTATTAAATGCTGTGTGTGTGCGCATGTGGTGTGTGCTGTGTATATGTAGTGTTTCCTTAATTCATTAAGGAAAATTCATGGAATGCAATAGATAATAATCATTAATAGACTAATATAATTTTTAAGAATCAAAACTGAGTGCTGAAGAAGCTGCATTATTTCCCCTGCAGACTTGCTTAGCATCAGAATAAATCTCTCATGATAAAAGGACTTCACGGAGTTATTGAAGAAACTATCCCAAGGTTGTAAGAAATTAAGGGAAGAAAAGAAGATTAGTAAGTGTTGGCTGCAAAAGGCATGAGTGACTGAAAATTTCTGTGATACATATATTGACCCTAATGCTCTCACTCATCCCTATTACTAAGGAGCCCCACCAGAGGCATGGACTGGTAAGATGATAAATAAGTTTCTTTCCTGTTCCAATGACAAAATGTAACTTAGAGAAGGGTTCAATTTAGCTCATATTTTCAGGATACAGTTCATTACAGAAAGGAAGGAAATTAAAACAACTAGTCACATCACATTCACAGTAAAAAGAAGGCAAAATGAATGTGCGTATATTTATTGCATGCATTAAGTCCTCCATTCTCACAGTCTAGTTTTCAAAACCAAGGAATAGTGCTGCTCACAGTTCTCTGGATCTTCCCACACTAGTTAAAGCAATCTGGACCATTTCCCTGCCGCTGACATCTGTGAAAGCCCAACATGAACGACAGAATCCCTTACTGAGACTCTCTTCTAGATTATGTCAAGTAGACAGTTAAAACCAACCACATCAAGATCTTCAACTTTTGACTATAGTATGATTGCTGGTGAGGTGAAGACTTTATTTAATAATTACCAGTTCTGACTGGGGCTCCAACCAGGCACCATGCATGGACTGGACCTGGGCCCCACGCACAAGGGTAGCCAATGGGCAGCTTGGTAATCATGTGGGTACCATAGTGAGGGAAGTGGGTACTGGCTCTGTCATGGACTCTGCTGCCTAATTTTTTGTCACTTCCCCTGGTGGGCTGCCTCACAGTGTCCCAAGTTATGGGGATGCCCTCAGTCCTGAAGTGACTTGATAAGCTGGGGTGAGTGGAAGGGGGTGCCCCTTCTCTGGAGAGTAAAAGAAGGAGTTTGTGGTAAACAGGGAGGGAGGATGGGACTTGAGGGAGAGGTGGGAATGGGCTATGACTAAGATGTAAAGCAAATAATTAATTTTAAAAATGTAAAAAAAAAATAATCATCAGTTCTGGATAAGTCATTTTCCTCCACTGAGGAACAGAAACAGAGGTGAAGATGACAAAGATGACATCATATTTCAGACAAGGTGACAAAAGATGCCAACTCAGTCATCAAGGTACTAAGAGAAGAGAAAATTTTGTGGACAGTTTTACAAACTATTTGGGACTTCTTGAAGCAGCTACTGCAGGAACAAACCTCCCTGTCTTGGCACATGGAGACTGAAAGGAATGCCACTGAGCATACTTTTGAAGTATTGTAATTCATTTAAACTTTTAGGCTGTTGAGCCTCATTCAAGATCCAAAAAAAACTCTTTGTGACAGTCTAGCAGCACTAGTTAATTTTTTTTCCAGATGTGAGTCTCCATCAGTTTGAAAATCAGCCAGTGAGTTCATGATAGTGACTCTTAAAACTTTCATCTCTTTTCAGGATTTTCAAAAAATATATTTTATTAATTTATTCATATTACATCTCAATGGTTAGCCCATCCATTGTATCCTCCCATTCCTCCCTCCCTCCCATTTTCCCCTTACCCGCCTTCCATATGACTGTGACTGAGAGGGACCTCCTCCCCTGTATATGTTCATAGGGTATCAAGTCTCTTCTTGGTAGCCTGCTATCCTTCCTCTGAGTGCCACCAAGACTCCCCATCCAGGGGACATTGTCAAATATGGGGCACCAGAGTTCGTGTGAAAGTCAGACCCCACTTTCCACTCAACTGTGAAGAATGTCCAGAATTTTAAAGTTAAGTGGTGTAGTTTTTACCTAAGGAAAAAGAAGCCGAGAAACAAAGAAGTGTTGATGTTCATCACACCCTGAGCCACCACAATTAGTGAGGATGCTCTTGGACTTGGAATGTCCCTTCTAAGCCATCATCACTTTGGGGATTTTATCATAGGGAAGCCACCACCAAAAAATGGTAAGTTGGGTACTGAGGAGAGAGAACTGTGCCAATTTAGTATCCTAGCTAAGGCTTTTGACAAGTATCCTTTTATTCCACCTTTAGGTCCTGAGTTTGGCCACTTAGTTTTACTCTTTTAGCCCTGGTATCCTCAACATTTGCAAGCTAGTTTTCAAGAACCGAGATTAACTATGTAAGAAACTATAATATATACTCTTTCAATGAATAAATATGTATGTGTGGTGTATTGTCATGTCTCTCACCATGTGCCTCCCAAGGGGGAAGCCTGGGTAACTTTTGTCTTATACTTATTTTGTCTTGTCTCTCTTTACAGATGAGAATTATACTGGTACAGAATATGGGATGTGAAAAATCTATTAAGCCTTCAGGAAGGTAGCTCAGTGGGCTAAAACACTCATCAGAGAAGCCTGATGAGCAGAGTTCAATGTCTGGAATGCATCTGCAGGGTTTTGAATGAGAATGACTCATATATTTGAATGCCTGTGTTCCTTTGCACACGGTAGAGGCCTAGTGGGGAGAATGGAATGTCCTGGCACATCAGTGTGGCTTTTGTAATGAAAGTACACAAAGAACGCAGCTTTGTGGTGACATTTACCTAGTTGAGGAGAAGAAACACGTGGTTACAACAGGTAAAAGGGAATACGGATAGAGAGGTGGAGTGGGAGAGGCTTGGAGAAAAGGGAGAGTTCCAATAGAAGAAGAGGAAGTGTCTTAGTAAGTAGAGATGCCCACATGGCATAGGAGGGAGGTGCCTGTGTGGTGAGTGCTGTGGAGGGCATAGCAGGCTCCAGGAGACAGAGAGAGGACATTTGCCTACTAGGCTAGGAGGGAACAATGATGAGAGCAGGTGAGGGAGGGGCCAGAGAGCAACTGAAGAGGCCAGTTCTAGAGGAGTTTGAAACCAAATATGGTAGGCGACAGAAGCCAGCAAAAACAAATGATCTACATGGACCTTAGAAGAGTCAAATCAGCAGCTTAGTTCAGGGAAACTTAGTCCTTTGGAAGGGACTCATATATATCAGTCCTGTGATTTTCTCTCCAGATGAATGAAAAATAAATAAATAAAAGGGGAAGAAAAACATGACTACTCCTAAAGTATGTAGAATGCTTTTATTATAGGTATAAAGGGAGAAAGAAAGCAGAGGGAAGATTCCAGGCTGAACATGGGGAACTAAACCAGACCAGGAGAAAAGAGTGGGGCAGGGAGAGCTAGAGAGGAGCCACTGACCAGGAGATTAAGGGTCAGGCTGGGGAAAGGGAAGCAGAATCCCAGCCGCTGAGAGGGAGGGCTTTAGTGTAGGAAAAGAGGTGAGATGTGCAGAGAGGAGCCACAGTTGCTGAGTGAGACTTAACGCTGAGTTGAGACCTAAGCCAGTGCCCCGGCCAGCGAGGTCTTCAAAAGGAACCTGGGAGGGGGTGCCAAAGTGAAAGTAAAGGACAGGAGACACGAAGAAATGAGGGCAAGCCTGAACACTGATCAAGTCCCGTTTATTGAAAATTCTTACAGGGTTTATATAGGCAATATCTAGGGCAAGGGCAGGTTTGCTGTGGGAACCTAAGGGCAGATATCCAGCCATCAGTCCTTGGCAGGAAGAACTCCAAGATTAGGGATTGAGCTCTGAGGGAATGCAGCTACAGAAGCAAGATAAGCAAGCAGCCTCCCAGAAATTGGAGGAGCCCTCTATGTGTCAGGCAGCAATTCCCAGGGTCCCGGTGGAGTGGCCTGGGCTAACCTCCACCTGCTATGTGCCACGCAGATGTATAGAAAATGGAGTCTACAGACAAGGTGGAATTGCCCAATGTTTTAAGCCAAGTGCCGTTAAGGGCAGCTCCCAACAAGCCATAGAAGTGCTAATCTTTTTAGAAATTGATAGGGAAATCTGTGGGTATTCCCTAATTGGAGGCAGTAGGCATGGGGAAGCTGAAAGCTGGGTACCCTGTGAGGCTGATCATTTGAGGGATCACTGAAACATGCATGATTTGTGTTAGTAAAGGTAGGAGGTTTGACAGTGTGACCTTTTAGCATAACAGCTACAGCTACCATAGGTTCCCAGGGCCTGTGACCTCACAAATGGTGCCCATGCCCTCCTGTAAGCAGGCCTCAAGTCTGATCAGAAATCATTAAGATACTCATATCACTATTGCACTAATGGATACATCTTGTCGGAAAGGTAGGTATCATGACCTAAGAGTCACTTTTTGGTAGAGTCACCTACCAAGTATCACAAGAGTCACTTTTTGTCTTCGGGTAGGTTGCTCATGCCTCCAAGGTTGCCTCTATATTATTTGCACGCAAGACGCACACTAATTAGACTCAGTGGGTTGTACATAAGTAAAAAAGAAAGGCCATGCAATTTGGAAAAAGAAGTGTTCAGAAAGCCTAAGAGGAGTTAGAAGAGAAGTACATGGCTAATATCAAGATGAATAATAGACATATCTGAAGTTTTCCAGGAATACATTTAAAACATAATGAACAAATTCAGGTAGATGGGTAGGAGACCAGTCAGTTATGAACTAAATCCCAGCGCTCAGAAGCAGACTGCTTTAGATTCTATAATTTAGCAACTTTAACTGGTTCTCACATATTGTGGTTTGCCTTTTTCTGCTGCCTAGTTATGTATGAGTTGCACTTAAACATATGTATATTCAGTAAAAGGAACGCTGTTGTTTTCAGAAAATAAGGCCAGTCTAAAATAGCACAAATTATATAACTGTTAGGAGGTGCACAAGCTGTTACTACAAGCATATCAGCTAATGCCCAAGATTCTTTTGAAACCTGAGCTGTGCTAAAGTCAACCTAATTAACTTTCAGCCAATTATTTGGCTTGAGCATTAAACTTCATGCTTCTTTGACACACACTCACAGCTTGCTCAAATGTAAAGGATAAATTGGTGCCTGCTCATATTATAAATGTACATTTGCATGTGGCACGCTACTCACCATCTATGCCCTTTCCGTTAATCCACTCATTAATAATCATAAATTTACATGGATTATGTAAACACCAAATAAAAATGCCTGCTTAAGCTTTCAAGCGCATCTCTCACTGTGGAACATTTTTAATTCCCAATCTATTCTCTTATAAAAATAACTGCAGAGATAATTTCCATATTACATCCATCTTAGGATAGAAAAATAACAGCAGTAAAACAACATTTGTCTCCTTTTTTGTGCCAGTGTGGGCAATGCATATGAGTCTGCTCCCTTCTAGTCTAATACAAAACCTAAAACATCAATATGCCCCAATAATCCCTCACCTTATCTCCCTCACTGGGTAGCCTGCCAGCTTTTCAAGCCTACACCCTTCAATTAGTGAATATTCAAAGCTTTCCCTTTCAATGTCTGGAAACTGCACACTTCACTGTCTGCCTCTGAGTCCTTGCCAAATTCAAAGCTTTACGGAAGTCACTTTTAGGGCTTTTTCACAAATATGTTTACACAGGAACTCTGTCATGCCTGAATTTTAGAGAAAATAACCTGTTTGTAATTCTAAATACAAACACAACTACTAGTAGGATATAGGATATAAACTGGAAACAACCTTTATTGACAGTGAGAGCAAATAGAGGCCCCTGATTGTTTCTGAACCACTGATGTGTAGTCAATGTACATTAGTGGTCAACGAAGCCTGGTAAGAGCATACATTACACAAATATTTCCAAGTAGATAATACTTATATTGGGTTACATGCCTAACTTTTCTCCTAGTTTCCCTGTAGTGCCCACACAACAAACTATTGTATAAATATTTATCTCAACTCAAGACAAAACTGTCTAGTGTTATCTTGACAATTTCCAGATGGTAGAATAAAACTGCTCCCCGCTAATGGTAAAAGTGGTGCCAGTAGCATAAAGAATTCTGAGAGGTAAAATTTAGAACTAAATGTTCTGTATCAACAGGTTCTATGAAGTTGTGTGTGTGTATGTGTGTGTGTGTGTGTGTGTGTGTGTGCGTGTGTGTGTGTGATGCTATTACTACAACCAGAACTAAATTTTAAAAATTAAACCTTTAGAATTAAGATAATCTATGTTGCTTTTACCTCTAATGTCGATATTTAATCATTGGATCTGCTTCTGTTTCCTAATGCTTTAATATTTTACAGTGTTTTTCTTCTCTTGCTATGCCTCCATGGAAGGAAGTGCTTTTACATGACTATTTTGTGTTTTAGATCCTTAACATACAGATCCTTTTATCTTATTAATTTTTTAATTTTTAATGTATAATTAAAAATAGAGAAGCAAAATACATAGGAAATCCCACTAGGATCGCTCAGCAGAAAAAGCACTAGCTGAACATCCCTGATGACCTGACCTCCATCCCTGGATCCCACAGTGGATTCAAGAAAACAACTGCATTAACGTGCTCTGACCTCCAAATGTGGGCTCCGTCACACATACATGCTTTCACACATCTCTTCCTCATGCATACACATACTCCACATTGATAAATAAACCCTTTTTAAAAAATGAATGAAAAAATAAAAATGACTGATAGCATGTTCTCTTTATAAATATGTATAAGCTGTAATAAAAAGATATATAGTCACATCTGGGGAATATAGATCTTTCCATGCTTGCAGAAATTCAAATACACCTACATTTAGATTTCCTTTCTGTTTTTATTAGCATCTCATAGCAATGATGAAAGTACTTATGGGAATTATTGACACACTGCTACAAGGTGTACACTAACTCATGAAATAATATCTCAGATCCTTTAGGAAATCTTCAAGCCCAATTATGTGGAGGAATATGACAGAGTGTTATGGAAAGAATCCATCATGATCTAAGGAGATAAGATGTCTGTTACTAAAAGGTAGGACTTTTAAAGAAAGAAAAGAATGAAAGTTTTAAAGTTTCCAATAATTCCTGCCTTCTTGAGCAGTAATCAATTTGACTTCAGGGCAGACTTTCCTTTTTGTCCTTAAAAAAACTGTTTTTCAAATAAATTTACGAAGTTAATTATTCAGTCACTTGGTTGGTTTATCTTTTGAACATTTTTCTGTCACTATGGGGAAAAAATGAAACCAAGTGCAAATGCCATGGAAGGAGAGGCTAATTAGTCTGTGCAATGCTGAGGACTGGGCACAGGCATGGAGAACTCATTCTTTGTGGCCCCAGAGAACATTAACTTTCCACATCTGCATGGGACTTTTACTGTCCATATCTGAGTTTCAGCCATCTGTTCCTTAAAAAATAAATAGAATTAATAATGAAATATATAGAATTAATTACCTGTTAAATAAACAGAAGAAAGCATTAAAATGTGATTATTGAGTAGCTTTAAAATGAATGTAAAAAAAAAATAAATAAATTTCTCCCCAGTGTGCCTGAAGTCATTAAAAAAAAAAAGAATGAGAGAAAGTAATTTTTAAAAGACGAGAAAGATGAGGAAACCACAAAGCATATTTTACTTATTCATTACAAAGAAAACCTAAGTGATAGTAGCTCTCATAAAGCAAGAAATATAGGGAAAACTTCCAGAGCATCGAGAGAAGTAAAAGAGTGCTTTGCCCAAGACCCACCTCATGGGATAAACCAATGCTTGACACTATTAATAATGCTTTGCTGTGCTTGCAAGAAGGAACCTAGCAGAGTTGTCCTCCGAAAGACTCCACCCAGCAGTGGTTCCAAACAGATGCAGAGACTGACAGCATGCTTAGGGAGTCTTATGAAAAAGTGGGAGTGGGGAGCAAAAGGAGAAAAGGACGGGGAGGGGACAGGAGCTCCACATGAACACCAACAGAACCACGTAACCAGGGCGCAATGTGGCTTGCTGAGACTGAAGCACCAACCAAGGACCATGCATGGACTGGACTTAGGCCTCCTACATGGATGTAGCCAATGGGCAGCTCAGGCTTCATGTGGATTCTCTAGTAAGGGGAGTGGAGGCTGTCTCTGACATGGACTCTCCTGACAGCTTTTCAATCGCTCTCCCTGACAAGAGCAAATAATAGAATCCCAAAATAATAAAATAACTTTTTACACAGCCAAAGTAACTGACAACCATCAATTATATTTCTTCAAATATCCCTTTAATAATAAAGTTAATTCCAGGCAAGCATTACTGAGTATTTACTTAGCTATAGAATTAAAATATAGAGTTCTATAGGACAATGTCATTCTATTCTAGACAAAAGCAAGATATTCAAAAAATACATAGCTCTAGGTAAGCTCTAGGTAAATCATCATCAACAAAATAAAGCAATCTAAATGGATTGTGGTATATAAGTCGCACGAAGTATTAAAGTATAGGTACATAAAACCATAGAAGACAGATTCTGAATAAAAGTATTCTAATGTCAGACAGTATACCGTATTCTCATTAGTGATTGATGTATATAAAATCCAGAGTTTCTGTTAAAAACAATAAATGTTTAAGATCACAAGTTAAAAAGTTGAATGGAATTAGATAGAAATGCATAATTAATAGATGCAGAAGGACCATGGGCACTTAATGTGTTGGTGTTTGTAGTAAGGATGGATCACTGGGTTGTGGTTGAGTAGAAACATTTCCTTATCATGGAATGTCAAATTTCAATGTAAAAATATAACACAGTAATCAGAGATAACATCTGTTCCTCACTTCAAATATAACCCTAAACAAAAAGATATAGAAGATGTAGAAATAAGTTGGTGAGAAAAAGCATAGAATCAGAAATTAACGAAAGTGGAAAAAGCAATCTTACCATGCCAGAAAAATTAATGTATGAAATACCAACTTATAACAAAAGTGAACAACTAAGATATTTATTTTAAATTCTAAATCTTATTACCTAAGTAGCAAAGCATCAAAATAAATCAATCAAATGGTCTATAAGAAACCTGTTTTTATCTACAGAAAACTTATATATATATATATGTATATATATATATATATATATATATATATATATATATATATATATGTATACAACCCTGAATTAAAAGAACAGAATTTTAAAACAAATGAAAACATATACTTGGTCCTTTATATGTCCATTGTCAAATCAGTATGAAACACTCTTTTAAAATTTTATTTTATTAATTTATTCAGGTGACATCTCAATTGTTATCCCATCACTTGTATCCTCCCATTCCTCCCTCCAATTTTCACCCTATTCTCCTCCCCTAGGTCTATGACCGAAGGGAAATATTGTTTTAAAATCCTTTTTACTGGAATTTATTCAGATTACAACCCCTTACTTATATCTTCCCATTCCCACCATCCCGTGCAGTGAGGGAGGCACCAATTTTAAGGCACCAATAAATATAAATAAAGATATAAGAAAAAAGGTCAGTTGGAAACCAAAGGTCTATATATGCATTTTAAGAAGTAGGAAAATAACTGTGAATTAAACAAGACTCAGCATTTGAAGAAGCTGACAACATTAATAATCTCTTGGCAAGACTGGGATGAGGAAGGAGGACAGAGGGATGGACAAAAGAAGGGAGGGAGGAAGGGAGAGAAGTGGGTGGAGACTGAGTAGCTCATGGAATCAAGAAAATAAAAGTGTATATTTAACAAAGAAAAGAAATTGCTCATAAAATGGACTAACATCTGAGATGACAACAACAGCAGCAAACTGCAATTGGTACATGATAGAAAAGTTAAAATCAGTTTCCTCCAATGGAATGTCACCAATTGTATCCACCACATTCCAGGTGAAGTCCCATGTACAGGAGTGGTTGGCAGACAGAAAATAGATTCCATGGTTTTATATGCATGTCCACCCACCACCATACACACACACACACACACACACACACACACAGAGAGAGAGAGAGAGAGAGAGAGAGAGAGAGAGAGAGACACGCGTGTGCACGCGCGCATGTATACACACTTTTCTTCCTATTGATTTTATTCCATTTTTTACCCCTTCTTTTTAAAAAAAAAAAAACTTGTTGGCTTTCACTTTTGTGATTTCTATATGTTGCTTTTCTTGCTTGTTTTGAGAGGGAGGTCAGGTCGTTGGGTGGGTGGAGAGATAGGGAGGATCTCATGTCTTATGGAAGGGTAAAGAACCTGCCTCCCTCTCGTGGGTACCCTTGTGATTCCATCAGAGCCATAATAGTATGAATTTTTTTTAAAGATTTCTTTATTTATTATGTATACAATATCCTGCCTGCAAGCCAGAAGAGGACACCAGATCTCATTATAGATGGTTGTGAGCCACCATGTGGTTGCTGGGAATTGAACTCATTACCTTTGGAAGAGCAGTCGGTGCTCTTAACCTCTGAGCCATCTCTCCAGCCCCAATAGTATGAAATTTTTAAATAAAAATTTTAAAAGTAAATAAGCAGTACCACTTTCTTATTGACTCTTTTGACTGAGGTCTTTTACCTAAGAATGTATATCGGTTTTTGAAAATATTATTAAAATCCCTCCATTTCTAAGAACTTAACCATAGGAAGCTGACATTTCCTAATGCATAAAGCACTTACTACTCAAACTCAGTGATGTGCATTCAAACTCATGAACCCACAGAAAAGTTGAAGGAAAGATCTGACACAAAGAGTTCTTTTACTTCAATTCCGGCATTATGGTTCAAACACATACATACATACAACTCACATAGATAATAATAGGAAATAAAATATAAAATGAAAACAACTCATTGCACATTGGTAAACTTTACAATATTTCTATAGACATGCCCACCCCTCACCACCCGCCTCAGAAAAAAAAAATAGAAGCATTCACAGCTCTTCTACAATTCAGCTCCTAGCACCCACAGTGGGCAGCTCACAACTGCCTGTAACTCCAGCCCCAGGAGATCCAATACTTCTGCAGACATTGCATGCACACGCACATCTACACACACACACACACACACACACACACACACACACACACACACACACTCACACAAACACACAGTTTTACTGTCTCCAAAAAGCTGTAAAACCATTGAATCTATAAATGTAAAAATTCTCTTAAATGAACCACACTAGAACAAAATGACCTCATCATTTAATGAAATAAGTATGGAATTCATAAATGCCTACAGATCAATTTGCAAGCACACTCTACTTTTACATGAAAATTATCTACCATGATCACATGGAAAGCAAGAGTTTAATACTTTTGTATTAGCTCTCAAGAACATTTGGCATAACTATAAAATGGGAAACACGAGGTTTTCCTGTTGAAATCACAAGGCATCACAACAGATTCGAAATGACCAAAATCAAAATGTCAGTGAGTGCTTTATTATTATTATTATAGTTGCCAAGACTCCAAAATGTACATAGAAACAAAACACAGAAGCCAAGACAATCTTAAGAAAGAGCACAGTGATGTTACGACCGTAACATCATTCTTCTTGTAGTTCAGGATATAGAATTAAAGCCTGGGAGCTGTACAGAAGGTTCTCCTTTGGTAGTTCGTTTTGCTGTATAGTTTCAGAAAAGGACGGATCCCACTCATTCTCATATTTTTTTTGTGCTAAGTTAAACAGATATGTTTAATGTCAGGTGCATAATGGGAGTGAATAGGTATATCTCAATTCACTTTCAAGGACTTGGAAAAGGGGAGAACAAGGCCCACTGAAGGAGTGTGTGCCCTGAATGGAGGTGAGAAAGGATGTGTCATCTATACATGTAAACGATCTTTTTTGATTCTGAGAAAGCTATGCTATATAGTAAGATAAATCTGTGTAAAGTGGAAGATCTTTTAGTAGTCTGAAATTTGTAATATTTTACTCAAAGCAAGTATTATTGGAATAATTTCTAAGCTTATGTCAAGACCTTGCTCTATGGCAAGATTCTGAGTCCCATTTTATTAGTGTATCTGAGTATTTCTCCGGATTGAAAAAAATAATAAATGCTGCACCATGAATAGATTTCTAGCTCTAGACTAGACAAAAGCAAGTAAAGAAATTCTACTATCTACCAAGGTGCAACAGATAGAGCTGGATTGGAAGGGGGTCTCACTGGAGGCCTTCAGAAAATGTTAATCCTAGCAGGCAAGAATAAGACCACTACCATAATTTTAAGTGAAATTTGAAATAAACTTGATTTTACTGGGGTGCAACCAAGAGCTGGATGGCCCATAACTGCCTCCTAAGTCTAGTTCCAAATCCATTTCTTGATTCCCTTTTTAAGGAATAAAAGCACAAGTAGTTGCCAAACAGGTTTACAGAACAGAGGCAATGGGGCAATAAGGAAATACAGAAAAATCTAACAAAAAATCAAAAACAAAAAACAAAAAAACAAAGAAAGAAAAAGAAAACCTACTATGTGATTAGGGAGAGTGAATAAGGAGGGTCAATGTATTCTCAAAATCAAGTCAAGGTCATGGGTTGAGATGTGTCAGGCTCCAGGAAACAGACTTTAAAACATTAACTCAGCTCTTACAATAAATGGAACTTCATTTTTAACAATGCAGCATAACGGCTCCTGTCTTCAAAATGGAATCAGGCAGCTTTCTCATTCCTCCTTTGACCTTATGATCCCTGTCAAATCTTTTTTTTTTTTTGATACATTTATTTTATTGAGTATTTTAAAAATTAATTTAATTTTTTATAATACATAAATTACACCAAGAGGCAATGATTCTAGAATTATTTATCTGATGGGTGGTCAAGTTATTAACACATTGGAAGGCACAAAGCTGTGTTACAATTAACTAGTAGGTGTATTAGAAGACTAATGGCCATCTTAGCCATATTGGCTAGTCAAAGTTTGCTTGAGAAATTTTGTTTATTTCTTTATGTATACCATCAATTTGGATGCCAATTAGTGAGTGAAAGAAAGAAATAAAAAGGAAAGGAGAAGATGTGATTTCTCCTAGGTGTCCTGGAAGAGAGAGTTTATTATACATAGGTGGGCTAGCGTAGCCAGAGGCATCTGGGAGAATGCAGAGAGGTCATGACCCTTGAACCACGTAGAAAGTGGAGAAATGAAAGGAGAAAGGGAATCAAATACAGTAGACAGGGAAGCAAAGGCAAAAAAGGATCAAAAGAGAGGTAAAATATCTGGATTGTATAGGGAAAAGCCTCAGGGAGAAGGGCAGCCCATGCCCTGGACTTGAGAGTTCAGCGTAGGAGGTGGGATATGGCTAGTATACTAGGTAAGGCCCAAAGGATTCTGGGAGAAACTTGAGGGCAAGTCCTCTTCGATATGTTAAATAGATACCTCAACCACTTGTTCTGCGTTTGAAACTGAACAAATAGTATGAGAAAAACCAGACATACAAAAATAGCACACTCCAGTAAATTGCTAGCAACCAAGGTTATGTCTAAGTAGTAGGTAATCTATTATAGCTCTGATTTGCTGAACAGTTGTTCACAGGCCTCCCATTTCCTGATTAATTCTAGCTAGTACTTTTCCTAAAATATCATTTGTTTTTTGAAATTAAGTAGGCTATTTTAGAAACATCCCTCTGTAGTTCAATAGCAAGTCTTGGCCCAGTAACAGAAAGGCCATAACAGTAGCAACTATAGTGGCATCTAATAGATTGTAAGGAATCATTGCAATTCTCAGGAAGACCTCTTGTAGTTCTGTTAACTGATTGTGAAGATTTTTCTAAGTAAAGTAAGTGCAACATGTCTCATTCCACATAAACCCTTGCACCATGCAGAGAAGGCAAAATGAGTATTCTTTTCACAGAAAAACAAAAAAAGTTCATCCTGAGGGCTATTGTTTACCATAGGCATGGGTAGATAAAAAGGAGAGTTATACTAAGAAAGGACATTAGTGCAATCAAAACATAGCCAATGGAGGAAAAAACATCATTAACAGGAACCTCAGCTACAGCTTTTAAAACATTAGTGGGGCCATGTTTCATTTTGTTCCCCATTATCTTTTTATAGTTTTCATATGAAACCCATGTTCTGTACACTTTTTTAAGAGTATGTAAGGTTTCTTGTTGGCTTTTTAGTGCTAGATGGACCCAGAGATTATACCCCACATTATTAGTTACAGACAGTGTTACTCAGGTATGTAAAGTTCAACTGAAGTGATTAAGGAATCTTCCCCTTTTTATTTTAGCACATCTGCAATTTTCATTACCAGAACCTTCCAATGGATATTGGATTATGTTGAAATCTGTAATATTATGTAGGGATTTGTCAGTTAAACTACTTCATCTCAGGTATCCTGCATCTATCTTGCTAAAGACTATTTGGTCCTCTTCATTTCTCCAAGCTATAGACCCTGGTGAATATACCCCCACATATTTGGTTCTTTCTCAAATAAAGCTGCTGCCATTCATGTAAAGATCTGCAGCTCTGGTGGTGAGAGGAATCTGTCTGGTGAGGCTGTATGCCTTGAATGATGTCCAGCATCGCCAGGCAGTCATGAATAGGCTCCTCGGGGTCACTGCCCAGCAGCAGAATGGCAAGATTGATGACCAAGGATTTGTCAAAGGTCAATATGCCCTTATATAAAAGAAAGGCTTGGCACTGAGTCAGGCAGGCATTTGATATCCACTGGGTTTCCATGGAGTGTGGAACTGTTATAGCTAGAGTCTGTCCTAATGTGGGCTTGTCAGCTTTTACTAAAATTTCAGTGGTTGTGATGACTCTTCAACAAGGAGGCAGTCCAGAGGCTACAGAATCCAGTCTCTTTGAGATGTAAGCTATCAGCCTTTTCCAGGGACCTGGCGTCTGAGTCAGGAATCCTTTGGCATGCCTTGCCTTTCATGAGCAGTCAACAAGGGTGTATTCCAGGCTGACTGTCAAGGAATAAGCATGCCTGTTTCAAGGAGGCTCCTGATATGACTGTTAATCCCTTTCCTGGCTCTCAAACTGATGATGTATTGCTTGACTTAAATGGTCATTGCCCCAGATGTTAGTTGCACTATGATGGGTAGCACATATTTTGACATGCCAGGAGGAACATACACTGCCCATACTGTAGGAATTTTCTGGATTTGTAAGGCCCTCTCTCTCAGCCAGCCTGGGAACATGACCCAGACAAGCTTGGGAAAATAACCCAGAGAGAATTGAAGGCCAACTTAGCTTCAGTTTCTGAGATCAAGGTGGCCAACCGAGATAAACAATTTCAACTAAGGTAAACAATTACCATCTGGAAATTCTCTGGAAACTCCCCAACACCCTTCCCTGCAATACACGCAGCCCCTCCTAACCTTTGCGGTTTTAGCCTTTAAAAATAGTCTGTAACAGTGACTCGGTGTGCTTCCCTCCCAAGTGAGTGCTGAGGCCCCCTGATGTGCATCAGCAATAAACCTTGTGCTTTTGCATCAACACTGTGGTCCTCGAGTGCTCTCTCGCGACGACCCCCTACTACCTGAGTGGACTCTAGGGTCCAACAGATCAACAACATTTTCCATTCCCCTTCCATGGATTGTGTTGGATTTTGGAGGAGCAGATATTCCTCACATATCAGGCAGGTTATAGTTAAAGCCACAGCAGGGCTAGGCAACCTAGGAGTATCTCCAGGGAACCATATTGTTACCTGGAGTTTTTTTCAAGGGGACCCATCCCATTAGTGGGTAGAGACAGTCAGGAAAAACAATAAAAGGATGAGTCACAGTTCCTTGTCCGAAGTTAACAGTCCAATCAGTGGTCCATTTGTATTTTTGATATTCCATTTCGCTACCTATATTTCCAATTTTGGGTAGTAAAATTCCTAGGAGCTGCCATAACACTGAATTAGGAGCCCCATGTTCATCAGAAAAATTTACAAGTTGGACCCCTGAGGTAAAGGTTAGCCAAAGTCTAGTTTGAAGAAGCCTCAGCCTCAGCTACAATTGTCTTGGGCTTTGGAAATTCTACTGTTTCTATAGTGGGCATTAATTTTTTTCAATGACTCATTTCTTTGCAGTGGGCACATACCTCCTTATGTAAAGGTATTCCCCTTTTATCATGGTGTACACGTGCACAATTGAAAGTGGCTAGGGCTTGTAGTGCAGTCAAGGTGGCCCACCCCATATTCTTTACCAAAATATCTTTTTTGCTGTCTTTGTTGTCAACACCGTCTGGGATTTTTCTAATAGTTCTGACCTTTTCTTTGCTGCAAACCCATCATTCTTTTGTATCTCTCTAAAATACCAGGAGCCAACTGAGTAACAAAAGCCAGGTTAACCACCTTGAAATTTGCCAGATCCTCTGGGTTTTTAGGGGTGTCTAGGCGAAAGGTGTCCAGAGGGCACTCCATGAAAGCTGAAGGTGGTTCATGTGGGCCCTGTGTTGTGTCGGCTACTTTAGATAGTTCAGTGGGCTTTTGGGCTTCCCACTTCATCCCTTCTCACAGCACCTGGTGGTACTCACTAAGTGACCACCTACTTTTCTCTATGTAGTAGTCCTGGTGGGATCTCCACCTTGGCAGAGCCCAGTCAATTTCATTTGCCCTCTAGTCTCCAGCCACTGAAATTATTCTGGGGAATGCTTCCATTGCTACCTTAAATATCCATTTGCTTTCTTCAGTAGTGAAGAGAGTATGAGGAATCAGATGAGAGTTGTCCCACATGGAGAGATGATTGAAAAAGAGAGAATTAATTAGAGAAATTAAGGAATCAAGGTTACCCTGAAAAGGGGGTTCTGGTTTTTCTAGTTGTATAGAACTGTAGTGAAAAAAAGGACATATAGGTAGTGATTGTCATGAAATGACCATAGAGGAGCAAAGACCAAAGGAGATGCCACCCCAGAGCCAGAATCAGAGAGGTTAGGAGCGCTATATGGGAGCCCCTGGCAGGTGTGGGGAGGAAAAAAATCAAGGGGAGGAAGGGAAGAGCTAGGGTGAAGTTAGGTAGAAGTAGAGAAGGCTAGATGGTGTGGAAGAGGTAGCTGTGTACTGGGGGCCAGAGCAAGGCCTTGGTGTTGGGGACAGGGATAACAAAGGAGGATCAGGTTAAGAGGGGAGCAGGGGGTAAAAATGGTTATATGGAGGAAGAAGGAAAGCT
Organism: Acomys percivali; assembly: GCA_907169655.1. Taxonomy (NCBI): domain Eukaryota; kingdom Metazoa; phylum Chordata; class Mammalia; order Rodentia; family Muridae; genus Acomys; species Acomys percivali. The sequence continues at coordinate 44,117,611 of OU015751.1, forward strand.
TCCTTCTGTGAGAGGGGCTCCTGGGTCTCTGCTACAAGCTCTCAAAGGGAGGCTTCTCTGCCAACAATTAGGGCTGGGCCACCTTTCCCATTGGGGAACCATACACACTTTCATCCAGGGGGTGCATCAGAAGTTGTTTCAGTCCAAGGCAAGATGAATCTAATCTGATCTGGGTGGCTTACCAAAGTTGACCTTTACCACAGTCCAGGCTACCTGGGAATCAAAAGTGCTCTGAGAGGGCCGGCCAAATCCAAATATGGACCACTCAGTTTTACAGAACATTCAGAGGTGACTCTGGGTGATAGAATAATTAGAATCCCCCTTGATTAGGAAGGGTTAAAATTTGTCAGACTTATTTTATTTTATTAATTTATTCATATTACATCTCAAAGTTATCCCCTCCCTTGTATCCTCCCATTCCTCCCTCCCTCCCATTTTCCCCTTATTCCCCTCCCCTATGACTATGACTGAGGGGGACCTCCTCCCCCTGTATATGCTCATAGGGTATCAAGTCTCTTCTTGGTAGCCTGCTATCCTTCCTCTGAACTTCTTTAGAACAAAGGCTAGAAGCCCATTAGGCCTGCTAGTCTTATTATCCACACTCTCCATCATTTCAGTCACAAAAGGCTGCAGTCTGAAGATGTCCTCTGAGCCTTGAAACGTCTCAAGGCTTATAAACCCTGAAGTTCCAGAGTGAAGGTCTGGCTTGAGAATTTGGGTTGGTGTTCTGACTTTTTCTGGGGCCTCTAGAAAATGTCAATACTGTGAGGCAAAAATAACATCAATATTATGATTGTGAGCCAATTTTGAAGCAAGCTTGATTTTGTTGGGGTGCACCAAAGAGCAGGTTGATTACTGCTTCCCAAGTCAGTTTAAAGAGAAAAGCCCTGAATTTATTTCTTGGGCCTCTTTTAAGGAGTTAAGTCACAAGTATTTGCTTAACAGGTTTACAGAAGTGAGGCAATGAGTAAATAAGGAAATACAGAAAAATATTAAAACAAAAACAATATGGTCACCATGTCATTAGACAGGGTCAAAGAATGTTAAGGTAGTCTCAAAATCAAGTCAAAGTCATGGATTGGAACAGGTTATACTTCTACAAACAAACTTCAAAACAGTAACTCATCTCTTTCACTAAATGAAAACTTATTTCACTCAGAGGAAGGATAGCAGGATACCAAGAAGAGACTTGATACCCTATGAGCATATCCAGGGGGAGGAAGTGCCCCTCGGTCACAGTCATAGGGGAGGGGAGTAAGGGGAAAATGGGAGGGAGGGAAGAATGGGAGGATACAAGAGATGGGATAACTATTGAGATGTAATAAGAATAAATTAATAAAAAATTATTTTGAAAAAAAGAAAAAAAGAAAGAAAAACAAAACAATATAGCATAATATTTCCTGCCTTCAAAATGGAGTCAAGCAGGTTTCTCATCAGTTACAACTGGCATGTACATATGTTTCACAATAAGAAATGGCATTTTACATGGTAAAAATCTCCATTAAACTGGGACCTATCCCAATTTGAAGATGCAGGCTTGCATGCCAAAGATAAGGCTTGCAGAAATCAAATTATTATGAGCTGCAAAAAAATCACCATCCCCTTTCTCTGTATATCCCTTTCTTCTACCAAGGTTACCTTTAGTACTATAATTCCTTCAAAACTCCCAAATACTGCTGGAGGTTATGTGTGTTAAATACAAATATTAAAAAGTAGTCAGCTCTGAATCCATATACATACAAATAATAATATATAAGATGAATAAATTGTGTATGTGATGTGTATCGTAACACTTAAAGAAAAAGAGGCTCCAAATCTGAGGGAAAGCCAGGAGGCTTGCGTGAAAGTGGTTGGAAGAGAAAAAGAGCGGGGGAAATGAACAAATTAAAATTTTCCAAACAATTGTACAACAACTTCAAAAACAAACAAACAAACAATAAACCAAAACTACTTAAAGAACAATTTCCTTAGTATTTGTTTTTATTGTCTATGTTTCAGGTAATCTTAAAAATATTTATATAGATGGTTCTGAGACTGAGCTGGCATAATGACCGAGATTATAAATCCCATAAATCCACTCTCCTTCTGCTGCCAGAAAGGCTTCTTTAACCAGAACCACAGCCCCGTGATGCCTGCTACCTCCTGACTAATTTCCGGGTTGTAGAACTCAGGAAAGTTTGCACATCAGGTAGTGTCCTCTCCTCCTTGAGTAAAATACATTCTGGTCTTTGATATCCAGTGGTTGCTTTGCTTCTGGCTTATTAATAAAATGGTGCAAGATTTTATTGGACATTTAAATGAATTGAAGAATGGAAAAGAAGAAATTTAAAGTCCTATAAATCCATCAGCACCTTGACAGAATGAGTCTGTGTATACTTTTAGGGCCCAGTTGATTTTTACTGAATCCATTAAGCCAACCCACATAAAAACATGAAAGGCTTTTAACTTTGTACTCAAAATTTTAATCACAGCTGTTAAAATGTGTTTAACTAGCAGGAAATTTCATTTGTCATTGCTGTAATTACAGTCCAAGGACACAGCAGAAATGTACTCATTTACCAACACTGAGGATCCTCATGTGAAAAAAAAAAAAATAAGAAACAAGGTCGTAGTCACAACAACTAGCATTTTCCCTTCAAGGCCTCTACCTTTGCATATATTTTATTGCCTAGAAGAATCCTGTGTATACACATATGGTCAGCAATGTATTCAAAACATGGATCCCCAATATTACCCATCCTTTTCCTGAAATTTGACTCCCCTCCAAGGAAAATGTGGTATCTTTTAGTTTCATCGGGAAATCTTTGAGAACCGTGGCTGCTTTGACACACACAATGTATTTGAAAGGTTTCTACAGCTTTTGACCTGAGCGATAAAAGGTAGTGTCACCTCCACCTGGCTCAGTCTTGCTGTTAGAACACTTATCCTTTCATCTTAGCTGTTACATCCCAAAGAAACTCAGGACAAATAGCTAACTGAGGTGCCTATTAACATATCAAAGCAGTCTCTGGCTGCCAGCTTCTCCAGGCACAGCAAGTACTTGCTACAGAGTCCTGGTGCCTCTCAGCATTTCTTCTAGAATACAGGGTAAACCAAGGCAGGTCAAAGCATTGGCAAATGACAAGCTGGTGGCTGGTGTTTCTCTGTATACTTAAACTCTCCATCTTTCAGGCTGGTAGCCATGCTGTTTACACCTTAACTCTTAAACTTCCAGGCTGGTGGTCTTGCTATTTACACCTTAACTATTCAGGTCCCCTGGCTTCTCTACTGCCACAATAGCTCCCTAGCTGTGGGACTCTGCTGGATAGGGCTGAACCATTTGTGCTAGGTCTATGCTGGTGGACTCCCTTTTCTCTGCAGGGTTCTCACTCTACCTGATCTTGTAACCCCAGATTTTATAAGGAGTGTCACATAACCCTCAAGGAAAATTACAGGCCTGACCCTTTCCTGATAAGAAACTTCTTCATCAAGCACAGGGAATTCCTGGAAGTACTTCACTCTAAGCTGAGGAGATCCTAGCCTTCCAGCAAATGACTTTGAATTGTACCTAGAAGTCATCCCCTCACACATAGAATAATTAAGTACTGTTTTCTCCTTCTTGTGATAGGACTACAGTGTTACTGCATCACTGTATGTATTAGCATTCTGCTTCAGTCTGCTTACCTGTGATGTCATTGCTTAGCTGCCAAGAGGGCGTGGCCCTGCCCAGGGCTATATAAAAGGACAAACCCTCCTCATGGCCCCTCTCTACCCTCTGTTCTTCTCACTCTTCCTCTGTCTCTGTCTCTCTCTCTTTACTCTTTCTCTTCCCCTTCTTACACCTACCCTTTCTCAGTCTCTCTTTTTCTCTCTGAGGTACCCTTTCCCCTTTCCTTCTCCCCGCCCCCCATGCTCATTTAATAAACTCCCCTATAACACAATATCTGGCATATAGTACCTTATGATTTTATTATCTTATTATCTGTTTTCATTCTCTTTATATTAGTCATAACATTGGTGGTCCTATACTAAAAAGGCCCTTCTGTGATTAACGTAAGTCTGTAAACCTTTATATCGAACTCCATTCTTCCAAATTTCATTCTAAGTGTCCATTCATTCTGATCTTAACCCATCACCACACTGCCTTCAGACCATGATTCCAAGCTGAGATAAATTTCTGCTGCTTTGCTTTCTCCTGGGACCCAGCACAGAATGTAGGTGATTCACTCTGCTGCATGACTGATCTTCCCCCAACAGCTCTGTTCAAAGAGAACCCAAGTGTGGACTAATAAACTGCCAGATTATTGGTAAGCAAATGCCAACCACAGAATGTGACTAATTTTAGGTCCCTCTCATTGGAATGACTTTAAACAGGCTGTTCCACCAGGCATACTGGTACCCTCTCCACCCTTATGCCCCATTCCCCACCCTCCACCACAGACATATCTCTGTTTCGGTTATTCCTGCCTAGGGCTGCACAGAGCCCCACAGCTGCTGCTGCTGTGCTTCCCTGGTGGCTTTTAAATCTTCCCACCTTTACAGTCACCATGTTAGCTCAGGATGGAGGAGGTAGAGCATTTAGGTCAACCACATACCTAGCCTCCATCTTTCCTAGCAACCACATGACTGATGCCTGCTTCCTGCAGCTGCCATGGCTCCTCCCCCTTTCCCACCACAGGCCTGTTGGAGGTACACAAGACATGTGCATGCATAGCCCCTACTACCTAAGCCCCACTAGCTCAAAGGCAGACCAGGGAAGTTCAAGGGCAGAGTTAACCTCCACACAGTCACAAGTGACTCTCAGCTTTGCTAACTAGGTTAACTGTGGGCTCATATATAAAACTTAACCTGTTTATTTCCTTTTAGATTAAAAAAAACATTTTATTGTACCCTATTTCTAAATGTTCCTTATTTCAAAGTTTTAAAGGGTTATTAAAATTAACAAGATAAATGCTGTTTCTCCCACTGGGGCTCCTACAAGCCTCCTGGCCAACTGATCTTGTATAATGTTCTTCTGTTGTATTAAACTTCATTTTTTACAATGTTAAAACTTGATTGTTATGCTCTACATTAATTCTCAAAGTCTAAAATCACTGCCTTATATCTTATTATTATACATAAAATTGGTTTAAATTATTAAGATTGTAAATAAATGATCAAGTCCTTTAACATGTTCAAGAACGTATTTTAGTCATGCTAAAAACCAAAGTAATTAATTATATTTTCAAAGTCACACATAAAATGAGGTCATAACATTCTATTTTACGTTTATAAACTATAGTTTAGCACAGATAACTGGATACAAAGATCATTTAACTCAAATATGCTAACGCTCAAACTTGTCAGAGATCTGCTGAATATGGCATTTAACATGTGTAAATTTGTTATAATAAAACAGAGACCCCTAAATGATAACAGTAGTTCCCCAAGGTCTCAGAAATTTTGGGCACAAGGGCAGGTGACTTCAACCCTGGATTGTGGTTTCTGGCCACTGAGCAAAACTGCTCCCAACATCTGTCATGGATCAGCCTAACTGTGGACAAATTGGACACCTGGAGATTTGCTGTCTCACATTGCTAAATACAAGGTGAGATCAATCTTTTCTGTGTTCTCCTTCCACAGAAACAGCTCTGTGGGTAATGCAAGACTGTCTCTGCCCATGGTGCCATGCTGCCACAGAAGACAACTGGGACATCGTCTATTTACGGGGATATGACTAACTAGTCATATCAGTCATTTTTATCAACACATAGTTTCCTTTAGGTTACAATTTATCCTTCTCAGGTCTCTGACCACATTGTCAGCTAATCTGATGTTAGCTTGATAGCTACAAAACAGACAATTAGCTCATTAGCCGAAAGCAATCTACCATGCTAGTTTATTTGTCAACTCATTAGCTAGTTAAAACTACTAGATATTAGATCTCTTATTTAAGAGGCAAAGAGGTTTGTTGTTCTCACAGACCTCAGATTAAAGATAAACAGGCTTCAGACAACTTCCCAGTCCTCTTCATATACAGGAGACCAAGCTTTAAACCTCATTCTTAGAGCTACTGTCAAATCTAGATACAATCTACCTTCCCATTCTTTTAGCTAAGGACAGTGACTACGTACATCAATTTCACCTACATCTTAAAGGTTCCAAAAAGATCTTTTATAAATGTCAGAAGGTCTAGAAGGTGTTTTGTAAATGTTAAAGGGTCTAAGAAGGTGTTTTAAGACTGATACATGCAAGTTATGAATGTTAAAAGGTCTAAGAAAGTGTTTTAAGTTAGTAAATGCGAGTTATGAAGATCAACATGTCTAAAAGGATGCTTTGTTTCTTCTTGTTGCCATGATATTGTTGTATTAAACTGTTCAGAGTTCACATTGATCACTGGAGCTCTAGTTTATTAATCTAACTATAGTAAAATAGTCCACTATGTGATCCTTTCATAGTTCCAAGCTCAAGATTTTAAACTTCCTTTTGTTTGTCTTTTTCTTAAAATGTCTCTCATTGTACTAAATTTATATATCTCCAGTCTTTTAAACAGAGAGAAGAAACCCTTATTTCATGATGTGTACTGATGCTAAAGTGAGATTTTGCCTTCTGCTCTGCAGGAGTTTTCTGTCCTTCCCATGTTACTGGTCTACAGAGGCCAAAAAAGGCTTCTGCCTTTACTAAGCTTACCTCAGAGTGTTTGTGCTTTTAACATAAAGTTATTTTCCCAAGCCTCTGTTATAATATATGTCTACTTCATTTTCCTACAATGTGTTCATGTATTTCACTACAGATTTCAAATAGTGGTGATACTAAATTTATCTACCTTTATGAACTTAAAAGGATTCTTTTAAGCTGCAAAAAATCCATCTCTCAGGTCAAACGGAATCCAGATAAGTACTGTCAATCAACAATGTTTCACCTGTTGCCCATCACTGAAGGTGGGATTCCTCCCCCTTTTCACTGGTTTTGAGACTCCCCTCTCCCTAACTACCCAATTGCCACATTCCTGCACCAAACACCAGCTGAATTCTCCTTTCTTAGTCACATAAACCCTTCCCTTCGTCCAAGAGACTGTCAACACTTGTCTGGTTCACTGGGAGCAGAGGTACACAACCCCGATCTCCATGACTGTGGCTGATCCTTCTCACTGGCCTATAACTAGAACCTTCCTATCAAGTGAGTTTTCTGATGTAGCTTCTTTCCCTCTGCCTCACCAGCACCTGCCCAAAACCGCAGTGCACTGTGTAGCTACATCCTTGGGGCCAACTTATTTGATGAGCTCTTGGTCCCTTGTCAGTGCTAAAGAGTTACTGACCAGTCTGTACCTGATTTCTTCTGGGTTACTATCCGTTTTTTGAGGATGCACTAAGGGGTTACTGACCTGACCTCCCCATGGAAAACGTCCAGATGCCTGTTTCTACTAGCATGCCTTTGGGATGACTGTCAGCAGGAAGTAGTTAAGATAATTACTTCACCCCTTACCCAGGGTGTGCTCCAGACCTAGGACAAACAGCTCCAGGCTCTCCCAGCACTCCTTGGTCCCTATTGCTGCAGGACATGGCTGACATAGCCTGCACTCTACCTTGGACTTTCAGGACAGAGCTTTTCCTTCTCCTGCACTATATAATCTGGACATTTTGTTGCTATTGCCTTTTCTCTCTCTCTCTCTTTTCCCCTTACATGGCAGCCAAAAGCTGCTTCCAATAAACCTACATTTATATTTCAACTTACCTTATATCAAAACAATTCAACGTTCCTCGTTTTTAACTATAAGGGAAGGTAGGAATGTTAGCATTCTGCTTCAGTCTGCCTACCTGTGATGTCACTGCTTAGCTGCTACAGGGGTGTGGCCCTGCCCAGGGCTATATAAAAGAACAAAATCTCCTCATGGTCCCTCTCTACCCTCTCTTCTTCTCACTCTTCCTCTGTCTCTGTCTCTCTCTGTCTCCTGTCTCCTCTCTCTCTACCCCTTCTTCCTCTCTCTCTCTCTCTCTCTCTCTCTCTCTCTCTCTCTCTCTCTCTCTCTCTCTCTCTCTCTCTGGTGTATCCTTCCCCCTTTCCTTCTCTCCCCATGCTTATTTAATAAACTCCTCTATAATATAATATCTGGCATCTGGCATCTTATTACCTTATATCTTATATTTTATACTAATCATAAAAGTATTTAGATTAAGTATCCTGGCGCCTTTAGCCCTTTGGAATCAGACACATTCACCTACTAAACCCCTACCCTCTGCCCAAGGTTTATAAATAAAGGCTGGCTTGTGTGCTCAGTGCTCTCATGCTTGCTCTCTTGGCTTGCCATTCCTCCACCCTGACAGTATGAGACTCCATTTATTCTGGGGGAAGTAACCCTGGATTCCCAGTGGTCAGGCAGCAATGGCAGAACTCCCTTTGTAGCTGCAGGGACCCTGCTCCACTACAGCTGACCCTGAAAAGCTCTGTGCTGACCCCCAGAGAAGCACTGCTGGGCCTGCATTTAAGCTTACCTGCCTGCCAGCTGGTCTCACACATCTGTCTGCTTCCTCTGTTGTGCTTAGCATAGAAGTTTAAACAAGGAACTTTCAGTTTCAACCTCCCCTGGAGAGACTAGAAACTGGCTTAGTGTTCAGGCTACACACCTTACCCTGAAGTGCTCTAGCAGGCCCTGAGCAAGAATCTGGACATTGGGACAGGCCTGTGGGGCATGGGACCCAGAACACCTCCTTCCAGATGCTGAATGGAATCTAGCTGAGAACCTTTGTTGTTTAACAACAGGAGGTCTTAATGAGCTAAACCACAGGTAAGCAGATGAGGGGTTGTAAAAAGAAAAACCTTGGTTCCTTTTCACTTGATCGCTCAGCAGTGAACAGAGGCTTGCTGGTAGCTAGAGACCTAAAGGGAGGCGGATAAAACACTCTGCACTGCTTTTCCTTTACTAAACTTACTGTGGTGCACACCTGTAATCCCAGACACAGGTGGATCCATGTGAGTTCAAGGCCAGCCTGGTCTACAAAGTGAGTCCAGGGCAGCCAAAGCTACACAGAGAAACCCTATCTTTAAAACAGAAACAAAAACAATGAAGCAAACAAACAAAAGAAGCATGCAAAAACATACACACATTTGACAGACAAAGTAAGCAGATTTTTACAAACCTCACACACACACACACACACACACACACACACATACACACACACATACACACACATGCACATATACAATCAATACACAAAACAAGGGAGCTCCCAAAGACACCATTCATCTACATATATGTAAACATATGATATAAATATAAATAAACATATACATACATTTAAACAATATACAGACAATTAGAAATATAAACAGGCAGACACATTTTGGATGAAGCAGATGGCTTCAACAAATGTGTAATTCTGTCTTGGGTTCTTATACTATCTAATACAAAGGTTTCTATGTATGGAAAAATTACCTCATTCAAAAATAGATAGACTTGTTACATAAAATGGAAGTTACAGTAGTACTCTTGATCCTAATATCTAACTAGATACTTTATTTAATATGAGTTTAAAGCAGTGGCTTTATCTATATGCTCATGAGTTCAAAGCAGAAGTTCTATCTTTTTCATATTTCAAATGCATGTTATGTGTTCAAAGCAAGAGTTTTTTATGTCAAGGTTTTTCTTAGAAACAAGTGTCTGTCTTGTCTTGTATAGATAACCATCTATTCTTTGTTTATATATTCATATAGTCTTTCTTATCTTGGTGTACACTAAGGCCTTATCTTTGGACTAAACCTAAATGAATATATTTCTTTGATCACTAATTGGTTTCATCTTGTTTTCCCTCTTGGTATATATCAAGTGCTTGACATATGGAGGTTCACAGAGCTACTTGAATCAAATCAGAAATTCTTCAACATCATCATCAGAGATTATGAAATCATCAATGCGTTTAAATAGCACTACGTCATGAAGGTACATCTTCAAAATTATCTTCAAGAAATCTGCCCAACAGAGTGAAGCAACAGACAGTGAGGGTCTCTGCCACGCTAGCTATGTGAGGTAAGCATGGAAAGGCAATATAGCAACAAGCAGTCTTGAGGCAAAATCCTTGGAGCTTTGTCTAAACCAAGGATACACCTACTTGTCAGCTGTGCAAAAATGAGTGGGCTGCCTCCAGGAAGCTCACTTGCATGCTTCTGCCAATCCAGCATGTAATTACACCCAGCAATTTCTCTTAATTTCCCCTTACCCTAAATCTCTCCAGGCTCTATTGCTTCCCTTCCTCCAGCTTCTCTTTCCTATATAAACTACCCTTTTTGGCTACAAGCTCTCTTTCTCTGTCTGCTCTTGGTTCTTGGCTCTCTTTTCTCCCCTCTCTTCTCTGTGTCCCTTGCGCCTGTCTCCCTTCCTCTCCTGATCCGGTTCAGTCTACTGGCAGTATCTAGTCTACTACTTTCTCTCCCTGCTCTGGACTTTTCCAGATGGCTGTGAATGTATTCTACAATAAAATCCTTCTCCTCTATCTCACCTAAAAATGATCATTTTTTTTTCCTCTTTTTCATTCAATGTGGAGGCCCAGGATGACAGGGAGGCTACCTGTAGATCAATTTTGGGGGTGTGGATAGAACTGGGAGCCCAGTATATACTTGCTCAATACTGACATCCACTCCCACCCTTGCTTCTTGTTGCTGACAGTCTAGATAAGGTCTCAGCTAATAGCTTTCAATAGCTAGTGCACATGCAACACACACACACACACACACACACACATACCATAGCAATGGTCTTTCCAATCTCTTTTGTCATGACATAAGAGACAAGTTAAATCAGAGATGAGCTTTCTCTACAATGTGGTAGATTTATAAGCAAATAACAGTGTGCTTATCTAAGCCATTAAGTCTTGAGGTGATTTGTTACCCTGTGAAATAAGGCAAAGAAAGCACCTACCCAAGATCAGGCTATTCTCCTAACAATCACTGGAAGTGAGTTCTTAGGATTACATCATTAGCATTATCATTGTGTGCATGAGAAAAGTTAAAAACAGTAAAAAAGAAAAAAAAAGCGTTGCTTATTATGCAACCAGTAAATGATAAAGAAATGTTCAGCATGTAGGTTCCATTTACCTTGATATAAGTTTAATTCTTGGTGCAGACTAAAGAAATGGCCCTAACAGAGACAGCTGCTTTTTATTTGTATGGGTCCAAACTGCACTCTTAAAACAGTCAATCCTGATTTTATCCTTAGCATGGCAAGTCTACAGGTCTGTGTGGGGCCCAGATTGCAGCTTTCTGTTCTGCATTATAAGGTTCATGAAAGTTGTCAAGACTAAGGCCTACTTTAAGAGACTCCAAGTAAGACTTAAAAAGCAGAAAGATGGTAAAAACTGACTACTATGCTCAGAAATTACTGGAGATCCTGGACAAAAATAAGTACAATATACCTAAATATAGGATGATAGTCCAAAGTCACCAACAGAGACATCATCTGCCAGATTGCATATGCCCATATAGTAGGGGATATGATCTTCTGCACAGCGTATGCACATGAACTGCCAAAATACGGTGTGAAAGTTGGCCTGACAAATTATGCTGCAGCCTATTGTACTTGCCTGCTGATAGCCCTTGCAGGCTTCTCAGTAGGTTTGACATGAACATGATCTACAAAGGCTAAGTGGAGGTGACTGGAGATGAATAAAATGTAGAAAGCATTGATGGTCGGCCTGGTGCCTTCACTTGCTACTTGGATGCAGGCCTTGCCCAAACTACAACTGGAAATAAAGTTTTTTGGATCTTTAAGGGAGCTGTGGATAGAGTCTTGTCTATCCCTCATAGTACCTAACAGTTCCCTGGCTATGGCTCTGAAAGCCAGGAGTTCAATGCAGAAGTACATTGGAAGCACAGCACGGGTCAGAATGTTGCAGACTACATCAGATATCTAATGGAGGAAGATGAGGATGCTTATAAGAAACAGTTCTCTCAGAACATAAAGAACAACATAAATCCAGACAGGGTGGAGGAGATGTACATGAAAACTCATGCTCCTATATGAGGGAAATCAATCTATGAGAAGAAGCCCATGATAGACATGAAAAACATGAGGTGTCTCTTGCCCAGGAGAAAGATTGGGTTGCCCAAAAGATGTCAAGTTTCCTCAGAGCTCAGGAATGGGCTGCTGAAAACTAAAGCAAATTTCTATGAAGATTTTATTTTTATTTTTTTAAGAGTTTGTTTTTATAAAGACAATAAACTTATTGGCCAAGCCAAATAAACAACAACAAAATCCCAGTCAGTCTGCACCTTGCTTGATGCACTGACTGTGATTTCAGGTATTTCATGTCCAGCTATATCTGCAGTTTAGTAGCTCCCCTGTGGCTCCTACAGTCCCTGGAAGCTCTGACGACACTCCCTACTTCTTTCTTGCTAGGGCTCCCAAGGGCTTGGGAGGCATTTCTCTTCACTGATAAATATTCTTCAACATTCACACCCCCTCAACTAGCAGCTTTTCAATGAAGTGGCTATTAATCTATCACCTTTCTGTATTCTCCAATGATCTGAATGCTGACTGCTAATGTTACAAATCTGGATTAATCTACATATCAACCTCTTTTGCCCCATACAAATACATACAAAATTACACACATTTTAAGGCAAATTTTTCTTTCTGCTACCAAGCTGTACAACAGATACTTCATTTATATCCTTTCCATATCACCTATCTATCATCTATCTATCTATCATCTATCTATCTATCATCTATCTATCTAGCTACACACACACACACACACACACACACACACACACACACACACGCACGCACGCACGCACACAAACAAACAAACAAACAAACATGCACATACAATCATTACTTACCTTTTAACTTAAATGCTCACATCCTTCACTTTTTTGCCGTGGTTTAAAAGAAATCATCAGCAGGTGCTTAAATTACAAAAACGATTTTATAAGCTCCTTGTATCTTCAATTTTAGTTTCACTGTCAACTCTCCTTGCATTTTATAGCTTCTCAACAAAGACCATATATTTTAAGGAATTCAGAGAGCCATTCTCAGGGTGCAAAGGATGCCCCAAGGATACCATAAGGACTACTGTCCCTGTAGTGCTTTCTAGCAAGCTGTAGCCCTAGATCTCTCCTAGAAAAATGACCTTTGTCTCAGAGAAGCAGGATATTTATTCATACAAAATACTAAGATATCAGTTTGTCCCTGGCAATATGTAGCAATAAAAATGTGTTCCTTATTAGGGATATCAGTGTAGGGACAAAGGAGACCATCAGTCAGTGGCTATCTTGCTGTTAACATGTGTAGGTATTTCAGAAATCTCTTTAGAATCTCTGAGTTTTTCCTAAGGTGAGTCAAGATAGACACACTCCAGGAAATGTGGTTGACTTATTTCTCCTCTGAACTGAAAGAAGAAATACTTTGTTAGCTGTATTCTTGAGCTAAAAAAAAAAAAAAAAAAAAAAAAAAAAAAAACCTTAAAAAATAAAATAAAATAAATGGCTTCACATAATTTGTCACCTCTTTTTTTGCTATAATGGAGGGTTTAAAAAGCATATACATATAAATACGCACACAGTGGTTTGGCTAAGTTCATCAAAGAAAACGCTATTTTTTTTTTGCTTGTTTCTGTGTTTGTTTGTTTTTGTTTTCGTAATTGAAGGTCCTATCACTTCTAAGGACTCATTTGGTCCATCTACGCTGTCCTCTCATATTCAATAAATCATGATAATTTGACATCCTAAACAAAGAGTTTCTCTCATCTTTTATAAAAAGTAAAATAAAGTTTATTTTACTTCATTTGTTCATATTCCACTGTCTGGAAAAATATGTGACATTGTGAAGTAATATTTCATTTCCTAATCTAGAGTTTTCACGGTACAATAAAATATTTTCTAAGACACAGACTAAATGTATGTGTGTGAATACAGGTCTGTGTGCTTCAGGTGCCCATGTTTCATCACCTTTGGCCTTTTTCCTGGGAGACAAGGTCTTTTTCTGAATCTGTTCCTAGGATGGTGGCCAGGAAAATACAGCAAACCTTCCACATCTACCCATCTGAGGCCACACCCAGCTTTATATGTGAGTGCCAAGGCCGAAACTCAGGCCTTCATTTGATGAGCCAGTGCTATTCCCCGGGATTCATCTCCAGAGCAGGAAGCCTGAAATATTTAAGTCAAATTTTCAAAAAAAAAATTTTTTAATGGCTACTAAATACAAAGACCTGTGACCACAATTATCTCTTGAATCTTTTTAAATTTTATTTTAAATGTATATATTCACTTTACATACCGATCATAGCCTCCTCCCTCTTCTCCTCCCATTGTCTCCCTCCCACCTCTTCCTGATGCCCTGTCCCCTTTATCTCTTCCATTTTTAATCTGTTAAAATCACCAATAGATTTGAAGCACTAAATGGGACAGGCACAGTGATGGTTCCTCATGATTCTCCTATTCACCATCTTCCCAAGATCTGTTGCTCTATTTTTTTTCACTACTGCTCAGTGAAGGCATCTTTAGGTCTATACCATGCTCTCCAAGTCAAGCAAAAAACCCCTCCCTCAACTTTTTACCTTTTAAATAGTGTTAACTGTAACAGGGCCCCAGATATCAGTAGACCCCACCCCCCCAGGACCTTAGCACAGCTTACTCGATGATGGATGTAGCATTCAGACCATAAAACTCAGCATGTGAACAGTACCACAAGCCAAAGAAAACCAAAGATCTAAACCATTGAAGTCCATAGTTCTGGGAAAGACTGTAATGTATTAACCTTGCTTCTGCAGTTCTACTTCTAGGTAACTGTTCTTGTTAACTGAAGTATGTCAACCCAGAAAATGATCTTTGTGCTTAAAAACCCATCCTGAGGATGGCTTGATGCTCCACAGGGATCTAAAATACACACTGTAGTCACAGGAGAGCTACTAAAGACTTTCTATTGGCCTACACCCATGCCTGAGCAGTCTTCTCTGATGAATACTATACCCCTGCGCAAGACAACAAGACAAAACAAACAAAAAATAGACCAAAGCTCCACTTATTTTTCGGACACATTCAAACATTCATAAATCAAATCCTAGAACACACACACACACACACACACACACACACACACACACACACACACA
>OU015751.1:44132685-44152442 GCA_907169655.1 Acomys percivali
CACACACACACACACACACACACACACACACACACACACACACACACTATACTATGGCTGTTTCACCTAAATAGATGGACCATGTGCACCATTTCCAGCCAGTTGGTTGTTGTGGGTCTCTTCCATACTGACACTGAACACTGACACAGATAGACTTAATGTCCTGAGTTCATCACAGCTGAGGAAAAATGGCTCTTACTTACACAAGTGCAGTCAATAAAAGGCAGATGCTGGTGAAGCGTGGGGGTAAGAGTTCCAATTTTGAGATTCACAGATGGCACACTGAGGAATAGGCTCATTTGCTTTTTGAATGAACTTCGGATCACACATTGCTGGTAGAAGATGATTAAGCTATCAATTATCTACTGTGTGTGAAAATTTACACAATTTTTAAAAGGCTTTATGACCTAAAACTACCAGTATCTCATTATTTTACTGATATTTCACATAAGCATTTAGCCATGTATCAATACATTTATGTAGACATTGCTGAAATGAACACAAATAATCGCTTTGAGTCTGACAGGTGGACGGGATTGGTGGATAAAAGTAGACCTGGCATTTTTGAGGAGACCCTGAACTCCAAGCACATGGTTAGATTCCATCCTATTCCTAACATCTCTTTCAATATCATTTGGTTACTTTGAAGACATTGTAGAAGCAGTCATTAGATGTCCCCAGCTGATGTGTGCATATTAGGTTTCTGGAGTTATATATTGAATGCTGACTTAGGGCAATTTAGAAAAAAGGATTCCAGAATGCATTGCTCTTGTTCTAGAATGACATGCCAAAAAGAATGAAGTATCATTTCTACCTAGTACATTCCATGCATTTCATGTGTTCTTTCCAAGAATGGCTGTACAGGGGATAGAAAACACAAAAGTCTTAACAAGGTGTGAATAATACATCATCATCCAGGTACTACTGAGTTAAAATCTAATTCTTTAGATAACCATCTCCTGAGAAATAGATACATTGCAAGAACATTTAAGGGACACACTAAGTACCAAACACTATGAAGGGAAAGCAATGAAATTTCCAGTTAAAATAAACAAAAGCCTTGGCTTCAAGAAATACCTAGGGACCATCTGAGTTCAGAACATATACTGGGTCCCTTCTCCTTCATATATAAAAATGACATTTGAGACAACTTTTAAACTGGAGAAATAATCTTTAGTTTTTCACCAAGTAGAGTCTACAGAACTCTAGTCTGCAGCTGTGTAATTAACTACAGTTTATACAAGGAAAAATCAGCTCTGCCCTTACACTTTGATAAAAAAAAAAAAAATACTAAATTGCTACTTGGACCAGAAAATGTTTAGAAGTAATAAAAAAGTGAAGAAGAAAACAAAAGCTCGGATGCACTTAGAGGGGCTTTAGTGAAATATTTAAAAGAGGGTCCCTGAAAGTTATCTGTGCAGCCATAAAGCTTTTTTTTTTTTTTTTAGTGTTCTAGAAATTTCTCTCAATAAACACACATATTGATAATTTGCACAAGGAAAATAAAAGAGACACAATAAAGTAAAAACTACAGCTTAACATTTTCAACATACCAAGATACCAGCTCCAGAAATCAGGAAGACAGGCCAATAGGAAGATAATGTTAACCAAGAGTAAACCAGATAACTCAGCTAACCAACCTGTAGGAAATGATAGAATTTTAAAAGAAAACCACCACACTGACACTTTTAAAGGGAACTGATTTCAACAACAGTAGTTAAAAATCAAAGAGGTGGAACATCTTTTGGGTATATTCCAAGCAGTGTAATATCTGGTCTTGAGGAAGCCCTATTCCCAGTTTTCTGAGAAAGCACCAGATTGATTTCCAAAGTGGTTGTACAAGTTTGCATTCCCACCAGCAATGAAGGAGTGTTCTTTTTTCTCCACATCATTGCCAGCATGTGCTGTCACTTGAGTTTTTGATCTTAGCCATTCTGATGGGTGTAAAATTGAATCTCAGACTCATTTTGATTTGCATTTCTCTGATGACTAAGAACACTGATCACTTCTTTAAGTGTTTCGCAGCCACTTGATATTCCTCTGTTGAGAATTCTCAATTTAGTTCTGAGCCCCATTTCTTAATTGGGTTATTTGGTTTGCTGGTGTTTAATTTCTTGAGTTCTTTATATATTTTGGATACTAGACCTTTCTCAGATGTAGAATGGGTGAAGATCTTTTCCCAGTCGGTAGGCTATTGGTTTGGTCTGCTGAGCGTGTCTTCTGCCTTACAGAAGCTTCTTAGCCTCATGAGGTTTCATCTATTAATTGTTTATCTTAGAGCCTGGGCTGTTGGTGTTTTGTTCAGTAAGTTGTCTCCTGTGTCAATGAGTTCCAGGCTCTTCCCTACTTTTTCTTCTAACTGATTTAGTGTCTCTGGTTTTATGTTGAGGTCTTTGATCCACTTGGATTTGAGTTTTGTGCAAGGTGACAAATATGGGTCCAGTTGCATTTTTTACACATACCTCCAGTTAGACCAGCACCATTTATTGAAGATGCTAACCTTTTTCTATTGAATAGCTTTAGCTTCTTTGTCAAAAATCAAGTATCCATAGATGTGTGGATTTATTTCCGGGTTGTCGATTTGATTCCATTGATCAACCAGCCTATTGCTATGCCAGTACCATGCTTTTAAAATTACTGTTATCTATAGTACAGCTTGAGATCAGGTATGGAGATTTCTCCAGAGGATCTTTTATTGGACAAGATTGTTTTAGCTATTCAGGTTTTGTTTGTTTGTTTGTTTGTTTTTCCATATGAAGTTGATAATTAATCTTTCAATGTCTTTAAATATTGTGTAGATATTTGATAAGGATTGCATTGAATCTATAAATTACTTTTGATAAGATCGACATTTTTACTATGCTAATTCTCCCAATCCATAAAGAAGGGAGATCTTTCCATCGTCTGATGTCATAGTCAATCTCCTTCTTCAGAGATTGGAAGTTTTTTTTTCAAACAAGTCTTTCACTTGCTTGGTTAGAGTTGCTTGTAGATACTTTATATTACTTGTGGCTATCGTGAAGAGTGTAGTTTCCCTAATTTCTTTCTCAGCATGATTGTCATTAGCATACAGGCAGGCTACTGACTTTTTTGAGTTAATTTGTATCAAGCCACTTTGCTGAAGGTGTTTGTCAGCTGTAGCAATTCTCTAGTGGAATTTTAGTGGTCACTTATGTAAATTATCATATCATCTGTGAATAGGGATAATTTGACATTTTACTTTTCCCATTTTGAATCCCCTTGATGTCCTTTTGTTTTCTTATTGCTCTAGCTAGAACTTCAAGAACTGTATTGAAGAGGTATGGAGAAAGTGGGCATCCTTGTCTGGTACCTAATTTTAGAGGAATATCCTTGAGTTTTTTTCCATTTAATTTGATTTTGGCTACTGGCTTGCTATATATAGCCTTTATTATGTTTAGGTATATGCCTTGTATTCCCGGTCTCTCCAAAACTTTAAACATGAATGGGTGTTGGATTTTATCAAATGCTTTTTAAGCATCTAAGGAGATGATTATGTGTTTTTTCTTTCAGTGTGTTTATATGATGGATTACATTGATGGATTTCTGTATATTGAACTATCCCTGAGTGCCTGGCATGAAGCCTACTTGGTCATGGTGAATGATATCTTTGATGTGTTCTTGGATTCAGTTTGTGAGTATTTTATTGAGTATTCTTGCATCAATGTTTATAAGAGAAATTGGTCTGAAGTTCTCTTTCTCTGTTGGGTCTTTGTGAGGTTTAGGTATCAATGTGACTATGGCCTCATAGAATGAGTTTGGTAATGTTCCATCCATTTCTGTTTTGTGAAGTAGCTTGAAGAGTATCAGTATTAGCTCTTCTTTGAAGGTCTGGTAGCATTCTGTGCTGAAGCCATCTGGCCCTGGACTTTTTTCTTTTTTGGTAGGGAGACTATCAATGATTGCTTCTATTTCCATAGGGGAAATAGGACTATTTTATTTGTTTATCTGATCTGGATTCAATTTTGGCAAGGGGAATCAATCAAGAAAATTGTCCATTTCCCTTAGATTTTCAAATGTTGTGGCATGTAAGCTTTTGAAGCAGGACCTAATGATTCTTTGTATTTCTTCAGAATATGTTGTTAAGGCTCTGTTTTCATTTCTGATTTTGTTAATTTGGATAGTGTCTCTCTGCCTTTTAGTTTGTTTGGCTAACAGTTTGTCTATCTTGTTGACTTTCTCAAAGAACTAGCTCCTGGTTTTATTAATTCTTTGAATTGTTCTCTTTGTTTCTAATTTATTGATTTCAGCCCTGTGTTTGATTATTTCCAGCCTTCTACTTCTTTTGGGTGTTTCTGATTTTTTTTATTTTCCTAGGGCTTCCAGATGTGTTGTTAAGTTGCCTATATGATATGTTTGCAATTTTTTATGAAGGCACTTAGTGCTATGATTTTTTGTCTTAGTACTGCTTTCAATGTGTCCCATAAATTGGGTATCTTGTAACTTCATCCTTAATTTCTTTCTTTATTTCTTCCCTGACCCAGTTGTCATTAAATAGAGAGTGGTTTAGTTTCCATGTGTGTAGGCTTTTTCTTATTTTTGTTTTTGTTGAAGCTTTAGTCCATGAAGGACATATGCTCAACCATGTTCATAGCAGCCTTATTCATAATAGCCAGAATCTAGAAACAACCTAGATGTTCCTGAGTCAAAGAATGGATAATGAACCTATGATACATTTACACTATGGAATACTACTCAGCTATTAAAAACAAGGAAATCCTGAAAATTGTAGGGAAATGAATGGAACTAGAAATGATCATCCTGAATGAGTTAATCCAGATCTAGAAAAATACACATGGTATATACTCACCTATAATTGGACACCAGCCCAACAGGGATGTCACTTGAAAGTCCCTACATAGCAGGAGATTGGGATAGATTCTGAGACTGCCTATTGGGACTCCAAGTGAGAGAGGTATGGGAGATTGGGGAAAGAGAAGGATCCAGAGAGTCCTAGAAACCTACAAGAAGACCATAAAGGCTGGCCAATCTGGACCCAAGGGGTTTCCTGAAACTACTGTATCAACCGAGGACAATGCATGCAGTAAACCTAGAATCGCTATTCAGACCTATCCAATGGACACCACACTCTCCACAGTTGTGTGAGAAGAAAGGACTGACTCTAACATGAACTCTGGTGCCCCATATTTGACTACTTCCCCTTGGTGTGAAGGCATGGTGGCACTTAGAGGAAGGGTCAGCAGGCTATCAGGATGAGACCTGATAGGTTGTGATCATATGGTAGAGCAGGAGGTCCACTTCTCTCACAAGCTTAGGGGAGAGGAATAGGATGAAGGAGGGAGCGTGGAGTGTGAGAAGATACAAATAAGGTGATAACAAATTAGATGTAATCTGAATAAATTACTTACAAAAAAAATCAAAGGGGTATACTCAGGAAGTCCACCTTTTGCCTAAAGTTCGTAAGAATCAGGACAAAGCTTCCTGAGATTCCGCAGGTCCACAAAGCAGGTCTATTGGTTTTTTTTGTTTTGTTTTGTTTTTATTTTATTTTTAAATTAATTTATTCTTGTTACATCTCTATGGTTATCCCATCCCTTGTATCCTCCCATTCTCCCCTCCCTCCCATTTTCCCCTTATTCCCCTCCCCTATGACTGTTCCACAGAGGGATTACCTCCCTCTGTATATGCTCATAGGGTATCAAGTCTCTTCTCAGTGACCTGCTGTCCTTCCTCTGAGTGCCACTAGGTCTCCCCCACCAGGGGACATAGTCAAATGTGAGGCACCAGAGTACTTGAGAAAGTCAAATCCCTCTCTCCACTCAAGTGTGGAGACTGTCCTGTCAGCAGGTCTATTGTTATTGTCTTTGTTCAGCTAATATTTAGGCAGTCATGTTGGTGAAATTTCAAATCAGCTCTGAAAAGAAAAATATACAGAATATTATAAAGACTGAGCAAGTTGTACTTATATATTTAGGAATACACATACACACATATACTGATTGATATATTATCAATAATTAACGAAAATAGGGCCTGAATTTGGAAAAGAGAAAATAAGGCTATGTGGAAGGATTGGGAGGCAGGAAAGGGGAAGGAAAATAATGTAGTTATTATTGCAATCCAAGAAAGAAAATTACAGACCACCACACATATAAGGCCAAATTAGCATCCTTTACTAGTGAGGGACTTAGAGGAGGTTCCTGTCCCAAAAGAACTGTTGGCCCTCAGGAGTACAGTGCTTACAAGGTAAGAAACCCTCAAAAGTACAATGGCATTATTGTGAGATCTAAGTCAAAAGAACCTAGTCACATTTGTTCTAATGTGTAAGGGCAATGGCAGAGAAAAATGGGAGATATTTCATTAAAAGAGATTTTATTTAAAAGGTTGTTATGAACTCAGATGGATATATGTACCTAATAAACATAAACCAAATATAAGATTTGGATATATATATATATATATTAGATATATATGATATATTAGATATACATATATATATACATATTTGGATTATCTATAATTTTGATGTGTGTGTATGTGTGTGTGTGTGTGTGTGTGTGTACACATGTGTCCTTAGGAATATAAATTTTAAGAGAAACAAACCAATTTAATTAATGGACAACAGAGAAACTTCATCTTTAAGCAGAGTATAATATACTATGCTAGTATACAAGGATCCTTGTCACCTGTTTAATTGTGATCTCAGTGTGGGATATGTAAAAAATGTATGTTTTAAAGAGATTATTACTAGATTACTGTTTGTTACAACACTAAATACCAGTCACACAGCTCCTTATTTGTTAGTGGAACACATTTTGATACTTATTTTGGAGGTGGGAAGTTATAATGCAGGCTCCTTACCAGAATATTTAGCTACAGGGCCTAGAGTGTATGGGTAGGGAAGCCTAAGGTATGAGGCTCTATTCTGTCATTGGATGCTGTCCTCTCTGTTGGGTGCATATCACCCAGTGCAGCCATTCTCCATATTGATTATTTTCCAAGAAAGACAAAAAGCAACTAAATAACATATTGTGAAAAATGTGTATGGGTGGTAAAGAATATAGGGAGACTTGTGAAAGAGAGACAAGTGAGAATGTCTCTCTTAAACATGGCAAGGAATCAGCATTCTGTAGATGACACACATTAGACAGAAAACAGAGTGATTAGTTATTGCTCAGGGATAAACAGCTTCCCAATCAGACAGGATAATACTTACAAAATTCCTATGCTAGGAAAGAATCTGGCTGCACAAATACCTGGATTGCAAACACTGAGTTGAAAGCTTATTGGTGTCCCTGGAGAGGTGCAGAAAGAAAAGTGGGCCTGAGCAGATCTCATGAGCCCTGAAAAAGAACAAGCTTGTAGCAAATAAATGTTCAATAACAAGCTACAGAATACTCTAAAGGGAATGCCTTGCTTGTTTTTATCTTTTATAATCACCATGACTGATTTATATTAAAAGTTTGGAACGTATCAACCAGTTTTACCAGCTAACCACACAGTTGGCACATAGCTTTGGTCATGTGTTTAACACTAGCATGATGTGTGGAGATTACAAAAGTCTTACATGAAAGAAAATAGGAGGAAAGCATTCACTGAGAATTGAACACTCTAAATGCAAATGAAGCTTCAAAAAATTTAAGCACATCTCTTCAACACAGGAAAACTACTGACTGGAAGGAAATACTTTGAATATGGAAAATATGCTATTCTCATTCCCTGATAAAGACATCCACTGGACACAAGGTCTTCTACCACTACAAAGGGATTATTTTAGAAAATGATTTTACTTATTTAAATCGTTTGAAAGTAAAAGCAAAGTTTAAACAAACAATAAAGAAGCTCAAAAAAAAAAAATCCCCCAATCTATTTCGGTGACTACTTTTATTATTGTCCATGCTAAGTAAGATTAAGAATATCTACAGTAGTTTTCCTGGTCAAAGTTCGATATTTACATAACTTAGTTCTATTTTTAAAGTACTTGAGACACATTTAGAATATAACTGAAAGCCAAATTTGCCTAGAGAAATAGCTGCTTTGGAAAAGTGTGTCTTATTTCTGACACATGCTGTACAAGCAATTGTGTTAGGATGGCATCCATCAGATATAATGGGAAGCTAAAAATGGTGCTATCATATTTCATCCCAATAAAGGCATACACAGAAAGCTCTAATAGGTAGCTCCAAATGTAAAATTTTCCCATTGATTTTCAAAATATAGGTTTGCATGAGATAAAATAGCAGAAAACTTTCACTTCTGAAACCTAACGTAGTCATAGTGTGTATAATTTCTAGTCAATATCTGTTTATAGTATCTAAATCAACATGTATTTCATTATCATTTATAAAATGTGTTTGCTAATGGTATGTCTTTTTGCATCTTATATTCTCTTGATGCATGGGGCAGTCCTTGAGTTAATTTTATCTATTTTTCCTGTACAAGGAATGCTATCTATCCAACCTAATAAAAATGACTTTGCCAATCAGTTCTAATGTGGGACTTCATCTTCCAATTTCATTCTAAATTAAACCATATTTCTTTTCTCCTGAAAGTCAGTAGCAGTACAATCTGAAAATTTGATACAAAAAAGAGGAAAGTTTTCCAATCTACAGAAATAAAGTAGAAAATGGACAATGCCACAAAACTTTGTCAGTATTCTTTCATATATGTTCAAGTATCAGTTATCATTTTCTCATTAAGAATAAAAACATAACAAGATGGTATGGCATCCCATTACTTTTAACGGGTTGGCAATGCTAGTTAACACTCACTGTTCAGAATTCCTATAAATGAGAATTTGAGCACAAAGTAGAAGAATGTCTTGGAGTGAGAGCTGGAGATACCAGGCAGAGGATCCTACATCCAAGGCAGAGGCAATGCCTATTTAGATGTTGAAGTCACAGGTCAAGAGTCAGAAGCGTTGGAGCTAAGAGATGGAGATCTGCAAATAATAGTTCAGAGCAGGAAAAGTACAGAGGAGAACAAAAACTAAGGTCAGGGAGTAGACAGATGTAAGTGTTCAACCCCCCCTCCCTGGGCATGTGCACCAAAGAGTAGTGGGATTTCAATAGTGTCACCTGTGTTGAAAATACACTCCAGATACAAAGGTGAAAACAGATATTGGTAAAAGATCCCAGCTGCAAAGGATTAGGAGTTTAAAGCTATGAAGCTGAGAAGTGATCAGTGGGTGGGAAGCTTCAGCAATACCTCTTTATAAAAGTGCAAACCAGTGTGGTTGGCATGATGGGTAGATTTATGCACTCTCCAGTAAGCGGCTCTGTAAATCAATGTCTTGTGATTTAATGCCTCTTATACCAGACATATAACTTTAACCTTGGACTATTCAGCTGTATACTTGATGACATACAATGACAAAGAGACTATTCATGTAAACTTTATAGTAAATAATGAGTGCAATTATGGTTGTACATATATTCATAAGTAGTAAGTGCATTAGGCAAACATAAAATTACGGACATTTTGTAATTTTTTTTTTTTACAAAAAGTACTTAAAAGCATAAAAAGCTTTTCAAATACGAGAATACCTGTAGCCAGGTTTTTAAACTTTAAACATATAATCTGTATGAAATGTAATATACAACATTTATAATTATATCAACTAAAAGCATTAAATAAGCATTAAAATATGCAGTCTCAAATGAGTAATTAATTTTCATTGGGTTGGTGTATCCTTAGTTAATTTTGATTCCATAACACATACCTTATGGAGGCTTTATGTTGCTATGATGATAACACCAAGCACATACTTGTGTTTTAAGTGAGCCATTTTCACTGAAAACAAAAATGTCTCATTATTATGTATATTGCCACAGATGAGAGGCTGTGCTTTCAGCTTGTTATTACGTGTGCTAGTGTGCTAGGGTTATTGGTTAAAAAAATAAAACTACCTTTTTTTTTTCATGAGGAGCTATAGGTATCCCAAGATTGTTCACACAATACTCCCCAGTCTTATAAAATAAGAATCAATAGAAGGAAAACAAAGCACACAAGTTCTGTGTCACAGGTGGGAGTTACTGAGGTTTTGAGTATGCAGAATTAAAGTGGAAAAATAAGTGAATTTTTAGTTCTAGAAATGTCTTGCTTGGCATGGTGGCACATGCCTTTATTCCCAGAACTTGGGAGGCAGAGGCAGGAAGATCACTGTGAGTTTGAGGCCAATCTGGTCTACAAAGTGACTCCAGGACAGCCAAGGCTATACAGAGAGACCTTTTCTCAAAAAAACAAAAAAGAAAAAGAAATATCTCAGTAAATATTAAAGCAGAGATGGGGAAATGATGGCTTGGTTGCTAAGATGCTTGCCATGCAAGTAAGAGGACCCAAGTTTGAGCTTTAACACCCATGTAAATACTTGGAAATGGCGGTGAACTCAATTGACACAGAAGTAGAGTGACAAAGGCAGGCAAGTCTCTGATATTTGCATACTTGCTAGTCAACCCAAATTCAGGAACCCACATACCAGTGAGAGAGTCTGTCTCAAAAAAATCAAGGTGTCCAGCCAGGCACGGTGACTCACAACTTTATTCCTACCACTCAGAAGGCATAGCAGGCAGGTCTCTATGAATTCAAGTCTTGTGTTGTCTACATAGAGTGTTCAAGTTCAGGGCTACATAGTCTACCCCGACCCCAAAGTCAATGAGAACAGAAGTGAGGAATGACACACCACAGAAGGTTGATCGCTGCCCTTCACATGAGTTTGTGTGGAGAGGGCAGAGAGGGAGGGAGGGAGGGAGAGAGGGAGGGAGTGAGGGAGGGATGGAGGGAGGAGAAAAAGAAAGAAAAAGGAGGAGGAAGATGAGGAGGGGGAGAAGGAAAAAGAGGAGGAGGGGAAGAAGGAGGAGGAGCAAAGAAAGGAGAAGGGAGAAGAGATTCAAATGACCATCACAGGTGTGTGAGGTGAGACTAGAATGTAGATGGAGCTAGAAGGTCGGAATATCTTAAAGACTGGGATTAGCATTTCAGGTGCTAGCGCTGTGTTCTCTGTAATACAGAAAAGGGGATCAGAAACTCCAGTTCTATTTAAAGGTAAAGAGGACAAAGCTATGGAGTTGAGAATAGGTTAGATAATGGAGAGATTTAGCACCATCTCTTGTTTTACACCTTGTGGAATGTCATGCAGGTTTATGAGATTTACAGTAAGTGGCCAAATAAATCAATTCTACCTGATATAATGGCTCTTTTCCTCAAGGATCTGACTTTGCACTTCAACTATTCTGCTGGGTTATTTATGGCACCTCATACTATAGAAAAGTCTGTTATAAACTCTGAACTACTCATTTAACAAGGTATCTGCTATATCCAAGCAATCAGCTGGTCAAGGGGACAACCACCGCTGGAGACATATCATCAGGACACAGCAGGCTGGTTTTGTTTGGCTCAAGATCTCAGTCTACGTGCACTGTGAGTTTCAGGAAAATTAACTAAATTTAGAAGATATGAACAAAGCTGCTGTTGGCTAATGGAGATAGATGATAATGACCTAGAAATAATTTCACAGTGAGGTGTGAAGTATCAGACTATGAGGTTATCTGGAATGGCCAGCCAAATGTGCAAGGATCAAGAAGGCTGCGTCAGAGAAAAAAAAAATGAAGGGCAGGGAATGAGATGAGGGATAAATCACGGAGCCTTCAGCACTAGGCATTCAACTGGGCATTTTTATTGTTGGAGATGGAAGCATCTTAATTCCTTGGATCAAAACAGAAACAAAAGACCTCAAGGCAAAATTTAGAGGATAAACCTATTAACACCAGGACCTACAACTAGTGCATGTTGTGCAGATCAGCTGCAAAAATGTCTTTTTGATTGTATCTGCTACATATTAAAGATTAAAGGCATTCTTTTCTAAGAAAACATGGAAGAAATGCATGTAAACTAAAAGACTCTAGTATTTACATGTTATTAAGTAAATATCAGTTATTTACAAGTGTTTGTCTTCTCTTTCAACTTAAATTTCATATATTATATTTAAATAAATAGTAAAAATTACACAAAACTAAATTTTATTGCAGATCATATGCATATTTTCAAATACAGGAAAGGAAAGCTATAGTAAATAATTTTCCAGTGTCTCATCTGTTATGGAAAAATTTTAAGCATGTTGCATAATTAACATATTTTAGATTGAACAGAAATAGATAAGAAAAAGTGAAAATATTCTTGACTCACAATAAAAATATGAGATATGAGATAATATTAATAGTTTATTGACAATGTCCTTAAGTAGAAAGTTTTAGTTGCCAGCATTCTTGGCTCTAGTTGGAATTTACTACAAGGATACAAGCATAGGAAAAATAGAGATTGGAATTTTTACTCATATTGACCAGCATATAGGTAAATAAATGGATAAATAGGTAGTTGTACTGTTTTCAGATATTTTCAAAAATGTGTAAAGTGGGCAAACTACTAATACTTCCTGGATTTAAATTCATATGTTGGGTAGCCAGGTGATAAAATAACAAAAATTTTAGTAAGTAATCAAATTTATGAATAAGAACTTAAATTCTTATTTCATAAAAGGCATTCTACAACCAAATTAAAATATTCAGTTAAGTTATTTAGAAAATTCATACATGATTATTAATTACAGCTCATTAAAACTAAGCAACTTGAATTAGTATTTGTCAGCACTTCTATTATGTCATCAAGACACTTCCAATCCAGTGAGCACGTCCATAGTCCATGAATTAGGCCTCTCACCAAACAGACCTTTTGAAAGAAGATGGTTACCAAAGTGTTGAATCCATTCCACTGGAGACTCACATAACACACAGGGAATGGCATAGAACGTGGGCTTACTTCAAATAGAATATCTTCTATGAACTTATAAGTATTTCTTACTTTTCCATGAACAAGCTGCATTCCTCCTTTGGGCCTCAGAATATTCTGGAGATAATCAAATTCCACTTATATATCACAGTTATCAAGTTATCATCCCCAGTCAAGACATGCGCTAAGTTCACAGAGAAAGGGCATTTGCCTTCCTTGATTCAGAGTTAGAAGCCATGTGAAGCCAAGTGTCCAGGCACAAGACATGAGTCAGCAAGGCTTAACTGGGTAAAGTTTAAGCTGCAATGGGGCAGTAAAAGTACACCCATGCCCAACATCATTCCCAGCTCAAGCAGATGTGGGTTTCATCAGCTTCTATGATACTGATATTCATTTCATTTAGAAGTAAGTATAGTTTCTTTTTGTGAGTGAGTGTGCTGTGTACAAGTAGTATGTGTGTATGTGTGCATCTGTGATGGGGCATCTAGGAGTGTTTGTGCATGTGAATTTACCTATGTGCCCACATTGTGGAAGGTGAGGGGATAACTTTGAGACTTGCTCCTTGCCTTCCACCTTATTTGAAATAGAGTCTTTTACTGTCCAATGTAAGTTTCTTAGCTTCTTCTAACTCCATCTCCCTCCAGTCTTGCCAAAGGCATGCTGGGATCACCAATACATGTGCTTTGTGTGAGTTCTGATGATTGCAACTCCATTCCTGACAATTCAGGGCCAAGTACTTTATCCATGAAGTCATCTCCCTAGACCCCAGGGAGCATTGTCCAAGCCTAGGCTCTGCTTTACACACATTTACAACATCTTACTTTCTAGTAAATACAGATTTTATAAAGAAAAACCTAATGTGGATGTATAGTTAGAGTTATGTGGAGAAGAAGGTGCAGGGAATCTACCCTCTTTCTCACTCTGTCTCTATCTCTCTCTGCCTGTGTTCTTTATATGCGATAGTCTTCTTAATTCAATCATTCTCAGTTGAAGTGTTGATTTTTATTCTAAAACATAGACGAAAATCAACAGTCTTCACAGAAACATCCAGAACATTTGACCAAATAGAGACACAGCTCATGAAATTTGCCCTGACAATGACAGTATGCTAACATGACTATCCCTGCTCATTTTATAGCTTTGGTAAAAAATAAAAGTCCAAAAACAGATATAAGATGATACAAAAAAGTTATGGCCAAATAAAAGCCAAATAATTGGCCTGATTAGTGGACAGCGCTGTTTTTGTGACTGAGGTCAGATAGGTTGTCTCATTAAAGAGTTGAGCTGCAGGATTACACGTGGCACGAGACAGTTCCATGGCTTCATCTCTGCATTAGAAGAAAAGGTGCAAATCACACAACTACTTGTTTCTGATAAAATGTGATGGATTCCAATCTCTCAGAACAAAAGACCTTGATTGTCATTTCCAAGTTCGGCTGCTCTTATCCCTTCTTTCCTGAGCTACTATAGAATGTCAGTAATATGCAGATATCCTTTATCCTCATACCTTTAAATGGACATGCAGAATATAAAATTATATACAAACGTATAAATGGTACTATTATACTTGATACATAAATATCTATTATCTATGTTGAAAGCATTCTGTATTCTTCTAACTTCTGTTCTTTTTGTTTGTTTTGTTGGGGTGTATTTTGTTTCTTTGATATATTTTGTTTTGTTTTTTGAGACATGGTTTCCCTGTATAGCCTTGATTAGTCTTGAACTCACAGTGATCTGCCTGTCTCTGCCTCCCTGAGTTCCGGGATTAAAGGTGTGTGTCACCACACCTGGCTTGTTCATTTTTTAAAAGTATTTATTTTGTGTGCATGAAAGGTTTTTCTGCATGCATGCATGTCCAGGAATGCCCATGAAAGGCAGAACTGAAAATCAGACCTCTTGGAAATGTGTAATGTGGAAATCAATCAGGCCTCCACAGTAGCTGCCAGTGCATTTAACTGTTGAGTGATCTCCTCAGCCCTTTTATTACCTTTTAATTTTTAAAATTTTAAGTGTTACGTAATCACTAACTATACGGTGGCACACCAAAGCTTTGAACTTCTAAATGTGTTTTCCCACTCATAGATCTTATGCACCACTCCCCATCATCCCTTGACCTCTCATAATATCTATCCCAATTTCAAGGAGACCAGTGCTCGTACATTCAAAATGAAGAAAATCATGTCTCACTTGTCTTCCTGTGCCTGTATTATTGTTATTTCATGTAAACATGGCAGTCTATAGTTCCATACATGTTATTACAAATGGTAGGATAAGTCACTGGTTATTATAGACTCTTATTCCTTCATGTATGTATGGCATGCTTCCTTCATTCATTCGTCATTTATGTGCACCCAGATGGTCTCTGTATCTCAGCATTTATACCTAATACCATAAACAGACATGGCTGTAAAAGTGTCTCTTCAGCAGGCTGATGTTATTTCCTTTGAAATACAGGCACTGAGTACTGCTTTCTACAAACCCCAGGCTAGTTCCAGATTTATTTATTTGAAAAATCTCCATATTCTGTTACATAATGGTTACACAGTTATACAGACCTCCATCAGTTGTCACATTTATCACTGAACTTTCTATAGTCTTGATAAAAGCAGAATTTTTTTTCTGGGATGAAGTAATAATTCACAATGGGCAACTTTATATCCAATTTACTGCTGTTTATAAACCATCCACTTTTAGTGATTGCTGCAGTTTATGAATAAACTGACTTGTGTTCTCAGCCACCCTTCATCTGTTCTCTGAGGTGATTATTTTCCAAGCACCAATTGTAAGTTTCAGTTTTGGTGTAAACATTACAGTTCTTGCCTGTGGAAGAGATACAACATAATTTATAACAGGCTTCATGAAATATTGACTTACTTCATTGCTGCCACCATTAAAACAGGGAATTAGTATTTGGAAACTTAGCTCCGTTTGGCTTATTTACATGCTGGAAGTCACTTTTTGTGTGAGTGAGTGTGTGTGTGTGTGAGACAGAGAGAGAGAGAGAGAGAGAGAGAGAGAGAGAGAGAGAGAGAGAGAGAGAGAGAGAGAGAGAGAGAGAGAGAGAGAGCTGGGGGAGAGACAGACAGACAGACAGACACACACAGACATAGACAAAGAGAGAGACAGAGAGAGAGACAGAGACAGAGACACAGAGAGGGGGGGCGCCACTACCTGTGTCTTGGTGTCAGCCCTCACCGTGCACTTCCTTTGGCACAGGATCTCTCATATCTTTCCCTACCATGTATTCTGGGTTAGCTGTCCCTCTACTTCCCTGTGATTGTCCTATGTCAGAAAGCCATCTCCTTGCAGGGACACACTGGTATTATAACAGAGTGCTTCATTTCCTTGCCTTTCACACGTGATTTAAGGATTTGAACTTTGGTTGCCTGGTGCATAGCAAGCACTTTACCCATGGAATATTTGAAGAATTTTCTATATTATTTCCGCAAAGCTCATTATCCTTCAATATCATTGTCAAGTCTTCAAACCTTCAATACTACAGGCACATTAGCAATAACATAATTCTGTTTATCTTTGAAATTTAGACAAGATACCTACTTTGCTTTCCTGGAATAATGACTTGGAAAGCTATTCTTTTTTGTTAGTGAAGTTTGACGAGCATTTGAATGTAGACACTTGATTATCATTTCACAATTATTTCAGGCACTTGAGGACAGGGTTGCTACCTCCAAATAGTGTGCACCTCAGGGGCAAGTACTAAATAAGCAGTTCATCTTCACATGATTAGATTAAAGGACAAAGCTATGCATTTAGTGGGGGTCTTCATAGAACTAAATTGAACATGTGGCTGACTTTATGAATGTTCATTAAATCCTGTGTACTTTCATCTTCACTCCAGATAAATCTGTTTAAAAAGCCTGGTTATATTTCCCCTGGTGACAGGTAAATATATTACAGAAAAGCTCTAACTAATCGTGTCATAGCCTAAGATGATTAAACAATGTCAGTTTACTCTGATGCCAATGTTTGCCAAGATAAAGAGTCAGCAATTATTTCGGAATCATGATTCAGTGTAATCTTTTTGACACTCAATTCCAGTAATGGTACTATAGACAGAATAAGACCAGACCAAGGTTAGCATGAATATAGAGAATTAAATCAATTTTTCTTCCTTATCCTATCACATACCACATACTAAAAGATATACTATAAAGAAAGTTTCTTTATGATTTTCAAATTTAAATTCTCATAAACTGAGAAAGAATTTGGAAGGAACACTTGTTAGATATATCTTGTATTATCCTTCACCATCTATTTTTATCAGATGGGTCCAGAAATAGAGTTGTGTAAAGAAGTGAACCCTCTAGTACCTCTTGATGAGTTTTTCCACAAATATCCCTTTCATAAACAATCAAGACAACATAAAATAGATTGTTGATAGGATATATTGTACAGATATTTCCTCAAAACTTCTATTTGGAGATTAAGGGAAGAGAAAATTGATTTTTATAAAATTTTGCTTTCCCCAGAAATATTGAATTTAAACTATTTTCCTTCACTAGAATTGCTTGACTTTGGTGTTCTTCAATTGGCCAAACTGAAAGAGTGGATAGCTCCTAAGAGTAGCAAACTGAACATTACAGATTGGAGAGCAGGGAGATCTGCTGTCCAATCAGCAGAGGATCTCAGCCTTTCTACCAGGATGGTCGCGGTGTCAGACCTATTGATGAGTGGATGGAGGCAGAGAGAAATCACTGTGTGTACTCTACAGCAAGCACCCTTGGTATGCCGGCTAGTCTTACGTCTACGTGACACACAAACTAGAGTTACCTAAAAGGAGGAGATCTCAACTGAGAAATGCCTCTATAAGATCCTGCTGTGAGGCATTTTCTTAATTAATGATAGAAGGAGGAGGGCCCAGTTCACTGTAGTAGTGCCATCCCTGGGCTGGTGGCCCTGGGTTCTATAAGAAAGGAGGCTGAGCAAGCCAGGTGAAACATGCCATTAAGCAGCGCCCCTCTGAGGGCTACCACATCAGCTCCTGCTTCAGGTTCCTGCCCTGTTGGGGTTCCTCTCCTGCCTTCCCTCAGAGATGGACTACAATGTGCTACTGTAAGCCACATAAACCTTTACCTCCCTAACCTGCTTTTTGATCATGTTGTTTCATTGCAGCATCAACAACTCTAAGATACTTGGGGACTTGTTAGAAATATGCAGTCACAGCTTCATATTTAAACAACATCCCTACTTCATAAGGACATTTACATCTGAAAAGTGTTGATGTGGGCGCCAGGATATCTCAAAGATGGGAAAGCCCTACAGGAACTGAACATGAGTTCTGGTTTCACCATGTGCACCAGTCTAACATAGTGATACACACACACACACACACACACACACACAATACACACACATACACACACACACATACACACACACACACACACACACACACATATATATATATATATATATATCAGACAAACAGACAGACAGGTGATAGGTAGACAGAAGGTGGTATGGGGGCACAGCCATAATCAGTCCATGAATAGCACAGGGTAGGTTATTTGCTATTTATTGTTTATGCTGAGTGACATTAGTTACATAAATTTCCAAAATATTTTGCCTAAAATAAGAAGCATACTGAATGAAGTTGCCAATGGAATTATTAATTAAAAATCTAATCCTTTAGGATCTGAATAGGTTTAAATATTTTTCACTTTACATCCACTTCTAACTTGAGCTATCTAATGGTTGATTGGGAGAGACTGAATTATATTAATCTATAAATTTCTTTGTGTAAGCACAGATATATATTTGGACCTCCAAGTAGGGACTTGTGTCATATAAAATTGGGATTTATATAAATATGTACAGATATATATTCTATATGCATACCCTATATGGTTAAAATAAAAGTATGTATTTATATATACATTCCACAAGATTATGTATATATGTATATATTCATATATGTGTATATACATGTACATATATTATATATTTTTATTTGGGGGATACAAATGTATGATGTATGAGTATTGTTTATATGCATATATTCATGACGTATACTGTTGAAACAGTAAGTGTTTCCCAATGTATAACATTAGAGAGGTGACTGGGCAACCTTGGACATTCCTAGGGAGATTTGTTTACTTCATGAGTCTTATGAGCCTGTTTTCTTTCCTCAATATGAAATATTCTAATTCATAGAAAATAACTATACAATCTTTACACATGGAAACACACATATATACAATACACACTGTTTCAACTGCATAAGTTGTGAATATATGCATATACATATTCATACATAAACATATGTACATACATCATACATTTATATCCTTGCCAGATATGATTCCAATGAGATAACTGCTCATGTCTTTCCCCAAACAGTCACACAAAAGCACGTGCACATGGATATCTTTAGGACCTGTAGTTTGTTGACCTATTCAATTAACTTAGAGGCCAGCCATCAATTTTAATAATTCTTCTGTTTTCAGGCCAATATAAGCTGACCTTAGAGATCACAAATTCCTCCTAACATCCTCTCTTAGTTCACCAATGTTAATTACAGGCAATGATTTCTAATAATTTGCTTCTTTAACCTTGTGTTGAAAATGGTATTGGACTGTGTTGATCTATATAGAAATCTTTGCTACTTATACAAGATACTATAGATTAAAAAACACAATTCTATCACTGTATAATAAACAGTCTTGAAATTTGGTAGTATGGAACAGTCCCTCTTTTATCTGCATTATTTTATGAAAATCTTTGAGTTTTGTCTGGTTTCACTTTGATGATCTAATTTGTTAGGATATCTGATATATAGCCTCACTCACTTTGTACACAATTTAGAGCTGGGAAGTTCCAGAGGTTTCTATTGTATATTTAGGGCCTTGATACTGTTAGCAGAGACTCCTTTTTTAACTCTCACCTGGCCTCTAGACAAATATTATTTGCCCTAAGAGGAACTGTATAATAATAATAATAATAATAATAATAATAATAATAATAATAATAAT
>OU015751.1:44152452-44169069 GCA_907169655.1 Acomys percivali
TAATAATAATAATAATAATAATAATAATAATAATAATAATAATAATAGTCATAATTATCTTGTAAAACAATCACAATTGGGAAAAACAGGTAATTTATTGTAAGATTATTTGAAATACAAATATATTGAAAATTGATGTGTGTACATAGAATGGCATTATAAATACTGCTTGCTTACAAAAGGTAAAAACTGCTGTAAACATGATACTATAGAGCCTGTTGCTCACATCTTTTAATGTGTACAAGCTTTAACTTTGAACCTTCGTGTAAAAATGCAGATAAGTCAACACATATGGCTAAAGATACATATTTGGAAGTCGTTTCTACACCGGGAAAATACTTTAAATATATTTGTGATTGAACACAAAATATGTGTCCCACAAATTGCAAATTAAATGATACCCACCGTGTCCACCTTGTCATTCATACTGAAAATATTTATGTGACTCCCTAACTAACAGAACAGGCAATTGACAAATTGACAAAACTGAGTTAGAAAGACACACACTTTTTTTTCCAAACTGATTTTTTCTTGTTATTGTTGTTGGTGGTGGTTTGTTTGTTTTTAAGACAGAGTTTCTCTGTGTAGCCCTGGCTGTCCTGGACTCACTCTGTAGACCAGGCTGGCCTCAAGCCCACGAAGATCCACTTGCCTCTGCCTCACAAGTGCTGGGATTAAAGGCATGTGCCACTACACCTGGCAAGATATATTTATTTATTTATCATTATGTATACAGTGTTCTGCCTGCATGTACACCTGCAGGCCAGAAGAGGGCACCAGATCACATCATAGATGGTTGTGAGCCACCATGTGGTTGCTGGGAATTGAACTGAGGACCTCTGGAGGAAGTCAGTGCCCTTAACCTCTCAGCCATTTCTCCAGCGTCCCCAAACTGATTTTTTCAACTATCCTAGTAGCATGAATGATTTTCCCCACAACATGATGTCATTAGGTTTCTTCTGTGCATTTTTTGGAAAATGATCAGACTTTCTTCATTGCACTTGGGAGCCATTATATTAGAAAGGTAAAACAAATCCATTTTAAGAAATGCAAATACATGATGATTTTTGAAAAATAGTTTCATTTGTATGAAGTAAAAACCTTCACTTTGGTGATGGTTGTTTGAACCCTATCAAAGGTGTTGAGTTAACATATTACTATGTCTACATTTAATACTCAAATTAAAAAATAATATTAACCACTATTTCATAAGCTTGAGTTCACTTATTCTCAAAGCATGGCAGGGACTTCCCCCAAGAAAAAGCATCCTCTCAACATTGAAAGCATTACTGGAGCGGACACAAGAGTCTCACCTTGCCTAAAAGGCACTAGACACTGTTCAGTGTTTGGCTCTATTAGCTCCTTAAGATGGAACCCTTGACCCTGAGGCAGAAGAAGGAGGAAGTGGGCATTCCTGCTCTTGACAGGATCCTCCAAAGCAGAATCATTTTTAAACAGTCAGAAAGGCAGGGGAACCATTGTTGTACATTCTGTAATTGAGTAAACTCCAGGCAATCAGTGGACATCGCTTTAGAACAATAAGATTTTTCAGAAAATGCAAAATCTATGAAAAATGGCATCAAAGCAAAATGCAAACTTGAGCACAAATATGTAGTAGTTACTTGAGGTCCTGTGACATTGAGTGCATTAGTGGAACACATGAAGCCTAACCAGTGGAGAAGCAAACATGTAAGTCACAGTCGCAGTTCCCAATAGTGAGTGTGACCAATATCAGTTTCAATTGTGTAAACATCAGACCATAACGATTATGACGTACTTGTCCCCACATCTAGTTTTTCAATTTCATTGCTAGTGTGACGTCTTGTTTGGTGTTACAAAAATCTACATAGTACATTATATATCATATATACAAACACACAATTCATAGTGTATATGTTCAAAGCAAATAGCTTGTATAACTAACTGGTGTGCTTTTCCCTATGAAAGACTATTATTTTCCCTATAAGCATTTCTGAGTTGCCTGTAGTACTTTTTGTAAAGTTGAGGCATTGTGAACTTTCCCATTTGATTGTCTGTTGTTGTTGTTCTTGTTCACCTCAAGTGTAGGCATCCATGTTAGTGAGACTTAATGGGAGTAACTTTTGATAGTTCTAGGAGAGACAATCTCACAGCAAACTTCCTCGTCCTCTGGTACACACATACACACACACACACACACATGTGTATATACACAAGTATACATACATGCTGATACACATACAAATACATGTACATGTATACGTATACATACATACATGTATATATACAATTATATAAACATATATGTGTATGTATATCAGAGTACATACACATTGATGTATATTTATATTTATACACACACAAAATTAAAGAAAAAGAGGCCCTGAATTTGAAAGAGAGCAAGAGGGGTACATAGGAGAGTTTAGAGGGAAGAAAGAAGAAATGATGTAATTCTTTTGTAAATCTCAAACAATTAAAAATATTTTAAATAAATTTGAACAATGTTTAAAAACTTATAAGAAATATAAAACAATTTGAATATGCAAAAATATGTGTATTTACAATAAACTGAATTCATATGCTAGTATTACTTTACACTGAAAATCCTTGAGAGAATACACTCAAGTCACTGTAAATCTCTGTGTTTGGAATTCTCATACTCATTCATTCCTTGATTGTTTTAATCTTTAGTGAGACAACTGCATGTTCAAACTCACAGGGAGTTTAAGTTTTGCCATTGTTAGGTCAAAACACAGAACTATAGCTTGAATAAATATAATAAAATACCTGAAAGTACAGAGAATTAAATGGAAGACTGGTAAATAAATTCTGAAGCAGGAAAGAGCCTGTGGGGCTATAATTGCTAATGATGATCTGTGGGAGAAATTAATTCAGTCATTAGAGGCAGGAAGGGATGGTGATGCATACAGAGAAGGAGATGAATGACTCACACCATAGTAGTGGCTTAAATAAAAATACAGAAAAGTAAAACAAACAAACAAACAAAAACAAACATTAAAAAAATAACAACCAAAACACAGAGAACAACCAGTAAACACAAACCAGAGAAATCAACAAATAAAACATGCAAAATGTAGATCATTTCAAGGCAGCAGCATTCCACTACAAAGCTACAGAAACAGCTAGGTACCTGAGGTGTTTATAAGATGATGGAGGGTTTTTTTTTTCTCACTGAGATGTAACACTGACTTCAGGATAATATAAGTCTTCAGGATATGAGGAGATTGATGATGATCAGGATTATGATATTTGATAGGTGCATTCCACATTACAAAATGTGGAAAAGAGGAGCCAGGAACAATAGCAAGAACAAACAGAATGGATGTGCGTGTGTGAATAGCAAGACTATGCTCACAGATAAGACAACCAAAGACTTAAAGATGGTATCTGAAAAATATAACACGCTCAGGATATGGCAAGATTAAAAGAAACTTGATGATCCTATTCTATCACTCAGCTGAGGAAGAATGCAGATGTGAGTCTGTGGATTTGACACGTGTAAACTCTCCAAGATGCAACTGCTGGAAGCTGGGGAAGATACAGCCAGGATAAAGAAGTCATGGTTGACGTTTTCATTGTGACTTGATGTCACTGTGATATAGGAGATAAAAGAACTGAAAAGATTCATGTGTGTGCCTATAATTCAGAAAGTCTGCGAGAAGGCTATGAATAATGGTAGCCACGATGCTGAGGGCTTGCTTTTGCCAGGAACTGAGCTAAGCATCTTAAATTGCTTAGTATAGAAAATACCTTTTTACTCGGCGATACACTGAGGCTTAGAGAAATTAGGTCATGAAAGGTTGTAGAGTCCACAAAGATGCAGCCTGCATCAGTCACACTGTGTCTGACCTCAAGCCTTTTCTTACCCAGTGTTCCACACAAGTTCCCAGATTGAATCTACAGTATGCACAGAATAACAATAGGCTGGGGACTTCGCAGTATGTTTCTGTTTAGATATGCTGATATCAAAGTCAGTACAGTTCATGCTCATTAAAAAAAAATACTGATGAGGCTGCTGATGGATACCTTGAAATTCTAAAATTAAAGCTTTTAAAGAAGTCATAAGGACTGAAATTCCTGATGGGAGGCAATGTAGACAA
Organism: Acomys percivali; assembly: GCA_907169655.1. Taxonomy (NCBI): domain Eukaryota; kingdom Metazoa; phylum Chordata; class Mammalia; order Rodentia; family Muridae; genus Acomys; species Acomys percivali. Next base: position 44,156,553 of record OU015751.1, read on the forward strand.
CCGGTATTTAGATGGATTGGAGACTAAGTGAAAATAATGAAGAGTGAAGAAAACCAAAGACTGTCAGGGTGCTCAGAAAACCTCTTGCTGAAGGATTACATAGAATAATACCTGAAAAGGGAGCATATATTCTATTAATTGATGGTTTTTCTTGACACAAAAATACCACACGGGCCCTATGCTTGGTGCACTGATATATTTGTTGTTGTTGTTGTTGTTGTTGTTGTTATTGCCTGTCTTAAGTTTCTACACTCTGATATATCTTCAGAAGTAATACTCACGTCCGCAGAGATGGATCAGCATTAAAGTACCTGCCACTCTAGTACAACCACCTGAGATCGGATTGCCAGCACTCATATAAAAGGTAGGTGATGTCACATGCATCTGCAACCCCAGCACACCTGGAGAGAAAGATGAGGATCCCTGGAGTTCTGGTCAACCAACCTAGAAAGATAAGTAGAGTTATGTACTGAGAGACATTGTTGTCTTGGAATATAAGATAGAGAACAACTGGCAAAGACATTGGGCATCAACCTTTAGCCTCCACATGTTTACACACACACACACAAACACACATACAAAAACACACACACATGTACACACACATGCACACCCATGATAAGACTTTTTCATTGATGATGACAATGATGAGTTATCATTTAGCATGTATTACTTACTAGGGTCTCATTTTTTTTAATAACATTTAATTCTCACACAATTCTGTGAGACAGAACTTGTTAACTTTGTCTTTAAGAAGAGTAAATTGAGACACTGAATAACTTTCTCTTGGTGGGGGACAGTTATAGCGTTTAAAACCACCTAACAGTGATATTCTTTCATAAGCACTATTGTAGAGTTGTATTCTCAATAATCATCAACCAAAATAATATTAAAGCATTAATTCTAAAAATGTTGTGATATGAATCAGGGGTAGGTGGGAAAATGTCTGAATAGCTAAATAATTTAAACATATTCAATTAAACATATTAATAATTAACAATTATGAAACACACACAAAATTATTTTAGGGACCGTGGTCTATTCATTCATGGGTTTTTTATACAGTTTCAGTACCAGTCATAGGTGGAATAATAGGGATTCTGTTTTGACTATTTTTTAAAGATATAATTACATTTCTCCCTTCATATTCCTCTCTTGAAGCCCTTCCATACATCCTTCATAATCCCTGGCCTGTTTTTGTTACTGTGTTCATTTATGTATTGTTACTGTGTGCATAAATGTATAAGGATATACATTTATATTCCTAAATATAATCTGCTCAGTCTGTATGCTGCTTGTTTGTATGTTTTCAGGGCTGACCATTTGGCCCTGAACAACCAATTGGTGTGCTCTTCTCTGAGAAGGGCCACTCCTTCCACTCTCAGTCTGTTCAGTTGCTGGTAGTTCTGTGTGCAGGGTTAAGGCCTTAAGGGCTTTCCCCTGTCCACTTTGGCGTGTCCATTGGTGTCATCTTTGTTCATCTCTCATTTGGACAGTCACGTTGGTGAGAATTTATGAATATAGCTTCAAATGTTAGTAGGAGGCACAATTTTGCAGGACATTTCCCAATCCACTGGCTCTTACAGTCTTTCGGGCTCCTCTTCTGCAATGTTCCTGATGCCTTAGGTATGGGACTATTTTGTAGATATATCCACTGGGACCAGATTTCAAGACTCTGATTTCACAACTTTGATTATGATTTTCTGAAATGGTCCCTGTTTGCTACAGAGAAAAGTTTTCTTATCTCACAGAGATGGACCCCAGGGGAAGACCTAATACTATTATTCATCAAAATGAATGTAGTAACAAACTACCCACTAAGTTCTTATCTTTATACCCATTGATTACCATGTCTCTCAACCCTTACAATACAATTTTTCTTAGAAGTAGATGCCAGTTAATACAGAGACCATCACAACGGGTCAATATGTACAGAATAAGAGTCTGTGGCGCACTCATCTCAACATGAGACATCTCTATCACATCCTTCTCTTGATGCTCAGGAATCATTATAGAAGAGGAGGCAGAAAGTTTGCATGAACCAGAGTTAGCAACTAGGTGGAGCAAAGCAGTATTTGTTGCTTTTGACAGGATCATTGAACCTACTACTTCACAGCACCTGTGACTGAATGCACAAGACTTGCACAAAGTGAAGCCAGCAAAAAAACTCCCAATCAGAATGGGAGAGAAGATCATGAACTCTCACCCTTACGTGAGGAACTATTGGCTGTTGGGTGCAGCACAGTCTGTTTTACCTAGGGATGCCACCAGTGAGATATTCCTCATGCTCCAGTAGATGGCCTTAAACCCATGCACACCAACACAGCACTAAGTGGACTCAGGAGGTTTAAAAATAGCACGTGGAGTTGAGAGTGAAAAATGTTGGAGATGATAGGAAAATAATTGTATGGGAAAGGTGGGGAAACAAATCTGATCATATCACAATTATGCAAATTTGAAATTCTCAGAAAAAAAAAAAGTAAAGGAAACCCATATGTGGGAGAAACCGTGTTCCACAGGAATTCAGAATAGAAGTTTACTTTACATATGTTACACAGAATATTGATCCACACAGATGCCCTATTTGGGGAAGGATTCTCTCCCGTACTTTCCCCATTGCTTCCTCTCAGCTTTGCTCTTCCCACACCTGGTGGGCATACTTTGGCCATTGATCTACTCTGTCCCAAAGGAGCCTTTCCAAACACAAAATGAATTCTAAGCCTTCCTTCTGTAGACTCACTCCCTCACTGACTCTTTATCATGCCTCTAATGTAAACTTCAAACACTAGCCATTCCCTTTCATCTTCCTCCTCCATGGAAAATACCTCAAACCTGCTTACATAGGCTCACCTAATGCTTTCAACCCATCAGATTTTAAAATTGGTTTACACATCTGAAACCCCTTTTTTTTTTTGTTACTCTTTTTCTCTAATTTCATTTAGTAAATAGTATTGGGCAGTAATTTCTGTGGAAGAGTCCTGGACCATGCACCCAGTGAGGTGACTGCATGGGGCTATTAAGAGCTGAGGTGATGGTGTGCCCTGGTGTTGGATAAGTGGAAAAAGACAAATGTGCACATTGTAAAATAATTCCGCTAAGGATTTCATGAAAATCTCTGGCTACACCAAAAGTAAATGTATGTAATGTTTAGAGGAAAGTTATTCATAATCATACATTAAGAATACTCCTAAAAACCTGGGCACACTGGCTCATGCCTTTAATCCCAGCACTCAGGAGGCAGAGGCATGCGGATCGCTGTGAGTTCAAGGCCAGCCTGGTCTACAAAGCGAGTCCAGGGCAGCCAAAGCTACACAGAGAAACCCTGTCTTGAAAACCAAAACCAAACCAAACCAAACCAAAACAAACAAACAAACAAAAAAGAATGTTCCTAAAGGTTTTCTAGTGAGAGTTTCATTTTAAAAGTAATTGCTTTGATGTGACCCAGTGGTTTATGATTAACTTACTCTATCTCCACACTAGAGTTTTAGATTCACTAAGTATGCATTTCAAGGTTTTGGCCAACACAAACTTTACAATTAGTGTGAACAGAAAAGAACTAGCTTTCAAAAACCGAAGTGTTTAAACATCTTTTACTGAGAATTTCATAGCGTACCCTCTGAATGCACAGAATAGAGAAAGAGTGGCAGGTTGCAATTTGACTTATATCATGATGATAAAACATTTACATTTTGGAAAGAAATGTACCTTTTAAAATATGGTTTGAAAATTCCATTGAAAGGAATGATCTAAACTAGACTTTTATGAATTCCTTTAGAATATCTTGTTAATATTGTAAGAGATTATTTAAATTGTAAATTACATTTGAGACCTATGGCCTCCAACTGTAATAAAACCACAGACTATTTTATCATCATGCTTTTAAAGAACTTTTATATAATTCTAGGGAGAAAATCATATATAAGAAGTTATAGCAGGTCACCTTCTTCAACTAATGAGGTTTTCTTATTGTATTTCCTTCTGTTTTGAAGTTAATTTTATTTCATTATGTAAGTATATTTTGCTTAAACATGTATCTTGCAAGAGATGAAATGTCACCCTGTCATGTCCTACACTGGTGAGGTCATGTTTTGCCATTGACTTAGAGATAAAGTTATTTAAGAAGAATCTTGTGAGGTCCAAGAAAAAGTAACATTGAAATTCTCATTATATCCTTACTTTTCTAGACATCAAATGAGGTGGAGAATTTGGTCATGCTATAAGCCATGAGGGTTCAAACTACCAAGATGAGGAGTGTTTCTTCTAAATACAGGGATACCTTGAAAACAGTGACACTGGTAAACATTACAAATAAAGTTTTAGCTAGTTGATTTTGTTTTTCTTACCCTCTCACTCACACAGCACCAGATAAGACACCTAAAAGTTATTTCATAGTGATTACACTGATAAACACTATGCTTTTTTCAATGATAAGCCTTTACTGTACTTATGGATTTCTTCATGGTAACAATGAAAGATGTTATCAGGTAAAGATTTCTCCTTATTTCTAGTCATCTCAAAGGAAGAACTCACCAGAGGAACATGGAGAGTTTATGTAGAAGTTTACTTATCAAAGCCAAGCCATAGTACAGTCCAGAGAAGGGAAGAAGAATTGGAAAAGAAGAAGTGGGGAGAGGAGGAGGAGAAGAGGGAGAAAAACAGATAGGGAAAAAAGAGGAGGATAAAAATAAAGAAAATACGAGGAGAAGGGAAGTTCAGAGAGCAGGAATGAGACATTACAGGGCACTACCTAACAGAAAAGGAGAAGCAGCACTTTGCCTTTCAGATATTTGTGATGTTGGGGGCACTTTCATAAGAGTAAATAACACATTTCCCCTCTTCAAATCACTATGGACTGCATCTCCTTTCTAGGTTATTTCTTCCCATATTCCTACAAGGAAACTCTACGAATGACAGGACATCAAGACCACTATATAGTCACATAATGGAGTTAGGATCTTTTTCAGAGGCACAGTGGTGCTTGTGTTTCTAATATTGTAGGACACATCTGATTCTAGATTCAAGGTGAATTAATCACCAAGCAGTTCCTGAGATAAAAATTTAAATTTCATGTAAATGTTTATTAATTAAACTATGTGTAATAGACACTAATGGTTTGGAAATGTTTAAATTACTTGCATCATATTTGTATATCTAAAACTAATACCTAATTCTCTTATCTAAATTACACTTTAATTCATTTACATTATTTCCATTTAAGACTTACATCATTATCTGCCATGTTTTTAGTTCAATCTGAAATACCCAAAATAATCAGAAAGCGAAATATCTGAAAGGGAAATTAGGGAAAACATTCTCCCAATAGCATTAAAAAGAATGAAATACTTAAGAATAAGTTTAGCACATGAGGTGAGAGATCTTCACATAGAAAACTTCAGGACAAGAATGGAACAATTGAAAAATATACTAATCACGCACATCACATGTTCATGAACTGTCTGGATTATAATACTAAAATTCCCATTCTTTCCAAAACAACCTATAGATTCAGTGTAATATCTTCAAAGCCACAATGCTATTTTCCCCCACAGAAATAAAAGCATCCTACAATTTGTAACAGACTATGAAAGATGCCAAATAGCTATAAATAAATAAATAAATTGAATAAAAGATTAAGTTTCCCAGCACTTATGAAAATGAGTCTGAACATTTGTAAGTTCAAGGTCAGCCTAAAGAATAGGGAAACACAACTTACATCCATTTCTCATATCTGAATTTAAGTCAAACAAAACTGTGGCAATAAAAATATTCAAAATACTCTACAATGAGCAAAACATTAGGCTGCCAACTTTTCATATCAAAGTGATGCCTTCCTTTAAGGCTACGGTGTGTTTCTTGTAGACAACAGAAATGTGGGCTGTGTTTTATAATTTATTCAGCTAAACTTTTATCTTTTGGTTGGACAGTTGAAGACATTAACATTTAAAGCTATTACTGAAAAGCAATGTTGATTGGACTCAATTTGTTGTTTTTCTGCTGTTTGCTTCCTCAGTATTAGTTTGTGTTGTAATAATTATAGTTTCACTACTTTCTTTTTATGATAAAACATGGAGGGAGGAGAAGAGGAAGGGCATTAATGTGATTATATTTTAATTAATAAAATGTTTGCATTATTGAGTATATGTATTTTATTGTCTACATGTGCTAATGTTTTTTAAATTTTATTTTATTAATTTATTCATATTACAATTCAGTGGTTATCCCCTCCCTTGCATCCTCCCATTCCTCCCTCCCTCCCATTTTCCCCTTACTCCCCTCCCCTGTGTCTGTGACTGAGACCAAGAAGAGATTTGATACCCTATGAGCATATGCAGGGGGAGGAAGTCCCCCTCGGTCACAATTAATAATTTTTATTAAAAAGAAAAAATTAAAGATTATGCTACAATCAAAAAATAAGAAAATAGACAAATGGGACATAGAGGCTATTAATAAATACATGTATATATGATCATCTTGAGAGGCCACTCATAAACATAACTAGCACATACCAGGCACACAAAAATCATGAAAAAATAGAATAAAGGTCAATGAAATAATAAAACTGGATCTTCATCTTAAAACATATATGAAAATTATCTAAAATAAGTTAAATATAGAACATGAAACTCCAACTTCACTGGAAAATCATATAAGGAAAATGTTCCTTGGCATTTTTCTGAACAATATTTTCAGCTATGAAACTAAAAGCATGGAAATGAAATCAAAATTAGATAAAAACTGTTACATCCAACTAAAATGTTTCTGCACAGTAAAGGAAATACTCAAAGGTATCAAAAAAAAAACAACTAACCTACTGAAAGAAAAAAGTGTTTCTATCAGCACATCATATAAAGACTTAATATCAGAAACCTACAAGTAGAATATATGATAGGCAGATTTGGGCCCCGGGGTCCCTCTCAAACTAAGGCACTAGCCAAGGACAATACAGGCAGTAAACTTTAAACCCCTACCCAGATCTAGCCAATGGACAGGACAGTCTCCACACTTGAGTGGAGAGAGGAATTTGACTTTCTCATGTACTCTGGTGCCTCACATTTGACTATGTCCCCTGGCGGGGGAGACCTAGTGGCACTCAGAGGAAGGACAGCAGGTCACCGAGAAGAGACTTGATACCCTATGAACATATACAGGGGGAGGTAATTCCTCTCAGGAACAGTCATAGGGGAGAGGAATAAGGGGAAAATGGGAGGGAGGGGAGAATGGGAGGATACAAGGGATGGGATAACCATTGAGATGTAACAAGAACAAATTTTAAAAAAAGCCATCTCCATAAAAAATAAATAAATAAATAAAAGCAATGAAATAGAAAGAAGTCAAAAAACAAACTTTAATAGCATATACATGGTCACATGTCTTGAATGAATTTTATCAATAGAGGCATACAGAGAAATGGCCGGTAGGTGCATGAAATTAATCTTTGATTAGCATCATGTAAAAGGGAATGAAAACCTAAATGAGAGATAAACTTATACAGTTTTCTTTTTCTTTTTCCTTTTCTTTTAGAAATGAACATTATTTTTTCTTTTCAAACATGTATGTATGTATTTATTTTATGTATATGAGAGCTGTTTTCATGTATACCAGAAGAGGGAATCATTATTTCAATACAGATGATTGTGAGCCACCATATCGTTGCTGGGAATTGAACTCTGAACCTCTGGAAGATCAACCAGTGCTCATAACTGCTAAACCATCTCTCCCATCGGAGCTCATACTTTTTAAGGCGATGATCATTGTGTTTTAAAGGCAAAGAATTGTGGATGTTTGCAAGAATGTGGAGCTAATGGAAACTCTGAACACTTAACACAAATGAACATTCATGCAGACAGTATGGAAAACTGTATAAGTTTCCTCAATTCATTAAAAGTGGAACTCTGACCTAGTTCTGGTTATTTCTGGCTACAACTCCAAATGAAATGAAATCAATTTCTCAAAACAATGTCTTCATCCTCATTTTCATTGCAGCATTATTCACAAGAACTAAAATAGACCAACAATATAAGCACCGTGGGAGGCAGAAAGTATGATATATAATGATATGGATTAAATCATTCCATTATACAAAAAATCTGAGATACTATGAGTTGATTCATAGAATTATGTATGATGAGTTGTCATATTTATCAGCTTAGTTGGATGGAGAAATACATGGAGGTTAATAAAGACACCATGAATGCATCTGTGAAAGTCTTTCAGACATCATTGTATCATGATGGATCTGATCTAATGAATGGCATAATCCCTTAATTGATTCACAATATGATAGAATTGTGTTGAGTGTGGTGAAGACTGTGGTAAGGTCTACTTGGGGAGGTAGGTCACGGAAGATGTTCTTCAGTCTACATGGCATCCTGTCTTCTTCCGTATCTCCTTTACTTCTCTGCTTCCTGGCTCTGATGATGTGAATTACATCGCTATGCCACACTTCCCTCACCATGAGCAAGAGCGAGTCTTTCTGCCATTAAGTGGTTTCTTCTAAGTTGGACAGAGTGACATAAATAAAAACAAATATACTGTGATAAGTAAAATGTGACAGCGCAAAACAAACTGGAATCTTACTATAAACTAATCTAAAATTAAAGAGTCAGCCAGTCTCATAGGACAAGAAAAGAAAATGTGGTTATTAGTAGATAAGAGTAAATCACAATAAATTTATACATACATATACATGAACATGCACACAGACACACATGTAGACACACGTATATGTATTTATTGCATTTATATGTGTATGGGTATATGTGTGAATTAGAGCATATATGCAGGCAGATACACAGTCATTATCTAAACGTGTATCTCCTACAGGGTCATATACTTAAATATTTGTTTAAATAATTGGTTCACATTAGATGTTTCTATTTTGGAAGTTCATACAACCTTTAGAGTGTGCATAGATACTAGAGATAAGACGCAGATAAGATGAGGATACAGGACTTAAAGTTTGTTTCCTGTTTTTTTCTGGTTCAATCTCTGCTTCTTCACCCACTTAGATGTGAGCATGCTATGTATCTTCCTGCTGCCTTGACTTTCCCACCATGAATACTGTGTCTGCAAACTGTGAGACACAAAACTTTCATCTCTTCAGTTGCTTCGTGTTAGGAAATAAAGTCACCTAGGATGACTTTAACTACTGCAAATGTGAAAATGAAGACACCAGTGACCTTAAACTTGCCCACATATAGCAAAACTAGCTGCAGTAATCATACTTTCCTAGACCAGTGATAACAACATTAAAAAATGGACTCCCAATAACACATGCAACAAACTACTATTCTTTTCTGCATTGAACTCTTCCTAAGTTGTAGGGTGGCCAGAGCTACTCTTAACACACAGTGATATTAGGCCACGAGAAATTAATTCATATTCCCTCCATGTTTGGCCAGAAAGTGTAGAGGGCTGTTCAATGTGCATCATAGATCTTCAAGAGTTCTCACATTTTTTAAAGCATCATGAAAAGATGAAAATATTAACAACTATGCTCTGGTTGAGTGTAAATGTCCCCAAAGGACCATGGGTCCATAGATTGGAATAATGGGGGAAGGGGTATGGAAAACACTAAAAGGTAGGATCTACTGAAGGCTAGTAGGGCTTTGTCAGTGTCTTTGATGGGAATAATGGAACATTCATCTGTTTCACTTGTCTTTTTGCTTTCTGGCTACAGTGAGGTAGGCAGTTCCCTGTGCCCTGAACCTGTAATGGAAAATGCTGCCTCCCAGGCCTTCACCATTGGTACAACTGACTGAACCCTGAAACTTCCAACACTGTGAGACAGAATAACACTTTTTCTTTTATTAATATTTTATTAACTCATTCAGAGTTTCATGCATATGTTTTAATCATATTCCACCCATCCATAATTCTCTCTAACTCCACCCTCCAAGTCAATTTCTAGTTTCCTTACCCCCTTGTAAATTACTGCCACATTATTCTGTTTTTAAATCAGTGAGTCCAATTTGTGCTGCTAATATTTATTCATGCATTTGAGGACAACCATACCATAAACCACACTGTTAGAAAATAAAACTGTCTCTCCCTCCCCCGGAAACCATCACCTGAGAATAGATCCTCTGTTATTGGAGGGACTCATTAGTTCCTGTCCTGCCCTTGATCCACTTTCTACCCAGCAGACTGAAGATTCAGTTAGCATTCTTTTACAGCAGAGTCCACAGCACTGTCGGCCCCTGTAGGCCTTCAGAGTCCTGCTATTTTTCTGCCGGGCAGTCAAAAACAACCATTTGTCTTCCACAAGCTCCTGGATTATAAAACAAAATTAAATAAGCCATAACATTAAATAAGAAAGAAGGGAAATATTGAAAATTAAATATTAAAATGCATCAAATTATGGCTCGGCATGTTTGAAATGTTAACATGAAAGCATGTCTTTGTACTGATAAATACAGTGTATTGTTCCCTGAAAATTCTGAGACAGTTGCTTTTCTCTAGAGTGGACAGAAACAGAGTAGCTAGAGTGTAGAAGAATATCAGGAAGGTAAATAATAACTTAACACTTTAAGATACTGTCTGGAAGAAAAAAAGAAAGAAAGAAAAAAACCACCAAAATGAGAAAGTCCGAAGCTGTGTAAATGCGCAAAGACCTCTCACTGTTCTTCAGTGGCTTCTTGGTCATACCACCCACATTCAGGAGACATCTGCCCTTCACTAGGACCCTCCAGTGATACGATGAATATCAGTGCTTCTGATCACCACTGTGGAACCCACAATGCATTGCCTCAGACTCGGGTAGGTGCAATGTGTGAAGAGCAGCAGCCTGTGAAAATTCCCAGATGACTTTTTTTTTTTTCCATGAAGTGACGCAATTAACTCAGGATGTGTACCTCTGGCATTTCTAAGAGCTAAATGAGACACATGATTAAACATCAATATTTATTAAATAATAAATCCTCCTTGTGTCTTCCAAATAATCCTAAAACATTGATAGGTTATATATTTTGAGAGAGAGAGAGAGAGATCAATTTCTAATATTTTACAGAGTGTGTGTGTGTGTGTGTGTGTGTGTGTGTGTGTGTGTGTGTGTGTGTTCTCCCAAAGAAGGCAGAAGAGGACATTGAATCCCCAGGTCCTCTGGTGCTGGAATTATAGGCTTTTGTGAGCTGTCTGATGTGGGCAGAGGTGGCCTAACTCTGGTCCTCTGTCAGTGCAAGGAGCTCTCCAGCACTCTAAGAGCCAACTTTGAAAGAGATTTTGGTTAAACATTAGCTTGTTGTACTAATGTGTGATATTTATGTGTATATAAAATGTACATTTGCGAAAAAGTAATTTTAAACAAACTTATATACATATTTAATCAGTAATGTACTTAAAATCACAGTGGGTTTAAAGATGTGATAATATGAAACTTTTAGGGAAAAACTGAAGGAAGGTATAATTTGCACATAGATAAAGATTTGAGTTACACAGAAATGCATTTCATCAATGGGAGGTTTTTGGGTAAGTTGTAATTAATTGGTATTAAAATATTTTATCACATTGAATGCATTATTAAAAATTAAAGAGAAAAACTGTAGTCTAATAGACTATATCTGAAAAAGATGAATGTGAGCAAAAATTTGTTTCCATAATATACTAAGTACTCTTTGCAATTATTTTTATCACAAAAAATCAAATAATCTAAATTTTAAAAATAAGCAGCCAAAGGACTATATATATATATACACATCACTAAAGAAGGAAAGAAGTTGGGAATAAGCAAATGACAGAATGTTGCATGTCGGCATTGAGTTAACATCGCTGGGGAGTGCAAATTAAAAATGGAATGAAATGCCACTACATCTTTATGAGAATGACTAAATCAAAAAATATGGATACTATTAAATTCTGATGGGAAAGCAAAGCAGTTAAAACTCACACAATTTGTTTCAGGGAATGTGGAATGATGTAGTTGCATCAAATAGCAGCCTTCAATTTTCTTAAAGATGGAGATACATATCTATTCCTGAGTCCAAAATTTGCATATTTGCTATAAGGAAATGAGAACCTACACACACACACACACACACACACACACACACACAAAACAAAACAAAACCTATCAACAAATGCTTTCAGCAATATGATTAGTAGTTTCCAAAATTGGAAATACTTCAAATCCCTCACAGTGAAAAAAAGGCAATAAGGGGGAAGTTAAGTGTGCTTGCTGGGGAGTTGCTTAGTGAGTCTAGGGCTTGCCAGGCCTGCCTGGTGACCTGACTTCACTTTCCTTTATAAAGCCGCATGTGGTAAAGTGGATCTATAATCCCACTACTCAGTGGAGGATGGGATGTGAGACAGAAGAATCTCTGATAGCTTCTGAGCAGCTAACCTAACGTCTACAATCGATAATAAGTGATCCTACTCTAAAAGGGGAAAATGCAAAGATCAATGCCCAATGTTGACCTCTGACCTCTACCTATAGGACATGGCATGTGCATGTCCACAGTGACACACATAACAACAGAGAGAGAGAGAGAGAGAGAGAGAGAGAGAGAGAGAGAGAGAGAGA
>OU015751.1:44169079-44182999 GCA_907169655.1 Acomys percivali
AGAGAGAGAGAGAGAGAGAGAGAGAGAGAGAGAGAGAGAGAGAGAGACAGAGAGACAGAGACAGAGACAGAGACAGAGACACAGAGACAGACAGAGACAGACAGAGACAGAGACACAGAGAGAGACAGAGACAGATAGAGACAGAAACAGAGACAGAGATAGAGACAGAGACAGAGATGGAGAGATAAAGAGGTTGCCAGGCCACAGAGGAAGAGGATGCAGACAGTCCAGGTGAGACTTGATAGACTGGGGCAGATGATAGAGGAGGAGGCCTCCCCTTTCTGAGGACTGGGGATAGGAAGCGGGTATGCAGGAGTGAGGGTGGGACAGGAGGCAACAAGGGAAGAGGCTACAATTGGGATGTAAAGTGAATTAAATTAAAAATTTTTTAAATATATCCTATGTTTCTTATTTCCTCCCGTTAACGATTGTCTTACATACCATTGAAATAGAGATGGCTAGCAGAAATAAAGTAAAGAAATCTTTTATGGAAGGAAAAACTTTTTTTTTAGTGGACCACTAGACAGGTAAAAGAGGAGAAAAGATTAGAATTCATAAATTGAAAAAAAAAAACCCAGCCATAAGCAATAAGCTTTCTGTATAGATCACACTCAATTAGAACTCAGTGCCATAGTAGTGGTTCAAGTTTCAAACATAGTGAAAGTATTCACTTTGTTACCAATATTGAACTCATTTGCTGTAGGTCAAAAGAGAATGGAAGTGGCCCATGTAAACCAACTGCAATAGTGTTGAGAACTGAACAAAATGTTCTTACACCTTTGCAACTTTCGTTTTGTAAATTACAATGTATAGGTCTGTCTCTCACAGGTGGTTTCCCTTCCTTTAATGAGAGTACGGTGAGATTTAAAATGTGCCTGTTTTGGATTTCCAGTGCACAATAAAGAGTATGAAGCTTTTGTCTGTGAGGCAAAAAAAAAAAAAAAAAAAAAAAAGGGATATTTTTATGTGACTTGGGAAACTTTATCTTTATTCAGTCATGTGACATGGCATCACTCATGAAGATGTGAGCTGAAAACAAAACAAAAACAAAGAAGCAAACTAAACACCACGCCTACATGCCAGATAACAACGAAGCAGAGCTAAAAATGCTGACTGCCTCACATCTCCAAAAGTGCCATGGATGGTGGTTAATGGGGCCCGGCTGAGTTCTGATTCCATATTTGATCTGTGTCTCTGGAAAAGAAAAGGCACAACGTAGCAGCTTGCATGACAGTGCCTCAGATGTGAGACTAGACAGACACTGTAGGGGAAATGGCAGCCCAACTATGCAGGACTAAGTGAAGGCAAGGAAGAAGGAGCTTCAAGCTCTTATGAGCTCTCCAGATATGCTTTCCTTGGCTGCATTCAGAGAGTAAAACAGGGTGACATTATTCTTACAACAATACAAACTAGAATTGCTGTGAATAAGCTCTGCATAATGGGGAAGAGATACATCAGAGCTTAGGTCCGACTCTGGAGAAAAGACCCTCTGATCTTCTTGATTCTATGTCTACATAGTGAGTTCAGGACAGCCAAGGCTACACAGAAAAACCCTGTCTCAAAAAACCAAACCAAACAAACAAACAATGTTCTTATTTACTCATCTCTCCTGCTGTATGACTCTATCTATGTCAATACAGGGTGAAAGCAGTCTGTTTTATCCCATTGGTTCTTCCTTTGAAGAGCCCCCGTTCTAGACTGAATGGTTCCCTCTGTTCCTTTTAATAAGTATTTTTACTATGAATGAAATCTGAAGTTTGTTGAACAATATCTTTACACATATCACAGATTATTTTTTTTTAATGAGAAGAATCACTGCATGCTATTTTATCTGTTTTGCTGTTTCTCTAATATATCTCATTTCTTCCTGACAACTTATTATTATTATTATTATTATTATTATTATTATTATTTAATATATTGAATTTAGTTTGCTCTTATTTTGTTAAGTATTTTACAACTTTGTGCACAAGAGATTTTCATTCTTTACATTTTCCTCAGTCTTTATAATGTGAGTGCCCACTGTTTTTTCTAATCTTCTTTTAAAATGTCCACATAAAATTACATATAATCATTTTCAATTTTTAAAAATTCTGATGTTACAAAGTGTGCAAAGAACCTAGAACCCCTGGAAAGATGTAGCCGATGGACAACTCATTCTCCACGTGGGGGTTGGGTGGAGCGGGGACTGCCTCTGACGTGAACTCTGGTGTCCCCGATTTGATCATCTCCTTCTTGGCAAGGGCGGTGTTTTGGGTACACAGAGGAAGGGGATGCAGACTGTACTGAGGAGACTTGATAGGCTGTGGTCAGATGGTGGGGAGCAGTCAGGGCAAGGAATAGGGCAGAAGAGAAAGGGAGATTGGAAATAGGAAGATGCAAGGTAGGGGATAACAATTGGGATGTAATGTGAATAAATTATAATAATAGATAAATAAAAGGGAAAAAAACCACTCCATGCATTTTACATGCATGTATAAACCTGTATACACATATGAGGCTTGACATTGTTAAGCTAGGGTTGAACTCTTTTATAATCTTGAAATAACAACAGACTATCCAAGTGCCTTCCAGACTTTACATTATAAAATAAATATCTTCTAATGTTTAAAAAAATCTGATGTTGCTAAGATCTATAATTAAAACTAATATTCTAAGTGTGAATTTTAAAAGGATGAACAAGAGTATTGTACTTTTACAGTTGTATCTCAGTGTGCCAGCATTATAGCCATAGCATGTAATACTGCCTTAGCTAAATTGAAAATGTTATTAAACTTGTGCATAGGTGACATAAACAGAAAATATACTCTGTTTGTAGGCAATAACCACTAGAAAGTATAGAGCCCACAGGACAACAAAGGAGGTGAAATCAAGCCGTTTGCTCAAAAAATTGGATCAGGACAAAGATTAGGAAATAGTTGGACTGCAAAACATTAAAATTATTGGACAGCTTGTGTCTGCCAACTGAGAAGGATTTGTAGATTTCTTTCCTAAACGGGGAAGATGTAGAACACTAGAATCCACATGCAGTCTTCAATAGCAATGAGTCCAAACACTCGTTGAATAATATGGCAAGGACAAGGCAGGGCACAACGGAAAGATTTTCTCTGGTTCTGTGTCACTGCCATAGGGAGTATGACAAAATTACGAATGGTGCATAGAGGTGAAAAGCCTATGGCTTAAGCAACATGAAATGCCATCTGCTCATTTTCTGGCCACAGAGAAAGCCATCGTCTCCTCTCAATGACACCAATACTTCTCTCCCAGGTAGAAAAAGTACTGGAAGGGGAGGAATGTGTATTTAATGTCCTATTAAGAGACAATCCATCTGCCAATATGCCATCTGTTTGTCCTGGAGATGTATCTTTACTTCCATGCACCATCTCATTGAGGCTTATCACCATAGCGCCTTATCCTTGGTTTGCTCTTAGTAGTTAATTATGCAATCACACTGAGTAAGCAGTTGTTGTGGACTCTGATGAGAAAGAGTATGGTTCTGGAAATCAGGCATTGTGGCTGATTCAGACACATTCGTGAAGATTGCAAGAAGGGAGTAAACATCTGGGACTGAAAATATCTGCATAAAGATTGGAAAAGTCACCACTGACTTTAAATGTTTCATGGGATTGAGCGAGAAGTAGACAAAATTTTTTTAAAGAGGACAAATTGATGAAGAAAGGTTTGACATCATGCTTGATGAAGAAATGAATGGACACAGTAGAGGCCATAGGGAAGAATCATCAAATGAGGTATTATAATTTGTTCATCTACAGATAAAGGAGGAGGAAGAGGAAAAAGAATAACTAAAGTAAAAGCAGTAATGTAGACATTGCTGCATTTTCCAGACTGTTTTGAATTGCACAAGTGTTCAATAACAGTGTGACGTCTAGCTAGAACTCTGCATTACAAGTACCCTTATAATAAACAAGGATTCCCTTCCTCACAGCAGTACTTTGATAAGTGTAGAGAACAGCTTCCAATTGCAGTGTTAATTCAAAAGATTCAGAATACAAAAAGAAGATGAAGAAATCCCTTTGAACCAGCATCGCAATGTACTGATATCATACAACCATGATATTGCTGTGGCTTTACAGCTTAGAATCATTCAAAACAAATATCTGATCCTCTTTTAAATGCCTATAAGCATAATGGCAAAATGTCTACTTAACTCAACTGCAATTCATTTGTGTAAATATTGTTACTACTTCACGTCATCACAAATTGAAAGTCAAATATTTTAAAGTTAGATATTAATGGAGAAAAGTCACATTCACATAGCATTTATATTACTATATAATCATTCACATTATAATAAGCTACTGTTGCAATCTGTAGTGCTTAATTAGTAAATTCTATTATGAGTATATATGTGAAGATAAAATCAGTAGTCCACAATTATGGTTTGGTTGGATTCATAGATTTAGGCATCCACTGTGGGATCTGAAATGCATTTAGGAATAAGTGAACTATTATACTCCAAACTACATAACTAATAATCTATATTATCTATTTTAACGAGTTGTAAAATTTCAGTAAGTTTATTCTTATCCCGTTTTACAATAGTTGATCCTTACTGCTGTATTCTGTTGGTGGGAAAAAAAGGGTGTGTGTGTGTGTGTGTGTGTGTGTGTGTGTGTGTGTATGTGTGTAACAAGAAAGGTTTTCTGCTCAGAAACTATTTGTACTAGGTATTAGAGCTTTGTTCAATAAATTTCCCTTTGGCAAAGCAACTAACAAACCCAGTCTCAAGTTTCTGGATGTTTTGTTTTTTGATGATGTAGCCACAAAGGCTTCTTTACTTACAGTGAACAGGGAATGGTGAAGAGGAAGGAAAATACAACTTGTGACAAAGCCGCTATTTGAGATACATCTCCTCTTGCAAGTTTTTAAATAGTCATTTTACAGTTCTGCCTTCAGTGAGCTGAAGAAAAATTATGAATTTGCAGACTATCAAGCTTTTTCTTTGAGTTAATAAGTCTATTCTAAAGATTTCTACCTCCTTACTGAAAATAGTAGTCCTCTGTGGTGGTATAAATAAAAATGGCCTCCATAGGTTCATATATTTGAATACTTGGTCATTAGGGAGTTGTGCTATTTGGCAGGGGTTAGGAGGTGTGGCCTTGTTGTAGTAGGTGTGGCCTTTCTGGGAGAAGTGTGTCACTGGACGTGGGTCTTGGGGTTTCAATTGTTCAACACACTCTCTTCCTGTTGCATGGCAAACCAGATTTAGAACTCTGAGCTAGCTCTTCAACACCATGGTTCCTGTCATGATGATATTGGACTAAAGCTCTGAACATGTAAGCAAATCCCAATTAAAAGTTTGCATGGTCATGGGGTTTCTTCACAGCAATAGAGCATTGACTAAGACATCCTCTAATTTCTTTTTAAAATTGAAATTACACAATCAAATTGTGAATGTCATATCAAGTTATTAGACGAGGCAAACATAGTTGTGGTATTTCTTTTGGTATTCTCTGTAGGCTGGTTTGGATGACAGAGTCTGTTAGGGTAGTCATATAATAAAAAGTTTTTCTTCTTCAACTATAGCACAGGCTATAGAGAGGCTAAAATTAAGTATAATTTGTAGAATAATATTTAAAGACCATACTAAAATTTCTATTCTTACCTCAAATAAAATGAATTCTACACATACTTATTGGAGATAAAACACTCTAAATAAAATTAATTAGTGTTTAAGTAAGTTTTGTATGCTTGGAAAGTGTAGATTCAGAACACACATTAAGCTCACCAAAAGTAAAGCATATACTTGAGTGGTTTAAACAGAGAATGATTACTGTACTGTACTATCCCCAAATAAAATGAATTCATAGGAAACCATATCCAGAAATTACCATTTCCACTAACCATTTGCTTTTTATCTTTTATGTATCTAAGGAATATTCTCCAAAAAGTATTCGTTAAAGCTCCTTACCAAAAAACTTCGGTAGAGTCTTACTGTGAACTTCAAGAGAGGATGAACTGAGTTACAAAGCTCTACCTTTAATTTTACACAATGTTCTAGAAACTCTGAAACCCATGAAATTGAAGCACAAGTGATGGAAAATGACAAATGGAGGAACCAGCCAGCATCCTACACAGATGTCACAGAAGTTAGACATCACCTGGATCTTGATCAGGTATAAGAAATTTCAATACAAATATTGTTCAAGTTAGCAACACAGTTAATTCCTTAGACTATTAAAGTACAAAATTGCAAAACCAGCACATTGATGCCTGTTTTGGCAGACAACTCAGATAACTGAAGGCGACCAAACCAAAAACTGTAAACAAGGCAAAGGTTGTTACCTATAGAAAATCGTAACGTTTTGGTTTCAAAAATGAAATAGTGACATCTACCTCTGTAATGACAGGGGACATGGCTCCACCTCTCTAGCCTGTAGCTCTGCAATTGTTAAACATGAGTTTCCCATTAACTCCATTGACTTACACTAAGTCGATGAGGCAGTATATCAAAATGTATCTGTGAATTGAGAAGATTCTTACAAACAAGAACTGATGCCGTCATAAAAATGTTATGAGTGTTGATTATGAACTAATGACCAGCAATCTGTCATAGTGGTTGATATCTAAATAGGAAGTTTTTCTTAATAAAATTGAACCCAGTCTTCTGATGCCAAAAACATAAAAATGCCAGTAAAAGACCCTTGTGAACATTTACCCATTACTTCCACTGTATGGATGAAATACAATGATAAATTTATAGGTAAACTTACACAACGCTCAGATACTTATTCTGTGGCATGATGTTCTTCAGTAATGTGTGTTTACATTAGATGTTACTAGATGAGCTATTGTTTTCTACCTGCACTTGGGCTTTCTATAGGCATAGTTTGGGGTGAATGTTTCTTAAAGCATTTCAGTTTTTTCACTGTGTATGAATTAAATTTTATTTGAAAACACTCAGGTACTTGTGAAATCTTGGCTTGTCAATCTCCACCTTGTTATCGACCTCAGTACTGTTTAATTTCTTAAACATCATGCATATTTTTATTTTTTCTGTATGTATATCTGTATAGCATGTGTGTATCCAGTGCCTACAGAGGCAGGAAGATGGAATCAGATTCCGTGGAACTGGAGTGTAGACAGTTGTGCATTACCATGCAGCTTCTAGGGACTGAACCTACATACTCTGCAAGAGCAGCCAGTGCTCTTCACAACTGAGTCATCACGCCAGCCCCTTCACTTGAGGAAACAATAAGATGAATCTTTCCTGAATATATATAAATTGTAAAAAAAAAATAGTTGGTGATTGTGAAGAAAAATACTGTTTGAAAAAATGATTAATATTTAACTTTAACCTATGAAAACAAAGCGTAACTAAGAGAAATGTAAAATATGAAGATGTGAGCTCTTGTTTATCCCGTGGAACGTAAGATGGGAATTTATTTCCTCAAATGTAACAAATCTTAATTCCTTTCTGAAAAGAATGATATGTATTGTTTACTTGGCAGTGCAGCCAACTTAATTTGTCTTTACAGAAACCCCCCCAACACTATTTGCTCATCCTCATTTGTAAACTCCATCCAAGCAACGACAAACCCATATGGCGTTCCAAACAACCTTGAAGTGACAACAAGACTATAAACAGAACAGATTAGGTTTGCATTGTACTTATATGCTGCTTCAGCTTTTGCCGAGATAGAGAATTACTTTTCCTGGAACATTTTTTTTATCATGCTTAGCAAGTGACAGATGAATTTGAATAGGGAGTGAGTGAGAGAGAAAGAGAGAGCCCACATCATAAAATATAAACATATTTTATATTAGTGATAGATTTATAGTTACAATTTGTAAAATAAAAATTATAATTATATTTTTATCTGGATTCAATAAATATGTAGTTTACTTTTTATTTTGTGGTTTGATTTGGTTAATAGATAATAATAAATTTAATTTATTTCTTCCTTTCACATATTATATGAAATTATCTGTATATCCATATGAGCAAAATAGGGCAGGTTTATTCTTCTATTTTTCTTAAATGTTTTCTATGTTTTCCTTTCTCTTAGAATAACTTTGCTGCATCAACAGTCAGTTGTTTTCTAGTTTGTGTACAGTTAACCATACAAGATCTAAATTGAACTCCATATTTTTCGATTTTATGATTTCAATACCTACTCCTATATTCTTTCTAAAATATTTTATTAATTTATTCATATTACATCTCAATTTTTAGCCCATCACTTGTATGCTCCCATTCCTCCATTCCTCCCATTTTTCCCTTACTCCCCTCCCCTATGTCTGTGACTGAAGGGGACCTCCTCCCCCTGTATATGCTCATAGGGTATCAAGTCTCCTCTTGGTAGCCTGCTTTCCTTCCTCTGAGTGCCACCAGGCCTCCCCATTTAGGGAACATGGTCAAATATGGGGCACCAGAGTTTGTGTGAAAGTCAGACCCCACTCTCCACTCAACTGTGGAGAATGTCTTGTGTATTGGGTAGATCTGGGTAGGGGTTCGAAGTTTACTGCATGTATTGTCCTTGGCTGGTGCCATAGTTTGAGCAGGACCCCTGGGTCCAGATCTGCCCATCATAATGTTCTTCTTGTAAGTATCGAGGATCCCCATTCTCCCATGCTTCTCTCACCTAGAGTCCCAATAGGATGTCCTCCCCTCTGTCCCAGTTTCCTGGTAAGTGAAGACATTCATGGGACATGCCTCTTGGGCTAGTGTCCAGATAGATATGTGAGTATATACCATTTGAGTCTTTCTGCTTCTGGGTTAACTCACTCAACATGATCATTTCTAGTTCAATCCATTTGTCCACAAATTTCGGGAATTCCTTGTTTTTAATAGCTGAGTAGTATTCCATAGTGTAAATATGCCACAGTTTCTTTATCTATTCTTCTACTGAGGGACACTTAGGCTGTTTCCATGTTCTGGCTATTATGAATAAGGCTGCTATGAACATGGTTGAGCAAATTTTCTTGTTGTGTGCTGGAGTATCTTCTGGGTATATTCCAAGGAGTGGAATAGCTAGGTCTTGAGGAAGCCCTATTCCCAGTTTTCTGGTATAGCTCCAGATAGATTTCCAAAGTGGCTGTACCACTTTGCATTCTCACCAGGAATGAAGAAGTGTTCCTATCATGTTTTCTATATTAAAATCAGGAGAAATAAACCACTCTTGAAGTACCTTGATGCCCCAACTTATACTTTTCTATATTTGTAAAATACAACTAATCAAAAAGTAGAAAAACTCAATTACAACTCCCAAAATTTCCTAATTTCCAAAAGCATTCCTCATCCTACTTCCCTGGACTCCACTGCAGTGTTTGGTAGCTATTCACTCCCATCCACATTCTTCCTGGTTCACAAATGCTCCCTGCTGTGGATTCCACCCTTCTGCTCTTCATTCACTCAGTTCTACTTTTACATTATATACCTTCTTTTGGTTATTTGATGCACGGTCTTAGCCACTGCTATATTGCTGTGAAGAAACACCATGACCAAGATAATTCTTATATTTAAGAATAAAAGCATTTGATTGTGTGGGGGGGCTTGCTTACAGTTTTTAAGGGTTAGTCTCTGATTATCATGGCAGTAAGCAGACAGGCATGGCGCTGGAGCAGTAGCTAAGAGCTTTACATCCTGATCCACAGGCAACACGCAGAGAGAGGACAAAACAAAGACAAAGACAGGAGGGAAGGAGGGAAGGATGGAGGGAGAGAAAGAGAGGGGAAGAGAGAGAGAGAGTGAGAGAGAGACAGAGACAGAGACAGAGACAGAGACAGAGACAGAGAGAGAGAGACTGGCCTGATGTGAGCTGTTGAAATCTCATAGCCCCATGCCTACATGAGGCCACACCCACCCTAACAAAGCCACATCTTCTAAACCTTCCCCCAAAGTCCCACCAACTGAGAAACAAGCATTCAAACACATGAGCCTATAGGAGCTGTTAAAGCATATGTGGATATGTATTAACAGCCATCTGTTATAGACTGAGTTTTGATATTATGAACTGAAATACAAGGTCCTTCTACAGATACTTATTTCTCCCATCAGTATAAAGTCATGCAAATGTATTCTTATTTCCTAGCTGAAGGAAAGCAATGACAAAGTCACATGAGAATGAATTATGTATACAAGGCCTTTAATTTGGTTTCTCTATTCACTCTTTTTTTATACTATTTTTATTTTAATCCACTGATTCTATCTCATCATAGCCCTGAAAAAAACTGACTATTTTGCTTTAAGAGTCATCATTCCAATAAGAAGTTTTATGGTTGTTATAGCGTTCTCAGAACCATCTATGCTTGTTACTACTCTACTTTGTCTCCTTATACTAAAGTATAAGTCTTTCAAAACCAAATATTTGTATTTAATGTTTAATTGATTAAATGGAATTTATATTTAATATTTCATTTTAATATCTAGAAAGTACCTAGTATGTCTAGTAAGAGAGGAAACATTTAATTGGAGATTAGTGATGCTTTCTAACTACTACTTTGGTATTATAATAGACTTTGATAGAAACTGAATATAAGCTTTCACATGATTATTTTGTTTTCCCAATGATGTCAGTCTTGCACCACAATTCTACCCCATTTGTATAATATAAAGAATTTAATCTATTCACAATATAGATAGGATTACAGGATTTTAACAAGCTTTAAATTCATATGTTAAAATAACATTAAAATTTTTCTTTAGTTTGAATAATTGCTTAGTGTTGAGAAAATGTGCCAAGAAGCTAGAATTTCACATATGTTACACTTGAATGTATATAAAAAGCTGTCATTTATGATAAGTCTAAATAACATTCTCTGACCAGTGCCTGACAAGACTCACATTAGATCTCACAAATATTTATTGCCTCTCTGTTTAGGTTTTTTGTGATATTAAATTTAAGGAAAGACAATCAAACATTCATGGCAATTAATGAAGATGCACAGAATAAGTAAATGCTTCTAAACTTTTCTACTTCTAATACATTCTGACTAGACCAATTCATATAAATTTATGATGATTATAGAACATGATTCCTATCACTCTTTTAACATGTACTTCCAAATCACTATCATTGGTAATTTCACAATTAATTGCAAGACATTTTAACCAATTAAATGCAATTAGTAACAATAAGGAAAATTCGTTTTTACATTCAGTACTAAATTTCTACATTTCTACCTAATGTACCAACACAAGTATATATAAATACATGTGTGTATGTCCATACATGCACAAAATATATACACATACATACATACATATACACACATACAAACAACTGACTCATACACATATATACATATGCATTATATACTCATGAACATACACATGCAGACACACACACACATATACACCTATACACATATATACATGAGTGCATGCACACACATACACATATACAAGCAGAAACAGGCATAGATACATTCAAACACACATTCATATACACAAGCAAAAAGTAGACACAAGCATACACATACCTCTACACATATTCGTAGACATACATATACATTCACACATAGTCCCATGATCATATATGCATGCATCCACACAACTGATCATATGTATACACACCTGCACATACACACATCACACATCCATGCCCCATATAAATGCACACACACATATATCCATATACATATGGAAATAAATACACATACTCATTTTCTATGCAAGAGGAATGTAAATACATGGTTCTCATGAAGACACTATTCCCTAAGACTCAACAAAGCATTGATGGGAAAGGATCTGAAAAATAAGTTTCAGTAGCATCATTTACGACAACATGAGTTTGATATCCAAAAATTCCTGTGCATTTTTTTTCTTTTGAAACTGTAATAAAATGGGTTTGGATGACATGGTTAGACTTACACTTATCTTTTCAGTCTCGAAGTCCTCATTGTTAGATGAATTACCTAGCTGTGTGCTGCAGCTCAAGTGGAGCAAGAAGGTTCCTGGTGAACATGCTTTTGTGGCATTGCGCCTTTCAAAGAAGTCTTCCAAATCTCCATTTAAAAATAGTGTGTCAGTAATGAAGCGATGGCTCACCTGATAAGTTCATGTACTGCTCTGGCAGAGGACCCAGTTTGGTTCCCAGAATGCAGATGGTAAATCAAAACCATCTAAACTCCAATTGCATGGAATCTGGTATTCTCTTGTGGTCTCTGCAGGCACTAGGTACACACATGGTGCACACACATGTAGGAAAATGATTATATACAGAAAATAAAAACTAAATAAATTTTAATATGTTTTATTAATTTATTCATATTATATCTAAATTGTTATCCCATACCTTGTATCCTCCCATTCCTCCCTCTCTCCCATTTTCCCCTTACTCCCCTCCCCTATGACTGTGACTGAGGGGACTTCCTCCCCCTGTATATGCTCTATACGTCATTTGGAAAAGCATATATTCTATATATGTCTTTTGATCTTCATAAGCATGTCATGGCACATGCACAAACCCACCCATATACATATTCACAAAAATCCTTTCCTTTTGATGATATGTATGTTTAAATTTTTACTATGGAAGGCCCACTTTCTACCTCTATGGGGAATTCTCATGCAATAATCTGAATTAAATTGCTACCTAAATATGAACATTAATTACCAAATAATCACTGTAGTGCATTGCAATTCTGCTGTGAACTTCCAAGCATGCTCTTACTTTTTAAAAACTTTTTTATTTTTAATATTATAATTTATAATTAGATTTCTTCCTCCCCATTCTTTTCCTCAAACCCTCCCATATGCCTCCCCATCTTTCTTTTTCACTAATTGTTCTTACATACATATACTTACATATATGTATATGCATATACTTAGACTTAATTATAAGCATATACAAAAACAAACAAACACAAAACAAGAAACCATTCGGAATCATAGTCTCTGACAGTAATATTGCTAAGCTTCCATTATAATGCATGCCAATATAGCAAATTCTGATTTTTCCAGAATTTTCATAAGTACAAGAGAAGAAAAATACATATCTAAATTTGTTATGTTGTCTCCAAGATTTCTTTGGGGATAAATGTTACAAAATTTCAAATTGAAAATAGAAATGATAAATGCATACCATACTTAAGAAACAATAATTGACTAAATAAATATATGTACTTATCAGCCTTCTGATAGTAGTATTTTATTACTGAATGACATTTCACTATTATAGTTATATCTGTTGTAGTATGAAAAAACACAAAACAAACAAACAAATAAACAAAACCAACAGCATTAGCAATCATCTGTCAGTAACTTTTTCTACCATCCAACAGGGAGGTACATCTATAAATATTTTTCACCCTCATTTCTTCTCTATTTCTCTGGCTGTGTGGATAGAGTAATAGGTAGTAATAAATAAAATAAACATAATAATAGCATCTGTCAAATATGGTGCTGCGAGGTGAGTAGCTGCCTTATACAGATAAGATGCTACAGTATGCTTGTATTTTTTCTTACTTCAAAATGCCACCAGTCACTTGGTATAAAATAGGAAGAGCTTCCAATTCTCATGTAGAAGCAAGTAGGTAGTCCTCTAACAGGGAACTCGATTAAGGACCAGTTTGATTTTTTTGTTTGTTTGTTTACTACTTTCCCAACTCCAGGCTTCTGGATGTGAACTATGCTTTTTAAAACCTGTGATGTTAACACACACACATACACACACACACACACACACACACACACACACATTTAGCTTGAAGATAAAAGACTGAACATGTTAAGGTCATTTGGACTAGAAGATGGTGCAATGGTAATACTGTAAGCAGTGGTGAGAATGACAATGGAAATGAAAAGAAACCGATGGGCTCAAGAGATCAGCAAACAAAGAACTCAATGCTTGATGGCGGATTGATTGTAGAGACTAGAGAGTAAGCCAGGATCTAAACACACACACACACACACACACACACACACACACACACACACACACACACACACACACA
>OU015751.1:44183009-44209575 GCA_907169655.1 Acomys percivali
ACACACACACACACACACACACACACACACACACACACACACACACAAAGAAACAAGGTAATTTCTCCTTTCTTTTTCAAAATGCAGACACTGGAGATGAAGTTCAGGCAGAAGTGTCATGATTTAAATTTTAGATATATAATTTAGCTGGTTTATTGTTATATGGAAAAAATAACTGTGTTTAGAGAAGCCATGATAACACCTCACAATACAGTTTGAAGTTTGTTCCTTGTCCATATGTACCTACCGCTGAATGTATAATAATGAGGTCCTCTTCAGCTCCAGGGGTGAAAGCAAGCCTTGAGTAGTAAGTATCTCAGATTACTCCAACTGGACTCAAGCAGGTCAGGTATCAGAGATGCTCAAAAGGAGGACCTCTAAGGAATCACAAGAGCATGCTTTCTTATCAAGAATAAGGAAATCAAAGTTTTAGGGACAAAATTCAGAATAGTAAAGAATCTCTGTTGTCTGAATGTCAAAGACTTTACCAGAAGAAATGATTACAAAATCAAAGAGAGGTTGATTTGATACTTTAGAATAATATCTTATTCAGAGACCAATCTAAACGAAACTGAAGTCAAATTATCTCATGAGAGAAACTACAGGAAGTTGTTCTCAGCAACTGAAAAGAAAACACTGTCTTGGCTGCTACTTTAGCACAACTTCAGTGCTCAAATCAAGAGCTTGATTTCCCTCTTTGTGAAGCCTAAGTCACAACTACATTGGAGGGTTAGGACTGATCTGGCAAGACCAGCTCATAGGATAAAATGTTTGCATGTGGGAAGGACTGTAAGCTTTGTCACAGGTGAAAGCAATCTTGGCTGGCTTTACCCTTGGACATACCATGGATACTCCCTGAGATTAACCTTGAGATAGACTGAGTGGAGGCATCCTGGGCCAGGAATTCAGGAAGTGGACCAGGTGGGGACTCCACCTGGACTATTGTTTTTCTAGTCCACCCTCAATGGGAGAAGGAGACTGCCCTTTGCACGTGATACAGGAAGGCAGAGAGGAGAGAGGGGCTGCAGGTTCAGACAAGGCTTGAGCACCCGTGGATCGGAAGGAGGATCAGCGAACAGGCCGGACCAGTGCGCAGGCCAGAGACACGTAGGGACCCGTCCCATGGAAGGGATACAGGAAGGTTCACTCTTTTTTCCCTTTAACCTTTTTTCCTTCTTGTGTAAGCTAGTTGGGTTGTATAATAAAGTTTAATTGTTAAAAAAAAAAAAACAGAGCCAACATTTGCAAGTTGCTCTTTATTAGCTACCTGCAAAGAAAGGCAATCTGTGATGCCGTCTGAATGCCAAAAACCACAGCAAGATACAAGCAACAGGAAATATAGGTAAAACCCCAGCATAGGGAAGTTCCCAAATGACTTGCCAGGATAGATGTGGCTTCTTTCAACCCCCTCCACCCAGTCCAGAAGAACTAGTGCAGGAAAGAGGGACTCACTTTCAAAACCATTTTGAGAGATCTTTGTTGTCTTCTTCTCCTACTGAGATTTTTGTAAGCATAAAGTTATTGTGTAACTTAATTATTATTAAATTTGGATTTCCTGTCTCAGTGCGTAAGCTTGCTCCATAATTGTCCTCATGATATGTCAATAAAGCACCTTGCAGCCAATCAATGAGCAAAGGAGAGAATAGGGCTGGGCTTCCTGCCAGTGTGAGGCTGAGGAGTCAGGAGAGGAAGCGGGATTCAGCCATGGGAGAGGTCCAAGGATGATCAAGAGGGAGGAGCTGGAGCCAAGGAAAGCTGCAAAGTGCAAGTGTATTGCTGGGGCTGGGATGTTTTCTGGGAGTAAGCTAGAGATGATCATAATGAGTGAGTTAACCCAGAAGCAGAAAGACTCAAATAGTATATACTCACTTATATCTGCATACTAGCCCAATGGGCATGTCCCATGAAAGCCTTCCCTTACCAGGAAACTGGGACCAAGGGGAGGACATCCTATTGGGACTCTAGATGAGAGAATAATGGGAGAATAGCAATGTAGAAGGATCCAATGGGTCCTAGAAACCTACAAGTAGAACATTATGATAGGCAGATTTGGGTCATGGGGTCCCGCTCAAACTAAGGCACTAGCCAAGGACAATACAGGCAGTAAAATTTAAACCCCTACCCAGATCTAGCCCATGGACAGGACAGTCTCCACACTTGAGTGGAGAGTGGGATATGACTTTCTCAAGTACTCTGGTGCCTCACATTTGACTATGTCCCCTGGAGGGGAGACCTAGTGACACTCAGAGGAAGGACAGCAGGTCACTGAGAAGAGACTTGATACCCTATGAGCATATACAAGGGGAGGTAATCCCTCTGAGGAACAGTCATAGGGGAGGGGAATAAGGGGAAAATGGGAGGGAGGGGAGAATGGGAGGATACAAGGGATGGGATAACCATAGAGATGTAACAAGAATAAATTAATAAATAATAAAAATTAAAAAAAATAACATAGAGGGTTAAGAATAGACTTAAAGTGCTCAGATTGTGTGGTGATGCCTTGTATTATAAAAGAGTCTGTGTGATAGCTGAGCTGAAAAATAAACTAAGAGAAACAATGACAGTTTTAAAAAATAACAGTAACAGATTTTTTTGTCTTGTTTTCCCTTCTCCAAATTCTATTATTGACAGAGAGCTTAAATGCCAGCCATCACTTGGAAGAGAAATAATGCTCAACATGTGATTCTAACATGAGGTGGTGCTACATCAAGTTCAGAATTCTAAGAATACTGAACAGAAGGTCCCAATGAGCAAACTCAGTACGTTAGAGGTACCAAAACTTTATTTTCCCGAGTGTTCAAGTAAATTAGTCTCATAGAATAAGAACAATGTGGTAAAATAAAACACTTTTTGATGATTAGAGAAAAGTAGGACATCTTTACATGTCAAAGGAAATTATAGGAAAATGGAAAGAATGGTAATGAAACCCTAAATATGTCCTATTTCAACACGAAGTGACTGGTAAGTTCTATTTTACCATGTACATGAACTTATAAATTACATTTAGGGAGTGTTTTCTTCATATTTTATAACCAAATAGAAATTCTAAAAGTAAACCATTACAGTATATGTTCTTTTCCTAAATAATGGCTTAGGGACTTATATGAATAATGCCAAATTTATTTTATAGTTTTGTAAATTGCCTCAGTTCCTTGACTAAAAAATGTGCACAGTCAGGGAGAAAAGGGGACACAAAAATTGGAACAGCTTTTCTATTAATGAAAGGTTGAAAAAATAATGGGAAAAATGAAACTAAACCAAATATTTTATTAATTTATTATTATAAAATTTCATGCATATAGGTTTAATTTTACCACTTAATCTTATACTATCTAATGTTTGAAGGTTGTCTGCAGCTTAGAATATGAGAGGCCAAAAATTTTATTAAGTTTGCAGTAGGTAGAAATTGGCAATGAGGAACAATAAAGATTTTGACAGTATTTCTCCTACTATACAATCCCCGCAAAAGATGCTTTCTTCCAAAAGTGCTATGTCCACACAACTTTTAAACTCTATTATGTCTAATTTATCATTCACTTAGAATAATTCTGCATCTAAGGAAAAGCATGAGGTCTCCCCAGTTGGACTTAAACTCTGAAATATGAATTGAACATATACGGACATTATGTGGGCTGACTTATTCCTACTAATTGGTTTCACTTCCAAAAGTTAAGGAAAATAATGTGTTATCATTTACAACACCAATGACATTATAGAAACCATGGCATAGTAAACCTCCCCAATAGAGCTCATTCACTTCTTTTTGGTTATGTAAGCCCATAGTAATAGTATTGATGTCATAAGACATTTCTTTTTTTGTATTATTTTATTAGTTGTTTGCTTTCTCAGTTTTGAGTCAGGATTTTTGTATTCATCCTGTTTTGTCCATCCCCAGATGATATATGAGGGCATCAGCTTTTTCTTTCTTCTTAGTAGCTTTCACCTGAATCTCACATTCATAAACCTCTTACCGCAACCTTATGGTCTGTTTTTCACTTAACAATTAAAATACATTTTTCTTCTTTCATTAACTACAATTTTGCACAAAGGGAAACCTGCTTATACTTGATGAATGTAGGAGCAGATGAAATGTTTTATTGATTAAATCAACTAATACCTATCAGCCTGTTGTAAATGGAGTAAAAAGGTACCAAGGATCCCATATTTTGATGGTCACTCTGATACTACCCACGCTAACATAAACATACATTTGAGTATCCATGGAAGAAGGCAAAGCTCAAGACATTCAGCTGCACTTGATGGAATTTAGTTGGATTTAGGATTTAGGAATCTATGGAAATAGGAGAATAGAGAAAGGATGTAGAAGCATTCTCACGCAAGTAGAGAGTCAGAGGAGGAAAGAACACAACTTGGGTTGCTGATAATTGTTTTTTTGGAACTTAAAAGGATTTACCTGTGGTTTGAAGAAAAGAAAATGAGGACATTTAAGGGAAATGCAAGATGATTCAAGGTGTCCATGTCCAGATGGCCTGTGAGGGCAGCAACTCTTTTTTTCTCTCCATCTTTCTTTTTTAAAAGGCAAGTTTTCTCATCAACTTGGAACTCACTAATTTGGCAAGAATGACAAGTCACATCTGTGAAGATCCTCCTGTCTCTGCCTCCCAGTCTTGAGGTTGCAATATGCACCACAATACCTGTTTTGTATATTTGTTTGTTGGTTGACATGAGTGCTAGTATTTGAGTTTATGTCCATATGCTCATGTAACAAATATTTTACCAATGATACTATCTTTCCAGCCATTTGAATGATATTTTTAATATAGAATTTATTTTATTAAAAGAAATCACTGCAAGGTCAAAGCATCTACATCTTGAAGCCATATGAAAGCAGCTTTGGTCCTTGACTGTCTTTGTCATTAACCACATTTCTTTGGATCATGTAATAACTAATTTGAATCTTATTTGAGCCTCTTCCAAGTAGAGGAATCTCAAAGTTAGAAACAATATAAAGATTTTAATGAATTTTAATTAAATATATGTAACTTGCTTTTGGCAATGTCAGTTGGTGGTGACAGAAAGGTAAAGCTTTATCGACCCAAGATGCCCTCTTCTCTTCAAAACCAACCAGAGTAGTACCTGAGTGACAAGCAAATTACAGTAAGGAGGCTTATGTTCATGTTGGTCTAGGACATTAGGTAAATGCTCAAAGATGTGGAAATATTTCATATCACTGAGTTAAATTATGTTCTCTACTGGGATTGCCTTTTCATAACTCCTCAAGAAAGAAAATTTAGGTCATTAAGCAGAAAGGATTTTAAGATTAAACATTTGGAAAAATTACTTGCTAATTTCCATATTTCACTTGAATTTGCTTGACATATAATTAAAGATCTCCTTGTAAGAAAAAAAAGTATTTTTACTTTTAATTCACCCTCTATATAACCTTACAACATTATTGAGCAGGAAACTGTGAACTCCTTAAGTCTTACTCACTTTATGATATTATTTTTTCACTCATAATGAGAACTTTAATTTTCTCCCACTAGCATGTCCCAAAGAAGAATTTGTAGCCCTCAAATCAGATAAGTGTGGTTTTGTGACTGATATCATTGTGACTGATTAGTGATTTTGTCCAAGTCTGAAAGTCATAAGCATTTATGTAAATGAAACACACATTTTTAAATTGAAATTTTAATAATTCAAATGTATTGCCACATTGTTTAAATTAAGTGAACTTTATCATTTCAGTGCTTAGCTAATGGCATGAATGCATAATAAAAATAATCAGATATTTGTTATCACACTGTTCTACTTTCATTTCTATTTCTGTGACAAATATCCTGAAAAAAAAAAGCTTAGAGAAGAAAGTATTTATTTGTTTTACAAGTATAAACAACATTCAAATATTGAAGGCAACTTAAGGCAGGATCTTAAGGTATCAGTTCACAGTCAAGAGCAGAAATAGAAAATTCGTGGGTCCTGTTTGCTGATTTATTTTTATGCAGAGCTAACTTTCTTCATTTTTATACTGTTTAGGGTCTATGCCATCCTCACTCAGAATGACTCTTCAGATCTCAGTTAACAATCAAGATAGACCATACAGACCTGTTAGTGCCCATCTAGTCTGGGTAAATCCTCATTTAGACCCTCTTGTCATGTGATTTTGTTGGTCATGTTATCAGTTAAAGCCTAATTTGGAAGATGAACTTTGCTCCATTATAGTCTGTGAAGGTAGAATTTAAATTGTCTTTTTAGTTATCCAATAAAGTCACATCAATGAAATGACAGCAAGTGGAGATGGAGATGAGGGCCTAGGGTATTTTTTTGTATCTGAAGATGGGCCTCAAAATTATATTGAAGGCTTTAACAACCATGTAAACAGGCAAAATAAAACCACTGTTTTTCCCATCTGAAATATGGGGGAAACATGAGCACATCTAGATAGAATCAAACTGAATAATTAATTATTTAACTGGTTATATTTCAAGTGAACAACTGGGAGCTGGTGGTGCATGTCTTTAACCCCACCATTTAGGAGGCAGAGGAAGGCATATCTCTGTTAGTTTGAGGCCAGCCTCCTCTACCAAAAGATCTCAAGGACAGCCAATGCTACAGAGAGAACCTCTGTCTCAAAAAATAACAACAAAATAACAAAACCAATTTAATTGAGCATATCTAAATCAATGTCAGTTACATACATACATGTACATACATAGATACATACTGGACATAAAGAAGTACTGGGTGAAGAGAGCCTAGCATGTTTCTTCAGTGCATATATGAGTTAATAAACTTAAATATCACATGATATCTTGAACAAAAAAGAATACTAAGGCAGTCACAATAGCTGATCTCAAAACATAGTACAAAGTCAAAGCAAGCTAAACAGCACGGTACTAGCTGTCTAGATAGGACTATATATCAATCAGACCCATAGACAAATATGGTGAAGCAGAAAGCCTAACAATCACCCCATGCACTTATAATCAACTAATATTTATCTTTCTAAAAACAATATTGGAAAAAAACCCAACATCCATGCACAGAAGAATGGAACTGAAGCACAGTACATACAAAATACAAAACGATCAACTTAGAGTAAGTTACAAAGTTAAATAAAAAGCTGGATAGAAACAATTAGGAAAAAGTATAAAGAAATTAAACAAGATATTATATTGTGCGAACCTAAGGGAATATAATAAATAAAAAAAAAACAAGCATATCAAGTAAAAAGCTTCTATACACCAAATATCTTACAGAATGTAAAAGATCTTACTTTATGGGAGAAAATGTTAACAGTTATGATAATTATAATATGTAAGGAATGAAAGAAATTCAACAGCAAAAATGTCAAAACAATCTAACACAAGAGAACTTCCTAAACTAGAGATACAGACAACAGGGTATAAAAACTGTGTCCAACATCCCTTTTTCACAGGGAAGTGAAAATACAAACACAAATGAATGCCACACTACTCCAGTATGAATTACTATTGTCAAAGGATCACAAGTGTGGGTGAGCATGTGGGGAAAGAGCCTGGCTTGTCTCAAGCCATTTATTTGTAATAAGCATTTTATCCTCTGTGAAATCCTAGCATGTATTCTAAACATATAGTATACATGAAGTCATTAGGACAATCAGCTGTCAGCAGTTCTGAACCTGTGGGTCATGGGCCCTTTGGCAAACTTCTATCCCCCAAAATATTTACATTACAATTCTGACAGGAACAAATTTGCAGTTATGAAGTAACAATGAAAATAATGTTATGGTTGGAGGATACCACAACAAGAGGAACTGTATTAAAGGGTCACAGCATTAAAATGTGGTTGAAAACCACTGAGCTAAGTGCTTGTAGGTAACTATCATTTCTCAGACTGTGTTATAACTTGTGTTTGATACATGTATAGTCTTTGAGAAAGACCAGGTCCATTCCTGGTGCCTGTGCCCCATCTTTGCCTATCTAAGAGCCAAGCTTTAGGTAACACATAGTTTCCTTGCTTCTGCCTCTTGATTCTCATAAGTTATGTTTTGTTTAATTTTTTTTATTTATTTGCTCTATCTTTGTCTCAGGATTTTGTGGTTCTTATTTACTAGACTTTTCTAGAGAAATAGAAATGCAGATTATGCAGTAATTTAAACTACTATCTGATGTAGCAATTACGCTACTGGTCATAAAGCAAAAAAAATATCAATATACAGAAGACTGTAGTGTTGTTAATGTAGCACTCAGAAATAATACCTTTGGTATTACAACTGATGAATAAACACTGACCATGTGGCACACCCATGCAAACAGCACATAATATAGAATAGTACTCATCAACTCATCAATAACAAGATAAATTTTGTCATGAAATCCAGGTACCAAAAGAAATGAACCATATGAACTTGATCGTATAACATCTTTAAAACCTATTTTCAGCAAGAAGAGAATACAAGAGACATGATCAGAGATGACAGAGCACGGTGAGAAGACATGAGGGCAAGCAAACCAACAGGAACAGGTACAATCAGGAGGAGTGTGTTCTCTTGCTGTATTTCTTAGTTGTGCAACCAGGGTTAGCAGTGATATGTATTTCAATATAGCTAGAAGAGTAAACTTTTAAATGCTCTTATCTAAGGGAATGAAGTACTGTGCTCATATCCACCAAATTATCAGTGCACAACGTACATGTATTGCATCCTTTATTATATCCCATAGATACAAGTAATTATTACATCTATTTACAATTAATGATATATATTAGTCACCTTCCTGGTAAAGCAATGACATAACTCAAGTAGTAAAGCTAAGCAGAGCAAAGCCTATTTCTCTATCACTCTTGGAGTCTTTGTTCTGTGGTCTGTTGCTGCATCGTTCTTTCACCTACAGGAAGGTAGCACATGGTGACAGCAAATGCATTTCTCCATATGCCTGTGAACCACAGACAAAGAGGAACAGACACTTTCGATGTTATCCTTTCAATTACAAACCCTCCTACCTCTGAGGCCGGCCTCTTACCGGTCCAATCATCTCTTTGTAGCACCAATCCGGAAACTAAACCTTTAACATATGGGACATAGTAGGAAACTGAAGACTGAAGCCATAGCAGACATGTTTATCACTTTGTATTTCATTGCCATATTGATACCATAAATCATTGTCACTAGTGTATCCCGCATGTGTTAAGAGCAATGATGTACCGTCACACAAAAGGAGCTAATGTTATGTGCCCTCCAGCAGCACATAGAAGTATCTTGAGATCCATCAGGGTTACAAAGGGTCTAAACACTAAACATGAGGGATGAACAACTTAATGAACCAGTGGTTTTTAATCTCGCTCATCATCACTTACAATCTTAGGTCTGTTCCAATTTCTTTAGATGTTGTACCCCAGAACCAAAAATAATTTGCTAAAATTTATATTTCATTAGTTTTCAGTTTCAAAAATACAAAAGTCACTTGTATTAAAATGTAAAAACTATAAGCAGCTGTAATTAGCCTTAATCCTCTCCTCATTCCTTTTATTCACATCAGGATTTCATCACTACTAAGTGTAAAATACAATTATATTTTAAATGTGTTCTAATAATAATATCCTTTATTTTATTTTTTTCAAAGCCCCTAAAAATAAGGAAGCCATTAATGATAATTATAAGATCATGATTTCTTTTTATCTGTGTATATAAGATTCAAATTGGTACATATTAATTCAGATACGATATATCTTGTTTTTTGAGGAAGGGTCTCTGAATTGTCTGAAGCTCACCCAAGAATAAGATGGCTAGCTGGTGAAAGAACTATATTTTTCTAAGAAAGTTATTTACAGAAAGAAGAACTTTATCTGTAGTTATAGAGATCAATGCTATGTAATTTTATAATATAGATCCAAATCTTTTAATGGAGAATGTTCTCTACAAACTCCAACCAAAAAAAAATTCTGCACTATGCCAAATGAATCATACCACATGAATTATATTTTCCAGTTAGTCTTGGAATCCAAGGACTTTTCTTTTTAAATCAACATTTCTCATTCCTAGAGCTGTCACAACTTTCCCATTTCATTTTATTTTCTTTTTTTTTGTTTTACTTTTTTATTAAATGAAGATTATAACTGTGTTTGATTACTTTCCATTTTGTTTGTTTGTTTGTTAATTTTCCCTTTTTAATTTGTTCACTTTACATCCTGATTGTAGACTCCTCTCTCAACATCTCCCGATCTCATCCTTCCTCCCTCACACCCTCTCTCTCTCTCCCCTAGTCCTCAGAAAGGGGAGCCCTCCTCCCCTAACATCTGACCTCAACCTATCTAATCATCTGGACTGTCTCTATCCTCTTCCTCTGTTTAGTGTCTTGGTGGTGTTATGTGAAAGGAAGCAGCTTCTAACTTCTTAAAGAAACCCTTAGAAGCTCTCCTGTCTCAACCATGAAGAGCCTTGATGCCTTAAGAGCCCCAGGAGGTCTGTGTCTGATAGTGTGGCTTAAAGTCACAGCTTCATGTTTTTCTGAGAGTGCAGCAAACACTTGAATGCCATATTACACATTTTATCCTCACAATGAAGTCCTTCATTATTTGAGCACGTTGAAGACACAAAGAGTAATGATGATTTCTCTTCAAATTCAGTAAGTTCTGGGCCCTCTCTATGTATAATAAAATCACTTTAAAGATGAAGACTGTTCTTTGGCTGTGTTATGTTTCCATTTACCCAGTTACTGGAAAAAGCCAGAGAGAGCTCAGTTCTGCCTTCAGAGTCTCCTGCAGTGGGTCCATCATCTCACTGGATGTTTCAGATCCTCGTGATGCTACAAACGAATGAGTTCTCCATCTGAGAAGAATGATGTGACCCTCCTCTGTGTTCCTGTTTCTTGTGTTACAGTCATGCAGTTCATTGTAGAATCCTATGACTTCCATCAACAACCAGTCTGGTGTCACTTTGGTCCATCTGCATAGCTGTAACAAAGTGAACTGCCTCCGTTCAGAGAGGGTACATTACTATATCACAGTTTAGAGAATAGAAAGTCAAAAGTCAAGTTGGGTCACTGCCTGGTAGGGTTTTGTTTTCTAGCATCTTCTAGCTGTGTCCTAAAGTTGCTGAAAGGACAAAGGTTCCCTTTCAGACCTAAATGTATAATGGCAACCATCCACTAATGAGGATTCTGCTTTCATGGCCTAATTCATATCGCCAAAGTCCGAGCTCCTCAACCACCATCATGGGAGCTAGAATTCATCAGAGAGACACTGGAGATTAGATTTACAACTTTATTCATAGCTGAGGGCTTCCAGACTGCCACTAACAAGCTCTTCATTCAAGTTCTGTCCATCATGTGTTCCCAAAGGGCCATTTCAGATTTTTTTTACTTTAATAATTTATTTCCAGGAGCCAACATTTGTTTCCTTTACTTTGGCTGCATAAATCTCTCTAAAATGTAGTAGTGGAATGACAAAATTCTTTTTGTCTTATCACTTCTGATGATCATGTGTTCAGATAGAGTTCAGTAAGGGCAATTTTTCTCATTGTTCCTTTTCTGTGAGCCAAAGTGGAAGATAATAAGGTTGGGGTGAAAATCCTCTGAAAGTTCCTTTTCTCCTGTCTACAGGTGGTGCACTTTAAAAAGATCCTCAGTAACTCTCCATGTGGAACAATTTACTATGATGGCCAACCTGTAAACGTATAAAAAGAGAGGAGAGAGAGGCGGCAGAGGAAGGGAGTCTGAAATTCTGAAGTTCAGTTACATCGTCGGCTTAGGCTCTAGGTTTAAAAGGTGGACTCATTTATTTCAATGGCATATTAAAAATAGAGGCAGTTGAGTACAAGACTCTGACTACAGGGCACTGGCATAGGAAAGCATGCAGGAAGCAAAAGGAAGTATTGCTATGGATACCTCCAAAAAGAAATTCTGGTCCATCTAGTTTGACTGTACTTCCCTGTATGAAAAGAATACTGAGAAAATTAAGATTAGTCATATATATTCAGCTGCTTGGTTCCTTAGACTGGAGACTAGAGTAACATTTGCAGAGTTTCTATGTCATGAATTACTGTTACACTTATGTCCTTTAAAACAGTAAATGCACTTCTGGAATCTGGTGTGTGTGTGTGTGTGTGTGTGTGTGTGTGTGTGTGTGTGTGTGCACGCGCGCGCAGTCTGTTGTGTGTGCATGTGTGTTAACACCACTCTTTCTGCTGTTTATCTATTTCTTCTCTCTTCTCTTTCTCTGAGTGGTGAATCACCGGCCAGGGATGCTAGAAATGATCATTAGCGGGATGAATTAGGTTCATTTTGTATTTTGTATTCAGCACAAAGTCTAATTCAAATAGAAGCTGACAGTAAATCAACAAGAAAAGCAGGCACAGGCCATCTTCCTCCCTGTAACAGTGCTGACTCACCTCCTCATTACATTAGGAGATATATGCCAGTGAACGTTCTTATGGTGACAGATG
Organism: Acomys percivali; assembly: GCA_907169655.1. Taxonomy (NCBI): domain Eukaryota; kingdom Metazoa; phylum Chordata; class Mammalia; order Rodentia; family Muridae; genus Acomys; species Acomys percivali. Next base: position 44,195,392 of record OU015751.1, read on the forward strand.
AGAGGAGACTAAGCTAACAGGCCAGGTTGGACACTGTTTTTTCTGCTTCAGCACCATGTCATGACAGAAGGAGTAGGTGCCATTTTATGCTTGTATATATAATAAAATTTAAATTAAGAAACAGCTGAATGTGGCATGTTTTTATTATTTTGTTGCTATGGCTTAAATAATTGAAATCACTAAGCAACTTATGTAATTGCATACAAAATGACTTTACAAAAGAAATGAGCTATAGTTGTACCATCTAGATTTATAAGAGAAAAATAACATTTAATAAGCTAAGCAGAGGTGATTTAGTATATGAATATTAGAACAGGGCCACATTTTTAATTGTCTATATTAATTTTTATTTTATTTTTTGCAATCATTTTATTTTATTTTATTTTTTACATATACATTTGTAGTGTTACACACATATACAATAAGCTACCTAAAGTAAGAAGAGCCATGAAACAATCCGGAATTGTATAAAAGTTACATTCTTAGTGTTTTGGTTATTTGTATTTGGAAGCCTTGAAGAAAACATCTTTCCTATCTTGGTGCATCTAAAATTCTGAATGTAAATCAATATATATCATATCTCATCATTATCAACTTAAAACATCTATCTAGATCTAAAAACATCTTAACCCCTAAAAAACTAAGCTTAATTGTAAAATTGAACCAGCTGGTCTTCAGCCCATCACAGATTTGAGAAGGAATAAAATTGATTACCTGAATTTACAGGAAGTGCAGGCTAGCAGCTTCCAAAATGAGAAGATGTCAGACGGATTGCTTCCTGAGCAGTCACCCAAAACCCTCTATAACATTGGAGCATCATCATCAGCCTTCTGGCTCAATCTATTTGATAGACATATTTGTGAGGCAGGAACTAGTAAAGGCTTGCTTAACCTGTCTCGACAGAGTTTGGCCATCAACTCTGCCTACATTCAAGCTTGCCATTTTAAAGGAAGAATTCTGTCTGTGACAAGAACAAGAGCCATGTTTTAGTATAGCTTTTTATGCTATACAAATGAGGAATAAAAAATGAAAGTTAGTAGTTGAACTATGTGAAGTCTCTGAGTCAAAATTTTAAATATCATGCAACTAATATTAAATGACTAGAAAATGCATATTATTTGTAGATAAGACTAATTAGTATTAAATAACTTTCATATACAAGGAAGATTGGGGAATCAAAAGTATACTTTTTTTTTTCCCTCAAAGAGACAAACCATACAAACAATTTAAAAATAAACATCTACTTACTCACATTGACATGCATAGGATTGAAGGAGGTGATTTGGAACCTGGATACATTCAACATTTCATGATTTATTTTGAACGATGAGTGAAAAGGTAAAACAAAAAATCAATTTATAAAAGAATTCTGTAACAATTGAGGCTCCAACACTAAACATTATCAGCGAGAAGGACAATTTTGTTCTATGTGATAAGAGAAGAAATATATGAACAGGAGTATTCGGTGGGGCCGGGCAAGTGCCTGAGGACCTGAGTTTGTACTCTCATATTTAGATCTGGGTGAGATGGCAAGACTATATGACCCCAGAGCAGAGGAGTCAGTACAGATGGTGGGGGATCCCCGGAAGTCATTGACGACCTATTCATGATAAACAGGGGTTCTGTTTGCAGTGAGAGACTCTGACTCCTCTGACTCAAAGAGTAAGATGGAAAGCAGCTAGGAAGATGCTTTCCATTGATCTCTGTCCTGTACTTACAAACAATAGATGCTTATATCCTATGCATATTCACACACACACACACACACACACACACACACACACACACACACACAGAGAGAGAGAGAGAGAGAGAGAGAGAGAGAGAGAGAGAGAGAGAGAGCAGGAATGTTTGCATCTGCACTCACACACAGGTGGAAAGTGGCACACTAAGCATAGCCTTAGAAAAATATTATTGTTTCATATGTAGAGGTGAAGATAAAAGGTTTCTAGGAAAAGTGAAAGGGTAACATACAAACTCTAATAGGTAGACATGGGAGAAAAAAAACCTTTCCTGTTATTAAAGGCCTCGTGGATCAGTGTGGCTATGAAGTAGGGAACAGGGGCCTCAATGCTGACCCCTCCCCTTGCACTGTTTCAGCTGAACCACGTTACCTCACAAACACCTCCTGCATCCAAGTCATGCAGAGGGCTTTTAGATAAACAACTCTAAAAAACTGTTCTTACTCTGATAGGTTTCTTCCTTAGCTTTCCCAAGAAAGAACAGAAAGCCTTTCTCTGTGACCCTTAATTCCATGTTGCAGTCAATTTGACTCACCCACAATTATACCAAATAATCTTCTTTTGGGATAGTGAAACCCAGCAATTGTCCTAACAAGAAACTATCTCCAAAATAGTTTCTAAGAGAAGCAATGCCTCAATGGCAAGACTCCTTACCTCTGCTCCCACTTTAGAACCAGTGAGGAGGGTTAAGGCTTCAGTTTGGCAGCGTATACATCAGGTAATCACAGCAAGGTACCTTTTTCTTTATCTCTTTTTTCCTGATAGCTCTTCTTTGCCAGCAGAAAGGTAGTACTACGGTTTTTTTTTTTTTTTCAGTGTAAATTTTGAGCATCTCTATGGATCACAGTTGTACATGACACTATAATCTTTTTGGTAGGTCAGGACATAGTAGCTCAAATATGTCTTAAGAATAAAGATAAGCATTTTCCAGTTTACTCCCATATCCAGAAGTACAAATGCTCATGATACAGCAAACTAAGCATTCATCCTGAAAGAAAAGTTAAAAATCTAAAAACCAAAAGCTAAAGAACAAGTTGATGGTAGTAGCATAAAATTGAAAGGCAGGATTTTAGACTCTAGGATAGTAAATTTTAAAGTCCCATGGAGACCTATTAATGGGTGAGCTTATGTTTATGAAAATGTAGCAGATGGCTGAGAAGATGCAGTATCTGTTAAATTTGCAAAACATTTTGGATATAGTAGGAGACTGTGTGTCTTTTTCTTCTTCTTTTTCTCCCCCTCATATCTTAAAGAATCTGTTGACTCATTACTATTATGTATCTATGTGTGCCTAATTTGCTTTTATATGCTCACCTATTGTGGCATTTTTGGAATTCTATTTAGTCTGTTTAATGTGGTATCCAGGCCTTCTACACCTCTGGCACAATCAAGCTGTCTCTGGATATCTTAGGAAAAAGAATTCAATGTCTGCCCGGGGAGAATCTAGAGGATGCTAGATCTGGAAAGATGTTCCTAGCTTCACAGAGCACAAGTTTCTACTGAGAGAAGAGCAGAGGTATCAGTCCCAACTCTTAATTCTCTTCAGAGAAGATGTGAAAAATACATTCCTGGAGACTAAGCTCTGATACTTTACACCAGAGGCAAAATGAGTTGCCCAAACCCTTAGGCAGATTTGATGTGCATGCAGTGCTTGTAACAAATGGATGAGATAACAAAAAGATAAACAAAAGTCAGAGATAATCAAAGTATAGACTCATGATGTATTGTTGAGTGGACACACACACACACACACACACACACACACACACACACTCACCCCAGATCAATTAGGAAATATACCAAATAGATATGACAGTTTATCTAGATTATCAACATGATTGAGTTAAGAAGCATCTAAGAGATTAAGAAAGCACATTTCTTGGTTTATTTGTGAGGACATGTTCAGGAAGAGTCAATTAAGAGAAAGACACCCTAAACCTTCTTTTGTATCATCCTCTACATTCACAATATATTTTAAAAAAAAAAGAAAGAAAGATAAAAGAAAAATGAAGAAAGAGTTGGGGCTGGAGAGGTGGCTCAGAGGTTAAGAGCACTGGCTGCTCTTCCAGAGGTCCTGAGTTCAATTCCTAGCAACCACATGGTGGCTCACAACCATCTGCAATGAAATCTGGTGCCATCTTCTGGTGAGCAGGCACACTGTATACTTAATAATAAATCTTGTAAAAATGAGGAAAGAGCCACATACTTTGCTCTCTGACACTCAGGAGGATCTGCTCTTCTCTGCTGTGCCTTTGCCACCATGACGGCCTGAAAAATCTGTAACCAAGATCCTTTTAATTCCTCTTTTTAAGTAGTTCTCTTGTGCCTTTTGGTGGAGAGCTAACTAGAGCACTCAAAAAAAAAAAAAAAAAAATCAAGCCACAAGGCATTTCCATTCACCTTACTAAACTGCAGTGTGACTATAGATTATAGCATCTTCCTTCTATAAAATCAATAATAACAGATATCTAATGAGATTTGAGTAGGTACCTATTAACTTCAGACCCTACGTAGCAACTGGAATTATCCCTATGAATAGAGAGAACAAAGGAAAATTTTGAGGTATTCAGCATGGCAAAACCCATATATGTTGTTGAATTACAAATGCCTTTTTAAGCCTAAATTTAGCCCATATTTCATTGTTCAGCCTATTCAGTAAACACTTATCAAGCCTGTGGTGAGCCGAACTCTATTCTTGAAGCCATCACACAGAGCCCCGTTTGACGAGTTTGCATGCACACAATGAAACTTATGCACAAATAAGCAGAAGCCAGAAAGACTGAGTACATTTCCCCCAAGGTCTTTTGGCTGATAAGTAGCTTGAGCCACAATTTGAATCAGAATCAAAGCTTATTGACTTCACAAAACCAAGGTACAAATAAAATAGGTTTGGCAACCAGTTTGGAGACAAAAAGAAGAGAACATCAGAAAACACGTTTGTAATTTCCGTAGTTAAGAGTCTTTGGCTCTTAACTTATGAGACTATGTAATTTTTTAAAAATATTTCTTTATAGGATTATTTACAGAAAATATTGATATGCCATCAAAAACACTTTGTGACCTCAATAAATATACATCATAAAATTTTCAGTAAAAAAAAAAAAAACCTTATTGGAATGCCCCTTTATTGTTACAATAAAGATATTTTTACATTGCCTTTTTTTTTCATACAGAGGACCTCTCAAAGCTGGATACTGAAAAGGAGCACAGGAGAATAAATTTTTAAGAAGCTAAACAATATTCAGTTTATAAAGAGACACAATGCTAAGATTGAAGTATTTAAGTGTTTTTCTGAAAGCTGTAAGGATTGACATATGCTCTAAAAGATTATCGTGTGTGTGTGTGTGTGTGTGTGTGTGTGTGTGTGTGTGTGTGTGTTGTTTCAATAACTGCACTGTAAAAGAGCTAGAAGGGAAGTAGCCTAGAGGAAGGCAATAGTATCTCAGATCAGCTCAAAAGTAAGAGCAGCAACAACATAAATCACAGCAGGAATATTGTAATGAAGTATGTTCTTAATATGCTTGAGTTGTCCTGTTCTGGGGATACATGAATCTAAAAATGCCCATTCACTTCACATAGAGAGACCATTGACAGACCAGAGACGAGATTACACTCAAGTCCTGCCCAGATGACCAATGAGTTTATTGAGATGATTTACAGGCACATAGCTGACTCAAAGGCAGCTAGACTACCAGGAAGTCCAATGGATAACGGATGACTCAGGGGCACCCCTGAAGAGTCCCTGCTGCAGCATCAACACCTCACAGGAAGCTGCACCACTAAAGAGTTCCCTGTTAATTTACAGTGACCTGCACTACAGAATAGTCCTATTATTAAAACTTACACATTTATAACTTCATGGATGGGAAGGGCCTTAAGGGGATCCTTTAGAGGCTGGTGAAGCTCTGAGGTTTTGTAAGCCCATGAGTCTATCTTCCTTCCTAAAACCGTGAGATCAGATCATATGAGAGTCTCATGGGTACATGTTGCTCTGACCTAAAGGAGCGATGTTTATACCCTACCCAGAAGATATAGCTATACAAAAAGAACAGACTGAGCAGCACATTTTTGACAGGATGATTAAGTTGCTGATTAGATACTGGGTAATTTGTCAGAATAAAGAAGCCAAGATGATTTTGGAATGTTTGGTTGATATAGCTAGGTCGAGGATGAATCATAACGAAGGTGAGGCTACCAAGAAACAGTTCAGGAAAAAAAAAATGAATCAGTTGATTCTGGGTAGGTGTTTCATATACCTCAAAATGCTCAATCAGCCAGTATAGTAAGATGCTAGATATATTGTTTTATGGTGCTGCTAACAAATAAACTTAAAGTAAATGTGAGACCATTGAAGAAAAGCCTTTCATTAAGCCAGGCTTTCATAGAGAGGCCTATATTTATAAGAGATCAGCTACCAGAACCTGATGTCTGCTCCTCAGCAAAGCTGGCTTAGAGGTGACACTTCTCCCAAATCCTGGAAGTGATGGGACAAGAAAATGTGGATCCAAGATAATAGAACTGCAGAGAGATCAATGTACAAAGAAGCCATGTAAAGACACAAATTGTAAAATACAACTAAATGCAGTCAGTGTTCATCAGTCTACCTTCCTTGTTCCTCTCATGACTTTCAAGGAGTGCCAGAAAAAAAAATTGCCAGGGAGTAAAATATCAGTTTAAGATCAATACCATGATGTTGGAAAGTAAGAGTAAGTGAATGAATAAAAATCATTCTACACTATACACCTATTAGAACTTCCAAAGTTCAGGACACTGAAAACAGCAAGTAATGATGAGAATATAGGAACTGTCACTCCCTCGTGGTGGGAATCTGTAATAGTGCAGACAATCTGGAAGACAGTTCAACATGTTCTCACACAACTAAATATACTCTTACTGTATGACCCAGAAATCATGAGCCTTGGAACTTATCCAAAAGAGTTAAAAACATATGTCTCTATAAAAAACCTTCATATAGATGTTTATAGTAGTTTTATTCATTGCTGCAAAAACTGGGAATCAACCAGGATGTTCTTCAGAGGGTTAATGGATAAATAAAGCTTGGTATGCCTAGAGAATAAAATGCTAGTCCATTCTTTAAAATAAATGAGTTGTCATATAAAATGTAAGGGGAAACTTAAAGGCATATTGCTAGCTGAAATCACCCATATTGCCTACACAAAAGACTTCATGCCATATTATTCTAACAATAAGACAAGCTAAAAAGAGCAAAACAATATAGACAGAAACATAAGTGGTCTTTAGAGATGGCAAAAAGAAAATAATGAGTAGCTGAGCACAGACTAGGTTTAGGGTAGCAAAATTACTCTTGATTATATAACATTCACAAATCCATGTCACTGGATATGTATATGCTATATGGTACAGAATGTTTAATTTAGGGGATATTATGAGTGTGTGGATGAGAGGGATAGTTGTATGTCCCTGTATGTTCTCTGTATGCTCCCTTCAATTTGGCTGTCAAATTCTATTCTTACAAATAATGTCTGCTTTTCTAATATAAAAAGCATGCATGCAAAGTTATTATATTTTGTTGCTATAACTAAATTCTCTTGTAATAAGAAACATCATTATTTTTGGTGAACCAATTATAATTAACTTGAATTTGGGTCACTTAATCTTCATTAATTTGTAATATAATTTAGTACCAAGTAGTGTAAATACCACTTTGCATTTATCAGATAACCTTTAGCTTGTGATCTAAAGTATGCTTAAAGGAAGTTAGCATTCTCTTGTTATTGTTGTTATTATTTCCTTTGTTACTTAGCATCTAGCTATGAAAATATTAATTTCTTAATATTCATTAGTAAATGAAATAGCAAAAATAAACTAGGTTATTCTTGAATTATCTACCCTTTTCACTATTATACTGAAATCTATCAAGAAAAGTAAAATTAAAGACATCACCAATGATTTGTAAGTACCTACCATATGTTGGCAATGTTCTGTTGCTGAGATGAATTGGGTACTTTTTATCTCATCATTCATGATGGCCAATGTATGTTATCTTTCCTGACTAAAAAGAATATGAAGTTTACCGTACCCTGAGACCAGAAAATGACATACAACAGGAAATGCTCAGATCTGTACCCATAGTCTATGGCATGAGCATGCCCATTCTCACAGACATGAATAAGCACACACACACACACACACACACACACACACACACACGGAGGGAGCCTATCCATTTCCTATGTTAACGGATGGTAAGTGAATGTTTAGAGGCAGATGGCTTCTCTGAGATTACAGGGTTATAACCAGCAAAATCGGGGCTCTTGGTGCAAATTACAGAAAGTCTTTATACTTTAAAATATATAAATGTGCTTTTTCCCCCATAGCTTATGGCCATGAGATATGATGCCAGAATATTGGGGTTGAGTCAAATTCTCTACAAATTTGACAGTTATATTACCAGAGATAATTTTTATTATTTGTGAGACTATGAACAATATTGCCTTTATCTAAAAGCTACTGTTTAATTTGACTTTGGATATTGGCTTGCTGTATATAGCCTTTATTATGTTGAGTTATGTTCTTTTTATCCATGATCTCTCCAAAACTTTAAACATGAATGGGTGTTGGATTTTGTCAAATGCTTTTTCTGCATCTGAGGAGAGGATCATGTGGTTTTTTTTTTCTTTCAGTTTGTTCATAAGGTAGTTTACATTGATGGATTTCTCTATATTAAACCATCCTTTCATGCCTGGAATGAAGCCTACATGGTCATGGTGAATGGTATCTTTGATGTGTTCTTGTATTCATTTTGCACGTACTTTATTGAGTGTTTTTACATCAACGTTCATAAGAGAAACTGGTCTGAAATTTGCTATCTTTGTTGGGTCTTTTTGCGGTTTAAGTATGAAAGTGACTATGACCTCATAGAATGAATTTGGTAATGTTCCATCCATTTCTATCTTTTGGAGTACTTGAAGAGTATCAGTGTTAGCTCTTCTTTGAAGGTCTGGTAGAATTATGCACTGAAACCATCTGGCTCTGGGCTTCTTTTTTAATAAAAGGATCCAGAGGGTCCTAGAAACCTACAAGAAGAACACCAGGATGGGCAGATCTGGCCGAGGGGTTCTCCTCAAACTACTGTGCCAAGCAAGGACAACACATGCTGTAAACATCAAACCCCTACTCAGATCTAGCCAAAGGATAACACATTCTCTACAGTTGAATGGAGAGTGAGTACTGACTCTCACATGAACTCTGGTGACCCATATTTGACCATTTCCCCTTGTTGGGGATGCCTGGCAGCATTCAGAGAAAGGCTAAGCAGGCTATCAAGATGAGACTTGATAGCCTATGATCACATAGTGGGGGAGGAAGTCCCCCAGGTTACAGACATAGGGAAGGGGAATAGGGTAAAAGCGGGAGGTAGGGAGGAACAGGAGGGTACAATGGATGGGATAACAATTGTGATATAATCTGAATAAATTAATTAGTGTCACTCAGAGGAAGGACAGCAGGTTACCAAGAAGAGACTTGATACCCTATGAGCATATACAGGGGGAGGTAATCCCCCTCAAGAACAGTCATAGGGGAGGGGAAAAAGGGGAAAATGGGAGGGAGGGAAGAATGGGAGGATACATGGGATGGGATAACCATTGAGATGTAACAAGAATAAATTAATTTAAAAAAAAAAAGAACTGTAAAAAAAATTCTCAAAAAATAAAAATAAAAGCTACCATGAGGAATATGCATTGTAAAGGTTAATCTTCATTGTCTATTTGGCCAGATTTAGAATAGTAAAGTTACCAACACAGTGTGAATTGGAGAAAGGATTTTTAAAAGAAAGATCTTATTAAGGAAGGAAGATTCATCTAACATGTGTAACAACTCCCTATTGTCTTGAATCCTGAGGACAGCTTTGAGATAAAGCCAAGTAAAAACTGAAATGGCATCCTTAGTTTAGTCTGTGAAGAAGGAAATTCCACCAAGTACTATGTGAATTGATGAGTCTCCAAAGGAGCCATCAGGTTTGCAATAGCTCACCTGCAAGTCTATCAGAGTACAGGGCCAAGTCAAGCAGGGGTCACACTCATGACCCACAGAAACCACTGGATAACATGTTTTAAAAGGCTAAGTGCCTAATCAGCTATGGTGATAGTGAAACCTGATAACTTGAGGAGATGTAGAATTTCCATGGTAACACACTTTTGAATAAGTCGATGAAGGTGTTTCCACAGGGACTTAACCAAAGAAAGAAAAATCTATCCTAAATGGTGGGAGCCACCATTTCACAAGCTAAGGTCAACCTTATGGAAGAGAAGTCAAGTGGAATACCAGATTTCATCTCTCTGCCTCCTGACTATTTGGGCCAAAACAGCCCATTTGTACTCTTGTCTGCTATTACTTCCCTAACATGATGGCTTCTTAAATCTTTAGCCAAATACACCATTAGCTCTTCAGTTGCTTCATTGTCAGGACTATAACCACATCAACAAGAAATACAATTAACAAAGCTGTTATACATTACAGATAATTAATGAAACTGGACTAGTGAAAGGCTGCAAAACGAGAATTGAAATGTTATTTTCAAAGTCAAGCTAAGAGGACAATTGAGAAGAATATAGCTTGGTGTTGATAAAGGTCATATGTAAAGGAACTGCATGAATATTTATAGGCCATGTGGTAAATGTAAAGCATTGATGTAGAAATACAAAGAAAAATTCAAATTTCTCCCTCTTATTATAATAGAAAGGTTTCCTTGATGGAACAATCACCCTTACAATGCAAATACTCTTTACTATTTGTATTTAACAACAAAGATGACTTGCTGAGTGCAATGTCAGTCACCAGAGGCCAGTTATGACTTAAAATTCAATCAAGAGGAAGGCAGACCAAATCCCCTCCTACATCAGTCTTCATATCTTCTCCCTTATTTCTTGCTTACTCCATTTTCTCTTTCTTAGGTTGCCTCATTAGACAGATGCAAATGGAGCACTGTAAGAATACAAAAGCAAGATGCTATTTGCTATCTTCTCATCTTAATTTCCCATATATTTCCTCAGAATACAGATAATGCTTAGCTGAAAATATCTATATTGTAGAAACGATGCTCTGCATCTAACACTGTAACGTGGAAAGTGATTTGGCTTAATTCAATAAAGGTAATGTGTTAAAGAATTAACAAGAATATAGAAGGTATACTTAGAAGAATAGCTGAACTTAAATGTTATTTCTATACTGTAGTAACCTAGTGACTGTTGTTATATGTATATACCACTGAATCTGTTGACAATTGTGACGTGAGAGTCCCTATCTCATAAGACAAGGTGACAGCTTAGATGGTTCCTAAGGCAAGAAAAGTAAGGTTGATATCAGGCCTCTGGCCCCAGGGGCACATGTGTACAGGACATACATACTCATACACAAATGATCACATACAAGAAAGAACAAAACATGCCATTTCCGAGTGAGTGTGTGTGCGTGTGTGTGAGTGTGTGTGTATGTGTGTGTGTGTGTGTGTGTGTGTGTGTGTGTGTGTGTACTCAGAGATAGGATGACTGAAAGAGAAAGAAATGACTAAGTGTAGTTAACTAACATACTTGCTGCCCTACAGAATATGTGTATGTGTGCATATATATGTGTGTATATACATTATATATATATGCCTATATGTAAACATATATACAATTTTTGGAGACAGGGTGTCTCTGTGTGAGTACTGAACTTGCTTTGTAGACTTGGCCTTGAACTACAGCAATCCATCTGTCTCTGTCTCCCTCAGTTCTGGGATTATAGGCATGTGCCATCATGCCTGGCCTTGCAAAATATTTTGATGATAATAACTTATCATCCAGTCTACAAGTATTTTTTCAAAACACCACAGATTTCTATCAACTCCAGTTACCAAGCAGAAGAATGACTTCCTCCTACAGAGACCCTTCATTACTTGATCAATATCACTCTGCTCTATAAATCCCCAAACCATACATATCTCTTCTCACTACCATCCTGCATTCTGCTTCTATTGTGATCAACATATTTATATTCAATATGCACAGTATATCACATGATACATCTCCCAATACAAAGCTTATTTCACTTAATATAATATCCTGAAAGCTTACTCATGTCTCCAAAGGCAACTTTCCTTTTTTTTAAATAACCAAATGGTATTGCCTTGTATATAGACCAGATTTTAAAAATTCATCTGTTCTTGTCTAAGTAAATTGGTTCTTCATCTAGAGAACCATGAGTTATGACTGCAGAGACCACGGAATGCCTGTTAAAATAGGTTTTACCAAAAAGGGGAAAAGAAAACAGCTACTGGTAAGAAATGATAAAGAAAAAAATCATGAAAACTGTTGGGGGTGGCAATGACATTTATAGCCAACACAAAAAATAGTATGGGGAATTTTCAGATGATGAAAAATATAACTAACATGCAATCCAGAAATTTCACAATTTAAAGGCAGTGGAGTTTTTATTTGAGCATGTTGTTTCAAGTGCTCTCTGTTAGGATGCTCATGGGAAGTTATCCATCACCATGATTGAACCTTAGTGTCCAGTAACTAAAACCTGCAGAAATATACAATCCTACATTTGACCCTAACTCAGAAAAAAACATTTTATTTTCTTTATAGAACCATCTAGCATATGTTTATTCATATTCCAGGGGTTTCTTTCATACTTTAGTATAAACATGCAAACCCTAAGACATTTTCTGCCTGAGGAGAGCTATAGAATATCAACCTACTTTTTGATAAGTAGGAATTTACCCTACAAGTCATAAAGAGCAACAATGCTCCATTTTTCCTATTTTAATAACATTTATTCATGCTACAAATTTTACCATTTTTCTAGGTATTATTCTGTTATGCTGTAATTATTGTTTTTCTTTGTCATTAATTTCAGACAGTGACTATAAATGAGTAGGTGGATTTAATTGGTCCTGACAGAATATCACACAATTCATTCCTTGGCTAAAGAGAAAAACATTTAAAATTGCATGTATTAGGGTCTAGTAATGATATTTTTGTTGCCAGATATAATTATGTAACATTTCATTGTTGACTCATTATTTTTAATTAAATTTTGGAATATGATATTCTGTCACCAGCAGCTAGAGGCTCTACTGACATTTGCAAAGCACTGTCATTTCACCTACATCAAATTTAGGAATGGACATAGTAAAAAGGCCATGGCTTGAACCCTAACGACATGAAGTTTATATTAGGCTTCATGGGATAATATTTACAATAAGTTATTTATGAGGCTAATATACTTATTCCTCTAAAGTCCAAATCTATATACTATTTTAAACTGAATCTATAAATTCAAAATGGAACTGTCTCCTCTTCAATAGAAATGAGATCAAATTATTTAAAATATTGAAATATAAAAATCACTCACTTCACCTTAAAAGAAACTAATCCCTGTAAATACTACATTAGTACAATAACCAGGTTTTAGCACTTACCATATAGATTACCTTTCAAATAGGGTCATTAGATGATATTATCTTACTTCTTGTTTTCCCCAAAACAAAGAATTGATCTCAGAAATGTTATTATGGATGAAATCCCTGAAACAAAAGTAAGAAATCAGAAATTAATCATCTGAAGAAGGGATTGGAGATGCGGCTCATTGGTTAAGGACACTTGGAGCTCTTGAAGAGGATACAGGTTCACTTCTCAGCTCCCACATGGTGGCTTATAGCCATCTGTAACTCCAGCAACAGGTGTTCCAAAGCCTTCTGGCCTCTTTGAGAACTGCACACATGTGATGTACATGCATAGTAAATGAATTTGTAGTACATTGTAGAACACTGTAGTAAATGAATAAATAACAAAAGAAACAAAAGAAGAAAAGGCCAAAATGACAGGGAGAGACAGAGACAGACAGATAGAGAATATGAGCGTGCATCACACCTTTATATACAATAGCACTCAGAACTCTTCATGCAATGCATGAGATGATAGAATTTAACTTATCATTGATACCCAATTGTTTAAGAACTGTTGTTGAGAGTTTTAGCTATCCCATATTTCATGAATATTGTATATCATAGGGACAGCTCTAAAAAAAAAAAAAAAAAAAAAAAAAAAAAGGAGGGTCTCTGTAGAAACCAACCACTAATATGGTTTTGGCAGACTGCTGAAAAGGTAGAACTTATGATTCTGGATTCAAGGAAGTGAACAAAGAGGTTCCAACATCCAGAGAAGAACAAGAGAAACATATTGACCATGCAGAGAGCTCTAAATATCAATTCCAATGGGGCTTGATGTTACCTTTTACATATCAATTGGTGAGGTTTACTTTGCTTTCACTTTGCTTGTATTATTGTGAAACAAAACTCTCTAGTTGAAAATAATTAAATAAAACAAATCTGAAAATAGGACAAATAAAAATAAAAGAAAAAGGCAATAGAATTATAAGGAAAAGAAAAGAAAAAAGGGTACAATTTGAGATG
>OU015751.1:44216905-44228409 GCA_907169655.1 Acomys percivali
AGAAAAGAAAAGAAAAGAAAAGAAAAGAAAAGAAAAGAAAAGAAAAGGACCAAAAGGAACTTGGGGAGAAAAGCGTTTATTTCAGTGATATTTCTGTCATAGTCCATCACCAAGGAAAGTCTTTTCAGCAAGTTAAGCAGGAATCTGGAGACATAAATTATGAACTGTATTAGAAGCCATCTAGGTACACTGCTTACTTGCTAGCTTAACCTGATTTTTGTACAACCGAGGGCTACTTACCTAGGCATGGCACCATATGCAGTGGACTGGGACTTCCCAATATCATCCATCAATCAAGAAAATGCCCCACAGACTTACCCACAAGTCAATCTGACAAAGGAGATTCTTTAGTTGAATTTCTTCCAAGATATGACTAGGGCTGTGTCAAATTAATTTAAAAAATTAACCAGCCCTGAGTCTAATTCTGTTGTAGAAGTAATAGATAAGTTGGGTAGTTATATAACTATAAAAAGGTAATTCTTAGTAGAAAACATTTCCAGGTAGTTTAACTCAAGAACTATGCAAATATTTAGGGAAGAAACATCATAACACTGCCCATCTCTCTTTATGCAACTACCATTACTCTAACATAAAAATATTCAAAGGCATTATGAGAATTGGAAGCACCAATTAAAATTTTGAATAGGACATCTGTAACACACTCCTTCCCAAAGAGCAGGAATCATTGCAAAAGAGGGATGGACAGACAGTAAGACCAGAGGTTGCATAATATTACAAAACTGTGGTTTGGGGACATGACAGGCCTGATACACATTTGAACTCAGAGTAGCTATGGCAACATTCACAAGATTTATACAAGACCAAACCTGTCAAAATTCCAACATGGAAGGGGAGGGTTCACAAACTCACCCCTAGCTGACTAGTTCCTTGGAGTTGATGGCTGCTGTGGGAGGGGGCATCACTTTTCTTCAGATATTGCCCCAGGCAGATTACACAGGTTCCCCTGGATGGCCTGCCACCAATGTACATACAAACAGCAACTGGACTTGCTTGTTAGAAAAGCAGACTATACATTATGAGTAGGACATGTGATAAAGTATATGGGACGAAGTAGAAAAAAGGGACTGTGGCATAAGTTTGATCAGAACACATTACATACATGTATGGAATTCTCAAAGAATATATGTGTGTGTGTTTATGAATTCATACTATACCTTTTGTAAACAGAATATCCTAAATATACAATAATGTTTAGCAAATTACATCAACCATATGTAAAATAGATATGATAAAGTAAGTGGTTATTACAAGAATTAAAGATGGCTAAATCCAGCCATAATGTGCCCACCAGCAATATCAGTAGTCAGGAGGTGGAAGCAGGCAGTCTAGGAGTTCAAAGTCAGCCTTGCCTTTGGGAGACCCTATCTCTAAACACAAGTAAGTGCAAGTGTAAAACAAATATCTTGTAACTATCTTAGGTAATTTAGAATTGATCAACTTATTTTTATTAAGAAAATATCTTTATATTTATAGAATGATAATATTAATAAATTTCATCATTTTATCAAAAAATGTGATGAATCTCACCAGCTATTCAGATAAAACCCATCATCAAACTTCTAATTGAAAGAAAAATTTCCAATGTACTGGAAAATTGGATTTCATGCTTATTCAGTATTTTCCTACCCTGAGTAATAAATAAGATAATATAATTAATAACATACCATTTATAATAAAACAAGTGTTTTCACTGACAGATGATACAGTTGTTGCTAAAAACTGAAGAAGTTGTTTATCAACTGCAGGAGTTCCTTCATTGTTTTATTCTTAGTTGTTTAGGGGTTAAGATGTTTTTAGGTCTAGATAGATGTTTTAAGTTGACAGAGATGAGATATGATAGATATTGGTAATCATTCAGAATTTTAGAATAACCAAGATAGGAAAGATGTTTTCTACAAAGCTGCCAAATACAATTCACCAAAACACCATGAATGTAACATTCACATAATCTCTGATTGTTTCGTGGTTCTTCTTGCTGTATGTAATTTTTCATTTATGTGTAATAATATAAATGTATATGCCAATAAAATAATACAAAATCTCTAGGGAAAAAAACTGAAGAAATTTACCAAAACACATTAGCATGCTGTATTAGCAGGTTTGCAAATAAAAATAATTGTATGCATTTTGATGGATTAGCCATAAGTATCTGGAATTTGACTTTTAAAGAGCCATTCCTGATTATGGCTGAAAATTAAATTAAATTAGGGCATATATGTGTCTCCTAGTTTGCTTTCTGTTGCTGTGATAAACACCATGACCAAAAACAACTTGGGGAGGAGAGGATCTATTTTAATATGGGAGTTACAGTCCACGATGAGGGATCAGAGCAGAAACTCCTGCAGAGCAGGAACTGAAGCAGAGACCAAGGAATAATACTCCTGGAAGCCTTGCTCTCTCTGGCTTGTTTACCAACCTTGCTTATACAGGCCAGGCCCACCTGCCTAAGGATGGCACAGCCCAGAATAGACTGCATTTGCCTATATCAACTAACAAGGAAGAAGATCCCTTGCAGAGATGGCCAGAAGCAAATCTGATCAAAAAATTTCCCAACTGAGATTCCCTCAGATAACTCTGGGCTGTGTCAAGTTGACTGCTGAATCTGACTAGAATTCACAATCAAGCCACAAAAATTACAAAAATATACTGAAGGACGTCACTATGTTTATAAGTAAAAACTCAGATGCTATTTATCATTAGTTGGACAATCAATATTACAAAATGTCAATCTTCTCCAATGTATGTATGTATTTTATACAACTCCAACAAAATTTTTAAAGCATATAGTGTATATAAATGGTAAAATGAACTTAAATCATATATATATGTATATGTATATATATGCAAAGTTCTTAGAATAGCTAATTTTGAAAAGGAAGAATAAACATCAAGGGCACACACTATCTACTTTCAGTATTTAGCCAACAGTTTCAATTAGTAAGACAGTGGGATATGTAATAAATATAGACATGTAATAATAGATCAAAATATACAATTTTAACCATTTTTCCAGTGAAAATGCCAAAGTAATTCCACAAAACAAAGATATGTTTTCAGCGTATTGCCTGCGCATCATCAAGTACCCCTATGCCTGAATACGAACCTCACCCTCTGTTTTGTACTAAATGAACAAAGTCATAAACCCACTATAGTGAACCAGAAAAGTCTGTCCTCATAGGAGTAAAGTATTTTCATATAATCCAATACATGAGAAGTAAATGTCTTGGGTCAGCTCACAAGAAAGAAAAGTTAAGGGCTATGCCCTCTTAGAAAAGCCGTGTTTATCTGAAACATTTCACCAGTCAGGAGAGATAGCCACTCCCTAGTGGGGAAGTTGATTCAAAGAAGTGAACAGGACAGAAGTAATGAGGCCTCAATTCTACAGCAGGGAACACTAGACATGACAGCAAGTGTCCAACAAATTCAATGACACCAATTAATCATTCTGCTGCACCGCTTTCTCATCCCTTGACTGTTCCCATAGATGGAAGTCTCTCATCTGGGAAAGTGGACGCCATTTCCCTTGGCTGAAATGCCTGCTTCCTGTATCTTTAAGTAGCAGATGCTGACCTGAAAATTCTCTAGGAATATACCACAGGGAGGTCTTATTGTTGGACTATGCTTGCATTATCATTTTCTTCAGCAAACCCAAAAGTGACCTTTGAGATGCTGGTCTCAAAGGCATTGGACAAAAACCGTGATCATTATGAAGCCAGACCATATTATCTTTCTTTTATTTATGGCCTGTTGACAAAGCAGCAGAATGCCCATAAGAAGAAAATAATTTTCTTCTGGTGAAGAGGATGAAAATTCTGATTTGTATGGAGACCTAACGTTATAGAAGAGTCAAAAGACCACCCATTAGGAAGGTGAGGCCACCCTAGAAAGGCAGCCAGAGCCTAAGCCATGCTAAAGACCTAAGTGGATTGTTTTAGGTATTCTGGATTTTTTGTTTTTCCATATGAAGTTCAGAATTAAACTTTCAATGTCTTTAAAAATTGTGTAGGTATTTTGATAGGGATTGCATTGAATCTGTAGATTGCTTTTGGTAGGATGGCCATTTTTACTATGTTAATTCTCCCGATCCATGAGCAAGGACGATCATTCCATCTTCTCATAACATCTTCAATCTCTTTCTTCAGCGTTTTGATTTTTTTTTCAAACAAGTCCTTCACTTGCTTAGTTAAAGTAACTCCTAAATATTTTATATTGCTTGTGGCTAATGTGAAGGGTATGGTTTTCCTAATTTCTTCCTCTGCAAGCTTGTCATTTGTGTATAGAAAGGCTACAGACTTTTTTGAGTTAATTTTGTATCCAGCCAATTTGCCAAGGGGCATGTCCCACGAAAGCCTTCATTTACCAGGAAACTGGGACAGAGCGGAGGACATCCTATTGGGACTCTAGATGAGAGAAGCATGGGAGAATAGCAAAGTAGAAGGATCCAGAGAGTCCTAGAAACCTACAAGTAGAACATTATGATAGGCAGATTTGGGCACAGGGGTCCCGCTCAAACTAAGGCACCAGCCAAGGACAATACAGGCTGTAAACTTTAAACCCCTATCCAGATCTAGCCAATGGGCAGAACATTCTCCACAGTTGAGTGGAGAGTGGGATATGACTTTCTCACGTACTCTGGTGCCTCACATTTGACCATGTCCCCTGGAGGAGGAGACCTGGTGGCACTCAGAGAAAGGATAGCAGGTTACCAAGAAGAGACTTGATACCCTATGAGCATATACAGGGGGAGGTAATCCCCCTCAGGAACAGTCATAGGGGAGAGGAATAAGGGGAAAATGGGAGGGAGGGAAGAATGGGAGGAGACAAGGGATGGGATAACCATTGAGATGTAACAAGAATAAATTAATTTTAAAAAAAGTGAAAAGAAAAAAAGACATAAGTGGAAAAATGATTCCCTAATGGCTCAATACACATCTTCCTCCCGTCATTTCCATCCCCTACTGCAGAACTTAATGAGCCACAGTCATATGTCTTTGTAAATCAGTCCATGTTTCTCTCAGAAAAGTGTTACTTTTCCTTTTCTTATTTCTATCTGTCTAAGGCTGCTTTCCTGAATACTTTGTGTTTCCTTTCTGTTCCTCGAAGGCCCTACTGTCTCAACCCTTGTCTGCCTGCCGCCACCAGGCTGACCTCCAAAGTACCTTAATCCAAAGCTTATTGTTTTGTTCCTTTGTTTTTGTTTGTTTTTATGTGTTTTGGTTTATGTTTCCTTCCCAATTCCATTCTCCTCTGGACATCTGATGAAGTTTAGAGTTTTGATGCCTAGAGATTTTTTTCCTTTAAACTATAAGAAAACTGTTTCTCAAGAGTCCACGTGATTCTGTCCCTGAACTCTTTTATTAATGAGACTAAGAGCCACAAAAGAGGCCCCCACATTTCCCCAGTATCATCTAGTGACAGGAAGGGACTCCCAAAATTTATAGCCATAATTAGCATTTCATACTGAAGAAGGTGAAACTGGATTAACTTAAGAGATAAAACTCCAAAAACTGGAAGCAGCATTGGTTTTATGACTTTTTAGATAGAGGATCTTATCAAAGATCTTAGCTCTCTTAAAATGCTGGCTTCATTATTTCTCTCTTATCTGCTTGGTTTCAGGTATGATTTTTTCGAAAGATAACAAGTAAATAAGTAAACAGAAGAAATAAGCAGTGTTATGCATTCATTCTTCGTTACATGGTTTCATTCGTAAACTTGGGTGACACTTTCCCAAGGACTTACGGTCCCTGGGCTTCTTTCTAATACCCTTTCATGGGCTGGAAGCCTGTCAAAGCCCCATTTCTTTCCCTTGTTTTCTCCTCATCTCAGTCTCCTCATCCCTCCTCAGTCTTGATGTATTTCCCTCTCTCTCTTTCTCCTTACTGCAAACACCACCCATTCCACTAAGAAGTAATTCTTGTGACTATTAAATAACAATATTTTCACAAAGAAGGCAAAAACAAACAAAACCAACCAACCAACCAAACAAACAAACAAAAGCTCTCTAACATCACTCTTCTTCAGATTAATTGAAAGAATTTTAAAATACAAGCCAAGATGAGAAAAATGATTCCCATGAAACGTATTAAGCAGTGTCAACAGCAGCACAAACTCACCTACCTAGTCTGTACTTGAGTGAAAAAATATCTAAGGAATAACAATAAAAAAAGACTCCTCAAAATGAGTGTGCACTAATGCTAAACTAAAATAGGAACACATTAAAGTTCTCTATATCTCAACCCAAGCTGGAAGCGCTTAATCTGTGTGGCATTCAAATGCCATGTTTCTAGATTTGTCTTGATGACTATAAACGGACTATTAGAATCCAGTCTGTAGCCACTTAATGCTATGACACTTTGTGTTTTGTGTCTGAAAACTCTAGGTATTTTTGTTATTGTTTTGCTTTTCTTTTTTACTTTGTTTCCTTATCATTGTTCAGAGTTAAGGTGTAAAATCAAAGTTTAGAGAATTGCTGATAACAGCTCCATAGCCCTGGCAAAGGAACCTCTTAGGACTATAGCTTGTGTTTGCTAGAGCAAGCCTTGCTGTTGAGGACAGCAGACTCCCTTGCTGGATGGGAGGAGAGTCACACAGACCAATGTTATTGCTTTTTTGAGCTGCAAACTTAGAACAGGGCTTTGGGATTGCAGCAGTCACTGAAGAGAGTCTTCAGAGAGTAGTGACTTTGTTGGCTTATTTAGGAGTTTTGGGTTGTTTGTTTGTTCTTTAAGTTGCAAGGTAATATATTTTAAAATTATTATTGGGAGGTGAAAGGCAAATTTATATATGTATATATTTCAAATGTAAGTTTATATTACAAATTTAAGTCTGTAAATGTACTTGCTCTAATATTTGACATTTCACCTTTCAAATTTACATGATTGTCAAATATTTAGAATGATTTTTTAAAAGAATAAGCAAATGGCACAATATGTTAAGGACAACTTTTGCCTTCTTTATATTAGGTACTTGCAGCTACTATTTCTAGTTATTGTCATATCTTGGATAATAGCTACCATTTCATCACTTTGGGAATACCAGGAGTCACATCATGGTGTCCACTTGCCAAATCATTTATTCAATGAATAATATTTGTCATCACTCTAATGTAAACAAAGATCTGCTTGGTCCACCAAGGATATATCTACAAGGGGTACAGAATTCTGCTTCTACAAAGATAAAATAATTTCAGGGCTAAATAAAAAAAAATAAATAGTTTTGGTCACATTGGTGATAGTTCTTTAAATGTCTGGTAGGATCCATTAAAGAGTCTCTCTGGTCTTGTGCTTTTCTTTTTACTAATTAAGTCTCCTCATTCATTACATATCTGCTCAGATGAGCAATCAACATGCACACCTGCACACTTATGTACACTGGGGAAATACACACACCAAAATGTGAATTTGGGTGCCTGTCAATACATAAATGGATAAAGAAAACTATGATATGTACACATATGTATACAAGAGAAATCTTGCCAAGGAAAATAAGAATTAAATCCTTTCTTTTGCAAGAAAATGCATGAAAATTAAGGAAAATAAGCCAAATTCAGACAAATAACATTTTTAAAAATTTTATTAGATTTAAAATACAAGATATACAAGTACAGGAGGTACTTGTCTGAGGTAAGGGAGAAAGGGAGCATATATGAGAAGGAAGAGATAAGTGAGAAAGGAGAGACTATGACCTAAGTATCTTATTTACATGTGTAAAAATGTTTAGTATAATTAAAATTCATTACTGAGAGTGTCATTGCACATCCCAATAATGAGAGATAACCCCTGGGAAAATACGGCACAAAACGACAGGGTGGAAGAGTCACAGGTTGCATATACCTGGCAGCATAACAAGAAAGTGATACATGAGCAAAGACTTCAAGTATCTCTGACTGTTAGAGTACTTTCTCAGCAACCTAACAGCTCTGCGCTTGCTCTCCAGCACAGCAAGATGCACAACAAGAGGAAAATAAGACAATGAAATGAAGCAAATTAGAACACCAGGAGAAATATACCCTGAAGATAGAATCGATGACATTTCAAGCAGAGAGAACATGGCGTCAAGCTCCAGGATTAATGTGTACATGGCAAAATAGAAGAGCAGCAAAGACTGAAGAGGAATTTTAATCCAGCAACAGGGATGCTCTGATCATATCCAAAGACCCTCTAGGTCTATGTGATCTGGCTGGGAATGCAGCCATGCCCTTAGTACACACCTTTAATCCCAACCATGAAGGTAAAGTTACTTTATAGAAGAAAGCACTTATGTTTGAAAGTTATGTCTAATTGAAAGGCAGACAAAGTAACAAAGAAGAGAAAGAGCTGACAAAACAAGATGGACCCAACTCTCATGAGAAAAGAGAGGAAAGGGAAGCTACTTTTGAGAGTAGCATGGGGGAGGGGAGGAAAATTTACCAGAAGATTTTTACAGAGACAGGTTGCAGAGAAACAAGCCAGACATAGGTGAAGACAGAGGAGCCAGAGAATGAGGAGGAGCCAGAAGATCAGAAAAGATTACAAGAGTTAGTTTGAAGCCAAGAATAGAAATTCAGTGAAAAGCTGAAAGAAGCAAATGTTAATCAGTGAGCTTGGAGAAAAGTTTGAGACAGCAGTTGAGTTGACCAGCCATCAAGAATTCAGAAAGAACAGAAAGTGTGAGCTTATTCAGCAGTAAATCTCAAAGGCTTAAAGTATTCTAAGCTTATATTAGATTGTATGGAGGGTAGAAACTTCCAGGACTATGCCTAGGTTAGCAAACAGTGACAGTAAGCCCCTGAGACAATAATTATCTTAGGTGAATAAAGGTTACTTTTCCAAAACATAAAGCAGTCAGGAGGAAAAGATGGTGTTCTAGTTTCATTCTTATGGTTGTTAAAAAATCACTCTGAACAAAAGCAACATGGGGCAGAATGGGTTTAATAGATTTACACTTCCAGGTCATAATTTATCATGGACATAAGTCAGAGCAGGAACCCCAGGGTCAGGAAGGATGGGGGATGCAGCTTACTGTCTCACTCTCTGGCTCATGCTCAGCTAGCTTTCTTATTCAACCAGGCCCACCTGCCCAAATATGGCTCTGTCTATGGTAGTCTGAGCACTCCCACACCAGTAAAAAATAAAATTCCACACAGATATGACCCTTGGCAAATCAATTATGAGCCATTCCTCAAGTGAAGTTCTTCTTTCCAGGAGATTGATTCTAGATTGCGTCAAACTGACAAAAACAAAAACAAAAAACAAAACAAAAAAACAAAAAACAACACAAGTTTTGGAGATATTGTGTCTGTGACATCATTATGATTGGTTGAATTAAATTTTTATTTTAAAAGACACATATATGGTATCATGCACTGTTGTAGCCAAAGAATAGCTACACAAACCACTCAAGACTCTGGTCTCAGTCAAATATGGATGGATGGTTTATTGAATGCACACCCCAAGACTAATCACAATCAGGGATACAGAGTAGACATGGGAGCCAAACTATGATGGCAGTCTGCTTTTTTTTTTATTTAAGTAATTTGTTCAGATTACAACTCAATTGTTTTCTCCTCACCTGTATTCTCCAGTTCCTCCCTCCTTCCCACTTTCACCCTATTCCCCTCCCCTAGGTTTTTGACCTAAGGGGACCTCCTCCCCTTCCATATGATCACAGCCTATCAAGTCTCATCTTGGTAGCTTGCTTTTCCTGTCTCTGAGAAGTCCGCGTTTAAGGGAGCCTTTTTTAAATAGGAAAACCAAGTGCAGAAGGCAAGGGGATGACAGTAATACATTGTAATACATATTGACCATGTAGACAATGTATTATCAGCAAACATTTAAACTTATTGTTCCTAAGTGAGGTCAGAGGGGCAGCGGTTAGGGTCTTCCAGAGTACAACCAAATACAGATATAACATAGAGTGCCTCCAGACTGTAGCCACGTGTGGAGATAACAGAGTCAAAGTAAAATATAAGGTTACCTTCACCCTCTGGCAGGCTCTGTTAGTGTCAACTATGAATAACTACTTGTAGGAAAAAATTTGAACTTAATTTCACCTTATAAACAATAATGAATATTGAGTACAAAATGCCTTCAGCTATGTTACAGAGAGC
The DNA here is from genome assembly GCA_907169655.1 of Acomys percivali. NCBI lineage: Eukaryota > Metazoa > Chordata > Mammalia > Rodentia > Muridae > Acomys > Acomys percivali. Next base: position 44,227,014 of record OU015751.1, read on the forward strand.
AAGCCCTAACAGCATCCTATTGAAATTGGCAAGATGTTTTCCACGCGTTTGAATTCAGTTTGAACTACACAATGAAGTTGAAGCTAGTTTGGGTTATATAAGAAACCCTAGTTTATGAAAAAACAAATAAAATTAAAAGGAAGAAATAGGTACCATTCATAGAACTCTCTTAAGAAGGTTGGTGACACAATTTAGTCGATTATATTTGTATTTATGTTTATATTCTTAGTGTGATCAGGAGGACATTCAAGAGTTTATTTCAGTCATCATATTAGAGATGATGCTTTGTAATTAGGATAAGAGCTGCGAAGAACAAACTTGGCTAATGGCCCTGGGGATGGATTGAAACCAGTCTACTGGCTGACATCGTCAACACGTGTCAGTGAAGGGAAGACATCCTTTGGAGCTTGATGAATGGAGGAAAGAGTTTTCATTATCAGATTCAGGAAAAACATGAAACAGAATCATGGGGAAAGATGATAGAGTTTGCATCTGAACATGTTCAGTTTTAAATCTCTAGATGTCTATTGACATCTCATTAGAAACAAAGGGAGATGCCCAGAATGCCATAGACTAAAGGCCTTTGGATTTCTGAGAGAAAAATCAAAGTTTGTGAAGTGAATTAGCAAATTGTCAACATGAAATGGTGTTTAGGAAATCAAATAAATCCCGAAAGGGATTATAACCACAAACTTTAGGGGGAGGTAGAAGAACACTGAATCTACACCTTGTCAATCTTCATAGAAACCAAGCTAAGCCATAACAGGGACAGGAAACATGGGGAGATTTTGATCATTTAGAGTTCACATGGTTTTATTTCCTTCCTAGAGAAATAGAAATGCATCAAATGTAGGAATTACAAAAGATAACTAAAGATTGAAACTTGACTCAGATTTAGTGTTAGGACCCTCATTGTTGACCTGAAGCAAATAAAAACAATCACACTGGAATTAAAGAAAAATGTGTTAATATTATTGGACACATGATATACCACTCATTAAGTATTGACAAAATCTTGCATGTTATTCAAGATGTACATATCTTAAAGAATAAAAATAACACGGGCTTTACAAGAGGAAGATGTGTTTGGATGTTTATTTTTAAATTTACTAGTTCAATTAAATTTATTAGAAGATCAAATTATCCTAGCATATATAAAATCCCACTTTTAAGTATAAACAAGAATAACAACACCTAATTTATAAGGATGATATAAGAATTAAATGTATGCCAATTACAAATTTGGGGGAGTTTAAAATTATCTAAATAATACCAAATTTTATTGAATGGCTTATCAGCTAAAATGACAGATGAAGCTTATACATTCATCTTCCATTTCATCTGAAACTCCATTACAATTACATTAAATCTGGCTGAAGATTATATAATAGCCATT
>OU015751.1:44228419-44254372 GCA_907169655.1 Acomys percivali
GTGTGTGTGTGTGTGTGTGTGTGTGTGTGTGTGTGTGTGTGTGTGTGTGTAGGTTGAAGAACAACATTCCGGAGCTGCCTCTCTCCTTTCAGTGGATTCTGGTGATCAAATTCAGCTAAAAGAGCCTGGTGGCAAGTGCCCTTCCCTGAAATTTAAAAGAAATGTAAATGTATTTTGAAAACTGAGTACATGTACTTCCTACTAGTAATATTGTTGACAGGTCTCTCTATAAATATTATGACTATGTAATACCCGGAAAAATGAGCACATAGGCTCATTCTCTGGAACACTGGAGAGTTTAAGATGTGTCAAAGAGGAATGAGTAAGGATGAATATGGAGTGTGGACATCAACAGGCAACTGAGTGCAGCAAATTAGTGTTGAGTCATAATGTGTGGTAAAGGCCTGGAGGAAGAGAGTCTTGGCAAGAGATGTGCTGTTCCCTGGAAACAACTCCTAGACATCAAATCTTTTCATCTTCAAGATTCCTGAGATTGCTTAATTTTGAAACAGACCCATTATTCTTCTGTAAGCAGCTTTTGTTTGTTTGTTTGTTTGTTTGTTTGTTTTGGGTAAGGTTTCTATAAGAACAATCCTAGTGATAGTCATTTTACATGGCAATAAGAAATATCATAAAGTAACTACAAAGACTCTCTGATTCATTATATTAATTTAAAGAAAGGGCATGCATAACTTTCCCCAATTATTTAGATAGGTGAGAACTGTGGAGTTTAATCTACATTGTGTGGATAGGTAAAGTGGATTTGAAAGGATATATTTGAAGATTCATAAGTTCAATTTTTAAGGATATTAAAAATGACATAGAATAAAATAGTAAAATATAGGTATATTTTTGATGCCATGAGGCTGCTTAATTAAAACAAATGAGAGGCTTGTTTTTACCATTTCCTATTATCTGTATTGAAACTAATTTAATTTCTGTTTCAAAACATTATTTTATTTTGCTCTTTGAATACATTTTTGACACCTAAATTTTTGCTATTTAAAGGAATATTAAAGCCCTAAAACCCTTTTTACATAGTTCATCAAATAACACTAGTTACTAGTTTTCCCACCTCAATACCAAGGCACCTGCCTTGATTCCCGAAGGCACCAAGAATACAACAAGAGTATCTGGAATCGGGTAATGGTGATGGCCGCACTCTCTTCCTGTGGATCAGCATGTATCTCTCAGTCTTACTTCTCCAGGACCACGTCTGATATGCCTGCTTGCATGTTCCCCATCATGATAACAGTAGACTAATGTTCTGAAACTGTAAGCAAGACTCTGATTAAATACTTTCTTTTATAAGAACTGCCTTGGTCATGTTCTCCCTTAACAATTATATTACAGTGCCTAAGGCAGTTAGGTTTTATACCAAGAAAAAAAGACAAATGTATTTAGTAACTTGGACATGATTACACAAATTCTTACTGAGAACAGGAGTCTACAAACTCTAGTGCTCCATCTTTGAAATCCTTCATAAGAAAATACATACAAACTTTGGAGTGTTTATTTTTATGGAGAAATCACAAATATTTCACATCTCCAAATGAGTGAATGTCTTATTATAAAATGTTTCTTTTGTTTGAGTTTGGTCATAGCTTAAAAAAGATCATGATAAAGCAACTAGATATATATGAGCCAGGTCAAGATCTGCTTGTGTTCAGTTCACCAACTGTGAAAGATCTGATAGCTGTATGCAAATTTTTATATATTATATGTCTTTACATCTAAAGATACATATTAACCAGTAAATTTAAGTGTATGAAGAAAGAAATAGTAATATTTGTGATATATATTATATGTACATATTAGATAATATATATCCACATTGAAATGACATATATATTGAAGTGATACATATGATAGGTAGATAGATGATAGATAGATAGATAGATAGATAGATAGATAGATAGATAGAGATATTTTCATTAAAGGCAGTTGTCAAAGTCTTCCTGCAATTTTGGGATAAGATACAACTTATTATTCAAGGGCTATCTAGGTGTACCAGTATGTTTTATATATATTAGAAGCAGTGACTCAACAATGTCAGATTGTAAAAGTGACTCTGTGTGTAATGTTTGTTATGGTTCTTGTGTACATTGGTACATTTAAAGACTGTCACCTTACACATTCTTAAAAATGAAAGACAAGAGCAATCTTGCAGAGTGACAGCAATTCAAATGTGCCCATAAACTTCCTTTGCCCAATAAAACATAAGCAATTATTTGAATCATTCCACATCTTGTATAATTAATTTTTATTGTATTCAGCAATAACCTGTAATCTCTTTGGCATTTGCATGGTAAGACTCAATGTAATTTTGGAACAACTGTATTTTGTGTCATTACTCATGCAGGTATTCTTGGCTCACGGGTCTCTATGGTGCTAGCAATACTTAAGGTCATTTAACACACACAGGTCAATGTTTACTTTATCTACCTAGAAAACTTTAGTTCAATATAGTTTTGTCAGCCATTAGCCAATAAATATCTTTTTCGATTATCAGATCATTTTCATTCATCAGATACAGTTGCGCTACTAGACAATTGTTCTCATTTTGTTTTTCAATGATTTTTTTCTATTTTCTTTATATTGACAAAATTATTTTTGTGGGAAGAGAAGCACTGTTGGTTAAGTACGTTTAAGGAGAGTTAAACATTAAAATACTAAATATTGAATTTGAAAGTCAGCTTATGGGAAAAGCAAATGAAGGCTTAAAGGGGGAACCATATATATTCTGCTAATATCGGGCTTAAAATCTGTACTAGAAAACAATATTCAGAAATTGAAAGTTAGGGACTAGGGAGGTGCCTCAATGATTAAGAGCACTGTTGTTAGTGCAAAGGAACTGGATTTGGCTCCTAGCAGCCAGGTGCTGTCTCACAGCTGTCTCTAACTCCAGCTCCAGGCAATCTGATACCCTACTTTGACCTCTATGGTTGCAAGCCAGGCCTAAGGTGCAGACTGAGGCATTCAGACAACCAAGCAGGTCATACAGCTTAAATGAATCCAAAAACAAGAAGAATCAGCTAAAGTCAGAATTGCTTTACATTTGGAAATAGATGAAAATAAGGTATGTGTGAACCTACATTGCAGTTTGATAGCTGCTTGAAAATTGGAAGCCCAGTCTCCAAACGCTAATATCCAGAAAAACAAGCTTGCCATGCAGAAAAACTTGACCTATCTCAAAAGCTTATGCATACTATTTTTATACCACGTTATCTGGTAACGCTAATTATGGGTGAGTTTAGTTGCCAGATGTTGGACTTTGGAACACCACACGGATTAGTGAAATATTCCTGTGTTTGTGTAAACAAAACCATTTCAAGAGAGAGATTATTGAGTGGTATGCTTCATCTTGAATCCAGTTTGTATCACCTCATGTATTAATCTGGGAATGTATGAGCATACTATGTTCATTTCAAATATGGTAACATCGGGAGACTACAGAAGTAACCCCAGCCAAGACAGGTTTGGTGGAGCAGTGACTTACCGGTTTTAAAGAAACATAAATGAGGAATTACTGCAGGGGGAGGATGGGTGACTCAAAGGCAGCTGCATCACTGAAAATTCCACCCCAGCATGGCTATGACTCACAGCATCAACCCTGGAGCTCTCTGCACAGTTTGCTGGTAGTTCACAAGGACAGTGAGTTTCCTTTCTCCAGATAGCATTAATATGTTTATAACCTTGGTGGAGGACTTTGCGTCTCTTATGTGTTTTAAGAATTCTTACATTTAATGAGTCTCCCTCCTTCCTCCTCAATTCAGAGGAAAGAACATTATGTTAAAGGAGAAAACAGAGAGAAATCTAGCAGAGAGCTAACTTGTGTTACGTCCACTTCTTGGACACCATGTTGTACACAAAATGTTCTACTTTGCCCATATCCTTCCCACCAGAACAGAGAGAAACCATTGCAACTAAAAGATAAAAAATATTTCTTCTACATCAGGTTTCATTTTTAGGGTGTTTTGTCATAGGAAAACACACACACACACACACACACACACACACATTCCACTCCTCTAAGTCAATCATGACCCTAATGCATTTAGATGTACACATTTTTGAGTCCACATTTAAGATTTTAAACTCCACTCTATAAAAAAACATAATTTTTAAAGTTTCTTTCTTTTTTATGATTATTTAATTAATTTATTCAGATTACAACTAAATTGTTATCCCATCACTTGTATCCTCTCGTTCCTCCCTCCTTCCCTCCTGCTTTTTTTGTTGCACGTCTCTTCACTCTATAAGTCAGACAAACCTAGATCCAAAGCATCCACACAATTACTTTTTTTTCTGAAAGATGTCTTTCACTAGGATCATCTCAAATTCCTCCCATCATCTTTCTGATCCAACAATATCTTAAAATTGAAGAAAGCGTGTGTTTCCAGTGAAAATTAGGTAGAGGAATAAATAATTGAAAAATATTCCCCTTTAGTCTGAGAAAAGACCTTTGCCTATCAAATATCTTCAGCATTAAAATGTTCATTTCTTGATTTATATGTATGTGTCAAAATGTATATATTTTTTGTTTTTGTTTTTTTATTCCAAACTCTACATTTTATTTTATTTTATTTTTATTAATTTATTCAGATTACAACTCAATTGTTAAAACAATGTGGCACAGAAATGTGTATTTTATTATAATCCATGTTGTGAGTTTAAAAAATAAGACATTTAAGTTTGTTTTCATCACAAAGAAATAATGAAGATTTGAAGAGATAATTTTACTTGTGTAACCTGGTATACATGCATATTTTAATATGACAAGGCATCATATAATAGGTATAGGTTTATATTTCTATGTACCACTTAAAATAATTTAATTATAAATCTTTAAATTACTTAGCTTACAGGTCCTACCGAGGAAGAAAAATGGGCATACTCTTTGATTTCAAAAGTTATTTGCATACATATATCCATGTATGAAAGATATAATATCTATGCATGATAACACACATATGTTTGTGTGTGTGTGTGTGTGTTATACATGTGAAATCTCTGATAGAAATCAATACTACCCTATAAATAATAGTAAACCTATACGTAAAGAAATAAAATCTAAATAATGGTTTGTTTTTAAAGTAAGCTATATTTGTAGTTTTGAAAATGAACAGATTTTATATTACAAATACTCTTAAGTAATTTCAATTGAAATAAATTTAGAAATGTAAGATTAATCTATTAAAATGTGTGTGTGTGTGTGTGTGTGTGTGTGATAAAGAGAGTGTGTGTGTGTACTATTGCTTTCGACCTCTTGCTACTCAAGAAGAGACTGGCCACATCTAGAATCATGGTCTGTCTCCTCTACACAACTCGGGATTCTTAGAATAACTGACACAAATCAAAGTATTTTGAGATTCACAGGAAAGGTATAGGGAGTTCTAGAACGCCTGAGCTCTATTTGTTTTAAAGGAGTGTTGTTTTTAATCTTGGGGTAGTTTGATATGATTATTTGAAAATGAAGTGCTTACAGAACCATTTTATATTTGCTTCATTTAAGAAACATAATAATAGCCTAAGGCATGTATGGTAGATTTTATTAGATTTGGATTTTTTTATCTGAAGACTTGGGAGTCATATATATGTATGTAACTCCATGTGTGTGCATTTGTGTGAGCATCCCCTTCTCTATGTGTGCATGTGTGAGTATTGTGTCTGTGTTTGTGAGTGTGTGTGTGTGTGTGTGTGTGTGTGTGTGTGTGTGTGTGTATGTTATATCTTAATCTGCAATGAAAAGCACCTGTTAGATTTTCCAGGCAATACAAAGGCAAGTAAGAACCAAAAGTGCAGTTCTAGTCTATGATTACTGGAGAGCTTTAGAATATGAAATTTCCACTGACAAATCACTAATCCTATGTCACAGCTTGAATATTATGCAGGAGAATGATTTGATCAGTTTCATTTGAGAAGTGGTTTTATGGGTAACAAGATCATTTCTTTGTTCTTGTGAGTTTTCTGTCTCAATCTTCCTGATTTAGAATCCTACTTAGAAACATGTTTCTGTAAAATGGTACCCTCAACTGAGTTACACTTTTAATGGCCAAAGTCACTGTCTTTCTTCACTCATTGCAGGCACACAGGAAAAGGGGATGCAGGCTATCCTGACAAGACCAGATAGACTGTGATCACACCAGCAGGGAGGATCCCCCATCACAAAGGTCTAGAGTAGAAGAATAGGACAGGATAGAGAGGGAGGGTGATGGTGGATTAAAATGATGGAATAACCACTGGGATGTAATATGAACAAATTATAATAAATATATTTTAAAAAATTCATCCATTAAAATAAGTCCTTCTTTAGGTTTATTAGGCTTCACTTTTAACCAATATATTTTTAATTTTATGTATATGAGTGCTCTATCAGCATGTGCAGCTGCGTGCCAGATGAGGGCATAAGACCACATTATAGATGGTTGTGAGCTACTATGTGGTTGCCATTAATTGAACTCAGGACCTCTGAAAGAGCAAATAGTGCTCTTAACCACTGAGCCATCTCTCCAGCCCCAAACCAATACATTCTTAACTCTTATTTAATGAGTTCTAAAGTTATTCAGAAATTGGAACATAGGCATTTTCCCCACAGGGATCTTCATTTTCTCTGTACTGGCAGTATTTCATTATTTTATACTTTCCTAAAGTTGTTCTCTCTTGAAACGGTAAGAAAATTTAAAAGATACCAGCAATTTCTTCTGGTCTAGAAAGCTGAGTGGCCAGTGGGTATAGCTGCAGTGATCTCCTGGCTTCTAATATCTATCAGTAAATGTCATCATTTGAACTGTATACACTAATGTTATATTTTAGATATAATGTGTAGGTCTGTAGAAACATTGCTGTCTTGTCTAATTTTAATTGGCCTACTTAAAAATTAATGAGATTCTCAGACCAGACCTGTATTTTTGACTCTGGTCTAACAAGAACCATTAATCTATGAAGGAAAAACTAAGATAAAAATATTTAGATGGGGTAATTGTAAGGAGTCTTTCTAGATCTTGTTACAATTCACACATGTCCCCTCAAAAGTCTCTGTTATAGTAGATTTTCATTTGTAAATGATTTGATTTTATCTCAAAAAACAATGGGATATTATGGTCAAAACAAATATGATTTTAGACATATCTATTTGGTTATAGAGAATGGTGTGGCTACTGCTTTCAAAGAAGGCCTTTAATTAGAGGTTTCATACTTTCCTGTATTGTTCTTGTTACACTGGGTTAATTATGCAGTCTTAGCTAGTCCTAAACCCCATCTTTTCTTTCTTACCCTCTACCTTGTCTTTAAATTGAGAAAAAATGTCATTTTTTTTAATACAAAATTTCTACTATTTTATAACCAATACAAAATCCATAGTTTAAACAAGTTATTTTTGAGGAAGGGACACAATTAAAAATGACTATATTAAATACATTTTACATTTATTAATATTCTGTCTGTCAGAGTGTTAATGAAAGAGTCAGTTAAATGTCCAAAATAATGCTCTATCATGCTTACTATCACATTAACATTCAGTCTTTAATGGTGTATTATAATTAAGATTGTTGATGGCAAATAACAGCAATATGCTTTTTCTCTGAGGATGAAAGGAGACTTATTGTCTGGACCCAGATTGAAGCTCACAAAGAACTGTGGTAGAGTGTGCACCTGGGCTCTGGGAACTGCTTGGATCCCTCTGAAGAGCCATCAAGAGGACACTCCTTCACTCTGAGCATCCCCACCTGACTGGAATGGCTTCAGGAGCACTTACAGAAAGATTTGCTTCTCCTAGCTTCCTCCAGTATGAAGTAGCTCTTCCCAATAAACTCCCCCATTGGGAGTTTACTTGCCTGTAGCTAACAGAATTTCAGTTAATAACACACTTCCCATATGTATTGCTTAGCTATGTTACATCAATTTATAGGGTCTCTTCCAATGTGAAGTTGAGTATTCAAGTTTATCTCCTCATTACTGTCAAAGAAAGTAATTGAAAAACAAAACCACTTTACTGCCATTATAGATTTCTAGCAAATAATAGGACTGCTAAATCATTTTAGTAAATCTTTGGATTATAAAATAGACAATCTATGATAATATGACTAAGCCTTTACTTTAATGCAAGTATTTGATATATACCTGTCCTGTAATTTTTATTCTATCTTACTGGCTGTCTCTTGGGGGCTGCATGAATCTCTCAGGCAATAACAAGAGCAAACCAACCAACTGGTTCGACTTTTTAATGGCCAGCAAGGACAGTAGGATTGAACACTTCTCTAATAACACCAAGATATAAAGAATTAGCTGTCTACATTTGCTCATATCTAAGAGCAATTAATTTTATCAGCCAGCTCATGCATGCTGTCCTTGAAAGGAAAGTGCTGGCTATGCCTTTATTCTGTATTTGGTCTGAACAAATCAAGAAATATATGAGTTTTTTCTATTATCTTTCAAGTTTATCTTCTATCACTGAAAACTCTGAGTATTGACTATATTGAAACTGTTGAGTGAATTACAAATATAAGATAGACATCTATTTAAAAGACAATGATATAGGTTAAGAAAAATAAAATATTGATATGCTAATAAAAATTAATATAAATGTGAGAGCTGCAAAGTTGTTTAGGGTACTAGAAAGGACATCAGGTTTCTATGGTCATAACAGTGGGAAATAAGACAGTACTGAGTAGAAACTGGTCTCTGTGAGTCATGTGTGGTATACAGAAGCTGGGAAAATGTTATTACTTGCCTAATGAGACAAGGATTCGGATCTAGAGACATGTCGAGACTCTGAGGAAGATCATGGGTGAAGAATAAGACACTGGTGAACACAGGGAAGACCCCAATTTTAAATGACAATGGTCATCTCCAGAATACATTCACTAATCCCCTGATATCATGATAGATTTTATTCAGATGTTCATCTTTGTTTTGTTTTTTGCTTTTTTCGAGACAGGGTTTCTCTGTGTAGCCTTGGCTGTCCTGGACTAGCTTTTGTAGACCAGGCTGGCCTTGAACTCACAGAGATCCACCTGCCTCTGCCTCCCTAGTGCTGGGATTAAAGTTGTGTGGCACCTCACCAAGCCCCAGATGTTCATCTTTGCAAGATCAAAAGTTTGAGGCCAGCGTGATCTATACAGTGAGTTCCAGGAGTGGTTAAAAATAGCGCACTAACCCAGGAGAGGTTAAAAATAGCCCACTAACAAGTAGTGTCCAAATTTTTTCAGGTAAAACAACCATTCTCTCTTCTTATTTTCCTGGGAGTGCTCAGGAGTAAGAGTCACTTCCAATATCTCCCTCAGAACACAAGCCTTCCTATTGTATATTGTCTTTTTTTTTCCTGGGTATTGACTTTAATTTCAGGTCTCGATAACCTTCTGGTGGGTTGAAGGCATTCTTCTTCCTCACACCCACTATTTGATGAAAACTGCCCCTGTTTAAACCACCTCTGTGTTGAACAAATCACACAAACAACTTAATTCCAATGGAGATATACTCATAGAAAGAAAGAGGGGTAACTGAAGCCTCAGAATGAAGATTAGTACACAGAGCTCTGTGCTTTCCATTTCCTCTTGTGTCAGTGAAATTCACAGCTTTACCTCCTCCTAGAAATAACTAATAATGGTAACTGATAATAATTTAAGACTAATATAGAACATGTCAGTCTAGTTACTCTACCCGTTCACCCACAATAAGTCAGAAAATGTACCTTGGAAGTTCATACTAGCACATGAGGAACAATTTCTGCTGATGCAAGAGAACGCACGGACTCTCCATTTGCCAAGTATACCTTCTGTATTCTGGCTCAGTGCACCATTTTATTTTAAATAAATGAGTTCTTGTTTGACAAGAGTGAAACAAATGCTCATCCTAAATCAAATCAATATAGGAAGGAAAGCACACTTAGGCTGAACCGTAATGATGTCTAGAGCCAGGTCCAACGTGCCAGAGCCACTACAGCCTTCCAACAGTCAGGATGAGTCACTTAACAAATGAGTGTGATGAACTCCAGAGAGGAGGGAGAATAACATAAAATTTGAGAAGAGCTTCATAAAAAGATGCAAAAGATGCATGTGCCAAGGATAGTCCCACTAAAGCAGTTTAACAAAGATATGTTGAGAGGGGGATGAATTGAGAGAGGATGAAGCAATCACTGTGTCTATCAATGCAGTGCATAAGACAAAGCACTTTGCAAAGGGCAAACAGATGGAATGGGTGTCTGGTGTAAGGAAGGTAAAGGAAGTGTGTGCACACATACACAGGACCCAAGGCATTACCAGAGTTGGAAGCCACAGTAAAGTAGTGGTAAGGACATGGATGTGACTCATAATGCTGAGTGCTCTCATAGGACAAAGGAAGATGACAGCACAATGAATGTAATAATAATTAATCATAATGATAATGAAGAAGAAGAAGAAGGAGGAGGAGGAGGAGGAGGAGGAGGAGGAGGAGGAGGAGGAGAAGAAGAAGAAGAAGAAGAAGAAGAAGAAGAAGAAGAAGAAGAAGAAGAAGAAGAAGAAGAAGAAGAAGAAGAACGAGAATGATTTGGTAGAACAGACATGAAAGATTATTTACTGAGATTTTATAAGATGTGGTTTTACTGCTAGTAGACAAAAGAATGGCTGTCCTAGGATATGTAGGGTTTAAATACTAGCCATTTTAACATCACAGCTACTCAAGTTCTTCTCTCTCTTCCTATCTGAACTACAATATGTATTAAATTAATAACTTCTGTAAGTCTCCCTCTCACCTCTAATAGGAAAGTGCTAGGAACCTTCCCTAATCAGTTTGTGTACATTAAATGAAATAATAATAAAGTAGATCATGCATGGCATCAAACCAATAGTTTGAATTAAATATGCTAATCACAAAAAAGACCAAAAGAAGGGCTGATAGGATTAAAATTGTTTTAAATGGTACCTTGTTAGTAAGAGAATGATTGATTCTAACAAGACATCTACTTTAAATGGAGATATTTAGTCAATTAATTATACATATGGGAAAGAAGGAAAGTCAATTCTCTAATTCTCTCATGCAAACTAACCTAGAGAGATAAATTAGGATTCAGAGGAATAGATATTAAAAACACTCCAACATAATTATTCTTAATAGAACAAAGCTTCAATTTCCCTCAGCATATGAAAACTTTTATTGTTAGCTTCCAGGAATCAAAACGCATGTGCATATCAGATGCTGCTCTCTTTGAGACAGGCTGACTTGTATCCATAAGCCATAAGGATTTTAAGACTTCATTTTGAAACAAAAATTTTATATCATGGCAAAGAACCAAGGCATTAATTTAAAAACAAATATACTCATTTAAGAAGCACAAGTAAAATTCATGCATATGCTGAACAAAAAGCACATACTAGGGAGTTTATATTGACACCACTTCTCAGAGTCTCCGTGGAATTATTCACATATCTACAGTATAAATCAACCCCACAAATCATTTGGATCAAAGACAATCAGCAAAGAAGAACACATGAAATTTGACTTTAATTATATAACATACAGAAGTGGCTCAAATTATGTTTCTGAAATCCTTGGTAGTGAAATGAAGAGTAAGGGGAAATATTCTGACATATTATTAATAATCTTGTGTTTGATTACATACATTCAATTAAACACTATTTCAGATACTTTTTTAGATGTACAATGTCCTTATGAGTTTTATGCTTCAGTTAAAGGTGTTAGAAAAACTTTCAAGAATAGCTTTGAATCTAAGCTTCTTTGAAAATTTTTAGAACACTGCAGATTTTAAACTCAACCATACGAGAAGGATAATTGCCCAACTCTGTTCATAGCAGCTTTAATCATAATAGCCAGAATCTGAAAACAACCTAGATGTCCCTCAAACAAAAAATGGATAAAACAAAACAAAACAAAACAAAACAACAACAACTACTGTGGTACATTTACACAATGGAGTACTATTCAGCTATAAAAAAAACCAAGGAAATCTTGAAATCTGCTGGCAATTAGATGGAAGTAGAAAAGATCATCCTGAGTGGGGTAACACAAAACACAAAAAGCCACGCAAGATACATACTCACTTATAAGCAGAGTTTAGCCATATAGTACAGGATAACCATACTACAATTCACATACCAAAAGAAGATAAGCAATGAGGACAACCCAATGGAAAATGCTTAAATCTCATTCAGAGTGGTAAATAAATAGCAGACAGGGTGGAAGAGAGGGAACAGGGTAGGAAAGAATGGCGGAGAGAAGTGAAGATGAAGATCACACCTGGGCACAACAGGAACAGAACAGAGGGTGAGGGCATCTCTGTGACAAGCTGCAGACTTAATACAGGTTATGCTCCTGAGAGGATATGAGAGTCACTCTATCTAAGACTCTTATTAGCATGGTTCATGGAGACTGAAGAGGCCACTCTCTAGCTAAACAGGACTCCTAGTGGAGGAAGGAGAACACCGACCCACCTACAAAAATTTAGAACCCAAATTTACCCTGACTACAAGATGTGCAGGTAAAATAATAGAGCAGAGATTAAGGGAATGTCCACCAATGCCTGGCCCAACCTGAGACCCACCACTGACACTATTAAAGATACTCTGCTATACTTGAAGATAGGAGCCTAGCAAAGCTGTCCCCAGAGAGGCTTTACCCAGAAATGGATCGAAACAGACGCTGAGGCTCACAGCCAAACACTGGGTGGAGTTCAGGGACATTTGTGGAAGAATGAAGGGAAGGATAGAAAAGAGGGCACAGGGTGCTCCACAAAAGACAAACAGAGCCACTAACCAGGGCCTGGGGCACTCGCAGAGAGTGAAGGACCATGCATGAACTAAATTTAGAACCCCTTAGAAATGGGCAACATAGTCTTCATGCGGGTCCCCTATTAAGGGGAGTGGGTGACTGTCTCTGACATAAACTCTGTTGCCTGTTTTTCAATCACTTCTCCCTTGTGGGGCTGCCTTACCAAGCCACCATCGAAGAGGATGTGTTCAGTCCTGATGCGACTTTATGTAATGGAGTGGATTGGTGGAGGGAGGGGTTCTCCTTTTCTGAGGAGTAGGGGTGAAGGGATAGGGGTAAGATAGGTGGGACTGGAAGAAGAAAATAGAGGGGGCCCCTATTGGGATAAGTGAATAAATAAATAACTTAATTAATTAATTAATAAAAACATAAACAAATCTCAAATTCATCACATTTTCCAGAATTTACATAATATATGATAAGAAATTTGATCAGCAGATATTGTGATCATTCTCAAATTTCTAGACCCAGTATTTTGAACCAGTCTTATTTTATCCAGTTTTGACAACAAACAAAATTTAATATAATACCAATTAAAAGCATCTCTGCCTTGAACACTGACATCTTATGTAAAAACAAAAAACTATTTATAAATAAAGTATTGAGTTTTCAAGGCAGCTCTTAAGCCCACTATTAAAAGTAACACTCCATCAGTGTCCACTAACCCTCCTTTGTATGTGAGTGACAGACACAATTATCATTTATATTCTATGTGCTTACTGTGAATAATTTTGCTTATAACTGTGAGAGTTCATAAACTGAAAGTTTGTAATTAAAATCAACTTTGGATATTTTGTAACCAAAATTTATCTATGCAAATAATCACTAATTCCACAAGTTAGTCAAGTGTTTACTATGTGTTTAATTGTGGAAAACAAGTATATAAAAGTCCTCATTATCTCAATCAAACCTAAAATCATTGACAAGAAATTAAACTCACAGTGAAAGCCTGCCTGTTATGGTACATTGAACCTCTACTTTTGAGGGCATAGATGTTCTTTTTAATTCTCTGCCTTAAGGAATTTCTCTCTAACCCTTTTATCATATAACTTTAGAAATTACAGAACTCACATTTTTATTAGTCCATTCTGGTTGGTATAGTAAGATATCATATTTCAAGTAATTAATAAACAATATAAATTTATCTTTAATAATTCTGGAAAATGAGAAATGCAAGACGGAATGCCCCACAGACTGAGTCCAGAGAGGGTGTATGTTCTGATTTATAAATGGTGTGTTCTTGTGGTGTAAGTGAGAGACTGAACTCCTTTGGACAACCATAGAAGAGTGATAATCCTTTCATTGGACTTTGTCCTCAGAACCTTATAACCCCTCAACTATCTTAAGTACAGTACTTTCATGTCATACTTCAGAGGCTAGGATCTTAATACATGCATCTGAGGGTAGATACACATTCAGACAAAAGCACTGTTATAGGTATGATTTGATCCTGGACCATAAAGAAGATCAGAAGACAGCCATTGGCTCTTGGTTCCAGGCCTCTCTGTATTCTCTTCTTCATAGACATAAGACTAATGACAGCTGCAAGCTAAATTTGATATTTTCTAATCTTTCCTTATTTCATTTGAATTCTTCAGAAAAGTGCAAAAGTTTATAGCCCATAAATTCTCACAGAAGTTCAATTCTATGGTTGGTCTAAGTGCTCCACCTGAGGCATCTTTGCTGAAAAGGAAAATGTCCAATATTCATATCCCCAGGCTGGATCACTGCATGCTATATGCCTGAAATAGTAGTGGAACTTATTCAAAAATTATGTTTGAGTGCAAGGGAAAAGAGGACTAGATCACCACATCATCATAAATAAACAGGTCTAGGGCAGGCAAAGCCCAGTAAATGCCTTCTATACATACTTTAAAGTACTAGCGATATTCATGGTGTCTTGGAACAATATGGACAAACTGGACTCCTTTTTCAAAGGTTTATGTTGTCTCCGTCATTAGCAAAATAGCTATCAGAATACAAATAACAGTACTATCATAAAAGCACACATAATGGTTACTATTATTAAATAACATCTGTGGTTTGCATGACATCCACCCAAAGATCCATATGTTAAAAGTTTGGTTGTCAATCTATCTCTCTCTAGGGAAGTCAGGCTCTTAAGATCTGGGGTCTAGTGAGAGGAAATAAGGCCGTAGTGGGCACTTCATTAGAAGAAATATCACACACTAATATTTTGCTTATTTCCTTTGCTTCCTGGTCACGAAGAGGCAAGTGGCTCTGCCTAGGTGCCCTGAGGAAAACATTCTGCACATGAAATGTTGCCTCTACAATCAAAACGGACACAGAGCCACAAGCCGTGCACAGATGCCTCTGCAGCAGTGAGCTAAAATAAACTTGTCCTATTTCTTAAGTTATTTCATCACATGGGTTTGCTATAATATCATACATATGATTAACATAGCAGTGGCCATTTACAGGTTAAAAACTTAAGCCTTCTGTATTAACTTCATCTTTTAATTATATAATATAAAAATGTAAATATTACTTCTCACAGGTAGGATAAAAATAAAATTCAGAGATACTCATGAGCATGTCTGGAGACTTGTGACTTGACCAGAGATTGACAGTCCAAATCTATGCTACAGAATTTTTGTCCCAGACACAACTTAGATCACACATACCATGGCTCCTTTTTTATTTTATTTTATTTTATTTTACTTTAATTAATTTATTCTTGTTACATCTCAATGGTTATCCCATCCCTTGTATCCTCCCATTCTTCCCTCCCTCCCAGTTTCCCCTTATTCCCCTCCCCTATGACTGTTCCTGAGGGAAATTACCTCCCCCTGTATATGATCATAGGGTACCAAGTCTCTTCTTGGTAACCTGCTATCCTTCCTCTGAGTGCCACTAGGTCTCCCCCTCCAGGGGACATGGTCAAATGTAAGGCACCAGAGTACATGAGAAAGTCATATCCCACTCTCCACTCAAGTGTGGAGACTGTTCTGACCATTGGCTAGATCTGGGTAGGGGTTTAAAGTTTACCGCCTGTATTGTCCTTGGCTGGTGCCTTAGTTTGAGCGGGACCCCTGTGCCCAAATCTGCCTATCTTAATGTTCTACTTGTAGGTTTCTAGGACCCTCTGGATCCTTCTACTTTGCTGTTCTCTCATGCTTCTCTCATCTAGAGTCCCAGTAGGATGTCCTCCCCTCTGTCCCAGTTTCCTGGTAAGTGAAGGCTTTCATGGGACATGCCCCTTGGGCTCGTATGCAGGTGTAAGTGAGTATATACCATTTGAGTCTTTCTGCTTCTGGGTTAACTCACTCATTATGATCATTTCTAGCTCTATCCATTTATCCACAAATTTTGGGAGTTCCTTGTTTTTAATAGCTGAGTAGTATTCCATAGTGTATATATAGCACAGTTTCTTTATCCATTCTTCTACTGATGGGCACTTAGGCTGTTTCCATGTTCTGGCTATTATGAATAAGGCTGCTATGAACATGGTTGAGCAAATTTTCTTGTTGTGTGTGGCGCATCTTCTGGGTATATTCCAAGGAGTGGAATAGTGGGTCTTGAGGAAACCCTATTCCCAGTTTTCTGAGATAGCACCAGATAGATTTCCAAAGTGGTTGTACTAGTTTGCATTCCCACCAGCAATGAAGGAGTGTTCCTCTCTCCCCACATCCTCGCCAGCATGTGGTGTCGCAATCTCCATACAGAATCTCAAACTGTACTATAAAGCAATAGTAATTAAAACAGCATGGTACTGGCACATACCATGGCTCTTAAATGATCATATTTCAGAGAAAATGCCCTTCTGAAGGCCATAGCAAAATAATAACAACATGGATCTTTAAATATATCTTAATCTTGACCTCAAAATTACATGCAGCTTCATTTTTTTAAACTTTTAATATTGTTTGTTTGTTTTGCTCCTCAGAATCAAAGATACATCAGGCAATTTTCTGAAGATATTTAAAAATTTTTTGAGGACAAAAATTCTCCATGGATTCTCAAATCTTTAGGACCATTATTTTTTTAAAAAGAGAAAGTCCAATATATAAGCTAAGTATGCCCCTTAGTTCAGTTTCCTCTTAAATATCCTAAGTAATTCTTCTGTGTCATAATTAGTCTGTCACAAATAGTTTCTGTCTTTTGAGAAATCCCAGTGTTTAAAGTTATGCTTGCTAACCTAGAAAAGCAACTTAGAAAAATATATTCTGTATACTTCATTATACTAACTAAGGTTAATATGTAGAAAAAAATTTTGAATTCTAAAGTTTTATTTTTCTCATAAGTGATTTTCAGTTTATTTAAGTTAACAGATTAACTATTAAATAGACACATAAAGAAACATTCGATCCACATCTGAACATAGTGCTATAAGTCCCCACATAAAGTCAACCCTCATTGTCAAAGTAACATACTTACAATTCCTCTAGCTGATGAATGGTCTTTATCACTCATTTTCTAAAAGACTGCCCAGCATAAAGTAAAAACATAAAACAAAAACAGTGAGAACATACCAGAAGCTAGAAATGTTTGTATATAAAACTCAATATCCAACAAAGAGACATATTTTCAAGAGTTCATGTATTATCTGTGTTTGGGGGCCATGTTAACATAAGCCTAACAATGACATGCTTAATTATATCCTGTAACACACTCATTGATGGTAAACTGTATATTGATATATTAATGCATAAAAAATCCACTTGGTTTTTAGCAAACTTAATAGATTTTCTACAATTAAAATCCCTTTTGTTCTTAAAATGATCTAGAAAAAAATTATAGATGCACCTTGGTAATCTTTAATGTTTCCCAATTTCTCTGATGCTCTCCTCTACTATATATGATAATTGCCTAAGAGAAATCCCACCATCTCTCAGCTCCATGAGGCCCTTACGTGGACACTGCCCTTATCAGCATGCACTGGCCTCTGTGCATGGTAAAGCTCTTGTTATGCTAAATGAACACTTTATTAAACTGCTTTCTGAATATTTATGTTTATATCAGTAAATTAGTTCTGTTCTTGGCCTTTTTGCTGCAGTGGTCAGTGGTGAATGCAGAGGCTCATACCTGGTGAAAATGCTGAAAATCAGAGACTATGGAATGCTCAGTCCCAAACTGACACTGATATTCCTCTCTCCAGTGTTTAGGGCATTTCATGATAGACGAGGCAGAAGGAAAGAAGTGTGAGGAGGTTGCTACAAAAAGATGTCTTGTGGGCATGGTGTAAACACTGTACTCAGGGACTCTCTGAAGCCATGGTTATTTACACAAGATTTGACTCTTTAACGTTTCTAGGTGAGTGGTCCTGGGAAGTATTAGAAAGGCAATGAGCGTGAGCTTGAGTTAAAACCCAGAAGTAGAGTTTGCTTGTGGTCTCTGTTTCCTTTCCTGCCTCCAGGTTTCTGCCTTGCTTTGCCCAGTGATAAACTAAAGCTATAAACCAGATGAACTCCTTTCACCCCAAGTTGATTTTGGTAACAGCAACAAGAAGCAACCTAGAACATATACTTTACAAAAATGCACAATTTCATAACTTAGCAAACGCGCAACAGCATCAAGTCGGAGTATAAACTCTGAGAAAGTAGCCCTGCAGGATAGACTTCTGCAATCACTTGAAGCCAAACTGGAAATCGCAGTCACACTGTGATTTAGCATTTAATAGCAGTGCCTTGTGACACATGACTAATTATTTTCCTTCTCTATAACAGTTGCCTAACCCCCTCACAGAGGTTTTTCCTTTACAGAAGACAAGGAGGTGGATTCCTACAAACAATATAGAAAGAGACTCGAAACAACAGAATAACTCAAGAAACCCGTTAGCTCACAGTGGGGAAGAGTGAACAGCAAGGACAACAGCAGCACAAGAGCTCTGCTGATTGTTTTTCCATTAGTAGCAGCCACAGCACCTTCAATAAACCTTATTAGAGCCAAGGGACTTGAAGGGCAGCCAGTAAAACGTGGTATTTTCATGGTAAAGCCAATACTTTAATGGTTGTACTTTTGCAGTTTATTATTTTATTGATCTCTAAGGAAAATCCTCAGCAAGAAGTAATGTTTTCTTATGGTATCAGAGTATGGAAAATGGACAATCGCCAAGGACTCTAAGCAAAAATAAGAGGTCCCAGTTTCCCCTAGGCATATTGTTCCAGGTTGCATGCATTGATTCTTTGTCCAAAAAGACACTATTATATGATACAGCAAGAGAATCCTCAAAGATTTATATGTTTGGGATTCTTTAAAATCCCCAGAAAGAAAACTGGAAAAAAAAACTATCAATGTCTTTTTGTTCATTTTCAGTGAAAATACAGCATTAAGACAAAAAAGACTTTTGGGTTGTGTTGTTTCTGTACAAAGTGAACTGTCCAACAGCACCCTGTACCCCCGCTCTCCCTGTTGTCTTCCTACCTCATAGTACAGTATGTCTAGGATCCTTGGCTATGCAAGTAAATAATAAAACACTTTTGCCATTAGGAGTAAAATCTTGTCCAATAAGGATAAGAAAACAGCTTTAAACTTGTTTAGACTATACTTGTTATGATTTTATAATAAAAAAATTGATTATAATAAACAGTTTGTCATATTTTTTCAACTAATTTCCCCTAATCAACACTGGTAATACATAATGGCTAATGCAGCATCCCTAGTGTGAGTCATTTGCACTGAATTCCAACTCTGTCTTGTCTCTTTGTCTTTTTCTTCTCCATCGGCAAGATTCAAGGATACATTCATGAACAAACCCACAGAAACTCATTATGTACATTGAGTTTCAAAACTTCAAGATAGTAGACTATACAAACACAGGAACCATAAACCTTCAGTCATAGCAGGGGGAGGAAAAGGTAGTTGTGTCTGGAGTTGAAACTTGTGTATTTATTCCTGCTATTTAACTGCCTTTTTTCCTTAGGCTTTGGAAAATTGCCACAGATATTTAATGTAATATACCTAAGGACTTTTCCCTAAAATTTCTTGACTGTCTCAACCCTAAAGGATTTTTCTTTCATCCATGTTCAACCATCAGCTAACAATATTGAACATATGGCCTTGTCATCACCCCCACAAAAACTCCTGACTTCTCAGTTTGGAGACTTAGCTTCTGAGAAGCTATCTCAGTCATGGCTTACTTTACTAAGTATTTGTATCTTAGCAATTCTTCACCTTCAATTGTGGCAAAGGGAAAGAAAGGTTTTAATTCAGCTGGCAATGATTTACAAGTTAGAACAAAATGCCATAATGAGATAAATGTTCATATTTTTAATGTGAATATTACATTGATTTTAATTAAATTATTTAATAGCTAGTTGACAGTTTTTTATAATACATTTATTTTATTACACATGTATAAAACAAACTACATACAGCAGGGAGACCCCTGTGACAATCATGAATAATGTGTTCTATACATGTTACACTCTTAGTGAATTGGCCACCTGCATTCATCCCGTTTGAAGTAAGTGTCTTTCCTGTCTTGTTGGGACTAAATTTCCAAATGAAATTCAACATCTATCCTATCTCAACTCTAATAGCTTAACTTCTTTATCTTGATCTAAAATGATCTTATCCTCTAACCACCTAAACTTGGTTGTAAAACTATACTATCTTGTCTCCGATGCCCCTCAGAGACTTGAGAAGAAATAAAGCTTAAATTCCTTAGTGAACCATCATTGTGGGGTAGCAGCTTCCAAAATGTACAGATTGATTTAAGATGGTTTACTTCCTTACCAGTCGCTCAATACACTATATAACGTTGGAGCCTCGTCTTCACCTTTCTGGCCTAATATCTCTGCCAGACTTGTTCGCAGGGCAGGAACCATTGAGGCTTTACTTACCCTGACTTGGCAGAGTGTGGCCATCAACTCTGCCTGCATCTAAGTTGCCGATTTTTAGGCAGATTCTGTTTGTGGCAGGAACGAGGACATTTTGTCCAGTGGCTGGTTTGCTACCTATGAATCCATGTCTATAAGTAGGCTCTTTGATGCTCATCATCTTCTTTGAGGTCGGCTGCTCAAAGAAAATGTTCATATTTTGTTATAAAATATTTGATCTCCAGTTGGACAAGTAATAAAAGTGAAGTATGAAGAGTTCAAGGGTGGAACTGGGAATCTTTCATTGTGCTTCAAAGGCAGTCACCTTGTCAATAGGAGAGAACAACTCATTTCTTCATCCTTAATATGTGGCATATGCTCTACTAACTGTAGTGGTCATTACGAAACATGGACTGTAGGGCTTGCTGCCAGCCTTACTTTACAAAGTGGGAACATGTCATGTTAAATAGAACTAGGAAATGGTGAGCTTAGGTTTAATCCAGGTCTGCTAGTCACCAGATCATTCCTCCTCTTCCCGCCCATGGAAGGATTTTGTAATGTACAGAAAGTTATCATCATAGCATTTGACATATAGAAGCATGAAATATATCTTGATTTTTAAATTCTGTAATAAGATTCTCTGGAAAACATAAATTGTTCCATTAAGTTAATATGTCAGTTATTAATTTAGTTTTGGTCTCCAGAACCACCTTTCCCTTTCTCCTTTAATGCAGTGAACAATAGTAACTTCTTCATCACATTTATGATGCTAAGATTCCTATCATAAAGCACCAAGAAGGGGCCTCTCTTGGTCAGTTCTCTAGATCTAAGGACATCTTATAGATTAAACTCCAGGAATGTACATAGGATGTGTGGTCTGCAGGTGAAATCATAGACTTGATATTGCTTCTTGAAAACCCCACTGGCCCTCTTTAAAGTAGACAAGTATTGCTCCTAGCTTCCTGTTCATAGAGTCTGTGATGTCCACTCCAGGTATAGTGCCTACAGGATCTGTGGCCTCAATGATCCTGTGAACTCCTCTGCCATGAAATCTGATAGTACTACTTGGGGAAATAGTCTCATGTTTCAAACCTGCCCTGCCTTGTTGACGATTCCTCCGCCGTAAGTATTTGCTACAGTTCCTTTGTAACTTATAGCCACTCACTCTAATTCATAAGAGTCACTATAGCTTACAGTTTCAGTAAAATCTTCTCTACAGATCAACAGTATCATGATCTTTTGATTAGCTCTAAATTGACAGATAACAACCAGTAGCGCATAATGTATATGAAGAAATTCTAACAGTTCCATTTCTTTAAGTATCATTTTCTCTACCCCAGAGATAAAAATACACTTATATTTGTGTGTTTGTTTGCTGTTTAGGAAATACAGAGTGAAAATTCACTTTAGCACAAAGTTTCAATGGAATAATACTTATGAAGTAACTAAATCCAGAAGAGGAGTCACTATGAAGCCGAAATGCTTACTTCTCCCGATGTTTGAATAGCAATAATAAAGATTTTTCCTTATATTTTAAAGCACAAAAATGAAGGCTGAATATTTCCTTCAACACATATAGGATGATATTGTTTACCATTGCTGGATGATTAGAATATCAAATGGAAAATATTCTCTCAGCTCTTTCCAAGAAGTGCAAACCTGGATAATAACTTATCACAGTAGCAGGGAATTTAATTCTGGTTTGTTAAGGGTAGAAACAGAAATAAGAGACATAAACTTGATTCAGTGATCCAAAGGGAAAGTTGTTCTTTTGGCTAATTTTATGTCTGAACTTGCTCATTAAGGGTTGCCCAGCTAGGCAGTCAAATGTACTTTTTATGTGTTTCTGGAAGACATGGAAAATTGAAAAGAGAAGATAGTCCTTACCTGTATAGGCAAGAATCATCCAATTTGTATAAAGACCAAGTATAAGAAAGCAAAATAGGCAGGGCACACTGACTGTCACTGATAGAACTAAGATATCTTTTGCAGATACCTCTGCTACTGGGATTACATGTTTTCTTTCTTTTCCTCTCTTTATCTCTCACATTTTTTTAGAACTCAAGGTACAAGGTCATAAGATACTGTCCCTTTTACTATCAGCAGTAACAACTACAGTATGTCTGGGATTGTTTGCAGAAGCCCTTAATGGCACACTACTGAAGCCCAGTGGCATCTATAAAATTGAATGAGCACTTGAGAAGTGTACGCATTTTTAAGGCACTATGAATAATCATAGTGATCTATAAATCTATTGGAAGCAGAAACGCTGTGAATGTAGAAATATCCTACTAATTATCTTCCCCCCATTTATGTGGTAATGAATACATGAAGAAAAAATTTTGTGTGAACCAGCAAGAAACTCTAAGACATGAAGAAGTTTGAACATATGAAGAAAAGGAAAATATTAGAAGGAGAAAAACTTACAAATAACATCCATCCTCAGTCATGTCTGTATGTCTAAAGTGAGAGGAGGGAGCAGTAAGATTTTTAATATCCTCAGTGTAAAATAAATAAGTCTTTGAAAGACAACCCCACTTGAAGAAAAATTATAGAATATTTCTTTCCAGTTCTCATTATGACTTGCTTTTAAGTTTCTAAAGATAAATCTACTTAAGTAGGGCTGCGTGCCCCTTTCATTCCCTCTCCCTCACTAACAACACCCACTTCTTCATCAAAAGGATAGTGTTTCATTTACTGAGTTCTGATTTTTATCTTCTAATGCAAACTACTGAAGGAACTGCCAAGATAACATAGAGGTCCATAATGTGCTGAGCCTTTGCATCTGACATTTTCCCAAACCATTAAGTCAAATATGTCATGCTATTGACATATTTGAGGAATATGATTCTCTACTTAAAGTGACATTCAAAGCTAATAACCCAGCACAGCATCATGTTGGAGTTGATCTTCATTTGTTCTTTATGAAAAGAAATAACAAACACATACATATATATACATACATATATATGTAGGTAGGTAGATGATTATGATGATGATGATGATAGGTAGATAGATAGATAGATAGATAGATAGATAGATAGATAGATAGATAGATAGATAGATAGTGCCATTCCAAGAACCAGTCAGTATAATAAGCCATATTCACGGAAAATGTCAAGGGAGGTGTTTATAAAAGAAACTATAACACCTCCTTATAACAGTCAATCTCCTCCTTGTCTGCCCATGAAGTTTGTCCTTAGAAGATAATTCCACAACCCATGACACTATATTTATCTGCCTTTTAATCCAAGAAACCTTAACTTTATCCCCAGGAGCCGTTTTACTTACATTTTCAGGTAAAGCGTAATGGCAATGGGGTGAAAAACTCCACAGAAAACAAATATGTAAAGGTTGAGACAATATTTTTCTGGAATGTAGAGTCAGAATAGGAATATTTTAGCTGTCCAAATACCTGGTGAGCCTCTGCTTTCTCCCGAAAGGCATAACCTTTCTTGTGACCCATGTAAAGGTGAAGAACTGCAGCTGCTGTGAGATCATCCCAGGGGCATCTGAATGGAAGCTCACCCTGGGAAAACTGCAGGGAAGCATGCCAAACCCAAATCTGTACTATCTCTGTGCTTTTCAATAACCTGCAGAGCTACATGCAATTACTTGATGATATGTGGCTACTCAAAGGTATGGGGCATATTTGTACCTTGAGAAAGCCCAGATGAGAGGTTTCACAAGCCATGTCATCATAAGGTGAGAATTTTAGCTCTCTGAACTCGATTTAAATTTTTGAATTGAAACTGGGGAAGATTTAGGGCAGGAACAAAGGAGATGTGTCTATTCTGATCCACCACCCTAACTCATGTGCCGATGAGTCATTGAGCATGTGGGGATGGTGGGTAATTCAGTCCGTTAGAGTCATCTGTGTTGTTCTTGGAATAAAAATGCCTACAGACTTTATCTTGCCAAAGAGGGAAACAAATCTGTTTCTGTCAAAAAACAAAACCCATATGTACTGTAGCATCAAACATTCAAACCTCTACATCAGTGCCTTTTCAGAGTCCAGCCTCTTTATATATACTGGGTGTAATTTGGTGTTTATTTACAAATTCAAATTTAGACATGGTCTTCCATTGCTTGTGCCCTTTTTGACATATAAGAATTTCACTTTCATTAAGTAAATAATTTTGGCGTGTTTAAAGACTCTTACATTTATGCACTTGACTAAGCATTACTGAACTTCTAAGCTGAAGAGGTGACCATCTATCAGGACAAAAACTGTCACTGACTACAATAGCGTTGTGGCCATTCAACACTAGTTCCGAATGTCCCTGGAGTATTTCCTACAGAGAATATGAACATCTAATATTTGAATTCACATGGTAGCCTTTGATACAGCCACCCCACTGTGCTAGAATTTTACTCTATTTGACACTAAACTACTAGCTAAGAGAATGCGGAGCAGGGAAATCTACTTGGGTTGGTCAAAAGGGGTGGTATAGAATAAGGCTAAGTGGTCATCCTATTTGTGAGAAAGAAGCAATAAAAAAAGAAATTAAACACTCAGGAAAGGAGGAAGGTTATATATAGAAAAAAAAAAAAAAGCACTGAGTCCGTAAGGCTCTTCTCTATAACTAGACACGGAACTATCACCTGATTCTTATCCTAACAACAGACTGCATGCTGAAAAGTATTTTCATTTTAGGTCCATTCTAAAGAGATTTGCATAAGCTAAAACCACTCAAATAAACACTTAAAAAACTCCCCCCCCCTCTCTCTCTCTCTCTCTCTCTCTCTCTCTCTCTTTGTGTGTGTGTGGGGGGGGGGAGTGCTGAGTGTACAGTTCTATCCCAGGTGCTGTTTCCAAGAACCAACCACTTTGACTTGTGGGACACAGTGTCTCCATGCTGTCAGGGGCTCACTGTACAGTGCAGGCTGCCTGGCCAATAAGCTCTATGAATTCTCTTGTCCCCACCTTCACAGGGGGTAGGGGGTGCGGTTGAACTCACATCCTCATACGCACAGAAAACACTTATCAACTGATCTATTTCCCAAGCCCCCTCTTTCCAAATTATCTTAAAAGAAAGAGTAAAGCGCAGAATGAGAAAATGGAATGTAAACTTTTAAACATTCTAAACTGTAACACTCTGAGATTTATCTCAAGAAAATAAATTTAAGAGGGTTCATGGCTTTTGTCCTGAAGATATTCACCATGGAATGAACATTAAATACATAATCAATAATATGATTAATGTTACATTTGAAATATTTTAAGAGTTTAAAAAAATCCACATTAAGAGTTAGATTCCAGAGAGGATAATAGGCTAATGAAATAAGAACATTTGCCCAGGGTGAATCAAAGATTAATATATTCTGTGGGAACACCTGGCCTGGTAGCAATAAATATCCTCTCTCTCTCTCTCTCTCTCTCTCTCTCTCTCTCTCTCTCTCTCTC
>OU015751.1:44254382-44275160 GCA_907169655.1 Acomys percivali
CTCTCTCTCTCTCTCTCTCTCTCTCTCTCTCTCTCTCTCTCTCTCTCCACCCCCGTGTGTGTGTGTGTGTGTGTGTGTGTGTGTGTGTGTGTGTGTGTGTATTTTCAAGGGAAGTCTTTGGATCTTAAAAAACAACGTAACAATTATATCGCCAGCATTTAAAAACCATATCTCATTCCTTCTTAGATTCCTTTATACCTAGAATTCACAGCTATTTATCTCCTCTTCTTAGTTTTGTCATCTTTGTGATCTTGAGGTTATTATGCTGTACACCACTGACCTTAACAATAGACGATAATTAGGCTTTGCCAATAAGGGATACTGGAAGGAGTCTGCAAGTGTGGAGAGAGACTTCTAAGGATAATTTCGGTGTCTAATGTCTATCAGGAGCGCCTTAGTCATCCTCTCCAGCCAGCAGCAGTAGTTTGTCCAATGACTGCACGTGACTCCATTTTGGTGTTCTGAAATCCTGTGGGACCACATTCGCCATGTGGTCAGTACCAGCTGAACATCACTCCTGCTTGGAAGCCTGGGTACAACAACACAGGGCATCTTCTCAGAGGCCAAAGAGCCCCACATCAAACAATCAGGGACATGTACCATGTGTCTAAATGTCTACTGAGAATGCCTGATCCTTTTACTTGACAATGTGATGTTGTCATCTACAAATGTGTTGAGCCACATGCCTAGCTTTCTTGGACCACAGATTTGGATTTGCCTAGTAGACTCTACTATAGCTGAATCCATTCCCTCAGCAAACCCTTCCCACCATGCCAGTGTCTGGCTGTCCAGATCTTATTCAGACTTATTTATATTGGTACAAACCAAGTTCACATAAACTTTCCTAATAGAGAAACTCAAGAAAATTAAAGGCTTAGCTTTTGATACAAAGATAAAATATTTTATTACAACATTACATAAAAATAAATATACTGCATATATAGGGATGATAAGGCTCTAAATAATGTATATGGTTATATACTGGTTTATTAAAAACACAGGTGATAATAAGAACCTTAACATCATGAAACTGAAACTCAAGAATATATCAATATATTATTGATAAAATATTACATGGTGCTGCTTCAGTAGCTTCCTAAGCAGTCAATCAATATATATGTTTATTCAGCATAATGGACAATGTTTTAAATTCAAGTCAAGCTATCTTTATAATGTGCTTTTTATTACATTAACATTCCTGAGAAAAAACAATTAAGATGAAAACATTTGTGTTGCATAATTGATGCTTTACGTGTATCTATGAACGTTGTGCAATTAGACCCAAGGGGGCCCATTAATGATTCACCACCATCTGCTACACATAACTACATACTGCTAAGGCTTTGAATTTTGTTGCGTAAAGTGGCAAGCATAATGCTGATTTTCGTATGTTTGTATCTTCTATAGACAATAAGCACTTCACAATCTCAGAGCACCTGAGGCTACATGCAAGTATGAAGGGAGTGATGTTGGGTTAAAACTGACCCCATTCTTTTATGAATACAACAAAAGCAATTTGGGTGTTTTTCTGGAGAGAATTATGCAACAAAATTTTAATCTTACAAAAACATAAGGTTAATTTTTCAGGTGGTCCTTAAAAATAATTTGATTGTTCTTCCCCCACAAAAAAAGAGACATGACATTTCTACCTTCAATACTTTAAGGAAAGATATATTCCCTTCCCTCCTCTACTTTCCTAATTTTTTAACATTCTATACAACCAGGATAAATGACTATAATCTGATGACATAGGTTTGTGTCAAACCTCCACGGATAATTTTTTTCTGATTGACAAATTTGATTTTTAGTCATTTATCTTTTAAAGACAGGCATTATTTTTCAGTTTGCATTATATATATATATATATATATATATATATATATATATATATATATACATCAGCATGTCTTTGTTAGGATTTCTATTGTGCTTATGAAGACATACCCAAAAGTAAATTTGAGAAGAAAATACTGATTTCATCTTACATTTTTCAGGTAACAGACCATCACTGAAGGAAGTCAGGCCAGGAACTCAATGCAGGAACGTGGAGGCAGAAGCTGGTGCAGAGACCACAAAGGAGGGATGTTTACTGGCTTATGCCTCACCATGTTCTCAGCCTACATTCCTGATGTCACACAGGATCACTAGTCCAGGGGTTCCACAGACCACAGTGAGCTGCATCCTTTTTATCAATGGAGGAAATGCACAGCTGCCTTCCCACAAGCCAACCTAGTGGGGCTATTTTCTCAGTTGAGGTGCCTTATTTCAAATTTTCTCTAGCTGTTGTCAAGTTCCATAAAATTAGCCTGCACACAGAACCTTTATAGCCTGAAATTAATCAATTTGAAAAACAGTGAACTGACTACAGATTATTCTGTATCTCTCTGCTTGGCACAGGGATCTATAAGTTCTTAAACATTATTTAATATAAATGTTTGAATAGGAGTAGGTGTCTTAAGGCAATGAATAATACAGTAAACTAGAAATATGGGCATATGTAACAAAGAAAAACACAAGAGAACAATTCCTCTATTAGAACTGACTTTTAAATTTACCTCAATATATTGAGTATATATTCATGCTAACCTCATGACATATTTTAGTTACAAAGGGACCTCCAAAATAAAATATTTCTTATGATTTCCTAAAATTATAATTTTGTTTTATATTTTGAGCTAAATAATAGAAAATATTGTCCAAATTTATTTTCTCATAAAGGGCTGCTCAGCCACATGCAAGAAGCCTATAGAAAAGAAATCCTTCAGAACATACTATCAGGACAAAGAATGGGTATTAAATGTTGAAAGAGAGAAACATCAACACACTGATATAGGTAGACCCATGAGGATTGAATCCTATGATCTGATAGAAACATTTAATGCTAGAATGTTTTGGAAAAATATATTCTATGTTCTAAAAATCCACATAAGCCAATCAAGACTATTATGCCCAGTGAAACTACCTATTAAGACTGAAGAGCAATTCAAAACATTCCATAATTAAATCAGACTAAAAGAATTTGTGGCCACCAAGCCAGCTATACATGAGGTTATGGAAATAAATATTATAGAGTGATGAGGATAAGCACATCAAAGACACCATAGCAATAGAATTAAATATGCCAAGATTCTTAATTTAAATGAACCTAAGAAAATATTACAAAAATCACCAAATGACAGACATTAATGTGCACCTTTCAATAAGTATCCTTACTATTAACTCTCTCAATCCCTCAATGAAAAAATACAAGCTGAAAAACCACTGGATAGAAGGATCCATCTTTCTGCTCTCTCTAAAAAGCACACCTTACACATCACCAAGTATAAAAGGATGGAAAGAGGCATTTAAGGCAAAGTTACATAATAACCACACAAATGTACCTTTTCTAAAATCTGACAAAATAAAGACATAAAAATATTTTACTAAATAGTTCCAAAATTATGGCAAAGAGATGTCTAGCCAGGTACAAGAAGCCCACAGAACACCGAAGAAATGAAATTGTCCTTGACATAGTCTGACTCTAACCATGCCCAGACCAAAGTCAGGTACACTTAACTTTATAACAAATCTTATTAGATATCAAACATAGATCAATTCCAATTGAGTGATAATGGATAACTTTAGTACCACACTTTCACCAACAAACAGTCTAGATGAAACATAAACAGAGAAACATTAGAGTAAGTGACATAATGAATTAAGTGATGCTAACAGACACAAAACCTCCAAGAAACACCAAAAGCCCCTAGAGCTGGTAAACATGCTCAATCAACATACATACACGCGCACACGAGTGTGCACACACACACACACACACACACACACACGATGTAATCTCCCTACTTACCAAAGTAAAATAGACTGAAAACAATTAAAGAAATAATCTCATACACAAGAGCCACAAAGAAGAATACCTAAGAATTAACCCAAGCAAGAAAACAAAACATCTCTATATGAAATTTTAAGACAACATAGAGAAAAATGGAGGAAGACAGTAGAATGTGGGAAGACACCATTCTCATGCACTGGAATTATCATACTTGAGAAAGTGATGTCCATACCAAATGTAATTCATATACTCAATGTAATCCCAATGGAAAAAATTCAGTAAAAAATGCATATGGAGGCACTAAAGACCAAAGATGAAAATAGAAATCCTAGGAAAAAAGAATACTTTGGGATTATTTCTTCTTCCCCATAAGACCTGGGCAAACCAGACAAAATTTCACCCCACCAAGGTGAGTTGAGCATAAAATATCACCCTTGGTTTAGAAGCTATTTGAAATTGTTGGAAAAGATCTTCACCAACCCTTCATCTGACAAAGGTCTAGTATCCAAAATATATAAAGAACTCAAGAAATTAAACACTATCAAACCAAATAACCCAATAGAAAAATGGGGCTCAGAACTAAACAGAATTCTCAATAGAGGAACATCAAATGGTGGAGAAACACTTAAAGAAATGCTCGACCTCCTTAGTCATCAGAGAAATGCAAATCAAAACGACACTGAGATTCCATCTTACACCCATCAGAATGGCTAAGATCAATAATTCAACTGACACCACATGCTGGCGAGGATGTGGAGAGAGAAGAACACTCCTTCATTGCTGGTGGGAATGCAAACTAGTACAACCACTTTGGAAATCTATCTGGCGCTTTCTCAGAAAAATGGGAATAGGGCTTCCTCAAGACCCAGCTATTCCACTCCTTGGAATATACCCAGAAGATGCACTACCACACAACAGGGACATATGCTCAACCATGTTCATAGCTGCCTTATTCATAATAGCCAGAACATGGAAACAACCTACGTGTCCATCAGTAGAAGAATGGATAAAGAAACTGTGGTATATTTACACTATGGAATACTACTCAGCTATTAAAAACAAGGAATTTCCGAAATTTGTGGACAAATGGATCGATCTAGAAATTATCATAATGAGTGAGTTCACCCAGAAGCAAAAAGAGTCAAATGGTATATACTCACTTATATCGAGACACTAGTCCAAGGGGTACGCCCCCATGATAAACTTTACCTACCAAGAAAGTGGGTCAGAGGGGAGAAAATCCTAGTGAGACTTTAGGGGTGAGAAGCCGGGAAGAATGAGGAAATAGAGGGATCCAGTGGGTCCTGGAAAAATACAGGCGGGTCTGGGCCCTCTAGTCCTCCTCAAACTATGGAACCAGCCAAGGAAAATATAACAGTAAACTTCGAACCCCTACCCAGTCTAGCCGATGGACAGGACATTCTCCACCGTTAAGTGGAGAAGGGGATCTGACTTTCACACAAACTCTGGTGCCCCATATCGGACCATGTCCCTTGGATGGGGAGGCCTGGTGGCACTCAGAGGAAAGATAATAAGTCACCAAGAAGAGACTTGATTCCCTAGGAGCATATACAGGGGGAGGAGGTCCCCCTCAGTCACAGACATAGGGGAAGGGAGTAGAGGGGGAAACGGGAGGGAGGAAGGAAGGGGAGGATACAAGGGATGGGCTAACAATTGAGATGTAATATGAATAAATTAATAAATAAATTAAAAAAAAGAAAAAAAGAAATAAAGAAATAAAAAAAATAAAAAATAAAATAAAAAGAAATTGTTGGCTGCTGTGAAATAGAGAGGTCCCCACCCAAGAATGTAGCTGCTGATTAGTCTACCATGTTGTAGATGCCTACACATCCAAGAATATTTGTTCTGCACAAACTGGTCTTGATGTGTCGATTTTTTTTATTTTTTTTTTTACTTTTATTGTCTATGATTTACACATCAGGCACAAAATCCCTCTCCTCCCCCCAGTAAAATAAAACAAACAAACAAAAAATCTTGTCACAGAAGCTGTAGTGTATCACACAGTATAGCCTTTTGTCCACATATGTTTACTTTCAAATGCTCATTGCTATGAGTCATGGATCTGGTTGGAGGCCTACATTATCGTAACTGGAGCCTCACTGGGACTGCTGTCGGATATCCCATTGTGGCTGTGTGTCAAGGAGATTCTTAATCTTTGAATCTGCAGGTCTGGCCCCTTAATGTGTTACAGCAGGTCATACATGGGGTAGATGTTGGGGTGAGGTACACTCAGAGCCCTGGATCAGGGCCCACTCCCTATTCCCTCAGGTCAGGGCCCACTCTCCTGTTCCTGTGTCCTCAGGGCAGGGACTGCTTTCCTGTTCTTTTTGTCTTCAGGGCAGAGGCCGCTCTCCTGCTCCCATATCCTCAGGGCAGCGCCAGCTCTCAGGCTCCCATGTCCCCAGGGCTGGCTCACCTGATCCCTTGTCCTAAGGGCCAGCTCTCCTGTTCTTGTGTCCTCAGGGTCAGCTCTCCTGTTCCATGTCCTCATGGCCAGCTCTCCTGCTTCCATTCAATTTGCCAGATTATTGCTGGCCTTCAACGCCTGGATGGCCTTCTACTCCCGTGGGTACTGGATCTTGTGGGCCATCAAGCAGGTGGCAAGTGGAGGCCCCTGAAGTCTTCATTGAGTAGCTCAGAGAAACCATTGATGTTGGCCCAGCTCAGCTTCTTGTCCCAGGGAACTTGTGGCTCTGTTGATTTGTGCCTCTTGAGTCTCTGCTTCCATGTAGTGCTCCATCCACCATGGGCTCCCGGCCTCGGCAATGGCCCTAATATCCACCTCTGCATGATCCAGCTTTCAACACTGAGCATGGCCCTGGTCCATTAGAGGAGGTCTATGAGGCCTGTGGTGTGGACAGTGCAATCCTTGCTAGAGCTCGACTTGAACAGCACCCCCTCCTCGAAGGCCATCTCCTTGGCTCACACTGTGCTGGGCTACAAACTGAAAAGCAGCTGCAGCCGCAGAGGTGGCAGCCCAGGGTCCCTGGGAGTTCACCTGAGCACGGTCCCATGGTCCTGTGGTGGGTGGGCACGGTCTATCCACATGACAGGATTTCTTTCTTTCTGGGAAACACCAGCACTGTGTTTTGGAGCTCTCACTATGGCCCTTTGGTGCTGTGCAGTCACTGCTATTCCGTGGATCAGACACAGTGTGTGATTGGCTCCATCTTGGATGCAATGTGTTGATTTTTTAAGATAATTATTCTCTTCTCATTCAATACATCTGAGACCAGTTTCCTCTCCCTCCAGTCCTTCCAGTACCCAACCCCCTTCTCCAGATACACCCCTCCTCTATTTCCCTTGACAAAACAGAAGGCCTCCCATGGATATCAACTGAAAAGGGCATAACAGGATACAATAATACTAGGTGCAAAAGGACACAAAGTTGGGTGGATAGGAAAGAGCAGTGGTTCTGGGAATAGTTGGGAGAGGAGACGAGCTTAATAAGAGCACATTGTAAAACTAAACCATCTGGTTTTCAACTCCATTAGAGACTTGAGAAGAAATAAAATTAATTACATGAGTAAACAGGAAGTGCAGGTTAGCAGCTTCCAAAGTGAAAAAAAAAAAATGACAAAGACAGATTGCTGCCTGAACAATCACCCAAAACTCTCTTCGTTGGAGCATAGCCTTCAGCCTTCCAGCCCAGTATATCTGGCAGGCATATTTGTGAGGCAGGAACTGTTGAGGACTTGCTCACCCTGTCTTAGCAGCATTCAATCATTGACTCTGCCTGCACCCAAGCTTGTCTATTTTGGGGCAGATAGTTTAGTTTTACAATTATGCTTAGTTATTTAGGGGTTAAGATGTTTTTAGGTCTAGATTAATGTTTTAAGTTGATAGAGATGAGATATGATAGTTTCTACATTCAGATTTTTAGACTCACCAAGATAGGAAAGATATTCTTTTGAAGGTTGACAAATATAAATAGCCAAAGCACTATAAATGTAACACTAATATAACTCCTGATTTGTTTGTGCTTCTTCACGCTGTATGTGGTTTATTTAATGTATGTGTAACGATATACATGTATTTATAAAAAAAATTTTAAATCTTTAAAAAAATAAAAAAGATTACATTGTGTGGAATTCCCTAAGAACTATAAAGATGTTTGTGAGTGACAACAAACTAACCAATCACATTTATGAATCGATTGGCTTTACACAGGCAATATACCCAGCTCGGCATTCTTAATTTAATCATGTCTACAAAGTGCCTTGTCTCAATAATATATTCACTAGTTCTGAAGATTAAGGGAGTGTATGTCCATGAATACTATTGTAGAGCTCGTGTTAACACTTATCTGGTTTATTTAAATATTGGTGCTTATATACAGTTTATTGCAGTTGTCACTCTTTCCAACAAGTGAAAACTGTGTACACTGCATTTCCATCCTTTTTATGTTTCCAGTTCTCTATGCAGGATAGATAACACTAAGCCCCTAGCTTTCTGGTGTCTGTCCCTTCCATCAGATAAGAACTCCAGGATGAGTTTTTCTTAAGCAATTGTTCACAGGCAAAACTGACCATGCTTTCCCCAAACTCTCCCTGATCCCAAAAACGTAACCCCTAATTCACCCTGGTTTCAACTCTCCTTTATGGACTTCTGAGGGATTATAGTGGATTGACACCAGTTCAGATATTTACCTTAGCATAATACTCCGGCTTATCTGGATTTTATCTGTAAAATGTAGAGAGTGTTGTGCATTTTATCATATAGTTGGTGGATTAAAGAGACAAGAAAGACATATCTGATTTGTAGTGGATATTTCACTGATATGAATATCCTCACACCTCTTCATTTTTATCCATTTTCAGAGAATAAGGATGGAAAAAATAAATCTCAATCTTTCCTTGTCCACCCAGTCTGGTACATTTTTAATAAGCAGATAATGTGATGATGGTAATTTCAGTGAAGACAAATCTGCAATGTGTGGATTATGTGTTTCTAACTCTATATGTGTTAATAGAAGTTTTATATCACAGAGTAAAGTCAAAAGCACAGGCTGTATTCTTTCATATGGTAATCAAGAACATAAATGAATATGTGCATTTTAACATTTTCATAACAGAAGTATTAATATAGGAGACTTTGAAATACTTTATTTTCCAAAGACCATTTGATAAAAAGTTAATATAGACAAAACATTTTCTTAAACACTGAACAGCTAATATTTCTTATCCTATTATATAATAAAGACAAGAATTATGATGTAAAATTATTGTTTTCAGAGTGTCCTGGTTAGTCCCTCCAGTTATTTGAGTCCCTTACTGTTCACTGCTCTGTATCAGTAAATATTCATTAATAACTCAACAGAAACAGGGTGCTTTTTCTCTATTTCTTCCATACCACAGAGAATGTGAGAGAATGAAATTGATACTTTCAGATTTATTCAGAGTGGCCTATGCCTCTCTCCTTATTTTCAACTTACTTTGATGACATACCCCACCATAACCCTATTCTTTTATTTGACACTGATGGAAAATGAATGCAGTGTATTCCACAGATATGAATTCCATAAAACTCTTCCCTAAACACCTAGGAGGAAGTTACATCTGTGTATCAGTGAGTTGAAGGCTAGCCTAGTCTACATAGGGAGTTCCAAACAGTTGGAGCTACATATAGAGACCTTGTCTCAAAAACCAAAAACTTTGTCCTAAGGGTATATCACATTTGTTCCATGTGACAGCCACACCTAAACACACAATACTTCAAAAGCTTTCCTGAGAAACCAACTAGGATCTCTCCAAGCAGAACCCAACCAGCCAATGTTATGATATAATCCAGAAGCTTTGGAGAGAAGAGCTTTATGGGCTGAAAGATCGACAGGGTTTAGGTGTGACCAGAACACTCCTGGGAGTCAGATTTGGTTAGTAGTTTATTTGAAGAAGTGACACCAACAGACTATGTTCTTCATTGTTGTAGGGCAGCGCATGTATCTAGCTGTGCTATGAGCATACAACCATGTATGTATGAACAGGAGAACTGTTTCTCCTCCGTTCACTATGTGTTTGCAAATAAAACTCCAAGGAAAATTGAGTGAAATTCTGGTACTGCCTGAGGGAGCAATAAAAAGCATATTATGTGTACTAAGGCTAATGTATTGAAGTTTGAAATCTTTGTCTTAGGAAATCAATGTTTGGGTACATACACATTATTTTATTAGTATGTGTTGCCACAGTAGCAATGTCGTAATGTTACATAATAAACTGAAGAGATATGGTTCCTCTAAGGCTTTGTTTCCTCTTCATATTTCATATGGTGTAACTAAGTATCACCAAAACAGTTTTCTGCTCCCAAAGAAAGTATTCCAGATTGCCTAATAATCTATTAATTTTTTTCAGTTTTATGCATAAAACATGTTTCTTTCATTTGTCTACAAACCAACTTAGTTGGCGCAAAATTGCCTGCTCATCCTCTGGATAAATCTTCTCATTCCTTTCACAAGGTCTTTGGATGGTTCACTGTATTTTCGAAGGGCTGTTCTGGTCTGTGCTGCACCTATGAGATTTTTCAAGCTGCCTGTCTGGGTCTTGAATCTTCCACTAGTATGTAGCTGCCAGAAATCAAGGACAAATCTCAATAAAGAGTTAACTTTGGCTGTGTCTTCACTGTTGTGTGATTTATTCATTGGTCTTCTTTTGTAATATTATTTTAACCCTTCCTTTCCCATATACTTTACCTTAGCCCACCTATCTTACCTTGTGTAAAATATTACCATACTTCAGAGTTTACTCGCTTAATGTGCTTATATTACTTTTATTTGACATTCATTAAGCATACATATTAGTATAATTCAGTGTGATATTGTGATACTTCAACATGTACATAGAACAGGTACGAATTGCGCTGCAGTAATAATGAGCACACAGGTTTCTTTTGGTATGTAGATTTCTTTTTCCTTGTGAAAATTCTTAGACATGACAAATCAATAACAGTTCAAACAATTAAATCAATTAAAATTGGGTGAATAATTTGAGTTCATATTTGTCAAAAGAAAACTTACAAGAAGACAACAAATGTAGATAAAAATCCTTACTAGGTATCAGGAAAGTCAAGTCATGATGATAATGAGATATTTCACTCAAGTGAGAATGGTGATTATGATGGATAAAAATAGTTAAGGGAAAAGGGAACCATCTACACTGTTAATATGAATGAAACTTAGAACAAATATTAGGGAGACCATTATGGAATTTATTAAAAAATTAAAAATATACATTTATCATCTACTTTATATTACTTTATGTATGGGTGTGTCCAGGCATAGCTCTGTGTGTGTGTGTGTGTGTGTGTGTGTGTGTGTGCATGTGTGTGTGTGTAGGCCAGAGGTCAATGTTGAGATCTTTAATCACTATTCCCCTTATTTTTGAGACAGTCTTCAGCTGGTCTGAGGAACGGACAATTTGTTTAGGGTCCCTGGCCAGCAATTTCAAGGTTTCCTCCTCCACAGTGCTGGGAGTGCAAGAGTATATTTCTGCATTTTGCTTTTATGTGAGTCCTGGGGACACCCTCAGACTTGGAAAAAAACAAAAAACAAAAAACAAAAACAAAAACACATTTACTGTGTGAAACATTTTACCAGGCCTCATAAAGCAGTAAGTTGTTTTTGTTTCTAAACTCACATAAAATTTAACCACTTCTTTCTCAGTGTATCTGTCTAAACCAAAATAATATCATTGATAGTAGGTGAGAATGTTGATATACCTTTTATCTTTCTTTCCATGCTTTATATTCATATTTTAAAAAATGTTTCCATGAATATGGATTATAAGAAGATTTGACTTTAAGTTCTGGTTAAGAGTGAAATGTGTATTTTCTTAGAGAGAAGCAAAAGGTTTTTTTAAATTCATTTTGACTTTAAGCAGAAACAGAATCAGTAATCTCTGTAGAAAACACTCATGAGGAATACACTCAGCTGATTACAGAGGTTAGCATTATTCTAAGTTCTCCCAACCTAATGGCATAATTCCAGGATGAGTCTGAGTCCCTAACACATAGAAATCCAATGTTTCAGATGAAGTCTGAATCTCACAGGCTTGAGAGTCTCTAACCTTTCAGTTGAACTTTAAAAGAAAAAGAAAAGGACTT
The DNA here is from genome assembly GCA_907169655.1 of Acomys percivali. Lineage (NCBI taxonomy): Eukaryota > Metazoa > Chordata > Mammalia > Rodentia > Muridae > Acomys > Acomys percivali. Next base: position 44,266,327 of record OU015751.1, read on the forward strand.
GTCACTAGTGAAAGGCAGACAGACTTTTCAATTTATTTCAAATATTCAGATAAAGAAATGACCAGAAAGCATCTACCATACTCAGTCTACCCATTGCAATCATGTTAGTACCTCTCAAAAATCATATCTAAATAATCGGATGAATTTTCTTTAACCTTTGAACAAACTGAATAAAAAAAAATAGTCATCATAATGCAATCCCTTTCTACTTCAGAGTAGCAGCAAGAAATAAAAAAAGAAAAAAAGAAAGGAAAGAAAGAAATAAAAAGGGTGGACGGGAGAAAAGGAAGAAAGAAAGAAAGAAAGAAAGAAAGAAAGAAAGAAAGAAGGGAAGGAAGAGGAAGGAAGAGGAAGGACAGGAGAAAGACAAGGAGGGGAGAAGAGATATACAGAAAAAGGGGGAAAATAAAGAGGAGAGAGGTGGAGGGAGGGAGAGAAAGAGAAAGAGAGAGAGAGAGAGCTTGTCCCAATAATCAATTCTTATACTCATCATCCCTCTCAGCCTTCAACTTTGCTCTGGGAGTCAATAATGGAAGCCAATTAATTTCAAACTGAGTATAATAACTGTCTCCTATACTTGCTGTATCACCTCTAATCTTTTAAGTATATTTCACAATGTTATATTGGCAACATCTTAGTACTGGAAATGCTGGGGACTTAGAATACTTTCTGAGACCCACTTACTTTTGAATTCTCTGCTTCCAAGGTGGGAAACAAGGAAAAGGAAAATTTATCTGGAGGCTGCTGCAATGCCCTCATGAACTCCTATTTCCATACCCTCATTTATGGTAAGAATAACTTAATGATGGAATAAGATTCTCCTGTGGGAAAGAGAAGTAACTCAGGAGGAAAAGGCCTGCTCATAACATACTGTTATTTACCTGTTCCACAGCAGTACCATTGCAAAGAAATTCCAAGCATCTTTTCAGATACCTCGGTTTCTAATCATCACGATTAGCAACATAGTCCTGCTTTGAATTAATGAGCATTTTTCAGGTAGCATATGAGTTTTTGGCCTGGTAATTACTATTCTACGACATACACTTATTATTTTCGTATATTACTCTATTTATTAATATAGATATCATGATCAGAAAATAATAACAATCATCATATACTAAAGGCTTAATGTCCTTATTCTAATGGTAGCAGGTTCTCCACAGCGTCACTCAATAAACACCCAATATACCTTCAATTCTAAATACACACCTAATAATTTTTTATTTTTAATATAAATTTTAAAGATCTTTTACATATACAACTAGAACTTGAAAAATGATGCTCCTTTTGAACAAAATATTTACACAAAAAGACTTTTATTTTTCTTTTCATTTTATTTTTACATATACATTGATATTATTACACATATATACAATAAAGTACCTATAGCAAGAAGAACTACAAAACAATCAGGACTTATAGAAATGTTACATTCATAGTGTTTTGGCTTTTTGTATTTGGCAGCCTTGAAGAAAACATCTTTTCTCTGTTGGTGCCTCTAAAATTCTGAATGTAAACCAATAGCTATTATATCTCATCATTATCAACTTAAAACTGCTAACCTGCACTCCTTGTATACTCAGGCAATTAATTTTATTCCTTCTCAAGTCTCTGATGCGGTTGAAGACAAGATAGTTTAGTTTTACAATTAAGCTTAGTTGCTTAGGGATTAAGATGTCTTTAGTTGTAGATAGATGTTTTAAGTTGATAATGACAAAAGGAAATTTTATAAAGAGTTTAAAAGACACAAAAATTCACTAGAGACTGGACCCATATTTGTCACCTTGCACAAAACTCAAATCCAAGTGGATTAAAGACCTCAACATAAAACCAGAGACACTAAGTCACTTAGAAGAAAAAGTGGGGAAGAGCCTGGAACACATTGGCACAGGAGACAACTTCCTGAACAGAACACCAACAGCCCAGGCCTTAATGTAAACAATTAATAAATGGGACCTCATGAGGCTGAGAAGCTTCTGTAAGGCTAGAGACACGGTCAAGAGAACAAAGCGACAGCCTACAGACTGGGAAAAGATCTTCACCAACCCTACATCTGACAAAGGTCTAATATCCAAAATATATAAAGAACTCAAGAAATTAAACACCACCAAACCAAATAACCCAATTGAGAAAGATCCAGAGGGTCCTAGAAACCTACAAGTAGAACACTATGATAGGCAGATTTGGGCCCAGGGGTCCCACTCAAACTAAGGCACCAGCCAAGGACAATACAGGCGGTAAACATTAAACCCCTACCCAGATCTAGCCTGTAGACAGAACATTCTCCACAGTTGAGTGGAGAGTCGGTTATGACTTTCACCTGAACTCTGGTGCCTCATATTTGACCATATCCCCTGGAGGGGGAGACCTGGTGGCACTCAGAGGAAGGATAGCAGATTACCAAGAAGAGACTTGATACCCTATGAGCAAATACAGGGGGAAGAAATCCCCCCTCAAAAAACAATCATAGGGGAAGGGAATAAGGCGAAAATGGGAAGGAGGGAAGAATGGGAGGATACTAGGGATGGGATAACCATTGAGATGTAACAAGAATAAATTAATAACAAATAAAAAAAACAATGTCAAATTAAGAGGTAAGTGTCTCCAAGAAAACTGACTAACATTGCATAGTGGGAAGTAACAGAAATTATGAGAAAATGAAAATGTAGACTGAGACACAGAAATAATTTTAAAATTTCTCATTTTAAAGTAAAAAAGAACAAAGTAGAAAAGACTTTGAGACACATGCAGGCTGACAATTGGCAGTATCCCATTTTATATAACAAAACTAACAAAACTTCTGGATATTGTTGAATTAATAATGACTAACTAGGCAACAGAGTCAGAGAAGGTTTAGGAGTTGTGTATCCCAAGCTTGAATTCTTGTCAGGTGAATTCAGAACAAGAACTGTCAGGAGGACCTTTGATGAAAAGCAAGAAGTATTTAGAAGTTACTACAAATTTTAGTATTACATTACAAAACTCTGCCACCAAAGGACGATAATATACCAATCGTTGGGACCATAAGTTGTGGCAAATTTATCAGTATGGTCTAATAATGTTTATTACCAGGCCTATAATTATTATTATAGTGGTATTTTCTAACCCATTAGCTATCAGTCAAAACACAGACACCTGTTATATTTTAAAATAGTCTTAGTTAACCTGGGGCAGGGCCGCTATTAATCCCCTAAACTGCTTCCCATACTGGGGCAGGTATCCCATAATATGCCCCAATCCTAGGCCAACTGATTCTAATAATTTCTATCGAGATAACTCACATCTATAATCCCAAGTACTTGCTAATTATTGTCATCTGGTCCAAATCTCCATCCATGCCGGCCATGTGCTTCTCCTCTAATTAACCTATGGCACTGACCCCTTCGTGTTGCTCTTCTCCTCCTGTCCTGTCCCTCCTCCTCCCAAGATTCTTTCTGTCTCCTAAAGCTCAGGAACCTTAGACATACCTATCCCATTTGCCCTTCCCAGGTGTGTTGGCCTTTTATTGGCCAAACAGGTAGGCAAGGTATGGGCACACAGACAGCAAGCAGTAATTAGCATCAAAATACATCAGAGCAACCTCATCTGAGCTCTGCATGTGATGCTACCTTAGAATCTTTTAGTCATATGTCCCAATAAGTGCATCTCTCAGAACCTAAATTTCTTTGTACATAATAAGACTATGTGAATTTATGGTGATTTAGAACTTTATCATCCACTATCAGCATCATATCTAATGATTACATGGTTGCATTTCTATGGAAATCAGTGCGTCATACATCAATGATTCACCCATAGTATAAATAAGGGCCAGACGACCAGGGACTGGTCTCCTAGTAACATCAGAAGACACACCCATAAAGTCTCACCAATATGACTGCTCAAATGTGAATAAAGATGACGCCAACCTCCATGCCATTCCAAACTGGGCAGGAGAAAGCCTACAGGGCCTCAACCGTGCACAAAGAATTTTAGGTAACTGAAGAAAGCTGGGAACAATATGACTGCTCAAATGTGAATAAAGATGACACCAACAGCCATGCCATGCCAAACTGGGCAGGAGAAAGCCTACAGGGCCTCAACCATGCACAAAGAATTTTAGGTAACTGAAGAAAGCTGGGAACAAGAGAGGTGGTCTTCTCCAGGGAACAGTACAGAAGCTGGGTGTCCAGTGAGAAGTGGTAGGCCCTGAAAATATGCACACAAGTAAAATTTTAAGGATACACAAGGATATGCATGAAATAACAATTTGTGAACAAATAGGCCATGAAGTTATTAGAGAGTGGAGTGGGGTATACGTAAGGTTTTGAAAGGAGGAAAATGAATAGAAGTGCTGTAACTGTGTTAAAATCTCAAAAAATAGGGTGCTATACATACCACATATTTTAAATAAATTCAAATTTTAAGTGTTGTATGTGCATTGACATGTGCCTGTGAAGATATATACGGTAGCTTGGTAATAAGATCAAAACCTCAAGCTGTCTGCCTTGACTTTTTGTGGGGGAAGGTATTGTAGAAGTGGTAATAGGAGGGGTTCTCACTGAGCCTGGAGCCCGCTAATTGACAAGTATGCTTGGCCACCAAGTTCTGACTATCCATCTGTTTTAATAATCCCCTTCTGGTCTCACGTGTGCCATGGTTCCAACTGTTTGCTATGATGCTTAACTTTAAGTGGGTGCTGAGGACAAGCTGGGGTCCTCCTGCTTGTGAGCCAAGCATCCCACTAAGCTGCTTCTTGTTGTAGTCTTGGTAGCCTAAGTGGTACATAGTGTTTTTAAAACAAAGAACAATTTTAGGCTGTAGAAAACTCATGGTTTTTTGTAAAGTTACAAAATATATAACCATTTGTGTTATTGGGGATTTCTTGTTGTTTGTTTTTCCTTGTTTCATGGAATAAACAGAGGCCTCTCAGTCTAGGCCCCTGCTCTGCCATGGATCTATGAACCTGAACTTTAGCATTTTAAAAGTGATTCAGACTGGGTGGTGATGGCGCACGCCTTTAATCCCAGCACTCGGGAGGCAGAGTCAGGCAGATCGCTGTGAGTTCGAGGCCAGCCTGGTCTACAAAGTGAGTACAGGACAGCCAAGACTACAAGAGAGATCCTGTCTCGAAAAACCAAAAAACCAAACAAACCAAACAAAGAAAAAAAGTAATTCAATAAAGGCAGAGCATTTCTTATTTATTATTAGAAACATTTGTGTCCCGGTTTACTTTGCAGATTTCCATAATAAAATTAATACATCTTTTCTGATTTTTACCAGCTTGTTTAATATGTTATTGGGGTCTTTGTCATTGTTTTAAGGCTGGTGCATGTATTTACCACTGTGGGGGTCTGGCACATTTATGTGAAAGATACAGTAGATGTTCTGTGAAAAGGAAAGTAAATAGCCATTCAGTGACCCTGGAGAGGAGTGGAACGGGTTATTTTTCAAAGGCCAATTCTTTCTGTGTGTTAAGATGCTTTTGTATTACAAAAAAAGCTTGACTCCCCGGGCTAAGATAAATGCTTAAAATTTAATGCAAAACTTGCAGAGTAATTCAGGTTTATTAAGCTAATCTTGCAGCACCACTACAGATGGCCTGAGAACTGCTGGAGTTTGGCAAAGAAGGCCACACACAGAGTGGCACTCAAACTCCTTGGCACTCTGCAGCTGTGCACTGCACTCTGAGTCCTAATTATGTCCTGGAGGCAACACTATCTAGTTAACAGAAGAAAACTTCAGGGTCAAAGAAAGCCAGACTACATTCTACAGTGTCTTGCTCAGGAGGCAGAAAGGACAACCAATCTGTTTGGTTTTTGCCTAATATTATTACTACTTCTGGATATAAAGTAATGGTTTTTATTTTTTAGAATGAGTAGAAGGACTATTTCTCGAATGTATTTGTGCTGTCTTTCGTCTGAATGAATTGTTTGGCTTGGTGTTGTGTGGAATTTAGGAATGGCTACGAAAGTTGCATTATTATATTTTCATGCATGAATAGTATGAATCTATTCTTTTACAAAATATCTATTGAAATTCTACTTTGTACCAAGAATTATGCTGGTTTTTTTTTTTTTTTTTTTTTTTTTTTTAGCATGCACAAAGCACAAATGGTCCTCAGAGGTTTACTCTGTGCAAAGAACACAAACAAATATGGCTTGCCTTGTTGTTGTTAGTGGATGAAAGAACCAGCAATGGTGGAAGAGATGGAAGATAGAGGAAGAAAGTGAAAACCCACAAAGTGCGATCTTTAGAAGTATCTTAAGGATAGACTAATAAATATAGGCAATGTGTTTGAGAGTATTGCTGTATAACTGAAAGACAAATACTTCTTCAATATAACAAGATAATACAGTGAAACAGTTTCTCTGATGAGAGTTGAGAACTGCATTAATATATGAGTATAAAAATAAGCATTTAGAATGCAGCTTGGCACTATTGTTAGTTATTAAAATAACAGTACTCTGGTGCCTCACATTTGACTATGTCCCCTGGAGGGGGAGACCTAGTGGCACTCAGAGGAAGGACAGCAGGTCACAGAGAAGAGACTTGATACCCTATGAGCATATACAGGGGGAGGTAATCCCTCTCAGGAACAGTCATAGGGGAGGGGAATAAGGGGAAACTGGGAGAGAGGGAAGAATGGGAGGATACAAGGGATGGGATAACCATAGAGATGTAAGAAGAATAAATTAATTTAAAAATAAATAAAATAAAATAATAGAAATGGGTTTTCTCTAAGAATATAAAGCCCACCAAACAAGGGGTTCTTGCTCAGTTTTCTTTATCATACATAAATTCTTTCCTGTGCAGTGAACTTTAAATCCAGTCATAAAGCAGCTGCCTTCCTCTGTAGCATGCATTACCATTATAGCACCAAAGGATGTATCTTGCCAGGACAATTGTTTCTCTTCACTTACAGGTTCACAATAGGCTAAGATAGTCGATGACTTTTCTCCTGTGGCATTATACACAGAATCTCTCTGCACTATGACCGCCAGACATTAAGAAATTTGTGAGCCAGTATCAGCCTGATTTCTTCACGCCCTGTGACACAGATCAATGGTATCTTCAGCAACAGTCTCTTATTACCTGTATCTGAGGAACTGTTAGCAATTGATGACTACAGGGATAGCAGGAGTCAGTGGGGGAGGGGAGTGCTGTGTTGTTCATGCTCTAGTGAAGGACCCTACATACATATACATCCTATGAGCACTCATTGGACTTGACTGTTAAAGAAAAGATAGGGAGTTGACTGTAAGATTTGATGGTGGTAGGGATCTGGGAAAAGTGGGGTAGGTGTCACCAAAATATACTCTCTCTATACATGATGTTTTCAAAGAATAAATTAAAATATATTTTGAAAGGTGAAAAAAGTGTTGCATGTGCCCTTATTTAAAATTTAAAGGTTGACAATCATTACTTTGCCTGTGAGTGTATGAGTTTGTTTAATGATGGCAAAGGCTATGAAAATAGTGTTAATTTGTTCATAGGTTTAGAAAAATATTAGCAATAATATCCATCCTATAGACACATAATATACTAAATAAAATGATCTGGAAAAACTAAAGATTCTATAGATATATACTAGAACCAGCTTGAGGTTATGTGATTTTCTTAAACAGAGGCAACATTCAATAGTTCATAGAAGACACATAGTTGAGTTTCTGTATGTTTAGGACTTATCTATTTGATCACAAAAGGAAGAAAATGAAAGGACAATGTTAGTAAGAAAAGAATTGAAATGAAGAGTACAGACTCTAAACTCTACAGAAATGAATGTGAAATCAGAATTGAACATAATATTAAGGAGAAAGTGATGATTGTGATCCAAAGGTCAGGAGTATGAATTTTTTATTTCCCTCTAAATGTCTTCAGTGTAGTCAGGTGGCCATAAAAAATGCAGACCAAAGTCACTGGGAATGATAGATAAAGGAAGTATAAGACCTTGAACAGAGCACACTAAGTTCAGCCAGAACTAAGGTAGTATGAGCATTGGCCTCAGGCAGAAGCAAAAACTCTGAGGAGAATGAAGCTTCACCCTAAATAACTGAACTCACAGAAAAGCAGGTGAATGCACAAGAGGCAAATTCACAACTTTCGTCCCACTGAATTTTAATGAAAAATTCCTTCTTAGCTGGATATGAACTGGCAAGTCTGCAATCTGTCTTTGCCAATTTTTGAGCTCAGTAGATTACAGCTAGGTGAAAGCCACTTCCATCTCAAACATACGCAGCTTAAGTTGTCTCATAACCTATGACTGTAATTATTGCTTTATTTACCCCTTTATATCATGCTGATGTGGTCCAGAGATTATTCTAGAATCATCCAGGACCTTCCTAAGAACACAACAGAGATGTCAGCTGCTCTCAAATTCTTAATATACCTAGGAGGTAGAATCTAAACATGATGAGGTTCACAGATCTGCCTCTCTCATCTGACTCTTGTGGTTTTGTTTTTGTTTTTTTCTTCCTCTGTTTTCATATTTGTTGCTATTTTATACCCTTTTGTTACCAGAGGGCTAGGATGCCTGGGTGCTTCTAGCTTCTTTGAATTTTATCCAAAGCACTAGAACAAATGTAAATAGATTTGTAAAAGGGCATGGAAACTATTCTCAAAGCAAAGTGATCCTGTAAATCAGAAAGAAATACTTGTAAAGCCAGGCGTGGTGGCACATACCTTTAATCCCAGCACTTGGGAGGCAGAGGCAGGCTTTGCTGTGAGTTTGAGGCCAGCCTGGTCTACAAAGTGAGTCCAGGACAAGCCAAGGCTACACAGAGAGATCCTGTTTCAAAAAGTTAAAAGGAAAGAAAGAAAGAAAGAAAGAAAGAAAGAAAGAAAGAAAGAAAGAA
>OU015751.1:44275170-44299679 GCA_907169655.1 Acomys percivali
GAAAGAAAGAAAGAAAGAAAGAAAGAAAGAAAGAAAGAAAGAAAGAAAGAAAGAAAGACATTGTATCATCAGAGGACTGGAGAGATGGCTCAAGGTTTAAGAGGACTTGCTGCTCTTCCAGTGGACTCAAGTTCAATTCCTTGTTTGTATTCTTCTGACCTCTAGGGGTAAAAAACACACAAATATACACATAAATAAAGGTTTAAAATAAATCTTTAAAAGAAGAGTGGCAGGAGGCCACATGGCTGATAGTACTCAAGAGTCTCAAGTATTATTTGGGGATTATGTTTTGTAAGACCCTAGAGAAGAGGTAGTTTGGTGATTAAGTGGCATAGTTTGGATGATCCTCTACTTTTATTGGCAGATTACATTATATAGCTATTTCTTTACTGGCATAACCCTTTCCATCATATATCTAATTCTAGTCATATGCATGCCCTCTTATGCATAGATATAAGATGGTGAATAAGAGTGTCAACCTAAACGTTCACTTTGAAAACACAGTTTGCTTTATTGATCATGTACCCAGTCAAGTCAGATCAGCCCACTTCCAATAGTTTCAGGATTAGGTTCCAGGATGTATTTGAATAGAACTAGTCCCTTAAGAGTTGCCAAGAAGAGTAACTTATTCCCATTTTTTAAAGCACATATACTGCAACCCAATATAAGTAGATGTCTGAGATTGCTAACTGTTTCCTACCAACAGTTTTCGGAGAGAATGGATATGCATAGCACCTTCACAAAAGTTTCTCAGGAACCCAGAACATTATTAGGAAAAGGATGTGTGCATACCCTAAAGTGAAATGTCAAATTGCTAAGCTATGCCTTATGTTTGCCGGCCTCCCTTTGTGCACAGAGGGCAAAACGCTTAAGATTTGATGCCCAAAAACATGCTATTAAAATGCAGAAGTGTTTACCCAAAACACCTCTGTCGGCTATGAGCTTCAAGCATCTATTTCAAAAATCTGAATGTCATTTATTTTTCTCAAAGTTTATGAAATAAAAATGCTACCACTAGAGCAGCCTGAGAAAGCAGTTTCCCGAGCAAGAGAAGACAACGTAAAAAGATGGAATACTATCAAAGATGTAAGAACCAAAAATTTATATCTAGCATCCAAAAACTATTATATAAAATAAACATCAAGTTTTGCAAATATTTTATTTTTGTTTTAATTTTTGAGACTATAATATAATTACAACATTTCTCCCTTCCCTTTTCTCCCTCTACAGCCTCCATACTCCTTTCTTCTCTCCTTCAAACTTACGGTTTATTTTTTCATTAATTGTTTTGAGATGCATATATGTACATGCATGTGTATGATGTATATGTATGTGTATGTATATGATGTATATTTGCATTATGTATGACATAGATGTAGATATGGATGTACATTCTTAAGTATAACTTGCTCAGACATTATTATTTGTACATTTTTTTTATTACTGCAGATTTTTAGCACTAGACACACAGTTGGTGTGCTCTTCCATGGTGAAGGCTCTTCCACTCCCAACTTTCCTCAGTTGCCTATATTCTTTTTGTACGGTTGAGGCTAGAATTTTGGCTCTTTAGATCTTGTTCAGATCTTAGGGAAGTACCCTGTTTAAATCATAAGTAGAACAGCCATGTCATGTTTAGAAGACTGTGTTTTATAGTACTGTTTTCCACTGTCTGAATTTTATGTTTTTTCTTGCCCCTCTTGAAGTTCCCTTACTTTTGTGGTGGAAAGTTGATATAAATGTCCCATTTAGGACTAAGCACTCATAGCCACCTATTCTCATCACTTTAACCAGTTTTGATTTATTTTCACTAATTTCTGACCATTGCAAAATGAAACTTCTTTGACCAAACTTAAGAGCAGCACAGATCTATCGTTCTGAAAATAAATATTTTGAAGGTTGTTTGACAGCATGACCATTTAGCAAAGTCATATTAAATGTTTCTTCTATAGGAATGATGATATCCCCAGGATTACAATAGTTAGAATGAACTTTTCGCCAGCGATATACCTAAATTCCAATTAAAACTGTTTATCGTAAAAACCATTTCATAATGTGCCTGTGGAAACACCTTGCCTGCTAAGTTGGTAGTATAAGATGAAAGGCCCAGCCTTTATTCACACCACCACTGGTATCTTTCTCCAAAGCAACCTGTATAGAACACCCGTGCACGATGACAATCAGCCATCGGGGCAGAAGTTTCTCAATCAGTTTGAGATTAATTTCTTAATGTCATGACACCAATGTGTGTGAAGTCTTCATAAATAAGCTCTTAACATCTAGCAGTGCTAGACAATCAAGACCAATGACAACAGCCTGTATTTTTAAATCTGTGCTGCTTAGTGTTTGCCAATTTGAGAGAAGGTGAGTTATCAGGGAAGAGGGAATCACAATTGAAGAGACTGAGGCTGCTCTGTGGGCATGTCTGTGGGGACATTTTCTGAATAAATGATTGGCTCAGACAGCGCATCCCAATGTGAGTGGTACCAATCCTGAACAGGTGGTCTTGAGTTGGATAAGAAAGCAAACTGAGCAAACCATGGAAAGCAGTCCAGTAAGCAGAATTCTCCTTCTCCATAATCTGTGTCAGTTCCTGTCTCCAGGTTCATGCCCTGACTTTCTTCAGTGACAGATTGTTACTTGGGAGTTGTAAGGTGAAATAAGCTCTTTCTTCTCCAACTTGGTTTCAGTCATGATGTGTACCCCAACTAATACTCATAGGAAGATCTTCGTGTCTGCAACTAAGGGCTGTGAGTGTGTTTTGGGAAGAGATAGAGAAGGTCTGAAACTCACTATGTAAAACACACAGCCCTGAGGTTTCCTCTTAATAATCCATGTGTTCTAGGAGGAAATTTTGTCCATTTATACAAAATAACTGTCTTTAAATATCTTTTTTAAAAGCTATATTTTGTAATTAGTAGATTATAATACACCATTTTCCTACATCCTTATTTTTAGTTAATCTACCACCTACCCTCTTTCACTTCTCTCACATACTCCCACCATTATCTCTGCTTAATTCTTTAACATCCATTACCTCACCCCTCTTCTTTCTCAACACATATGTTCTTGTATAGCTCCAATTACATTTTTGACTGGGGTAGAAGATAATAGGTTTTTCTACACCCTTTATTTTCTTTAACCCATCTCTCATCTCTCTGATTAAAACCTGTTGTCCTGATCTTTGCCTTTCTATCATTTACTCTTACAACAAGGACCAGTTGACACTTAGATTGTTTTACAGGGCTGTTACTGTTTATTAAACTAAGATGAACTTAGGACCCCGGGTTCTTCTACAGGAAGAATCTAAACATGATCAAGAGTTTAAGACAAAGACTTTGAACTTAAGGCAGAACTAATCTAGTTTTATTTTCCAGCTAGGTTCATTCCCATGTGTATTATTTTGTTAATCACTAGGGTTGAAACAAAGAGAATTTTTTAAGTTTTATTTTTTAGAAATATTGGAATACCAATATACAGTAATAAATAGTTTCTTATGTTTGTGCTTCCCTTCTTTGCACCTCAAACATAACAGACAGATAGGTACATAAAAAGCTACTATTTGATTGAGTAAAATATTTCCTCAAAGTTTTATTTTCCTAAAATACAGGTATAACATAAAATATGTCCATATAATAGCACATAAAGGTGTGTTTTATTATTGTAATTAGTGTTGTTATATTCATTATTGTAATAGAAAGCTTAAGAAAGACAAGTGATAAAAGAGGTTATGCAATTCACTCACTTGCTAAATGAATCACTGCAGTTATTTATGGAAAGTTTATTGTCTTGTCAGTGCTATTACATGAGATAATAGCCCATGGGGAGTTAATAACCTGCCTCTAGATCAGTGATTCTCAACCTGTGGGTCGTGTCCTCTGTGTCAAATCTCTATCTCCAAAGATATTTACCTAATAACTCAAAACAGTAGAAATATTACAGTTATAAAATGGCAAAGTAGAAAATTTCATGGATGAGGTTCACCACAACACGAGGAGCTATATTAAAGAGGAGAAGCAGGTTGGATCTTTTTTTCCACCGTCATCTTGGTTCTGTGTTCTCCACACAAAATGCTTGGCCCTTGCTACAGAGCAGGAGTTGTCACAGCCTCAAGCTGAGACATGGTGGGGGACAGAATTTTTTTATTACATTTTTAATTAATTTATTCATATTACATCTTGATTGTTAGCCCTTCCCCTGTTTCCTCCCATTCCTCCCTCCCTCCCACTTCCCCCCTTCTCCCCTCCCCTATGTCTGTGATTAAGGGAGACCTCTTCCCCCTATATATGCTCTTAGAATATCGACTCTCTTCTTGGTAACTTGCTATCCTTCCTCTGAGTGCCGCCAGGCCTCTCCATCCAGGGGATGTGCAATCTATTCAATGGAAAAATGATAGCATCTTCAACAAATGGTGCTGGTCTAACTGGATGTCTACATGTAGAAATATGCAATTAGACCCTTTGTCACCATGCACAAAACTCAACTCCAAGTGGATTAAAGACCTCAACTTAATAATGCAATTTTTTAAATTAATTTATTCTTGTTACATCTCTATGGTTATCCAATCCCTTGTATTTTCCCATTCTCCCCTTCCTCCCATTTTCCCCTTATTCCCCTCCCAGAGACATTAATTCAGTTAGAGGAAAAAGTGGGGAAGAGCCTGGGACACATAGGCACAGGAAAGAACTCCTGAACAGTACACCAACAGCCCAGGCCTTAATGTCAACAATTAATAAATGAGACCTCATGAGGCTGAGAAGCTTCTGTAAGGCAGGAGACACTGTCAGTAGAACAAAGCGACAGCCTACAGACTGGGAAAAGATCTTCACCAATCCTTCATCTGACAAAGGTTTAATATCCAAAATATATAAAGAACTCAAGAAATTAAACACCACAAAACCAAACAACCCAATTGCGAAATGGGGCTTGGAACTTAACAGAGAATTCTCAACAGAGGAATATCAAATAGCCGAGAAATACTTAAAGAAATGCTCATCCTTGTTAGTCATCAGAGAAATGCAAATCAAAACGACTCTGAGATTCTATCTTACACCCATCAGAATGGCTAAGATCAAAAACTCAAATGACACCACATGTTGGCGAGGATGTGGAGAGAGAGGAACACTCCTTCATTGCTGGTGGGATTGCAAACTAGCACAACGACTTTGGGGGACAGAATTTTACAGTGATGAAACACTACCAGAGCATGAGGAATACGATTCCACACAGACAACCACACAACAAACGAAGCTTGTAGAAGCAGCTGAAATCAATGAAGAATGTGTCAGTAAAGCAAAGCAGGGTTGGAGTGAAAAGAAGGCAAGCGCAGAGAGGGGAGGGGGGCTATGTCCAAATTGGGTCTTAGACAGGTTACAGGGATTACTAGAGTCACTATCAGGAAATCTAAAACTATCCTCTTAGTCATCACAAACCAGATGCCTACAAGAGCTCAGCCTCTAATCCTTGAACAGGTTTGGGGAAGTTAAGATTGAAACTCTGTCTCAGCAAGCACAGTTATCAGCTGCTGAGAAATTCAAAGTCCAAGCTGAAACTGTTTCCAATATTCAAGAAAATACTCAGACTCCCACTGTGCAAGAGAAAAAGGTTGGTGAAAACAGGTGTGAAAGTTAAGGACAAAACTGGTCATGTCACAAGCAAATGTGTCAAGAGCAAAGGCAATCCAAACCTTGAAAAGCAACAGTAATGGTGTGGTAAATGCTACTATGGAATTATAATGTACCTATTTAACAACAAGGTCACTGCCCTTTTCTCCTGGCCCCATTTTAGTGTTTGAAAAGTAGAATTACAGCTTGGCTTGAAATTTGTACTATTTCTATAAGCAATGAAATTATAGCTTCTTGTTGAATGAAAAACCAACCCAACTTTAAGAAGGTTGAGAACTACTGCTGGATGGAAACTGTTGTTTCTGTGGTAAGGAGGACTACAAAGCTGGAATAGGGGATCACTGCTAAATCCTACTCCACCGTAGCCTTAACTACTAGGCTACCTAACTGTTCAATTGATGAAAGAACAGTACTTTTCTCTGACCCCACTGATGAATTAACTATTGCTTCATAGACGATCTACCTCTATGACAAATTCCATGAGCGATAAACACCAGTCTTTGAATCATGAGAAGAACTTTCCTGAGAAAAAAAAATGCAATTAATAAAAAGGAAATATCGGAATGGAACTAATTTATACATGTTAGCATGTGATTGCCATTTAATAACTGTGTAATGCTCAATTCAGCAAATGATTACTTTCAGGTTTTTTAAATGATTAATATCTACATATTTTCATATTTTATAGTTAAGAGATCATATAAACACATAGTTGTGATTTTAGAATACACTGGTACAATGTTCACAGCCTACTCTGCCGGAAATTGAGATGATAAAGAGGATCACAATATGATCACACTGTTGTGACTATTTCTGAGAATTTATGTCTATTCCAGATTAAAAAACAATGGACCAAATTTAAAAATTCCTTCTAACACTTATTTTGATGAACCGAGAAGTTTATTAAGGTTACTCCAAGAACATGAGTGAAGGATTACTTCCAAGAGTATGAGCGAAGCACCACTTATAGGAGTTTGGTTGAGGAGTTACTTAAAGGAACGCTAGTGATTCAGGGCTTATGATTTACAAATGCTGCAATCCTGGAGTCCTCGCTGCAACTTGTAAGCAGGTTCACCAATGAAGAATCCCACTCATGCTCCATTCCTCCTTCCTGTGTATATAAACCTCTGGAAATGGGCTTGTGAGTTTTGTGAGTGTCATGAGCCTCATGACTACCCCCCTCTTTCCACACAAGAACATTTATATAGTGATGAAATAGCTACACAATATATGCATTTGATATCAATAAGAGAAGAAAATCTACACAGTATGTCATTCTAGAAGTCATAGAAAACTGTCCTGTCCATTGGCTAGATCTGGGTAGGGGTTTAAATTTTACCGCCTGTATTGTCCTTGGCTAGTGCCTTAGTTTGAGCAGGACCCCTTGGCCCAAATCTGCCTATCATAATGTTCTACTTGTAGGTTTCTAGAACCCACTGGATCCTTCTATATTGCTATTCTCACATGGTTCTCTCATCTAGAGTCCCAATAGGATGTCCTCACCTCTGTCCCAGTTTCCTGGTAAGGGAAGGCTTTCATGGGACATGCCCATTGGGCTAGTATGCAGATATAAGTGAGTATATACCATTTGAGTCTTTCTCCACACTTGAGTGGAGAGAGGGATATGACTTTCTCATGTACTCTGGTGCCTCACATTTGACCATGTCCCCTGGAGGGGGAGACCTGGTGGCACTCAGAGGAATGACAGCAGGTCACCGAGAAGAGACTTGATACCCTATGAGCATATACAGGGGGAGGTAATCCCTCTCAGGAACAGTCATAGGGGAGGGTAATAAGGGGAAAATGGGAGGGAGGGGAGAATGGGAGGATACAAGGGATGGGATAACCATTGAGATGTAACAGGAATAAATTAATAAAAAAAAGAAGTCATAGAAAATTGAGCATTCATGAGTAATAAATATTTATTTAAGGAACCAGGAGATTCTATAATAATAGAAGAAGCATTCAGTGAACAAAGGCCACGCAGTTAATATAGCATATCTCATCAGTACATGAGCTATAGAATATGGAAAACCCAGAATGTTCAGTTAGAAGATCATTCGTGAGTACATACTGCAAACACTCCTGTGACAGTTTAACTAGACCCTTAGAAGCCAGCTATATCAATACCACTTACATGAGTTGGTTTATGATTGACAAGTGTGGCAGTAGTTAGCACTCTTCCCTAACATCAGGATGACAAAAGACCTCAGTACATCTTTTCAGTGTTCTGACCTTTCTTAACTCTATTTAGACTACTGAACTAGATACTACATTGTCAAAGAATATCAGATTTCCCTTTGCCTCCTTCTTGTTGATTTACTCTGTTACAACTGATGAATACTGCACACTCAGGCTTGTTTTTTCTTTATAACAAGAAATGCTTTCTATTTAAAGACAAGTGATAGCATAAAGAGAGAGGGTAGAAGACAGGAGAGGAAATTTGAAAATGACTAATATCAATTTTACAGCACTAGGCTCAATAAACTTATCACTTGGTGAGTTTGACCTTGCTCTATTTGTCACTTAAGGAATATTGCATGTCTTCTTACTTCACAGAATTCATAAAATTCCAGTAGTATTTACTGGCCATTTTTTACAGAAGAGAAAAATGCTAACTGTGGTGATTAGCTTTAATGGCAAATTGTCACAAATTAAAATTAACTCAGTAGGAAACTTCAACAGAAGTATTATCCTGACTGTTGTGGTTGTAGTGGGAAGGCCCACTTTTTAGGCCCACCCTAAAAGTCAGTAGTATCTTATGTTTGCAGTCGAGATTAAAAAGGTGCATAGCAGAAGGAAGGTTTTCTGCCTTTTGCTCCCTTGGCCTCCTGCTGGTTGATTTATCCTGTTGCTACTGATGATGATACTCACTGGTATCAGAACCAGTATTTTACAGACTCTTATTCTTAACCAAGGAAGGACCAGTGACTCTCCAGAAATCTGCTAATTTTTCAGCGACAGATTTGAATTACTGAGGCACCTGAACTTAGGGACTGAGAAAGTACCATGTTCTCAGCCTCTCAAGTGTAAGGCATTTGTTGTTAGTATCTTGACATAAGCTGATTTAATACATTTATCATATTCATATATTTTTTAGTTACATCAGTTCTGTTCCTCTAGAGAATACTGACTAATGTCAGTATTTGCAATAATATGCTGCAATTTGTGTGTGTTGTCCCAATATACTTTGAAAGGAAAGATTCAGTATTGTGCTGTCTTGAATTGTCCTCTGCCAAAGACATTAATCCATTAGTTTTCTATTTAACCTCAGCAAATACTTAGAATGAGGGCAGAAGGCAGCCAGATTATTTTACCAAAATATCACAGGAATGTCTTCTATCTGACACTGCTATTGCAATTCCTGCTTCCTTCTGAACCCTCTTGAGCTGGGCCTCCACAGCCCACATTGCTCTCAGGAGTACTGTCTTCTAAGATTTGGTTAAGACAGTCTATTAAGCCCTATTTGCAACACTCACCTGTTTTTCAAGTCCAAAGAACCAAAGTTTTCCACAATCCTACTCAAACATGGTTAGGTTACTCACAGCAGTATCATGCTTCCTGAGACCAGTGTTTCTAAACCTTTCATAGAAAGTATTAATTGCTTTTCAATCACTGGAATTAAATACTATGATCCAGGATATTTATAAAAGAAAATTTAATTAAGCTTATGATTCCACAAGGTCTAGAATGTATCATAGTGGAGTGGATGAGACAGGCTTAATAGGGGCAAAGAGCTGACAGAGCAGCTGAGAGATCACATCTTCAACAATCAGGAAGCAGAGAATATAATACGTATGGCACATGGTTTTTGAAGCTTCAATGTGCTCACCTAGTGACCATATCTCCTCCAATAAGGACACAACACTGACTCCTCTCCAAATAATTCTGTCAACAAGAGGCCAAGTATTCAAACATAGGAGTGTATATGGGTCATTTTCATTCAAGCAATCGTACCATCAAAACTCTTACATTTTAAACAACACTCACAACTTTTCAGTATTCTAACACACACACACACACACACACACACATACAAATCCACATCCTTAAATTATTTTAAATTTTACATTTAAAATGTAAAATAACTTGGTAATTAATGTCTGACAATGGATAAATTAAAATAGCCTAAACCAAATTAAGCATAATTATTCTGACTCCTAAGTACTCTTTGTTAGTCTTCTCCACACAAATATTACACATAATTGGAAATTCTCTTTGATATAGACACATCTTTTTCAATTTCTTAATTTTGTACATAGCCAGGAGCCATGCATTCAGAAATGGCCTATGGCAAGCAAATGAGCTTCCTGGGGAAAGCCCACCATTTATGCATAGCTGACATTGAAGTGTGCCCTGGAAAGGCTTGGGCCCAGGGACTTTGTCCCAGGATTTCTCCTTGCTGGTAATATGTCTGTCAATGCTCGTCATTGTTGTATTCTTCACATATCTGTCATAACATGAAGAGACACTCACAGCCTATTTTCCTCAGTATTTACTCATTCTGTTGGGCAAATTTTACTGCAAATCAATATGAAGATGTACACTTATGAAATAATGCTGTTCCTGATAACGACTTATAGAATTCCTGACTTAATTCAAGTAATTTTCAGCCCTCTTGAAAGATAGAAAAAGCTTCCTCTGAGTGCCACTAGGCCTCCCCATCCAGGGGACATGGTCAAATGGGGGGCACCAGAGTTCGTGTGAAAGTTAGACCCCACTCTCCACTCAGTTGTGGAGAATGTCCTGTCCATTGGATAGATCTGGGTAGGGGTTTGAAGTTTACTGTGCATATTGTCCTTGGCTGGTGCCATAGTTTGAGCAGGACCCCTAGGACCAGATCTGCCCATCATAATGTTCTTCTTGTAGGTTTCTAGTACCTTCTGGATCCTTCTATTTGCCCATTCTCCCATACTTCTCTCATGTAGAGTCCCAATAGGATGTCCTCCCCTCTGTCCCAGTTTCCTGATAAGTGAATACTTTCATAAAGCTTCATAGGTAGTCTGTGAACCTTATTGTGTCAATCATATAAATTTCTCTAAGGAGGGAGTCGGCTTGAGACAGATTTATGATCAAGGTAATCATTATGAGATGACAAATCTCAGTGTGTACTGTGAAAAGTAAAAACCATTCTTTTGGACTCTCAATGAACTCAGGGAATGAGTAGATAGCTTAAGAATGTTTAGTTAAATACAAGTCTTAATGGAAGAACATGAAAACAGTAATCCTGCCATAACTCCTCAAAACTGCATAACCTGAAACTTTGTTAACCTATGACAGGAAACCTCTTGCTCTGAACTCATAATGAATTTATTGGATGGAGTATAGCTAAAAAATCTTTAGTTAGATAGATATGAGTGATAATGGAAAAATATAATTAACAATAATTCTGCCATGAAACAATTTTGTGATAATTTATTTTATGGCAGTAATATAATTTTTCTTCTTACATAGAGAACATTGTCTCTGTGTAAGAAGTAGTTGGAGCTGTTCAACCTGACTATATCCACCAGATGTGCATATGTATATATGTATATATGTAAATATGTAGTATGTACGTTTGAGGTTGTTGGAACCATTTGAGTTAGTTCCATCCACCACATGTGTATGAGCATGTATATGCATATATATATATATACATGTTTGTATATAAAATAGAGCTTTGCTCCATCCACTCAATATGTGACTGGGTATATGTCTAGAGTTCTGACTCTTTGTCTATGTGTATGTATGAGCTGATCCAGTGATATCAGATGCATCAGCAGGCCAGGAATAGGATTTAAAAAAAAAAAGAGTTTAGAGCAAGATGCCAGAGCCATCAGCCTGGCAGTTTAATAGTTAAAAATACTTCAGAGTCCTCCTTTCCCCACTATAGGCAGAAACAGAAGCTAGAACCACCAGTTCCAGCTGTTAAGTAGTTAAAAGATAGTTCAGAATTTCCAGCCAAAAGAATAGCCAGAGCCATAAGCCTGGCAGTTTAAGAGTTAAAATATAGTCTTTTAAAAAATATATTTATTTACTTACTATGTATACAGTGTTCTGCCTATACATATGCCTGCACACCAGAAGAAGGGACCAGATCTCACTATAGGTAGCTGTGAGCCACCATGTAGTTGCTTGGAATTGAACTCAGGACCTTTGGAAGATTAGCCAGTGCTCTGAATCTCAGAGCTGTGGTACATTTATACAATAGAATAATATTACTCAGCTTTTAAAAACAAAGAAACCATGACATTTGCAGGCAAATGGATTGAACTAGAACCAATCATCCTAGGTTCTAATCCACACCCAGAAAGACACCCAGGGTATATACTCACTTCCAAGCCAATATTAACCATATAATTCAGGACATGCATACTACAATCCACAAACTAAAGAAGCTAAGTAACAAGGAGGAACCCAAGGAGGATGCTTGATTCCCATTCAGAACGGCAAACAGGATAGTCACCAGAAGCCGTTGAAGAGAAGGAACAGGACAGCAGCCTACCATAGATGACCACTGAAAGACTCCACCAAGCAGAAAATCAAAGCAGATACTAAGACTCACATCCAAACCTTGGACAAGGTTTAGGGAGTCTTATGGAAGAGTTGTGGAATAGAAAGACCTAGAGGAGACAGGAGCTTTACCAGGAGACAAACAGAGCAATAAATCAGGGCCCACGGAGATCTGTAGAGACTGATCTACCAACCAAGGCCCATGCATGGAGAAGACCTAGACCCTCCTATTCTGGAGTAGTCAATAGGCAGCTCAGTCTCTATGTGGGTCCCCTATTATGGGGAGCAGGGACTGTCTGTAACATGGACTCTATTGCCTGTTTCTTGATCACTTCCACCTAGCAGGACAGCCTTGCCAGGCTACAGAAGAGGAAGAGATTTGATAGGCTGGGATCAGATGGTAGTGAGGAGGGCTCCTCCTTTCTGAGGACTAGGCAAGGAGGGTTGGGGGGAAGAAGAAGGAAGGGTGGGACCAGGAGGAGATGAGGGAGGGGGCTACAATCGGGGTGTAAAATGAATACATTTTTTAAAATTAATTGTTAAATGTGGTAAAATATATAGCTAGAGGCCACAGAGCTAGCAGCCCTTTGGCCTGTGCTGCTTCCTGACTCAGTCACCCCTGAACCTTAACATTAAAGTTGGACTTTGACATTACCTATGACAGTACATACCAATTTCAAGTACTTTGGATTAGAAGTTATTTCAAATTTCAGGTTTCTAAAGTTTGGCAATATTTTCCTATAACTAGAAAGAAATTTGGGAGATAAGATCCCAATCTAAATACAAAATTTATTTGTATTTGACACATACTGTATACTCTAAGCTTAGAGTTAGTTTTATGCAATATTTTTCAATGCAGATGGAGTTTTCACTGTGACCCATCACAGTACAGTGAATTCAAATGTAATATTTTTCACTTGTTGGCTCATGTTACTCCTCAGAATGTTTCAGATTTAGGTACAGTACAGATATTTTGACTTCTGGATTATGAACAATCATTCCATAGTATAATAGCTGATATTTCCCAAACACAACTTTTTTCCTGTGATTTTATTTTAGGTAGATGATATATACATAGATTGTATCAATGAATTTGTGGTATGAAATGAAATTAGCAACAGAAGACTGACGTAGATGCCAAAAGAAGAATCTCACCTATTATCTCCTCTTATCACATGTAACAGTTCACATTTGCGTTGGCTCCTATACTTCATACTATAGCCCAAAGTTTCTCTGTTATTTTATTTATTACATAATTAAAGCTTCTCATTGAAATCAGCATGATTTGCTGCCTGCTCTAGTGGTACTAAAAAAAATAAAAACCCTATAATTCTAGGTAGGAAATATCTTCTCAGTGGAGAAGAAAAATAGAAATGAAAAAAAAATTACCAACACAATATCATTAAATTTAGTGTCAGTAGTCTTTAAAAGCTGATTCTTTCCTAATAAACACAATTGCTGGTTTTAAAGCCTGTTTGAAATGAACACCATGATCTAATATTTGACTAAATGTAAATATCTGTAGTTATTTGAAATTTTTGGAATATCAAATATTTTGGCTATGATTAGAATAAAAATTAAAATACGTTTCCATTGATTCGTGTGTGTTTTCTAATGGTTCATAACTGCTTCCCTGTATGCATTCCTGCACTGAATGGTTACCACAGATTTAAAAGCCACTTCAAGCATTTGTAGGGAGTACCTAGACACAGAGCGGCTGTGATACTCTAGACAGGAAGTCAAACAGGCTGTAGTTCCACAGGCTGAAGGCCTTGATCCTGGTCTAGGTCTTTATGAAGTGTTTCCAGCACATTTAAGTGGCATAGGGACATCAGTGAGGATATCTGACTCAAGGTGTTTTGAAACAAATGTCGGCTAACACTCTGGAGATGCAGAATTCTTGAAAGAGAGAGGTCATGCTCAGGGTCTGAGGGTATTTTAAACCATACAGAACACACAAGAGTGGCTGCTTATGAAGTCAGAGGATTTGCCATGAATGGCAGTGGTGTTTTGTTTTTAAGATTAGTCCTTCTGTAGCCCTGGTTTAATTCAAACTCAGCATCCTCTTGCCTGAACACTTCAGCATAACAGCTGATATTACAAAACTTCATGCAATGGAAAAAGAAAATTGATAGGAAATCTACACCCAGATGATCTGGATTTGGGAGCAACTACCTTTGCACTATCTGGCAAATATTTGCTTCTTCCTGTGTTCTGATTTCTTTATTTTAAACTAAAAATGGTGGCAAATATGAATTTGCAGTATCTATGCAAGGATTATGCATCTCATTATGAGATAATACCCATCCTAGAAATAAAATTTTTCAAGAAATGTCATTTTTCTCTTAATTAGTAGAGAATCAGTGACAGATGAAAAAAGTACCTGAAATATAGTTTGGTTTCTTCTTTTAAGTCTCATCGTGCAGACATAATGAATTCTAGATTTAAGTGCAAGATTATAAGCACTGACTGACAGGTCATTTTCTTCAGCTAAAAAATCAGTCTTTGCCTGAGGTTGTACTATAATTCTAATATAAACTTTAAACTTTAAAATTAATCATCAACATTAATTGCCAAGTTTCCTGACACATTTCAAGCCTCGCCCTGCAGCAGAAACTTCTGGGTTACTTGCTAATATGTACTTTTCCAAAGCTAATTCTATTCCACCTCTAAGTGAAGCCACTGAAATTTCAAGATCTTAGCTGTTTGAATTTCTTCTTATAAACTGAGTTTGTTTTATATGTACATTTAATATTTTCCTTGATATAAAACTGATATTAATATCTGCCTTATAAAGCTTCTGGATACAGGATATTTTTAATTATTACTAATGTATTTGAAACTGAACATGAGATCATAGTCTCATGTCCTAAAGACAATGGCAAGAACTTTATGGCCTAACAAAGTGTGATTTGGGAAATATCTGAGAAGTTGTGAGATGCACGCTTACCTCTATTTCCATGAATGAAGATTTCTCATTCTGATATTCCTCAAAGTAGAAAAAAAGAGGAAGAAGAAGAAAGGGAAGGGAAGTAGGATAGGAAAATCGTGGGGAAAGAGGATGTATAAAATTAAATATATGGATGAAATAGAACAATAGCTGTAATTTTTAAGTAAAATGTTATTGCCTTAATTCATTGCTAATTTAGGATTGCAAATATTTTTACTTTTATCACAGATGTTAAATATAACCATCCCAGGTCCTTCACTTAACTTCTATGTTTCTCAAGGTTTCTCTTTTGTAAGAATTCTGGACACCGTGGCCTCAATTTAGTCAAAATATTTTGCATCTCTTCCTCATCTAGCTTTTTCCCCCTTTCTTTCTTTTTCTTTCTTTTCTTTTCTTTTCTTTTCTTTTTTTTTTTTTTTTTGTGTGTGTGTGTGTTTCAAGACAAGGTTTCTCTGTGTAGTCATAGCTGTTCTAGACTGTCTTTGTAGACTAGACTGGCCTCTATCTCAGAGTGATTCACCTGCCTCTGCCTCCTGAGTGCTGGGAGTAAAAGCACACGGCACCATGCCTGGCACCCTCACCTAGCATTCTAATATACAACTATGTGGGAAGTATCAGATAGTCAAAGAAAGATGACCATCCATCAGGAGGCAAACCCACACACTGTTAAAATACAAATTTCATACAAGTAGATTGTTCACCTTATTTCAAAATGCATTTCCCCAAAATACTAAATGATTACAGAAGAGAAATGGGTAAGTAACTTTACCCTGGAAGAATCTATCACACACATCCTTAGTGAATCAATCAGAGACAATTGGCCATAATATAATGACTCAAAAACTTACATGACAGTGTTGATCATGCCCAGTGTTGGATCAGCAGAACCACAGTGACTGCAGAAAGACCACCAGGCAATGGCTGTAGACCACAAAACTCCAGCATCTTGTGTTTCCCAGATGAGAGGAAAGCCCCTGTTGAAGAATGCAGCAGGTCCAACCTTAGGTCATCTGACTAACCCTGAGGAAAATCGCTGGGTTCTACTGGAGCACAGTCTCAACCTCTGGCCACCCACATATTTCCACTGTGCCATGGTTGGATAGCTTCTGAATAACAAGGTATGCATCTCCTACCTTGTGCCCACTAAAGCCCTGGATCCACTGAAATAGCCCCAGTTGCCATTCCAAAGTGCAACCCCTGTCTCTGAAGAGAACCATCAGACCTCTGAGCTCATAGGTTCTCCAAAATGGCTGTGCCCTGCAATTCCAGTGTCTGGGCAGCTGGAGTTCATTAACTTTGAAGCAAGGAAAACAGTAGCAGATAGCTGACTCTGGAACGTCACCTAGTGAGAGGAAGGTCCACAGGCTCCTGAAGACCCCAGTCTGTCCTGAGGATCATACATCAGAGAAGAGTCCAAGGCAACTCCCTGAGAACCACTTGCCAGGCAGAGAATATACCCAACAATCAGAAAAGAGATCCTACAGGAATATGCAGTTTTCTGTCCAGAACTTTTCCCACACCCCAGAGAGCTCCAGCAGCCACCAAGGTCTACCAGCCAGTGCCAGAGACAACTAGATAGCTAAAGGCCATCGTAAAACAAAAACCAGAGTGATACGGGATCTCCAGAAGACAGTTGTCCATCAGCAAGCAGATCTTGATACTATAACACAACTGAAACACAAGAAGAGGACATTAAAACTATGGTAATGAAGATAATAATGGTCTATAAGAGGAAAGCCCTAAAGAAATATAGGAAGATACAGTCAAACAGATTTAGGCTTTAATCACTCAAAGAAATACAGGAAGAAACAAACAAATAAGTGAAGGAAATCAGTAAAAATGGTTCAGGATCTGAAGATAGAAATGGAAACAAGAAAGAAAGCACAAACTGAAGAAAAGCTGTGGAAGGAGAACTTAGAGAAGAAAACCGGAGCTACAGAGGTAAACATCACCAACAGAATATAAGAGATGGAGGAAGGAATCTAAAGTGTTGAAGATACAATTGAAAAACCTGATGCATCTGTTAAAGAAAATGTTAAATCTAAAAAAAAAAAAAAAAAAAAAATCTCTGACACAAAACAGCCAAGAAATCAAGGAAACCATGTAAAGACAAAACCTAAGAATAATAGGAATAGTAGAAAGAGAAGATTCCCAGTTCCAAGGTCCCAAGTTCACCATCATAGAAGAAAATTTCCCTAATTTAAAGAAAGAAATGACTTTAAGCATACAAAAGTCCTTCAGAACACCAAATAGATTGGAATAGAAAAGAAAATCCTCTCACCACATGATAATCAAAACACTAAATGTACAGAACAAAGAAAAATATTAAAAGCTGCAATGGAAAAAGGCCAAGTAACATAATGGCAAACCTATCAGAATCACACCTGATTTCTCAGCAGAGACTATAAAAGCCACAAGGGCCTGGACAGATAGATGTCTTACAAACATTAAGAGACCACACATGCCAATCCAAACTTCAATGCCCAGCAAAACTTTCATTCACCGTAGATGGATAAAACAAGATATTCCATGACAGAACCCAATGTAAATGATATCTATGCACAAGCCCAGCCCTACAGAAGATGCTAGAAGTAAAACTCCCAACTGAGTAGGTTAACTATAACCCCTCTTCCAGAAAAATAAAAACAAAACCCAAAGGATATAAATAACTTCACTACAGCAAAATAAAGAGGACAAGCATGGCAAACACACTACTACAACCAACATTAAAATAAAAGGAACTAAAAGCCATGGGTCATTAATGTCTCTCAACATTAATGGATTCAACTCTCTAATAAAAAGACACAGACTAACAGAATGGATGTGTAAACAGGGTCCTTCATACTGCTGCATACAAGAAATATACCTTGGCCACAAAAACAGACATTACCTGAGGGTAAAGGTCTGGAAAAAGGTTTTCCAAGCAAACAGAAGCAAGAAGCAAGCTGAACTAGGCATTCTCATAGTATAAATTAGATTTTCATGCAAAATTAATAAAAAGTGATGGGGAAGGACACTTCATACTTATCAAAGGAAAAATCTACCAAGATCATAACATCTGAATTCTGAACATATATGCCTCAAATTCAAATGCACTCATATTTGTAAAGGAAACAATAATAAACTTAAACCACACATCAATATCCATACATTATTAGTGGAAGACTTCAATACCCTATTCTCACCAAAAGAGAGGTCAACAAAATAGAAACTAAACAGAGAAATAATGAGATTAATATATGTCATGAAACAAATGGATCTAACAGGCATCTACCAACCTTTCACCCATACACAAAAGAATATACCTTCTTCTCAGCACCTGATGGAACCTTCTACAAAATTGTCCACATAGGCAGCCACAAAACAAGCAACAACCAATACAAGAAGATTGAAATAATACTTTATGTCTTATCAGACCACCATCTATTAAAGGTGAACTTCAACAACAGAAATAACAAAAAGCATACACACTCATGGAAACTGAACAACTCTCTACTCAATGACGACAAGGTCAGAGAAGAAATAAAGAGAGAAATTAAAGACTTTCTAAAATTCAATGAACATGAAGGCAAAATATACCAAAACTTATAGGACACCATGAAAGCAGTACTAAGAAGAAAGGTCATAGCCTTACATGCCTTCATAAGAAATTAGAGACATCATATATAAGCACTTAATAGCACATGTGAAGGCCCTAGGAAAAAAAGAAGTAGATACATCCAAGAGGATTATATAACTTGAACTGATCAAACTCAGGGCAGAAATAAACTAAAAACCAAGAAAAGAATTCAAGGAATCAACGAAATCAGGAGCTGGTTCTTTGAGAAAATCCACAAGGTAGACAAACTCTTAACCAAACTAAAAAACAGAAATATACTATCAAAAAAATCAAAAATGAAGAGGGGACATAACAGCAGACACAGAGGAAATCCAAAAAGTCACTAGATTTTAATAAAAAACTTCTATGCCACAAAATTTGAACATCTGAATGAAATAGAAATATTTCTTGATATATTCCACTTACCAAATTTGAATCAAGGTCAGATAAACAAATAGTCCTATATTTCATATGGAAATAGAAGCAGTCATGAAAAATCTTCCAACCAAAACATGCTCAGGGTCAGATAGATTATCATAGAATCCTACCACACATTCAAAGAAGAGCTAATACCAATACTCTTCAAAACATGCCACAAAACAGAAACAGAAGCAACATTACCAAACTCATTATATCAGGCCGCATCACCTTAATACCTAATCAAAACCAAGACTCAACAAAGAAAGAGAATTTCAGACTAATTTCCCTTATAAACATTGATGCAAAAATACTCAATAAAATACTCACAAACCGAGTCCAAGAACACATGAAAAATATCATCCACCATGACCAAATTGGCTTCATCCTAGGCATGCAAAGGTGGTTAAATATACAGTAATTCATCAACATAATCCAACCTATAAACAAACTGAAAGAAAAAATATGATCAGCCCAAAAAGCTTTTGACAAAATCCAATGCCTCTTCATGTTAAAGTTTTGGAGCCATCAAGGATACAAGGCACGTACCTAAATTTAGTAAGTGCAATATATGTCAAGCTTTTAGCCAACATCAAAGTAAATTGAGAGAAACTTAAATCAATTCCACTGAAATCAGGGACAAGACAAGGCTGCCCACTCTCTCCATATCTCTACAATACAGTACTTGAAATCCTTGCTAGAGCATTATTAAGACAACTAAAATATATCAAGTGGATACAAATTGGAAATGAAGAAGTCAAATTATCACTATTGGTGGATGACATGATAGTATACACGAGTGACCCAAAAAACTCTATCAGGAAACTCCTACATCTGATAAACACCTTCAGCAAATTGGCTTGACACAAAACTAACTCAAAAAATCAGTGGCCCTCTTGTACACAAAAGACAAATGGGCTTCAAAATAAATTAGAGAAACAGCATTCCTTATAATATCCACAAAAAACATAAAGTACCTTGGTGTAACTCTAACCAAACAAGTGAAAATCTTGTATGAAAACAAATTTCAAATCTCTGAAGAAATTGAAGAAGATATCAGAAGAAGGATATATCTCCCACGCTCATGGGTAGGTAGGATTAATACAGTAAAAAAGTCAATTTACCAAAAGAAATCTACAGATTCAATATGAATAATTTTCGTAAAATTTCAATAAGAGAATATTTTCAGCTTCATATGGAGAAGTAAAAAAACAAGAATAGCTAAGACACTCCTGCACAAAAATAATATCTTCTGGAGGTATCGCTATGCCTGACCGCTATGCCTGACCTCAAACTGTACTACATAAAACAGTAATAAAAATTTCATGGTACTGGCATAGGAACAGATTTGTGGATCAATGGAATTGAATTAAAAAAAAAAAAAACAGAAATATACCCATACACCTATGGACACTTGATTTTAGACAGAGAAACCAAAACCATCACAATGAAAAAAAAGATGGCATCTTCAATATACAGTGCTTGCCTAACTAGAAGTCTACACAAAAAATGCAAATAGATCCATGTTTATCACTCTGCACAAGGATCAACTCCAAGTAAATCAAGGACCCTAACATAAAACCAGAAACATTAAATATAACAGAAGAGAACGTGGGGGAAGAGCCTTGAACTCATTGGAACAAGAGACAACTTCCTCTAAGATCAACAATTAATAAATCAGCAAATAATAAATGAAAACAATTCTGAGATTCCATCTTCCACCTATAAGAATGCCTAAGTTCAAAAACTCAAGTGACAGCACATGCTGACAAGGATGTGGAGAAAAGGGAACACTCTTCCATTGCTGGTGGGAGTGTAAACTTGTACAGCCACTTGAAAATAAATCTGGAGATTTCTTAGAAAACTGTGGAACTCAGCTATACCCCACCATACAACAAGGACATTTGCTCAGCTATGTTCATAGCAACCTTCTTTGTAATATACAGAATGTGGAAACAATCTAAATGTCCCTCAACTGAAGAATGGATAAAGAAACTGTGGTACATTTACACAATGCAATACTAAACAGGTATTAAAAACAAGGAAATCTTGAAATTTGCAGGCAAATGGATGGAACTAGAAATCATCATCCTGAGTGAGGTAACCTAGACGCAGAAAGACACACATGGTATGAACTCACTTATAAGTGGATATTAGCCCAACATAGATGTCCTCTGAGAGACTTCACTCAGTGGGAGATGAGACAGATGTTGTGACTCTCTGGTGAATTATGGGTGATATTGGTACAGAAGAATGGGCTGGAATAGGGGACAAAAGGCCCTAGAGGGTTCAGGAGCCCCACAAAGAGACCACCAAGGCCAGTGGATATAGACCCAAGGGGGCCTGCACAAACTGTTGTATGAACTAAGGACAATGCATGCAGTAAATCTAGACCCCTGTTCAGATCTAGACAATGGACATCTCATTCTCTACAGTTGTGGGAAGAGAGTTAACTGCCTCTGAAATGAACTTCTGTGGCCCCAATTTGGTCACTCTTCCTTGGTGAGGAGGCCCAGTGGCATGCAGAGGATAGGGAAGCAGGCTATCTGGATAAAACTTGATAGGCTGTGGTCATATGGTGGGGGAAGAGTTCCCCTTCTGTCAGAGTTCTAGGGGAAGGGAATAGGGTAGAAGAGGAAGGGAGTGTAGGAATGGGAAGATACAAGTGAGGGGATAAAAATTGAAATGTAATCAGAATAAATTATAATAAATTAAAATAAAAGTGAAAAAATAAATAAATGGTACCTCATGAAACTTAAAAGCTTCTGTAGAGCAAAGGACACTGTCATTAAACAAAATGAAAGCCTACAGACTGAAAGATCTTCACCAATCCTTCATCCCACCCACAGAATTCTAATATTCAATATATATTTTTAAACTCAAGAAACTACACACCAACTAACCAAATAATCCATTTTAAAAATTGGGTACCGAACTAAACAGGGAATTCTCAACAGAAGAATCTTGAAAGCCCAAGAAACACTTAAAGAAATGCCCCCAAATCCTTAGCAACAAGGGAAATGCAAATGAAAACAACTCTGAGATTCCATCTTACACCTATCAGAATGCCTAAGTTCAAAAACTCAAAGGACAGCACATGCTGGCAAGGATGTGGAGAAAGGGGAACACTCCTCCATTGCTGGTGGGAGTGTAAACTTGTACAACCACTTGAAAATAAATCTGGAGATTTCTTAGAAAACTGTGAAACTCAGCTATATCCCACTATACAACAAGGACATTTCTTCAACTATGTTCATAGCAGTGCTGTTTGTAATAGTGAGAAATGAAAACAACCCAGATGTCCCCCAATTGAAGAATATATAAAGATTCTGTGGTACATTTACACAATGGAATTCTATTTAGCTATCAAAAACAAGGACATCAAGAAGTTTGCAGGCTAATGGATTGAGCTGGAAAAGATCATTCTGCATGAAGTAACCAGACCTAGAAGGACATACATGGTATATACTCACTTAAAAGAAGATATTATCTATATAATACAGGATAACCACATTACAATCCACAGACCTAAAGAAACTAAGCAACAAGGAGGACACTATGGAAGATGCTTAATTCTCACTCAGAAGAGCAAATGGAATAGACATTGAAAGTTTTAATGGGTCTAAAGTCTAGTTGGTAACAATTTCTTTTTGTGTAAATTTTATATAAAACTAAATTATTCTGTGTTTAGAAAGTATTACAGCAATCACTTATATTCCAGTACTTTAGAAATAATATCATGATGTTGTGTTCCCTATTTTTTATGTCTGTGAACTATATTAGAAAGTATAAACTAACATAAAATTTTGTGAACAAGCCCTCTTCCCAATACATAAATAAATGTCATTAGAATAATTTCTGTCTCTTTTACTTAAAGATGTTTGTTTTTGTCAAAATAATTATTAAGCTATTGTCATTTTTGCCTGCTTCAAGTTTGTGTTATCTGAATAACATATCTTTGAACAATAATTTTGTCCAGTGAATACAGATAACTTTGCATTAGTTAATACATAAAACTACTATACACACCATTTATCTATGTTAGAAATAGAAAAAAAGAGGTGAAGGAATTATGTCTTCTGAAGACTCTCTGTTCATGACATTCTCTAATGCTATTTGAAGAGCTGGCATCCAAAGCATCCTTCAGTTCATATGAAGTGAAGTTTTGATGAAATGTTGAGGAATAAGGATGACTCCAGCAAAGAGTTTCCTGATTATTGACCATATTTTCCTTATTATAGCTCACATAGGCAATTTCAATGGAAAAGCCAAGCTTAGAAATAAAAAGGTGATAAAATTTGACCTATACTGAGTGTTTAATAATTTAAAATGACACTGTTTCAAGCTCCTTAATAATGATGGCAATTGCTGTGGCTCATACCTGAGATAGCCTGAGGCAAGGGAGAGAGATCTTTTCAACTTGACAAATAGTGCTAGAAAAGGACAGAAAAGCCATTTCATACTTTCACCTAACTCATTCAGTCCTCTAAAAGTAACTGGGTACATTAACTAATATCTTATCAGTTGAAGCTCACGGCTGTGGTAGACATTCTTGACCCCCCACACCAAACACAGAAAAAGAAAACTTTACCATATTCATTTCTTACTTTAAGAGAACCTGTTCAGTTAATTCACGTTCATCAAAATTGAAATGTTCTATTAAATCCATTTAATATTTCTCAAATCAAATCTTTGGACTTTAAAGTTGCTGAATAGACAGAAATCACATTCTCATCCCAATGAGATAAATACATGAACTGTATTTTTTTTTTATTAAAAAATAATGCCCAACTCCCAAAAGCCATTCTGTTACAACCATGTGTTTAAAGGGAATTTTTGGGAAAAGAAACTGCAGGACCAAGTATGTGAATAAATCTACATCTTTGTTTTCTCTAGTGTGAATATAAAAATAAGAGGCTATCAGCCATTATTCACAAATTTACTTATAAATAAAAAATAATAATAAATACAAACTAGGATTCAACAAAAGTAATTTATTCTTTAGTTTATGGAAATGTTCTAACTGAAATAGTTTTAATGAGGGATTAATGAACCTACATTGGAGTTTGCAATTAGTACACAAATACAGAGGAAAATCTCCCACTCCTGACTTAATAACTTTCTGGTCTTTTTTGATACCTTAGGAAAATCAAAATTATAAGCAATATAGGCACTTAATGCTATAAAATATCACAATAGTTTTTCCTTAGCAGGTTTAACATTAATAATTTCTAAAAGTGTTTTGTTGATTTTAAAACTTACAGAGAACTTAATCGTCATCCCTTCTAGAACTCAGAGGAAGAGAACTTGTTTTCACACACCATCTCAACACTGCTTGATCTAACCTTACTACTTTTTCTACTTTGATACACTATATTTTGGTGTGTGTGTGTGTGTGTGTGTGTGTGTGTGTGTGTGTGTGTGTGTG
>OU015751.1:44305730-44331696 GCA_907169655.1 Acomys percivali
ACTAAGCAAGACTCTTTGGCAAATAGTATGTCCCCTGAAACTGTGTGGTCAATGACAATTCTTCAAATATTTTGCAGCCTAAATCTATTGTTTAGTCAGTTCAAGGATGTAAGTAATGAGTTATAATCTTAGACCTGCACATATATATCACAGATGCCCTTTGAACAATCAATGAATACATATCTTTCAACATATGATCCTAAAGCACCATGTCAACAATATGAATTTGCAATTGTAAAGTTATGCCAACTACATTATGAAACAAACAAAAACAGTTGCTGCTATGCATGAGAAACAACAGAAATACCAGAAAATATTCTAGAATTGCAAAAGAAAATGTATACTTAATAAATAAAAAAGAATTTAAAATATAAAATGTGGAATTAGAGACTACTGAAATTAACTGTATGTGCATATTTTATGTCCAGAGATTGGGTACAAATATTGTACATATGTACATATACACATATATACATATATACAATTTACAGACTCTTTGTAAGGATTAATAAAATTAAAGTTAACTTAGTTCAGGGCTAAACTAAAGTTTGACTAAGCTGAAGATAAGTGGTAATAGGAGAAAGTTCAGAAAAAACACATAAAACAGAGCATAAAGAGATTAGAAGTATGGAGCTGAATAAATGTCTCTGATGTCCTGGGACACGCATAACAGAAGTGAAGAAATAACTTCTGTGTCCATAGAAGTATGGGTTTATTGCTGGACATTTGATTCAATTCTGCTGATCAATCAATCTATTTCTAAGCCAGTACCATGCAGTAACACTTTGACTTCTTCCCTTTCAATTTCTATCCTCTTGTTCTCTTTTGGATTTCTTTTTTTTTTTTTTTTCACTTTTGCATAAATGATCATGTTTAATTTTTTAAATTTTATTTTATTAATTTATTCTTATTACATCTCAATGGTTATCCCATCCCATGTATCCTCCCATTCCTCTCTCCCTCCCATTTTCCCCTTATTCCCCTCCCCTATGACTGTGTTATTGTTCTATATAGAACTTCAAGTATTCTATTGAAGAGATATGGAGAGACTGAACAGCCTTAGTTTTTGAAAGGAGTCAAAACCATACAATGGGTAAACAAAGCATCTTTAACAAATGGTGCTGGTCTAAGTGGATGTCTACATGTAGATATTATATTACAAATCAATCTGTATTTACTACCCTGCACAAAAGTCAAGTCCAACTGGATCAAAGATCACAGCATAAAATATACTGTTTCCATGATCTGGCTATTATGAATAAGGCTGCTAGGAACATGGTTGAGCAAATTTTCTTGTTGTGTGCTGGTGCATCTTCTGGGTATATTCCAAGGAATGGAATAGCTGGGTCTTGAGGAAGCCTTATTCCCAGTTTTCTGAGATAGCACCAGATAGATTTCCAAAGTGGCTGTACTAGTTTGCATTCCCACCAGCAATGAAGGAGTGTTCCTCTCTCCCCACATCCTCTCCAGCATGTGATGTCGCTTGAGTTTTTGATCTTAGCCATTCTGATGGGTGTAAGATGGAATCTCAGAGTTGTTTTGATTTGCATTTCCCTGATGACTAAGGAGGTTGAGCATTTCTTTAAGTGTTTCTCGGCCATTTGATATTCTTCTGTTGAGAATTCTCTGTTTAGATCTGGTGGCACTCAGAGGAAGGACAGCAGGTCACCCACCGAGAAGAGACTTGATACCCTATGAGCATATACTGGGAGGGGGGTAATCCCTCTCAGGAACAGTCATAGGGGAGGGGAATAAGGGGAAAATGGGAGGGAGGGAAGAATGGGAGGATACAAGGGATGGGAAAACCATTGAGATGTAACAAGAATAAATTAATAAAATTTAAATAAAATAAAATAAATTATACTAAATCTATTAGATGAAATAGTGGGGAAGAGCCTTGACAACTTTGTGAGAAGAATATCAATAGCTCAGAATCTAAAATCAAAAATTAATAAATGGGACTTCATGAAACTGAAAAGCATCTATAAGGCAAAAACACTGTTAATAGGACCAAGTGGAAGCCTACAGATTGGGAAAAGGTCTTCAACAACCCTACATCTGACAAAGAGCTAAAATCCAAAATATATAAAGAACTCAAAAAAATTAAACAACAACAAGCAAAATAACCTATTTAGCACAGAGCTAAATAGAAGTCTCAGCAGAGAAGTCTTGAAAGGCCTAGAAGTACCTAAATAAATGTTTAATGTCCTTAATCATCATGGAAATGCAAATCAAAACAACTTTGAGATTCTACCTTACACCTGTTAGAATGAGTAAGATCAAAAACTCAAAGGACAACACTTGCTGGCAAGAATGTGAAGAAAGAGAAGCACTCCTCCATTTGTGGTGGTAGTCCAAACTTATACAACCACTTGGAAATCAACTTGGTGCTTTCTCAGAAAATTGGGAATAGCTCTACCTCAAGACAAGATGCTTCACCATACAACCAGGATTTTGCTCAACTATGTTCATAGCAGCTTTATCCATGATAGCCAAAATGTGGAAATAACCTAGATATCCCTCAACCAAAGAACGTATAAAGAAACTGTGGTACATTTATACCATGGAATACTGCTCAGCTAATAAAAACAAATAAATCCTGGAATTATCAGGCAAATGGATGGAACTAGAAAAGATCATCTTGAGCAATATAACCCAAGTGCAGAAAGACACACATGGTGTGTACTTGTTTATTAGTGGATCTAAATGTAGTACAAGATAAACATACTACAATGCACAGACCCAAAGATACTAAGTAACAAGGAGGATCTAAGGGAAGATGCCTAAATCTCACTAAGAATGGGGAATAGAAAAGAGAGAGACAGTGGTAGAAGAGATGAAACAAGGTAGGAGAGGAAGCACAAAGAGATGTGAAGGTGGAGATTAGACCTGGGGATAGCGAGGGCAAGAAGACAGAAGGCATGTAATGAAAAGAGAAAGAAACTGTGGGCAGAGGGCAGCTCTGCGACAAGCTGGAGACCTAAGTCAGGGTAAGCTCTTGGGATGATATGATGTGGATTCTTGCCGAAACTCCTAGTAGCAGGGGACATAGATACTGAAAAGGAACGAGCTCAAACTAGACAAGACTCCTAGTAGAGGGAAGGGAACACCAACCACCACAAAAACTTTGACCTGAAATTTATTCTGCCTACAAGACTTGCAGGGATAAAGATAGACCAGATAGAAAGAAGATTGAGGGAATGTCCAACCAATGCTTGCTCCAACACAAGACCCACCTCCATGGAAGAGAGCCAACCCCTGGCACTATTAACAGTGCTCTGCTATGCTTGCAGACAGGAGCCTAGCAGAGTTATCCTCTGAAAGACTCCACCCAGAAACAGTTTAAAACAGATGCTGAGACCTACAGCCAAACATTGGGTGAGGCATAGGTAGTCTAGTAGAAAAGTGGCAGGGTGGCTGAGGGGGTGGGGAGGATCAAGGACCTAGAAGTAACAGGAGCTCCACAAGAAAACCAAAAAAGCCAACTAACCAGGCCCAGAGGGGCTTGTGGAGATTGAAGCATCAACCAAGGACCATGCATGGACTGGACCCAAGCCCCTGCACAGATATAGCCAATGGGCAGATCAGGAGTCATGTGGGTCCTCTAGTAAGGAGAGTGGAGGCTGTCTATGACATGGACTTGGTTGCCACCTTTTTGGTCACTCGTCTCTGGTGGGGCTGTCTTGCCAGACCACAGAGCAAGAGGACACGTTCAGTCCCGATAGGATTTGATGAGCTGGATTAGGTGGGAGGCTGGAAGAAGGAGCGAGAATGGGACTGGGAGGAGAGGAGGAGGGAGAGGGCTATGGCTACGGCTGGGATATAAAGTGAATAAGTAAATTACTTAATTAAAAAAATAACTCCTGAAAGGTGTCCTCTGACATCTACAGGTATCAAGCAATGACTGTACAAATAATGTAATGAAAAACTTTTAAAAGAAATGAAAGACATAACAGTAATAAGTATCAGATTTGGGCCCAAGGGTCCCGCTCAAACTAAGGCACCAGCCAAAGACAATACAGGTGGTAAACTTTAAACCCCTACCCAGATCTAGCCAATGGTCAGAACAGTCTCCACACTTGAGTGGAGCATGGGATTTGACTTTCTCACGTACTCTAGTACCTCACATTTGACTATGTCCCCCGGAGGGGGAGACCTGGTGGCACTCAGAGGAAAGACAGCAGGTTACCAAGAAGAGACTTGACACCCTATGAGCATATACAGGGGGAGGTAATCCCTCTCAGGAACAGTCATAGGGGAGGGGAATAAGAGGAAAATGGGAGGGAGGGGAGAATGGGAGGATACAAGGGATGGGATAACCATAGAGATGTAACAAGAATAAATTAATAAAAAAATAATAAAACGGTAAAAAGTATCATGAAAAGACTCAAAATATATTTAAAACACATATTAGAAAGAAAATTTGGTTAAAAATATATATGTTATATTTGCTAGGACAGTTCCTCAGACCTTTTTAGAGCTGACCAAAATCATGAAGGATGTTTAGAAGAGCAAAGAATCTCAAAATAAATAAATAAATAAATAAACAAACAAACAACAAACTTACCAGAAAATTCATGATGAAACTGGAAAGTACCAAGATCTTAGCAATGGTTAAGGAACTACAGTGGTTAGCCTAGCAAATCTTAAATACATCTTTAAATTTTGCAAAAAGAGCACCTGATTCCCATGGTAGCCGCTACTGAAAAAAATATATTACTGACAAAGGGGTTTTTTGAAGACTTTTTTAAGGAATGAAACTGTTTCAAGGCATTTTCAGAAAAACGAAAGCAAGAACACATCTTTAAAATGAATTTATAAAGAAGTAAATGTCAGAAAACTTAAAAAGATTCTAGTAAAACAATCAGAAATGGCACTGCTGAACAAAGAAAATAACCACACCTGTACATCTAAAGATAAGAGCACAGCACAGAATGATAAATAGTTCTCATAGACTCTGAGATTTAAATAGTTGATCCCCAGCTGCGAGGATTTTTTGGAGAGGTAATGGGGATAGGAAACCTTACTGGTGGAAGCACCTCACTGAGGGCAGGCTTTGAGAGATTAAATCCTTAGGGGTTCCAAGTGAGTAAGCTCCAAGGGCCTGGGTGTAGGAGAGCTGGCCCTGCCTCTTGTCTGCTGAGCATTGACATTAACAAGGAAAAGATACCCTCCTTCACTTCCTCATCTCTCACCATCTACAGCAGGCAGGAGAACTGGCCCAGGTCTCATATATGGGAGAATTGTCCCTGTGCCTCACTGGTTGCAACACTTAGAAGAGAGGGCCCTGAACCTAGCCTGGGCATCAAGGTAGATCTGATCCTGATTGGGGCTGGAGGGTTGCAGGTGAGCTGGCATCAAGGTCAGGAGAATCCTTGGGCTGACCAGCTCAGATACTTGTCAAGCCCAAGCTAGGGCTCTAAATTGGCCCATAGTAACAATTACCCAATAGATGACCTGCTGGTTTGCATAAAGATGGAAGTGCTACCAATCCAACTCTAGAGTATCTCCATGACACAGGGCAACAAGTATTGATAGAGTAGCAAAGCTAAAGGCCTCATACTAGAGCAACCAGTCATTGCAATGAACATTTGCAAGCAAAGAAATGTGGGCAAAAGGGTATACTGTAGGACACACTGTGACGCACTACAGCTTTCACAAGGTGTTTTTTTTTCTTCTCTGTTGGGGGTTGCCATGGTGAACAGGTACAAGGGGAGTGGGAGATGACCAGGCTTTGGGTGTATGATGTGAAATTCACAAAGAACCGATAAAAAGTTAAAGAAGAAAATGTGCTTTCTCCATTTCTTGTTCCTGCCACTCATTATGTCTGCAAATTCCTTGCGTGTCTCTAGCCCACTGTGATAGACGTTCATCAATCTGGAACCAAAAGCTACTGTAAACTCTTTTCTTCCTTTAGCTGCCTTTGGTCATGATGTTTTATAAAACACCATGCACACCAAGTACACTCCCACACAAACCACACGGGCACCCACATCCACACCCCCACACCTACACTTAAATAAATAGATTAAAAGCACAATACAATAATAATAGCGATCTTGGATTTGTAACAGACAATGGTATCATGTAAAGTCACGAGTTACCAGAGCCTTGAATGTCATTCCTGCCTTCATTCAGGTTTTTTCTTTCCTTTTTCATTACTTCTACTTCGCATTTTATACCTGTCAATTTCTGTTTCTGTTTGTTTGTTTGTGCTGTAGTATTAGCCTAAGAATAAAGAAAGAGAACAATTGGACTTAAATCAGTGTCAGATTCTCAGCATTTTCCAGTGATGTACAAAGGGGTCAGTTTTTACTAAATATTGACTTGATGAAAACTATTAGAAAAATAAGAATCTTCTGATACATCGGGGAGAAAAATACAATAATGACTTCAAGCAATTTTTAAGCTGGGCAAGAAGAAAGGAGCACTTTGAAGGAAAACATAAAACGAGGAATGCAAGACAAGTAGAACATTGCAAAATGAAAATGTCAAAATCAAGTTAACTTATGTCAGCAGCTGAAACAACTTTGCCAGAAAAAAAAAAAAAAGATTGTGTTTTAAGAGAATTTCTCCTCTCTGTGTCTTTCTCTCATGTGAACACAAACGTAGACACAGAGGTATGCAACAAGACCAGTGAGTCGCAAGAAGAATCACTTGCTTCCAGTTAGTGACTCCTTTTATAAGATTTTAACTGATTTATTTATGGGGGAAGAGAAGGGCATGGAGGGTGGAGGGGTACGCATGCATGCTGATTCCCA
This sequence comes from Acomys percivali, assembly GCA_907169655.1. NCBI lineage: Eukaryota > Metazoa > Chordata > Mammalia > Rodentia > Muridae > Acomys > Acomys percivali. The sequence continues at coordinate 44,312,492 of OU015751.1, forward strand.
CAGAAACCAGAAGAGAGCACAAAAGCATTTGGAGCTAGAGTTACAGATTACTCTGATTTGTCTGATATGAACTGAGACATGAACTCAGATCCTCTGATTGTGCAGCGAGTCCCCCTTAACCACAGAGCCATCTCACCAGGCCACAGTTATCTTTTTCATCCCTCCTCCCTTCTTTCTGACTTAAGTAAAAATACAACTACCAGATCTTATGCAGCTCTGGTGAATTGGTTAACTCTGAGCTCAAAGCTAAATACTGAGGATGACGAAACAGCAAGTTATGAAACATCCAGCTTCTTCACCTAATCGGCTGAGTTTAGCTCTGGAATACTTTTTAGATTTTGTTTTTTATGGATTGTGCTCTGCATTAGGAATATGCCTTGTGTTGTCCCAGGAAATGAGGTCGAGGCCACCTGGACATGTGATGCTATCATTTCAACCATCAGGACACAATGAAAAACTAAGCAGTAATCCGGGTATAAATGGTGCCAGCTAGAGGATGGATACTACAGAGATGACCCACAGTGTATCCTGTATAAAGCAACACTCATAACAAAAGCCATGACACTGGGCCCTGAAAAGAAGCTGAAAGCCCTTGTGACATTGTGGAGGAGGGATAAAGAGGATACAGTACACAAAATATATGGCTTACTACCTACCAAAGAATAAACACTCATCGCCAACAGCTGTTGGGAAGCGGTGTTATACTAAATACAAAAACATACAGGAGGTAGGATAGCTTCATTTTAAAAAGTCAGTTTAGATTATAACTTATGAAGTTAGGTGTAAGATCAGTGAGTGGGCCTCAGGGGAAGTTCATACAGACTGAAAAAAATGAGTGTGCACATCAACTTGATTTGATAAGAACTCATTATTGGGAGAGCTCAGGAGTCCCATGTGGGTTACCTTAAGCTTCCCAAGGGAGGCTCCTCCAGAGATTTAACAATCTTGCTCTGGATCGACACAGTCTATCAACACTGTCACACTGGAGAGACGAGCTGTCAATTCATGAACACTTAGAAGGCACACTTAAGCCATACCTACTGTTAGGAGTAAAGTCTTTCATACGATAACATTGCAATAGACTGGTAGTGTTAATGTCTACCTGTGGGGAAATGTTTATTCTGCTCCAAACTGAAATTGCTCTGTGCTACTCTTCTTGTGGCAGAACACAAGAGTTTCTTTTAAAAACTGGATGAATGTGCATTCTCAAATTTAGTTCCAGTCTTCCAATAACGATTAATGATAGTTAAACACAGGAGCAGCAATGGAAAGACTCTATGAGTTTTAGCCCTATAAATTCAATCAGAAATACATCCTCAAGCTATGCCTCCAGGTTGAAGTGGAGCTTTGTGAAATTAAAATTTGTGAAGGCTGGCTCTTGTCAGTCACCTTTAAATCCAGTCAGTCAGCTAATTTGCACTTCCCCAATGTTTCCAGTAAACAGAATCCATATAACAATACACTTTTATATTTTCTATACAATTTACAGAGGAGCACATTTTTAACCATTCCCCATAACCAGCAATGGTTTTGTAAGTTCTGACATCCCTCTTTATGGAAGAGAAACCTGTGCGAATTGTTTTATCATGTGTGCATTTTCTCAAGGATTTACAGCTACTATTGAAGACTTGTCTTTACAGACTTTTCAATGGAGAAATACGTCACAGTATCTCCAAGTGAAAATATTGCATACAAGAGCTAATTTCATCCAACAACTGAGAATAAATATTATATGCATAGTCTTTATAAGAGGTAGAATAGCACGTAAATTTGAAGAAATATTCAGGCACCCACATTCATTGTGAAATGATAAATAAGAGCAGGACAAGTCTTATTCTAATGGAAGGATATTTGAGCTCATGCAAATTTTCAATAGCCTAAGCATAAAGAGCTCTGCCTTTTTGCATATAAATTTCGGCATTAGATTGCATGTGAAAAGACCCCCACCCCCGAAACAGTGGATAATTAAAGCCTCAGGGACCCAAGCTTCCTATATCCCCTGATCTCCCAATAATGGAAAGTCCACACCACATACTGAACAGTATTCACTAAGAACACATGAGTGTTTGGAGAGAAGTGTTAACACTGCCATGACTCATCAACAAATGAAAGTGTCAGAATTCTTGACATGGTAATTCTCAATCAGTCCTGCCCACATCTGTAGAGACCAGTTATAGATATACTAGAAAATATGTCAGACAGTCTGGGAGTCTGAGATTGCTGAGATGATGATAGGAAAAATGAGAGTATCATCTGAGGAAGATGACCATTGAATACTTTTTCATCCAATACCTCAATAATTCCCATTATGATTTGAAGAACACTTAATATATATTTTTTGATATTACAAAAGCACCATTATTAACAGTTAATTTTTTGTGCAACATAAACCTTGAACTTATTTTTTAATGTGTATTGTGTGTGTTGGAAAAATGTAGGTGTATGTGAATATGAGTGCCTGCAGAGGCAAAAAGAGATCATCAGCTCCCCTGGGGCTGGTTCATGTATGCCCTGGGACATTCAGATATTGAGCCATTTCTTCATTATCTGAAATTTTACAGATTTTCACAATAACTTCATCTAATCTACAAGCCCATGTTCACCACTAGAAACAAACTGCAATTTCTTTTTCTTTTCTTTTCTTTCTTTTTGGCTTTTCGAGACAAGGTTTCTCTGTGTAGCCTCGGTTGCCCAGGTCTTGCTTTGTAGACCAGGCTGCCCTCCACCTCACAGAGATCCACCTGCCTCTGCCTCCCTAAGTGCAGAGATTACAGGCAGGCACCATCACACCAGCTAACAGATTTCCATACTATACGTCCAAATGAGATTACTTGAGTACTTTCTCCATCGAAACATGTATGAGAGATAGACTTAGCCATTCTACAATGAATATATATATACATATATATACCTTTTTGTAAACAATAAATATAATCTATTTCCTCTATCACTAAATTAACCTTTTAAAAGTTATAAACACATTTGGTTGTGAATAGACAGTTGGCTCTTTCAAGCAGGTGTGTCTTGTCCATCCCCATGTGTGTCAAGAAGAGACACATGGACAAAGCACACGGAGCCCGTGGTGGCAGTGCTAGTCTCCCGGAAGTCCTGGAGGTTCTCTGAAGAAACTGAGAAGCTTGTTTGAAAGTCCTGAAGTATAGAGATGCACCTCCAAAGAAGAAACTGCTGTGTAGCTACAGCCATGTTTCACGCAAGCATATACGTCATGCATTTACATGCAACTCCTGTCTCTTGGTGGTTTGTTTTCAACTGTTAACGCTCTTGAAACTCTTGAAACACACACTTACAGTTCATTTATTTTTCTTTCTTGCAAATTATATGAATTACTTTATTCACTTCACCTTCATGATTATACATTAAGATGCAGCATTACTGGTCTTAGATGAACTTTGTAAAATTTGCCAGTTTAAACTTTTTTTTTCCTACATTTTTTACTTAGACCATCTCACTATTGGAAAATTGAAATTCAACTCAGAATTGAACACCAGTTTCAATATCACTTGGTTGCTGCTTCTATGTCCCATTATGAGTCCCGTCTTCACACTTCATGAATATTTCCTCATGAACTGTAAAATTTGATTTATTCATTTTATTCATACCTCTGTCAATGTTGTTGCCCTACTTGAAATAGGATAGTGATTCAACTCCTCTTCACCCTCCGTGATGGATTTAATACTTGCATTTTGCATGGAGTTTATTTGGCTTCCCTAGCTATCCATATGTCTTATTTGATTTCCACATCACATTGAACACACTGTGCTTCTGACACCATTCTGACTTAAGTGGGAAGAAGCATCATCAGTGCAAAGCGTCTTAAGGTGATGTACCATTATATCTGTGAGACATACTCTTAGTGTAGAAGTACACGGAAGAGAAAGATAATGAAAGGTGTTTATGTTTCTGAATTATTTCAAATTAAAACTGCAATCTGAGTTTCTAGATGTGTGTTCCAGCTGCCTTGAACATCTAGCTGAGAGTGAATGCTTCCTGACCAAAAAAAAAAAAAAAAAAGCAGATAAATTGTGCTTCCAGCTTCAAACTTCTTGATGGATAAAGGAAAGAAAAAAAGCAATGGCTGATCATGACACCCTACACCAACAATTCAGTCATGTAAAGATAAAATTGATTAATTGTACAACACAGCATTGACTGTCCTTTGGAATCTGATATACATACAGGTTGGATTTTGAGAGGGTGTTACTTCCCTTAGAGAGTTTGGCTTGAAAAGCAAACTTATTATTTATCAGTGTAAATAAGTACAGAAGCTCTTTGTCTATACAGAGATAGGTAGTTGAGCCATAACTAACATCTGAGGTTAACACAGTATTACTATTGCTTCTCTAACTGTTATGTGCATATATGCCACCTCAGGATCTTGGTAGAATGAGCATTCTTTTCGAGAAGCCCTAGGTAAGACTCAGATTCTGCATTTCTGTTATAGAGTCATAGAGACAATCCTTTGAATAACAAGGCATAGCATCATCTTTGCCCTATTGGCATGTGTCATGCAGTGTCCATCTCTCCATCCTGGCAATCCCTCCTACTGGGGCATGCAGACACTGCCACATCCAAAAGATAAAGGAAGTATGTATGTCTGTGTTCCATAATAACCACTGTCATAGATGATGCTTTTGTGTAAGCGATTAGCTTATTTTAGTTATTCTTTACATATTTATATCATCAATGGAAGAGAGAGAAAAGATATGTAAGATGAAGCTTTGCAGTTGTTATTTCCTTTCATTTTACCTATAATATTGTACCCTAACATATATTATTTTATCAATATGTGAATATTGAGATATTAAGTTCTTTTCCAGATATGACAAGTAATATACTTCATTCATACCATTCGCTAAATAAGCCGTAAAGACTGAGGTGTGGATTCTGGAAACAACACACACACACACACACACACACACACAACCACACACACATGTTGCCTGCCCATTGCCATAACATGTCTTTCTTTTGATAATTAAAATGTCTCATGTTAATGCAAAACCAAAGACAATATTAGAAAGATGTACCTGGATTAATGTGCATAGGCATACCTTTTCAGCAGGTATTTACATGGTTAATGCTTTTTTAATTCATTATTCTAGCAAATACAATGATTTTTGAAAATGTAATTTGATTTTTCATTTGACTAGTTATTTAAACTTTAAATCTATAGACAAGGTAATAAAGTGATGGGTGAAATAATGTTTCGTCAGGGCTGCTCATGTGTTTCAACTGTATACATACAAATTCAGAGATGGAATTTATATCACTAGCTAAACGATCTCTAGAAAATACTTACAAAATCATTTTACATGTTTTCTATTTAAGATTACAAGCCAAAAGCCATTATAATTTCTTTCCATTTAAAAATTCCATTTTTATTTGTGTGATAGTGGAGACCAAAATGTTTATTTATGCAAAGATTTAACGACTAAGCTATTGTTCTATTTAGATTATTATTATTTTCTTATGTTAAAATTGTTACGTCAATGTGTTCTGGCATCAAAAATAAACTGATGTTACCTGAGATAACAACAGCTTCCCCCACCGACATCAAAAATATACCCATCTACCTTCCATTTAACAAAAGCTGACCATGCATGAAAAGGTCACAGGGATAGATCACCTCAAAGGACTGTGGAATTCAATGATTATAAAATAAAGTGTTTTCTTAATGGCTGTTTAATCAATAGCGTCCTATCTACCTCTCAACGTAATCTTTCCTGCCAGACATTTCTCTACATAATTTTGTCAGAGAAGAAGCAGAAACTCGGAGAAGGTAAGATGGTGTCTCTCATTTCCAACATCTAGCAAATACTGACAGTCCACTAAGTGGCTTGAATCTAAGTCCTTGTTTTAAGATCTGGCTCCTTGAACTTGGCACAGTTGCTATGCTGTAAGCTCTGGTGGCTGTACTTTTCATTGGCAACAGCTATTTTGGGGGTACTGTCCACTCAGCCTTCCCAGTTGCATATAGAAAATTGGAAATGTGTAATTACTGTGTTGATACTAAGCTTCTTTATCTTACTTTGCTGCTTTCAATAACTACTGGTACTCCATGACAACCTATTTTGTCTCAAAATTAGGGAGCACAACATATGTATTTTTGTATTCTTAGACTAGAATAATGCTGACTGAACAGCTGATGTTCCAAGAATTACACTTAAATGATTTTGTTTTGAAAATACCTGGTGTACATGCACAACCAACATTCAGGTTAGAATTTAATACTTACATGATGTCAAATATTTTCCTGGTTACTATATGTATGTCTGGTCTGATTTAAGTTTTCTTTGAATATGTAAAACAAAATTTAAAGTATCATATTTAACAGAACATTTCTTAGATATGATACAATGGAGGAATTTAGAAAACTATACTCTTTGCAAATATAAAATATTGCTATCTAAAAAAGATGATGCCAAACCTTGTAAGGACCACTTCATTTTGTTTTCAATCATTATAACATCATCTGTGTGTTGCATGCTGTCTATGCTGGGCTACATTTTGCAGTGCATCAATGATAGCTCTTAAGCTATTATCTGTGGCACAATTTAGTAAAATGAAAAACTGTTTAGAAAGCAATTAAACTCAAGCAAATCAAAGTGCAAAAATGACAGCTCCATAACAAGGACAAGGCTGAAGTAAATTACACTATAAATTTTGGAGAGAGGAGTGGGTTGTTTCTCCCCCTTGAAGAAATACTTAATCATTAGGGAATTCCAGCATGCTACCATTTTCACTAACACTATTGAAATTATGTACCTCCTCTGTCAACTTGAATTCTTTTGCCTCATAGAGGATTCCAGCTTTACACATTGATGTGTTATTTGTTTCTTATTAATGCAATTAAGGTTATGATATCTTACCAGATTCTTAGAACACAAGAAACAAAACCCAATGAAGTCTGTTTAAGTCTGTTTAGGGAATAGTAGATAGCCCATAAACATGCCCAGGAATATGCATACATACAGGCAAATGTTCGTACACATGAAGTACAAACAAATGTCTTTTTTTAAGTAAGGATTTTGGCTTATAAGGAGAGATTCTGCTATGTAATCTGGAAGAAATATAAAAAAGTTGATGTTATAGTTTGGACTTAACATATTCTAGAAATGTTCTGATTTTAAGTAAAAGCTTCATTCCCAACTTGAAACATGATGAGGTGGAGTAGAGAGGATTGCTAGATCCCAAGAGTACTAGAGTTAGCAATGGATGGATCTGTGCACCTCTTATAGGCAGGGAAAATTGTTGGTCAAAGGTTTTCTTTTTCTTTTTTTTTTTTTTTTTTTTGCAATGGCAAGGAAGTCTTTATTATGGGTTCGAACCCAGGCCACCCCGCCCATGCACTGGCACAGCAGATGCAAGGAAGTGGCCTCAAGTATCAATTGAGAAGGGTTACATAGGTTTTGGACAAAGAAATGGGTTTTACAGTATACGTGGGTGGCATTTGGGCAGAAAAGCTGTAAGCAGAGAGTTATAAGCCTTGGCGTTTTGTGGTTGGGTAATAGGTGTAGGGGCAAGTTGGCCTATAGAAAAGATTGAAGTAGTCATGAGGCATTAGAAACTTTGGCCTGGTTTCTCCTAATTGGTTGTTGCTATGTGCCAGACCACCTGCTGGTCAGCTTGACCAGCAGAGAGTATATTTGGACTTTTCCAAGGTAAGCTGATTTTGTTAGGGAATATTTTTCTGCTTAAACTAGTCTGTGGTTTTTCTAAGGTTTTCTGACTGGCTTGGTATCCCCATCCATCCACTGGAAGTCTTGCCTGGTTATGAGAGGTGACCATTTTTTATTCCATATCTCCTGTTCCTGGGGGTCTTAGCTAGAGTCTCCCTCATAGATTCCTTGGAGTTTCCACTAGCTTAAGTTTCTAGCTCATCCCAGAGATAACCCCCATCCACACTGATTCTAGTTTTCTCTTCTGCCATCCTCCCTACATCTGACCCCTCCTGTTCCCTTTCCCATCCCCTCCTCCACCTAGTTTCCTCCCTCCCTCCACCCCAGATGTCTATTTTATTTCCCCTTCTCAGAGTGATTCAAGCATCCTGTTTTAGGCTCTATTTTTTACTCAGCTTCTTTGGATCCATGGGTTGTAGCATAGTTATCCTGTACTTCATGGCTAATATCTATTTATAAGTGAATACATACCATGTTTGCCTTTTGGAGTCTAGGTTACCTCACTCTTGAGCAGAAAGTGATGGATTGGCCAACCAATGACTGGCCCAACTTGAGTCCCATGCCATGAGGAAGAGCCCACCACTGACACTATTATTATATACTTATTATATATTATATTATTATATACTTACAGACAATAAACTAGCATAACTGTCATTCTGAGGAGCTCCACCTAGCAGCAGATGAAAAAATGGCAGAGACCCACAGCCAAATATTAGGCAGAGCTTGGGAAGTATTATGGCAGAGGGAGAGGAAGGATTGAAAGTGCCAGAGAGATTAAGGACACCACAGGAAAACCTAGAGAATCATCTAACCTGGACCTATAGTGGCTCACAGAGACTGAACCAACAAACAAAGAACCTGGATGGGACAGATCTGGGCCCCCTACCCATATGTAACAGATATACAGCTTGGTCTTCATGTGGGACCTCTAACAACAGGAGCAGGGGATGCTCCTGACTCTGTTGTCTGCCTTTGGATTCCAATGCTATGATTGGATTGATATGCTGAGATGGGTCGATATCCATGGGATGTCTCCTCTTCTCTAAAAATAAAGGGAGGGAGCATAAGGGTAGGGCAGGGGAAAGGGAAGGATTGGGAGAGGAGCACTGAAGGGAGGCTCCAACCAGTTTGTAAAGTAAATTAACTAATTAATATAAAAAATAGATAAATTTTTTCTTTTTGAGAAAGGAAAAACAGAAACAAACACACACAAAAAAATGGCTCATTTCTAAGATAACTGAGAACTTATCCAGTCTCTGTCTCCTTCAGAAAATCCTACCAGCCTGTACCACCACAATTGACTAGATGAATTCTTTCTAAATGGGCTGTTAGGATCCAAGGCCCAATTGTAGTGTCCTTTGAAAGACAGATCTTGTCGTTGGCCCCTTCTCTGGTCACCTCTGTTTTCTCTTCTACTTTCCTCTCTTCTCTGATCTCTCCTTTTACTTTCTTTTTCCAAAATGTCTGAGATATTTATGCCTCAATACAGTGCTCTGCCTCACCACTGGTCCATGTGGATAGGATAAAAACCAAAGTAACTACAAGTCAAGATAAATATTTACTCCTCTAACTTTCTTATTTTTTTAATATAAATTTACCTTTATATATTATAGATGGGTGTTTTGCCCATATGTATGTCTGTGTGAGGATCTCAGAAGCCCTGGAACTAGAGCTGCAGAGAAGAATCAGCTGCCATATAGGTGCTGGGAATTCAAGCCACATCAGGTGTTTTGTCATAGCAATGGGAAGATAATTGACATAGGTAACATCCCTAGAAGAGTTCCTGTAGTCTACTAGGGAAGTGCTGTTTTTCTTTGTCTTAAACAAAATTTTAATAAATTCTTTGAAATTTTCCTGCAATGTGTATTGAAAATATTCATTCCCTCTTCTCCATCCCCTCCCTATAGTCACCCTCTCCACCCTCCCGTCCCTCCCAGCATTAATCTTTCTTCCTTTGTTTATTCCCCTATCTACTGCGGAAGCAGTTATAGCAGCAGTGTTTACAACAGTGGAAATATGGAGGAAACAATTTAATTGCCCACTAGTGAATGAATGATTACACTAAATATGGCAATACTAAACAGAAGAATATTTTCCAGGCTTGAAAGTGGGATGTGTGGTTCTGATACATGATAAATCAAAATGAATCTTGAGGTTAACAGAAATAAACCTGACACAGAAAGACATACATGATCTCATTGGTATGAGATATCTAGCAAAGTTAAACTCATAGAAACATAACATGTGGTGATAGCCAAGAGCTTCCATGAAGGTGGAAAGGAGTTGGTATCTCTGCATACAGCTTTAGTTCTGAAATATGAAAATGTTCTGAAAATTTGTTGCACATGGGTGCAAATATATTTAATCCTACAGAACTACATTCTTAAAAATGATTATGATGGAAAATGCTTTGTCATGTGCATTATACCGTAATGAAGAAGAGGCTACAATAGCAAAATATAATTTTCTGATTTACATTTTGTCTGGCAAGCAGTGCTAGGAAAATATGACACATTCTATGTTGTAATGAGCTGTTACCATACATCAATTGTAAAGTAAGAGCATAGCTCTCTCCCAGCAATAGACCACGAGGGGAGTTGCTCAATTTTAGGGCTTATCCATCAAAGGATAATGTGACTGCAGCTCAGTTCCATAAGACTGTGGATCAAATGTGGCATAATTAAAGGAAGATACCCTGACCTTGATCATCAGTAGGATACTCAGAAGGCATATGACACTGAAGTGTATATATATGAGCCACCTCACATTTCCTGTTAACTCTAGCTAACATTACACCTTACTTCTCAGATTAAGAAAATAGAAAGAACGCCAACCATTGATATCAGTTCACCCCAGAGACCTAGCATCCTCCTAACAGAAAATGCTCTGTTGTGTGATTCCTCAGCACCTGTCTGGGAGCTCCCAATGTATTTATAGCTTAGTGAGTCATATTCCCAGGGTGAGATTCTGTTGTAGATTGTCATTACATTCATTAGAATGTGCCAAACTCTTAGATACACCAAAGCAATTTATTATGGTACAAAAAGTGTGTGTGTGTGTGTGTGAGAGAGAGAGAGAGACAGAGAGAGAGAGAGAGACAGAGACAGAGAGAAATAGAGACAGACAGAGAGCAGAGAATCCATCAAAGACAATACTGTGTCCTATATGTTTACATTGCCTGATGATTGAGGTTTGTACAACTTAAATTAAAGTGTTAAAAGAACAATTGTATGCATGAAAACAAGAGAAGGCTTGAGCATGGCTGTAGATTAGGTATGTACGTATACACTTGAACAATAAACAGGAAAAAGAAACACCTCACAAAAATCACATGAATTGGGGTTTTTCCCTAATTTGTGTTAGTTACAAAGAAACTAAAAGCATATATATATATATATGTATATATATATATATATATATATATATTTTAATTCTGAAAAGCCAAAGAAAATTAACAGTGAATTATTGTCCTTGGTTTGTATATTCTAAAATTTCAGAGCAATGTGATTCAATTAAGGCTTAATTTTTCCACATACAAAATACCAGCTGCAAGAACAAGCAAATTCCTATCCTGGGATAGGGATATGTGCTTGCCCATAAAAATCTCCTGGAAGCCTTTAAGAAGTATGGATGGCCAGTCTCCAGTCCATGAGTTCTGATTTAATATATTTGCCTTTGAGCTGGGTGTTGTCCTAGTTCACTAGATGTTGCTGATGTTGAGAATAAAATAAGTGATTCTCTGTAAAGCTTAGGCCACTACTGGATGTGGTCAGAATTGTGTGGCTAATTATGTTAATCTTTTACCTCTCTCTCTTTTAATCTTTAGATGAAATGAAAAAAGACACATGTTAAGCATGTAATGCCAAGAAGAAGGTGTAGGAAGAAAAGAAAAAATAAGAAAAAAAAAAAAACCTCTGGTGCCCCCCTATCTCACCACTTCCTCTTGGTAGGGAGACCTGGTGACACTCAGAGGAAGGGGAAGCAGGCTACCATGAGGAGACCTGATAGGCTGTAATCACATTGTGGGGGACGGGGTCCCCTTCTATTACAGACCTAGGGGAAGGGAATAGGATGAAAAGGGGAAAGAGGGGGAATGGGAAGATACAAGCAAGGGGATAACAAATTAGATGTAATGTGAATAAATTACTTAAATAAAAATTTAAAAAGAAACCTACAAGAAGAACATTATGACAGGCTGATCTCGGCCCAGGGGTCCTGCTCAAACTATGACACCAGCCAAGGACAATACATGGAGTAAACTTCGAACCCCTACCCAGATCTGACCAATGGACAGGATATTCTCTATCGTTGAGTGGAGAGTGGTGCCTGACTTTCACACGAACTCTGGTGCACCATATTTGACCACGTCCCCTGGATGGGAAAGCCTGGTGGCACTCAGAGGAAGGATAGCAGGCTACAAAAAAGAGACTTGATACCCTATGAGCACTTACAGGGGGAGGAGGTCCTCCTCAGTCACAGTCATAGGGGAGGGGAGTAGGGGGAAAGCGGGAGGGAGGGAGAAATAGAAGGATACAAGGGATGGGCTAACAATTTAGATGTAATATGAATAAATTAATAAAATATTTATAAATAAATAAATAAAAGAAGGGAAAAAAGACAAAGAAGAAGAGGAAGATAGAGAGAAGGCAAGAAGATGAACAGGGTGGGGGGTACTGGCCATGGGGAGATTGGGCTTATGGCAGGATTTCCAGAAAGTGGGTAAAAGCATTTTGCTGGAGGTAACAGTGGAGTGAATCACCAGATTCAGAGAAAACTTCCCCTAAATTCTCCCAGGAGTTCTGGAAATTTTAAATGTCTGAAGGAGCAAGACATGGAATTAATATGACAAAAGTGAACAAAGTAGTTGTTTTAGTTTTTTAAATGCCCCTGACACAACAAGCAGTTATGCCCTGGCCTCTGTTTACAGAGAAGAGATTGGTTCTTCTAAATAAACTGTAACACATGCTCTCTGAAGGATGGCTTGAATTTTTTCTTATTTGAAGAGATCACAATGGATATATAAGGCCGGGACCTCCACCTGCTCTAAGGCTCTTCACCTGCAAAGTGGTGAAAATGAATGTAGTAGATTCAATAATTACATATGGTATAGTGCACCATTCATTATTTTGGCAAGTAAGCAAATCCTTACTCTGCTCATTTTACATGTTTTGTTTTCAAACGTGTTTAATGTAATTATGAACCATTTACATTTTATACATAAATTTTTAGAATCTCAATCCATTCATTTTTTTAAAAAATGACTTTGTAAATGTATAGATTATGAACCCATCAGGTGCTCTGCTATGTCCTGTGTTTCTTTGCGTGGAGTGAAGATGCTCACTTTATAGGATGGATCCAGTCATTTGCAGTGCTATAAGATGACACAGACCCATCTTTCTTCCTCCTGTTTCTGTTGGGTCTTGCACCTAATACCTCTTTTCACTATCTTTAATGATACCCTTAGCATAGAAAACAGTACTTTCCTCATACCCAGAATAAAGTGACTCTTTTGAAGGGAATCTTTGTTATTCTCAGTGATTTAGATACCCTTCTTATCTCAAACCCATAGCAGCAACATTCTGTATCACAAGGATATGAAATGGAAAAAAAATCAAAATCATCAGCTGAATAAAACTGCTATTCTAATACTGTCTTTCTGCCAATACTCAAAGATAAAAATACAAACGGCCAGTAAACACGAAAGTGTTCAGAGTAACTAACCATCAAAGAAATGTGAAAATAAATCTGATTAACAAAACAAATAATAGCAAATATTGGCAATGACGTGGTAAAAGAGAATCCTGACACATGGCTGGTTGGAATGTTAATTTTATTTATTACCACAAAGCATATTTCTTTCTCTGTATATGAATGTATGTGTATATTCATGTATTTTGAGTGCATGCGAGTGCATAGGCACACAGCATGTGCATGCATGTGTATGGAGGCTAGAGGTCAGTCTTAGGTTGCATTCCTTAGCAGTGGTCAACCTTGGCTTTCTTTTTATGCAAAGACTTTTACTACAATCTGAGACACTCTGATAAGGTTAGACTGGTGGACCAAGAAGCCCAGAAATCTCCTTCTCTCATCCAGCCCAGCTCAGGGATATGGGGAACCGAGAACCCAACCCCAAGCCCTGAGTGTTATGCCTGGTCCTCATTCTCATACAATAAGTGAACTCATGTGAAGAAAAAAAAAGACTAAAATGTGGGCAGAAGAGATGACTCAGAGGTTAAGAGCACTGTCTGCTCTTCCAGAGGTCCTGAGTTCAATTCCCAGCAACCACATGGTGGCTCACCACCATCTATGATGGGGATCTAATGCCCTCTCCTGTCTGATGCTCTTTTCTGTCATCCAAGTACGTATGCAATAGAGTGCATATATACATGAACAAATATATCTTTTTAAAAATATTGACGTGTGTTACAGATGAAAAAAAAATTTATGGTCATTTTCTGTCCAATGTAGAGACTTGCCAACATTTTATTACAGAAAAGAAAAACCGGATCTCGACAACCCCAGTATTAGTGTGAGTGGTCAGCGTGCCAGGAATGCAATGATGAGAGTTACGGCAGGACGCAGAGAAATTGAACTCTAAGTGAATGGAAGCACCAAGGTTGGTGGTGCATAAGTAGCTTGATAGTGAGGTGCATCAGAAGAATAGTTTGGGAGGTGACTAATCCAGTCCTCAAGTGCTGAATCTCATTTTCTATGATGCAGTTAACTAAAATGCTAAGCAATATCTCGAATTAGGAAACATGGTTCATTACATAAATGAACCTTGTGGCCAGGGCGGACAACCTGGATTTGACACCTAGAACCAACATGGTAGAGGAAAGAACTGATTCCCAGGAGCTGTAAATTTGCAGACACTCTCAGACACACACACACACACACACACACACACACACACACACACGAATGGTCAATTAAATAAAAGTAAAAACAAAAACATTTTAGAAAAGTGTGTTTGACCTAAATTCTAGAGTTTAAAATATTTAGTTCCGTTGTTGTTGTTAAATACACAGGCTCTTTTACAATACCAACACATAAATTAATTGACAAGAAATCAAAATAGTTTAACAACTACCATATTAATATTTTTATCCTAAAGAGAGAATACATTCATAATTTGGGTGTTATCTCTCCCAAATTTTCACTCCCATTGCCAATTCTGATTATATACTAGGATATGAAGAAAACAGGTATTCTTGAGTCTACTGCTCTTAGATGAAGCAATAAGTTGAATTCTACCAGAGTCACTTTATTTTAACATGTGCACTTTATTTTGATGTTTTATTCTGATTTTCTCCTTAAGTTGTATACATTCATAATGCTGCTCATTTAACCTCAGGATTTGTGCTTGTGGACATACACATGTAAAAGTAAACACCACAACTGTATCTTCTGACTTTTAAGTTGACACAATAGAATATAGTAATCTCCATGTCAACTATAGCTTTAATATCTATATTTCAAGAATATAATGGCTGTGCTTTGAAACAACCTCTGACTTTTAGCTTTTATGTATCGTTTTTTTCTTTTTGTTTCCATTTAAGTCAAGTCAAATCATTTTTTGTTACCAAGCCACAATATTTTTCAGAAAGTCCTCTAGAAAATATTCTGAAACCAAATATAAGTGCTTCTCCGATTGTTTGAAATGAAGCACAGCTTGCTTCTTGCATTTTTAAAAGCCGTCCAGTGCCCAGGAACCCATATTCATGTCCAGTCTTCCCTGACCCACAAAAGCTAACAACACAGCTAATGTTCTGGAATCTCTGCCACATTATAATGGGATCTTCTTCACCCTCTTCATGCTTTTACTTGCCTTTCATTCCCAATCTTGCTCCTTTTTATCCTCTGAATCTGCAGATATCCTCTTGTACCATCCTTCCTCTCACTTTACTTCAGGATTTTTCTTCCTTTCTCTAATTACGCTGCAAAAAAATCAACCACTCTCAGCCAAGGAAACTTCTGCTTTTATATATGCTTCCAGCTCAAGTTGCTGGCCTACTAGAAAATAAAGATCACTGTGTTCACCTTTAAATATATATTTAATTTATATATATTTATAAACTTCTTAGTATTATATATATTTAAAGATATGTATCATATATGATAAATTGTTCAAGAGGGTAGCAAATCATATTTTCACTTGACTAATTAACACATCTACTTTTGATATATTATATTTCCTATTTGCTTTTAGTATTCTTTTAAAATAATTTTTACATTTTAAATTGTTCATTTAACATCCATACTGTAGACCCCTCCCTCCTCACCTCCCAGTCTCATGCTTCCTTCTTCATCCTCTATCCTCCTGACCTTGTCCCCTAGTCATCAGAAATGGGGATACCTCCTCCACTACCACCTAACCTCAGCTTGTCAAGACACATTTGGACAGCCTTCATACTCTCCTTCGGTGGCCTGAAAAGGCCACCCCCACCAAGGAGTGATCAACAAGTGAGAACCAGAGTCCATGTCAGAAGTAGCCCCTACTGCCCATATTCGGGGACCAGCAAGGAGACTGTGCTGCCTATCAGCTACATCTGAGCATATGTGGGTTCCTTTTTCTGGGAGGTTGGGAGAATCTGGTCACAGAGTTTTCTTCAGCCTTCTGGAGGCTAGCTGAGGAAGGCTTTGTCCTGAGAACCAGTCATGAGAAATGCCTCCTTGGCAGTGAGGGAGCTTTCCAGTCAGATCCCTTAGCTTGAGAAAGCACAGGGTGGCCTCACTTAGCCTGGATTGAGACAATAGGAGTCTATGTCCCTTCCAGCAGGGAAAGTAAGCCTCGGACTTGTAAAAGGCCAGATAGTCGATTGCACTTGGTTAAAATATAGTCCAGAGTCGAAGAGCTAGATTTTAATTCACTAAACTTAATGATAAAAGAAAGACAAAGACAGGAATCTAGGGAGAGAGAAATAGGGGATTAAGTGCCCCCACCCCAGACCTTTGGGTTTTTTAAATATATTTTATTGATTTAATCATATTACATTCAATTGTTATCCCGTCCCTTGTATCCTCCCATTCCTCCCTCCCTCGCATTTCCCCCTACTCCCCTCCCCTATGACTGTGATTGACAGGGAGCCAATGGACAGGACATTCTCCACTGTTAAGTGGAGAGTGGGGACTGACTTTTATACGAACTCTGGTGCCCCATATTTGATGACAATCCCGGATGGGGAGGCCTGGTGGCACTCAGAGGAAGGGAAGCTGGCTACCAAGAAAAGACTTGATACTTGGTTTTTAAAACCAAGGGTATCTGAATTGCAAGAGCCACACCCAGGACATTTCCCAGGGCATGTCTCCAGGCCAGTTTTGATATATATTCTCCAAAGAGCCAGCTTTTGATGCCATTTGGCCTAAAGCCTGTGCAATTTGCTTTGAAAGTGTCCATACAAGGAACTAGCCTTTAACACATTTTGGGGTCTTGTTGACTGTTGCCAGCAGGGGGTACACTCACCTGCTCTGAACAGGAAGCTTACCAGGAGGAAGCATCTCCTCCACCTACAGACAAAGGCCCCACAGGCATAGGGTCTAGAATCTCACCATGCATAGTCCTTGGTTGCTGTATCTGTCTCAGCATCACCCGCCACACCCGCCGAGATTTGTTGGCTCCATAGGTCTACTTATGGAACTCCTGTCCCTTCTAGGTTCTTCTATCTCCCAAATCTTCCATAAGACTCCCTGTGTTCAACCTTAAAGTTTTGCTGGGGTCTCAGCATCTGCTTAGATCCCTAACTGGGTAGAGACTTCAAGGAGACCTCTATAGTAGGCTCCCATCCTGTTTCTTCGCTTCCTGCTTCCAGTGTCTATTCTATTTGCCCTTCTGAGTGAGAATTAAGCATTCTCCTAAGGGTCCTCCTTGTAATTCTGTACTACAGTGAGGTTATCCTGTACTATGTGGCTAACATCCACTTATTTTTTATTTTTAATTAATTTATTCTTGTTACATCTCTATGGTTATCCCATCCCTTGTATCCTCCCATTCTCCCCTCCCTCTCATTTTCCCCTTATTCCCCTCCCCTATGACTGTTCCTCAGAGGGATTACCTCCCTCTGTATATGCTCATAGGGTATCAAGTCTCTTCTCAGTGACCTGCTGTCCTTCCTCTGAGTGCCACTAGGTCTCCCCCACCAGGGGACATAGTCAGATGTGAGGCACCAGAGTACTTGAGAAAGTCAAATCCCTCTCTCCACTCAAGTGTGGAGACTGTCTTGTCCATGGGCTAGATCAGGGTAGGGGTTTAAATTTTTCTGCCTGTATTGTCCTTGGCTAGGGCCTTAGTTTGAGTGGGACCCCATGACCGAAATCTGCCTATCATAATGTTCTACTTGTAGGTTTCTAGAACCCACTGGATCCTTCTACATTGCTATTCACCCATTGTTCTCTCATCTAGAGTCCCAATAGGATGTCCTCCCCTCGGTCCCAGTTTCCTAGTAAGGGAAGGCTTTCATGGGACATGTCCATTGGGCTAGTTTGCAGATATAAGTGAGTATATACCATTTGAGTCTTTCTGCTTCTGGGTTAACTCACTCATTATGATCATCTCTAGCTCAATCCATTTGTCCACAAATTTCGGGAATTCCTTGTTTTTAATAGCTGAGTAGTATTCCATAGTGTATATGTACCACAGTTTCTTTATCCATTCTTCTACTGAGGGACATTTAGGCTGTTTCCATGATCTGGCTATTATGAATAAGGCTGCTATGAACATGGTTGAGCAAATTTTCTTGCTGTGTGCTGGTGCATCTTCTGGGTAGATTCCAAGGAGTGGAATAGCTGGGTCTTGAGGAAGCCCTATTCCCAGTTTTCTGAGAAAGCACCAGATAGATTTCCAAAGTAGGTGTACTAGTTTGCATTCCCACCAGCAATGAAGGAGTGTTCCTCTCTCCCCACATCCTCGCCAGCATGTGGTGTCGCTTGAGTTTTTGATCTTAGCCATTCTGATGGGTGTAAGATGGAATCTCAGAGTTGTTTTGATTTGCATTTCCCTGATGACTAAGGAGGTTGAGCATTTCTTTAAGTGTTTCCTAGCCATTTGATATTCTTCTGTTGAGAATTCTCTGTTTAGTTCCAAGCCCCATTTCTCAATTGGGTTATTTGGTTTGGTGGTGTTTAATTTCTTGAGTTCTTTATATATTTTGGATATTAGACCTTTGTCAGATATAGGGTTGGTGAAGATCTTTTCCCAGTCTGTAGGCTGTCGCTTTGTTCTCTTGACGGTGTCTCTATCCTTACAGAAGCTTCTCAGCCTCATGAGGTCCCATTTATTAATTGTTGACATTAAGGTCTGGGCTGTTGGTGTTCTGTTCAGGAAGTTGTCTCCTGTGCCAATATGTTCCAGGCTCTTCCCCACTTTTTCTTCTAAGTGACTTAGTGTCTCTGGTTTTATGTTGAGGTCTTTAATCCACTTGGATTTGAGTTTTGTGCAAGGTGACAAATATGGGTCCAGTTGCATTTTTTTACACATAGACATCCAGTTAGACCAGCACCATTTGT
>OU015751.1:44336803-44351603 GCA_907169655.1 Acomys percivali
GGCCTGGGGTGGAACTGAGTGCTCCGCCCAGCCTGTGTCACAGCAGGGGAGCCGTGGCTCCGCTAAGCTGTTGTCTTGGGCAGAATTGCCCGCTGCGCTGAATCAGTGTCTCCACAGCACTGCGCCCTGAGCTGTACCCGGGACTCTGGGGCTGAACTGTCCGCTGTGTCCAGCTTGGGTCACAAAGTACCACGCGACCCAAATCCTGTCCAGTGTCCCCTCTCCTGCAGCAACTCCCACCGGCCACCACACTAACCGCCTCCACTGGATGGCTCTGAGCTGCAAACCTCAGTCTCTGCTGCTGGTGTTGCTGACGCCGCCTGTGCCGCCGCTGCTCTGATCCGAGAAAATCCGCACTCCTCCCGTGTGTAGGGGCACGCAGGTCCTCCGCACCCTGGTCCTTCCGAACCGTGGAGCACTCCTGTTGCCGTGGTGTCGGGATCCTGGTGTTCCTGGCTCAGAAATCTGTGCAATTCCCCGAACTGTTCACTGGAGCTTCCAAACACGGTCCACACTGCTCGCCACCATCTTGGATCTCCCCCTAACATCCACTTATAAATGAGAATATACTATGCCTGTCTTTCTGGGTCTGGGTTACCACATGTGGGATGATCATTACTACTTGAATCCACTTGTCTGCAAATTTCAAGATCTTCTTGTTTTTAATAGCTGAGTAATATTCCATTATGTAAATACACCATGGTTTCTTTATCCATTCTTTGCTTGAGGGATGTTTAGTTTTTTTTCTAGATTCTGTCTATTATGAATAAAGCTGCTATGAACATAGTTTATTGTGGAGCATCTTTTGAGTATATGCCCAGGAGGGCATATGAGACTGGAGGTAGAATTAGATATCTTATTGTTCTAGCTAGAACTTCTAGCATTATATTGAAGAGATATGGAGAGACTGGACACCATTGACATATCCCTGATTTCAGTGGAACTGATTTAAGTTTCTCTCCATTTAGTTTGATGTTGGCTATAGGCTTGCTATATTTTGTCTTTACGATTTTTAGGTATGTGCCTCGAACTCTCCAAGAGTTTTAACATGAATGGGTGTTGCATTTTGTCAACTGCTTTTTCAGCATCTAAGGAGATGATCATATGGATTTTTTTTCTTTCAGTTTGCTTATATGATGGATTACATTGATGGATTTCCTTATATTGAATCACCCATGCATGCCTGAGATGAAGCCCATGTAGTCATGGTAGATGACACTTTTGGTGTGTTCTTGAATTCAATTTCTGAGTATTTTATTGAGTATTTTTACATCAGTGTTCATATGGAAATATGGTCTGAAATTCCCTTTCTTTGTTGAGTCTTGTGTGGTTTAGGTAAGGTGACTCTGGCCTCATAGAATGAGTTGGATAATGTCTTTTCTGTTTCTATTTTGTGGAATAGTTTGAAGATAATTAATATTAGCTCTTCTTTGAAGTTCTGGTAAAATTCTGTGCTAAATCCATCTGTCTGGCCCTGGGATTCTTTTGTTGGGAGACTTCTAATGACTGCTTCTATTTCCTTAGGAAATATAGGCCAAGTTGATTCTTTAAGAAAATCACCAAGATAGACAAAGCCTTAGCCAAGCTAAGTAAACGGCAGAGGAAGAGTACTCTAATTAACAAAATCAGAAATGAAGAAGGAGATATAAGGTAAATAACTTCCACTGAAATCAGAGACAAGACAAGGTTCTCCATTCTCTTCATATCTCTTCAATATGATGCTAGAAGTCCTAGCTAGAGCAATAAGACATCTAAAGGAGATCAAAGGGGTATAAACTGTAAAGGAAGAAGATAATTTATCACTATTCACAATTGATATAATAGTATATCCATAAGTAACTCCAATAATTCTACCGAGGAACTCCTATAGCTAGTAAACACCTTCAAAAAAGTGGCTGGATAAAAAATGAACTCAAAAAGAATTGGTATCCCCCATTTATACAAAAGCCAGACAGGCTGAGAAAGAAATTAGAGGAAAATCACCCTTCAGAATAGCTACAAAAAAACCATAAAGTATCTTGGTGGAGCTCTAACCAAGCAAGTGAAAGACCTGTGTAAAAAACACATCAAATCTCTGAAGAAAGAAAGGGAAAAAGATATCAGAAGGTGGAAAGATCTCCCATGCTCATGGATTGGTAGGATTACCATAGTAAAAATGGCCATCTTATCAAAATCTTTCTACAGATTCAATGAAATTCCCATCAAAATACCAACACAATTCTTTACAGATCTTGAAAGAACAATTCTTAACTTTATTTGGAAAAATAAAAAAACCCTGATAGCTAAGGCAAGCCTGTAGAACAAAATATCTTTTGCAGGTATATACATCCCTGATTGCAAACTGTACTATAGAGTTGCATTCATAAAACTGGCATGGTACTGGCATAGTAACAGACAGGTGGATCAGTGGAATTGATTCAAAGACCCAGAAATGAACCCACACACCTATGTACACTAGATTTTTGACAAAGAAGCCACAGTCATACAATGGAAAAAAAGATAGCATCTTCAACAAATGGTGCTGGTCTAACTGGATGTCTACATGTAGAAAAATTAAAATTGGCCCTTATTTATCACTAAAGTCCATGTGGATTAAAGATCTCAACATAAAACCAGAAACATTAAATCTGTTAGAAGAAAAGTGGGGAAGAGCCTTGAGACCATTGGCACAGTAGTCAACTTCCTGAACAGAATGCCAGTAGCTTAGGCTCTAAGATCAACAGTTAATAAATGGGACCTATGAAACTGAAAAGTTTCTGTAAAGCAAAGGACACTGTCAATAGAACAAAACGACAGCCTACATACTTGGAAAAGAACTTCACCAGCCCTACATCTGACTGAAGGCTAATATCGAAATTATATAAAGAACTCAAAAAATTAAACACCACCAAAACAAATAATCCAATAAAAAATGGGGTACAGAACTAAGCAGAAAATTTTCAACAGAGGAATATTGAATGGCTGAGAAACACTTTAAAAAATGTTCAACACTCCTAGTCATCAGGGAAATGCAAATCAAAACAACTCTGAGATTCCATCTTACACCTGTCCTAACACCTAAGATCAAAAACTCAAGAGACAGCACATGCTGGGGATGATGTAGGGAAGGGAGAACATTCCTCCATTGCTGGTGGGAGTACAAATTTGTACAACTACTTTGGAAATCAATCTGGTGCTTTCTCAGGATATTGGGAATAATTCTATCTCAAGACCCATCTATACCACTCCTGGGCATATACTCATAAGATTCTCCACCATATAACAAGGACATTTGCTCAACTATATTCATAGCAACTTTATTTATAATAGCTATAATCTTGAGACAACCTGGATATTTCTCAATTGATGAATGGATAAAGAAGCTATAGTATATTTACACAATGGAACACTACTCAGCTATCAAAAACTAGGAAGTCTTGAAATTTACGGGCAAATGGATGGAACTAGAAAAGAACATTCTGAGTGTGGTAACCCAGACCCAGAAAGATATGCATAGTATAAACTCACTCATAAGTGAACATTAGTCACATAATACAGGATATCCACACTACAATACAGAGACTGATGCACCAACCAAGGACCGTGTATAAGGTGGACCTAAGCCCTCTGCTCAGATATAGTAGATAGGGATCACAGTCTCCTTGTGGGTCTCACAATATGGAGAGTAGGGACAAGTTCTGACATGGATGCTGTGCTCCCCACATTTATCACTGCCCCCTGTCAGTGTGGCATTGCTATGCCACAGAGGAAGAGGATACAGCTAGTGTAGATGAGACTTGATAGACTAAAGTCAGATGTTAGGGGAGGAGTGCTCCCCTTTCTGAGGACTTAGAAAGGAGGGAGAGGGTATGAGGGACCAGGGGTGAGATTGGGAGGGCCTATAATGGGTAAAGTAAACAAATTTTAAAAACTAAAAATAAAATTAAAAAAATCTAAAAATAATTAATGGTGGCCAAAAGAGCTCGCTCTAGGAATGAGCCCATTGATAGATGATGCAGTCTTGAGTAGTCGGCCCTAAGCACACACAACATGTTTGAACAACTCCAACTGAATTTAGTAGACTGTGTGTGTGTGTGTGTGTGTGTGTGTGTGTGTGTGTGTGTGTGTGTGTAAGTAATAATAATCAAAGAAGAGATTCTGGGTTTTAGAGGAATAGAGGGTCTTAGACAGAATTGTGTGGCAGCCAGGAGGGAAGTGTAAAGGTATGAATACAGTATTTGTGGATAAAATTCTCAAAAGAAATTCAAACTGTATTTTATAACACACACACTGATACTCCTAGATATTCGTACCACATACCATTCAATTTAATTGATTTGAGCTGAGCCATCTGCTGTCTAATTGCTTCTTAGCCACTGGGATTTATGTAAGTAAATGAACATAAGAGATAGAAAGAATACTAATGGGAAGTTTGTGTTTCATTAAGAATCCTCCTTGTTCATAGCCAAAATTAAGCATCTGAAAACTGATGTAAATTGAAAGAGCTTATTTTTCAAAGTTTCAGCTCTTCACTAAAATGGAATATCTCCTCCAAGCATTTAAAGGTGGCTAGAATACCTGGAAAAAAAATGAAAGAAAAGATAAGATTCCAAGACACTGAAACCAATCAAGAAGAAAGAACCATTAAGTAAGAGATGCAAATAAGACAAGCTCCTTGAAAGTCTACAGTAGGAGGGTTTTTTCCAGGCAGAACCCTGGGAAAATCAATAAGAGTGCTTGAGATAAGGAGACATGGTGTGTGTGTGGGGTCAGGAGTCAGTGGAAATGAGTCCCAGAAGGAAATTGCAAAGAAAAAATCAAGGAGGTTTAAATTTTTCGGCCTGTATTGTCCTTGGCTAGAGGGATTTGACTTTCTCAAGTACTCTGGTGCCTCACATCTGACTATGTCCCCTGGCGGGGGAAACCTAGTGGCACTCAGAGGAAGGACAGCAGGTCACTGAGAAGAGACTTGATACCCTATGAGCATATACAGAGGGAGGTAATCCCTCTGAGGAACAGTCATAGGGGAGGGGAATAAGGGGAAAATGGGAGGGAGGGGAGAATGGGAGGATACAAGGGATGGGATAACCATAGAAATGTAACAAGAATAAATTAATAAAAAAATAAATAAATTAAAAAAAATAAAAAAAATAAAAAATAAAAATAAATAAAAAAAATAAAAAATAAAAAATAAAAAAAATAAAATAAAATAAAATAAAAAAAAAATCAAGGAGGGTAGAAGGTTTTCTCCACCAGCTGAACATTGATCATGAGAAAACAATTTCCACATTCAGAAGGTTCCATTAAAACATGAAAGACCACATGCTTTGCTTATATTACACAGGGCTGAGATAGCAAATGTACATTTTGATGAATCATGCAGAAAATCTCAATAGCTTATGACACACTTGGACATTTTAAAGCACAATTTTGGCATAAGATTATCTATAGGTTAAATTCTGCTTTGGTATTGACTAAAATTGAAAAGTAATAACTTTAGAAGGATGATGCAGATTCCTGGTAGAGAATACTATGACCACTGGAAATTACTTTTAAAAAAGGAGCCCTTATGATCCTAGTTGGAAATCACACTTCTACCAAAACAATATGGCATCTCCAGATCCCAGCTAGTCCAATGAAAGCAACCCTGAGAACTCAAACACAATAGAAATACAGGTAAATTACCACATTTCTAAAAGAACTATTAACAAAGCTTAAACAACATTCAATCACCACACATTAATAGTGGGAGACTTCAACACCCCACTTTCACCAAAGGATAGGTCACTGAAACAGAAATCAAACTGAGAAATAATGACACTAACCAACATCATGAAGCAAATGAATCTAACAGTTACCTACAAAACTTTTCACCCCCACACAAAGGACTATATTTTTCTCTCAGCACCCCATGGAACGTTCTGCAAAATTGAACATATAGTACATCACAAAGCAAGCCTCAACAGATTCAAGAAGATTGAAATAATACCTTGTATTCTATCAGATCACCATAGTCTAAAGCTGGACATCTACAACAACAGAAATAACAAAAAGCCTATACACACATGGAAACTAAATAACTCTCTACTCAATGACACCTGGGTCAGGGAAGAAATAAAGAAAGAAATTAAGGACTTCCTGAAATTCAATGAAAATGAAAGAACAACATACACAAATATGTGAGGCACATTGAAAGCAGTGCTAAGAGGAAAATTCATAGCACTAAGTGCTTTTATAAAGAAATTGGAAACATCCCACATAAGAAACTAAGCAACACATCTGGAAGCCCTAGAAAAAAAGAAGCAGAAACACCCAAGAGGAGTAGACGTCTGGAAATAATCAAACTCAAGGCTGAAATCAATAAATTAGAAACAAAGAGAACAGCTCAAGGAATCAAAAAAAAAAAAAAAAAACAAACAAACAAAAAAAAACCAGGAGCTGGTCCTTTGAAAAAATCAACAAGATAGACAAACCATTAGCCAAACTAACTAAAAGGCAGAGAGACACTATCCAAATTAACTAAATCAGAAATGAAAAGGGAGACATAACAACGGACACTGAAGAAATGCAAAGATTCATAATATCTTAATTCAAAGGTATATATGCCACAAAATTTGAAATTCTAGGGGGAATGGACAAATTTCTTGATCGATTCCACTTGCCAAAATTGAATCAAGATCATATAAATGAACTAAATAGTCCTATTTCTTCTACAGAAATGGAAGCAGTCCTTAATAGTCTTAAAAAAAAAAAAACAAAAAAACAAAAAAAAACCCACAGCTAGATGGCTTCAGTGCAGAATTCTACCAGACATTCAACGAGGAGCTAATACCGATACTCTTCAAGCTACTCCAGAAGATAGAAATGGATGGAACATTACCAAGTTCATTCTATGAGGCCACAGTCACTAGTCACTTTGATAACTAAACCTCAAAAAAACCCAACAAAGAAAGAATTTCAGACCAATTTCTCTTATGAACATTGACACAAAAATACTCAATAAAATACTTGTAAACTTAATACAAGAACATATCAAAATATCATTCATAATGTCTAGGTAGGCTTCATTCCAAACATGCAGTGATGCTTGAATATATGGAAATCCATCAATGTAATCTACAACATAAACAAACTGAAATTTAAAAAAAATGATCATCTCCTTAGATGTAGAAGAAAGCATTTGACACAATCCAACACCCATTCATATTTAAAGTATTGGAGCAATCAGTGATACAATGCACATACCTAAACATAATAAAGGCTATACACAGCAAGCCAATAGCCAACATCAAATTGAATGGAGAGATACTCAAGGAAATTTCTCTAAAATAAAGGACCAGGTAAGGTTGCCCATTTTATCCATATATCTTCAATGTAGTTCTTGAAGTACTAGCCAGAACACTAAGACAACAAAAGGAGATCAAGGGGATACAAATGAGAAAGAAGGAAGTCAAATTATCCCTATTTTCAGATAATATGATAGTGCACATAAATGACCTCCAAAGTTCCACCAGAGGACTCCTACAACTGATAAACTCCTTCAGCAAAGTGGCTTGATGCAAAATTAACTCAAAAAGTCAGTAGATTTACTATATACAAATGACAATCATGCAGAGGAAGAAATTAGGGAAAATACACCCTTCAAAATAGGCACAAGCAATAGAAAATATCTAGGAGTAACTCAAACCAAACAAGTGAAGGACTTGTGTGAAAAAAAAACTTCAAATCTCTGAAGAAGGAGTTTGAAGATGACATCAGAAGATAGAAAGATCTCCCTTGTTCGTGGATCTGGAGAAGTAACATAGTAAAAATGGCTGTCTTACCAAAAGCAATTCACAGATTCAATGCAACCCCTATCAAAATACCTACACAATTTTTTAAAGACATTGAAAGATCAATTCTCAACTTCCTATGGAAAAACAAAAAACCCAGAGTAACTAAAACAATCCTGTACAATAAAAGATCCTCCAGAGCTGTGCTATAGAGCAACAGTAAATAAAATAGCATGGTACTGGCATAGTTATATGCGGCTTGATCAATAGAATCAAATAGAAGATGCAGAAATAAATCCACACACATATGGACACTTGATTTTTGACAAAGAAGCCAATCTATTCAATGGAAAAATGATAGCATCTTCAACAAATGGTGCTGGTCTAATTGGATGTCTACATGAAGAAAAATACAATTAGACCCATATTTATCACCATGGATAAAACTCAAGTCCAGGTGGATTAAAGACCTGAACATAAAACCAGAGACACTAAATCTGTTTTTTTTTTTAAATTGGAGAAAAGCCTGGAACACATTAGCATAGGAGACAACTTCCTGAAGAGAACTCCAACAGCCCAGGCCTTAAGGTCAACAATTAATAAATGGGACCTCATGAGGCTGAGAAGCTTCTGTAAGATAGGAGACACTGTCAACAGAACAAAGTGACAGCCTACAGACTGGGAAAAGATCTTCACCAACCCTACATCTGACAAAGGTCTAATATCCAAAATATATAAAGAACTCAAAAAATTAAACACCCCAAAACAAAATAACCCAATTGAGAAATGGGACTCAAAATTAAACAGAGAATTCTCAACAGAGGAATATTGAATGACTGAGAAACACTTAAAGAAATGCTCAACATCCTTAGTCATCAGAGATATGCAAACCAAAACTCTGAGATTCTGTCTTACACCCATCAGAATGGCTAAGACCAAAAACTCAAGTGACAACACATGCTGGTGAGAATGTGGAGAAAGGAGAACACTCCTTCAGTGCTGGTGAGAATGCAAACTAGTACAACCATTTTGGAATTCAATTTGGCACTTTCTTAGAAAACCGGCAATAGGGCTCCCTCAAGACCCAGCTACTCCACTCCTTGGAATTACCCAGAACATGCTCTACCACACAACAAGGACATATGATCAACCGTGTTCATAGCAGCTTTATTTGTAATAGCCAGAACCAGGAAACAACCTAAATTTCCCTCACTCAAAGAATGGACAAAGAAACTGTGGTACATTTACACTATGGAATACTACACAGCTATTAAAAACAAGGAAATCCTGAGATTTGTGGACAAATAGATGAAACTAGAATTGATCATACTGAGTGAGTTAACTCAGAAGCAGAAAGACTCACATGGTATATATTCACTTATAATTGGACACCAGCCCAAAATGCATGTCCCATGAAAGTCTTCACTAACCAGGAGTTTGGGATAGATGTGAGGAGTTCCTATTAGAACTTTAGGTGAGAGAAGTATGGGAGAATGGGGAAACAGAAGGATCCAGAGGTTCCTAGAAACTCACAAGAAGAACATCACAAAGGGCAGATCTGGACCCAGGGGTGTCTTCTCAAATTACTGCACCAACCAAGGACAATACATGCAGTAAACATTGAACTCCTACTCAGATCTAGCCAATGGACAGGACATTCTCTACAGTTATGTAGAGAGCGGGGGGGGATTGACTCTGACATCAACTCTGGTGCCCCATATTTGACCACTTCCCCTTCATGGGGAGGCCTGGTGGCATTGAGAGAAAGGATAAGAAGGCTACCAGGTAAGACTTCATAGTCTATAACCATATGGTGGGGGGGGGAGGTCCCCTTTGGTCAGAGACCGAGGGGAGGGAAGTAGGGCGAAAGCAGGAGGGAAGGGAGGATTGGGAGGATAAAAGTGAGGAAAAACAATTGAGATGTAATCTGAATAAATTAATTTTTAAAAGTTAAAAACAAACAAAAAATAAATCACACTTCTTTAGTTTTCCCTGGAATCTTACATTAGATGGCAAATAGTGCAAACTCCACCTCATTGAATACCAGCTTTTTTGCTAGTTCATTGTGCTCTGTTCTGAAATGTATATTTTTATGTATTTACTTGTGGAAGAAATGCCCAGGAATGCAAATTCTATGCTCAGAAAAAAGTTTTAACTTGTGTTTTTTAAGGAAGGGCACTATATTACTAGTATGATTGGGTATCGCATGAGATATTTAACCAAATGTCTGTCTAAGAGCCTCTGTTAGATCATTTCATCATAGATTTCACAAGCTGAAAAATCTGCCTCACTCTTTGTAGAAATGGAAAATAAATGGTGTGCAACTGATACAGAATCACTATGCATTTATTATTCTGTCTACTCTGTGACCTGTGACCCTGGCTTTACTCATGAATAATGCAACGTAAGAGGAAGAAAGACAAAACAACTTGGTATCGGATTACCCAAAATATTTATTCAGGACATGGGTACTTTTCAAGCCACAGGAAGTACAACTTTCAGATCTCCTCTATTATCCAGGGCATTATGATATAGCCAACAAGCAAAGGCTCACATATACTTGTATATACAATATAAGTGATCATGAGAGAGTTTTCAAAACAGTTTTAATTAATTTAACTAAAAGCCAATTTGTTTTGGAAAAGGTGAATAACACTAGTGACTGATTCTTAGATTAGTACCTAAAGGTAGAGTAAATAAAAGATGGTAGAATGCCCTGCTTTAAGAGAGGCCAAGATGGTACCCATGACCCCAGATAAGCCCCCATCCACTTATCACTAACACTCCCTTAGCATCTTCCCAGTCTACTTCCAACAGCTCCCCTTCTCCTTATCACCATATCCTGGCCCAAACTCTGGAGAAAGGACTGTGCTCCATGAGAGACCAACAGAGTAGCCAGAGCCCAGGATGGGCTATTGCTTCAGGGTTGTCTCCATTTTCTCTGTGCTTGCAACCTTCAACCAGCTCTGCTCTCATCAATATATCCCTGCCCCTAACCCCAGTGGAGGCATCTTGCAAGCCCATAGTATATGCTGGTCACCAGAATCTCATCTCCCAACTCAAGTGGAGACCCTCGGCTTGCCACCCAATTCCCATTGCCCAAGTTGAGTAGAGACCCTCTCTTCAATCATACGACACTCAGGGCAGAAGACCTGAGAGGAAAGCGAAACTGTTAGATGGGGAAAAGACCCATCCAACAAAGACATAAATCAGCATCTAGACCTATAAACACTCCAAACCCAGATGCCTAGATATCAATGTAAGAACACAATCAACACCAGAGCCCACCCAGAAATCTTACTTATAACAAGCCCTGACTATTCCAAAATATAAACACATAAAAACAATCTTAAAAACAGCTTTATGAAGATGATAGAGGCCATTAAAGAGGAAATGAGTAAAACCCTTAATGCATGCCAAGAAAGACAAGGAAAAAAATTAACAGTTGAAGGAAATGAATAAAACTGTTCAAGGCATGAAAATGGAAATAGAAACAACAAAGAAAACACAAACTGAAGGGATCCTGGAGATGGAAAATCTAGGTAAATAAACAGAAACTATAGATGCAAGCCTCATCAACCGAATACAAGATATGGAAATTAGCATCTCAGATGCTGAAGATGTGATAGAAAAATAGATACATTGGTCCAAAATGTTAAATATAAAAAAATTATTGAAACAAAACATCTAGGAAATCAGGGCCACTATGAAAACACCAAACATAAGAGTAATAGGAACAAAAAAAGGAGAAAATTCTCAGCTCAAATTCCCAGATTTTTAAGTATAATTTTGTAAAATACATTTAACAAAACAGTAGGAGAAAAGTTTTCTAACCTAAATAAGGACATGCCTACAAACATACAAGAAGCTTACAGAACACGAAATAAACTAGACCAGAAAAGGGTGTCCCTCTGCCACATAATAATCAAACACTAAACATACAGAACAAAGAAAGTATATTAAAAACTGCAAAAGAAAAAGGCCAAGTAACATAGAAAGGCAGACCTATTAGAATTATAAATGATTTCTCAACAGAGACTCTAAGATGTTTCACAGACTCTAACATACCATAGATGACAGCCAAAAATACTATATCCAGAAAATTTCTCAATCACTATAGACGGGAAAAACAAGATATTTCATGATAAAGTCAAATTTAAGCAATATATATCTACAAATCCAGCTTATGTAATGTATAAGAAGGTAAACTCCAACCCAAGGAGGTTAATTCTGCCAATGAAAACAAAGACAAAAATAATATTACACCAGCAAAACCAAAAGAAAGGAAACACACACACACACACACACACACACACACACACACACTATAACAACCAACAACAAATTAACAAGAACAGAGAATCCTTGAGCATTGATATCTCTCAATACCAATGGACTGAATTCCCCAATAAAAATATACAGACTAACAGAATGGATGCAAAAACCGGATTTTCTTTTTTTAATATATTTTATTAATTTAGTCTTATTACATCTCAATGGTTATCCCATTCCTTGTATCCTCCAAAGTAAATGCTGGCAACAAAAAGTTCAGCAGATACCATAAGATAGAAGAGCATACGTTTAGTTACTTTTCTGCTGCTGAAATAAAACACCATGACCAAAGCAACATACAGAAGAGTTTAGTTTGGACCACAAATCCATCATGACAGGGAAGCACGGCAGTAGGCATGAAGCAAATACAGGGACCTTTTACCACAAATGTGAAATAGAGAGAAAGAGAACTTAAAGTAGGCAGGATTGTGTAGCTCAAAGCGAAGTACTTAGCCCAGTGAAGTACTTCCTCCATCAAGGTCACACAATTAAACCTTCCAGAATAGCATCACCAACTGGATCATATGTTTAAATGAATGAGCCTGTGGAGAATATTTCTCCTTTGAAACACCACAGTGTATATCTCCCATTTTATTCTAAATAGGTTTTCCTATTAGCATATTTTAGTGTGGTATTTCTTACTAGATGCAAAGTACAATGATTATTATGTATTATAAGTGTGTACATGTAAGTCTATTAAAATGGATAGATTAATACTAGGCAATATTGGAATGATGCTGTCTTTCCTAATTTTTATGATTACTCATTTATGCTTAGGTACATATTGATTTAATGCATGTTAATTTAAAACTTTTTACCTGGCATAAAAGTTATATATTTGTACTCCAAATTAGTAAACAATAGAAAGCTTGCTACACAAAATAGATTATGTTAACTACGAACATAAAGAATGTTCACCCTTTTGGCTTAATCTACTCTCACATTAGAAGGTCATTGCAAACAGCTGAGAATTATGGAAAATCCTTCAAATGGAAAGAAAAAGAAAGAAACTTATATAAATGTGTTTAGTTCTAAAGATTCTGCTTACGAGAAAAAGAAAAGAAAAAAGATTTTAACAGCTTTCTGACAATGTGATTACTGAGATAATGGAGTTTGTGCCCCTGGGATATTCCAAGTACACCATGACTTAGGAAATGTAAAATTTAGTTTGGATAAAACATTAGGCAAGTTCCTCAGTCATTGGAAAGGATTTGGTTTTCTGAAATATCCATAGTGACAAATGCATTACAAATAGTGAGTCTAAGGTGTATACTTGCCTGGCTAATAGACCACATTCCCTCTGGTAATGGGTGTTAATGAAAATCTATTGTTTCCCTTTATCAGACATCGGGCATTTTCATTTTGTTTTGGATTTTGGGTTTTTGTTTTGTTTTGCCATAGAAAACAGATATCTTTACACACCTCAGTTTGAATTAATATTTTATTTCTTGTTAAACTTTTGAAATGATAATTTGTGAGGTTAAATAGGCTCAGTGATTAAAACTTGTTGATACTTGGATCATTGAGTAGCTTTAAAATATAGACTTTGAGTATAAAAAAATTCCATTAAAAAGCAATAACCTTTCCTCCAGTTTTATAGGAATTGATTTTCTATTACTATACCCAGGCACATCTTCCTGGCTAGCATTTGTAGTGCCAAGGATGTTAGAAAAGTTGTTGAGGGAGAAAAGTCATCAACATTTTTACCTGGTTGTAAATCTGTGAGCCTCAGTAGTAATCAACATCAGCATGAATATTCTGAGGTAAAACGAACCACCTACTGATTCCATTTAAGGACCACTACACAGGACAAACCCTTTGCCTGATACTGTAAATGGAACCAAGGGCCTGTTGATGCCATTGTAGAAATCCTACTTTAATTCTTTTGATAAAATGACAAAGTATCAAACTGTCTTCTAAATTCTAATCTTTATATGAAAATTATTACAGTGCTCAACTCACATGACAGAGCTTTTTAATTCAGTGAATGATGGTTAATATAAAGACTTACAGCTGGTTGAAGTGAAAAGAAAAAGTGACCATGGGAGTTGTCAACACTAAACAGAATATTTATCTCACTTCTTACCCCCCAGAGCCCACATATCAGTCTGAGAAATAAATCAGGGAAAAGATTTTATTCAAAATTCTCTCAAAATTACCAAGCTGGGTAAATAAAATGCTCATACAATGGAGATTTTAAGACACTAGAGAAAATAAATGAAAAAAAATACTAGAACACAGGAGTGACTTCTGGTACACACACACACTGGTGTGGCTAATATGAAAAATGGCTTTCCAAACAAAATCAACCTTTAGATTCTCTGTAAGTCCTCTCAGAATCCCAATGCAATTTTTTACAGACAAAATATAAAAACTGTTCAAAACACACCAAATGTCTGAAACTAATCTGACAATAAAAACACTACTAGAGCTATGTCTTGCTGTTCCTGATTTCAAGATACACTACAGAACCAATAATAATAAGAACAGGAACAGATACATTGATTAGTGGGATAGAATTAAAGAGTCAAATATAAGTCCACACACATATAGCAAACTGAATTTTTACAAAGGTGTAAAAAGTACACATTAAAGATATCATCTTTAGCAATTGTTCTTGGGAAAACTAGTTATATGTAAATATATAAATCTAAATTTTTCTCTCCACTTCACACACACACACACACACACACACACACACACACACACACACACAC
>OU015751.1:44351613-44387555 GCA_907169655.1 Acomys percivali
ACACACACACACACACACACACACACACACACACACACACACACACATATAATATATATATATGCCCAAAACATATCAGAGAGCTCACTGTTAGGGCTGAACTCTCAAACTTCTAGAAGAAAAAAGGAAGCACACTTCAGGTTATAGCCTCATTTAAGTGGTTTCTTAATAAGAGTCTGGCTTTCAAATATGAGGCACCCGAGAACGTGTGAAAGTCATACCCCACTCTCCACTCAACTGTGGAGAATGTCCTATCCATTGGCTAGATCTGGGTAGGGGTTTGAAGTTTACGGCCTGTATTCTTCTTGGCTGGTGCCATAGTTTGAGCGGGA
Organism: Acomys percivali; assembly: GCA_907169655.1. Lineage (NCBI taxonomy): Eukaryota > Metazoa > Chordata > Mammalia > Rodentia > Muridae > Acomys > Acomys percivali. The sequence goes on from OU015751.1 coordinate 44,351,946, forward strand.
CCCCTGGGCCCAAATCTGCCTATCATAATGTTCTACTTGTAGGTTTCTAGGACCCTCTGGCTCCTTCTACTTTGCTATTCTCCCTGGTGGCACTCAGAGGAAGGATAGCAGGCTACCAAGAAGAGACTTGATACTCTATGAGCATATAAAGGGGGAGGAAGTCCTCCTCAGGCACAGTCAGAGGGGAGGGGAGTAAGGGGAAAATGGGAGGGAGGAAAGAATGGGGGGATACAAGGGTAGGGATAACCGTTGAGATGTAACAAGAATAAATTAATTTAAAAAATTATTTTGAAAAAAAAAAGTCTGGCTTTCCCAGGAATAGTTCCAACAACAAAGAAGTAGGATTTCATTCCATTAAAAAATTTATACTCTAAAAAAGAAACTGATGGTCAGCTGAGAAGCAGTCCATAAAAAAATTTTTCCATGTGTTCATCTAACAGGATTTGTATCTATAATATAGAAATTTCTCAAAAAATCTAAACCCCAAGAAAACCAGAAACCCAGTATAAAAGGGCCTATAGAACTTAACAGAGAATTATCAGAAGAAGGAATACAAATAACTAAGAAATATTTTTAAAATGTTCACCACCCTTATAAGGACATCAGAGAAATGCAAGTTAAAACTACTTTGAGATTTCACTTATCTGCATCAAAATGGCTTCATGTGGCATACCTCTTTAATCCCAACACTTGAGAGGCAGTGATATCTGAATTTGTTGCCATCTTGGTCTACAGAGCAAGTTCCAAGATAGCCAAAGCTACACAGAGAAACCCTGTGTTGAAAAATCACGGACACACACACACACACACACACACACACACACACACACAGATAAAAGATAAAATAAAAAGAAAACAAATGCTGACAAAGATGTGGAGAATATGGGCCATCATGCATTATTGATGGCAGTGCAAAATGATACAGCCATTATAGAAAGCAGTGTGACATTTCTCCACACAAACTAGAGATAAATTTACAATATATCTCAGCTCTACCACTCCCATACATATTAACAAAGGACTGTATTTCCTACTACAGGTATGCTTTATCATCCATGTTCATAGTTTTTTTTCACAATAACTAGAATACGGATATGACCTAGATGTCTATCAGCTAATGAGTGGATACTGAAAATGTGCTGCTTATATACATGATAGTATACAGCTGTAGAAAAACATGAAAAGAAACTTTCAGGTAAATGGATGGAACTGAAAAACATTATATTAAATAAGAGAACCTAAACCCAGAAGACTCTGTGTTCTTACTCATTGGTGGACATTAGGATAAATCTTCAGATTTGTGTGTTTAGCTGTATCTGTAGAATCCAGAAATGTATAAAAGAACCATTCATGAGGAAGAGGAAGAAAGATCTTAAGGGGTAGTACATATCTTAGTTAGGGTTGCTATTACTTTGCTGAACACAAGGACAAAACACAGCTTGGAGAGGAAAGGGTTTATTTCACTCATACTTTAATTTAACATCTCAACACACACACACACAAAAGCAAAGAAGGCTGGAACTCACACAAGGCAAGAACCAGGAGGCTGGAGTTCATGCAGAGACCTTGGAACAAGCTTACTGGCTTGTTCCCTGTGGCTTGCTCAGCCTAGATTCTTACAGAACCCAGGTTCACCCCCTAGGGATGGCCCCACCCACAATGGGATGGTCTTTCCCCAAGCATCACTAACTGAGAAAATGCCTTGCAAGTCTGCCTACAACCTGATCTTATTGGGAGCATTTCTTTAATTAAGGTTTCTTCCTCTCAGATGATTTCGACTTGTGTCAAGTTGACATAAAACTCTTCTTCACAGATAGCCTGTGAAGAATACAGGTGATACAAAGTAGCTAAGAGAGTAATAGGGAGGTTAGATGGTGGGGAGAAAGACGGAGGTAGAACAAAGTGGCGGTGTGATACAAAGTAGCTAGGAGAGGGGTTTAGGTGGTGGGGATGGATGGGGAGGGATGATATAGGTGGGGTGGTGTCACTGATAACTAACACTAAGAGCTTTCCAAAGAACCATATAGAAGCTCCCTTTGAGGGCATTGCTAGCTTTATGAGAAGAGTACCAAAAAGATGAATTAGAATTCTTGCTGTACCTTGCTATGAGGCATCTCCTCTCAGGTTATGGCTCAGTACAAGCCCTCACCAGATGAGGAACAGATGTCATTTCAGGGCTATGTCTGTGGACTACCCAGCTTTTAAAGGAACAAGCCACAGGCATTTTTATTCCTTAAGAATAATCTGATGAGTGTCACTTTGTTATAGCAACATAAAATGGAATAGTTTTAGCAACCACACCTCAAAAGGATTTCTTAAAAACTCACACAAAGTTCACAAGCTGAGTGATTAATTATATGCTATGGAAAGGACTTTAAACTGCTAATGGACTCACACGTATTCCTTAACTTCAATTTCTCCTTCCAGTCAAATTGAAAATAGAGAGTAATTATTACGATGGTGCCCTGCATCTGAAGAAAACAGGCCCTATACCCAGGTTTACCCAGGCTTAGAAAATCCTACAGCATTAATTTTGCAGTGTGTAGAGAATACTAAAGTCAACAACCATATATACTTTGTTAAAACTAATTTACAACCCTGAAATTCTATCTTATGGAATCTGTGACCCTGTCAGGCACATCAGGTGAGCCCAAGACTTTAGAAAATAGAATTCCTCACAGAGGAACTGTCAGTTTCACAAGCTGCTGGAAGTTTACTCTAAGGGGTTCCTGGGGGGTTCTGGCAAATATTGTCTGTGTGTTTTACATTTCTGAAACACTTGTAGTGTAAGTCACATAAAGCTCTTCTAGAATTTTATAGGGAGCAGAAATGTGATGCTTGGATTGTGGTAGACAACAACAACAATGGTACTTGCCTCAACCAAACAAGAAACATTTCAGTGTATTTCAGGAAGATTTTAAACATTTTACTCGAAATCTTTTCTGATGTTTAAATTGAGTGTGCACTGATATCTTCCTGAGTTTCTGATCTTAGGAAAATACAAGCATATCAAAATAAAGTGAAGGCTTACAGTTCTCATGCATTGGCCCTTGTGTGCACTATGAGCTCCTAGTGTGGAAAAAGATATTTGAGGACAAGTGGGAGTTTCCAAATGGCGTATGGCAAGCAACCAAGTTGCCTGACAAATAGAAAGTTAAATGTTTTAGCTTTCAGATTTGGGAATTATCTCTTAAGATACAATCCCACAGCAAACATTGGTGTGGGTAGGCAATGATTACGGAGCGATTAGGAAAAGTGTGCCAGAAAATTAAACTGAGAGAAGGAATAAGAACATAGATCCTGACTCTGTCTACGATATATAACAAAAATGTGTAATCCGTGTGTAATTATACAAATGTTAGTTACCTGAAAAAAAAAAAGAGTAAAGTTTTAAGACACTAGATGAGGCTAGTGAGTGAAAATAACAAATACAATGAATGAAATGGAGGAAATAATACAACTACAGTACATTTAAAATAGTATGACAATCACATACAAATGAATTTCAGTTTTGTGGCAACATACCAGTGTGAAATTCTGGAGGCTGGAGGAAGTTTCTTCAATAAAATATGCTGACTTGGATCCTATAAGCTGGGGAGATAGGGAGCTTTAAAAATATTTTCATTAACCATAACAACAGGAAATGGAACTTTCCTTCTCTTTAAATCTAGGTTAGCCATGTTGGTTTTCCTCATTGGGACAATAAGAAATACAGTGACACCAACACTGATCAGAACGTGTTTATGAACTAGAACTTTTATAGCTGTCTTTGATAAATCTGTGATGATCATCACATAAACAAGCCAAGTTACTGCTCTGATAATAAAAATCTAATGATCTAGCCTTCTAATAGCAGACGTATGGATGGGCTTTGCATAACTATACATGGTGAAGCCCTGCAGATATTAGATTGCCAAAGTAAATGAACACTAACTGCAATCAACAACATAACCTGAAATAAAAATGCCCAATCTTGAAGTTGAGCCCAACTGACAAATAGAATCATTCATGTAAATAACCTTGAAATATGCATCAAGACCTCTTTTAATTTTACATTATTAGGATACAGAATTATTAAACATAAGAATAATAAATTATAAGTTGGGGTATAGTACAATTAAAATATTTTGCTTACATAAAAAGACAGTTGATCTGAAATTACATTCAAGTAGAAATGATACAAAATCATCTGTGCTCAACAAATTACTGATATACAGATTATATAAACAACTACACATAGGCAAGAAACATTTGAATCGTTCACATGAGATAATAACAACAGGTAGATAACCATGAAAATATACTTGTAATTATTAACCTGGGAAATTAATTTAAAATTTTGTAAGAGATGAAAAGACAAGTTGTATAGTAGGTAGCAAAAGCTTACAGACCAACTTTCTTAACTTTTTTTCTTAAAAAGCCAGGACGATGGAGGAAAAGGAAGCCTCAGGGAGAATGCTTATAGCTTACAGGCATCAGGGAGCTAGTGAGGTGCTGTAAAAGTAGGTGGTGAATATTTCATGAATCCTGAATTCAAGCTATTTATATGCATAATAGAAAGTGTATTTGTGGACTTGACAAGGTTCTAGATTAATATGTAATATTAACATGACATTATATTGAAATAAAGATCCAAAAGAGACATTAATACAGCTCATAAACCAAGACATGTGCCTTTAATTCCTAACCAGTGCACAATTTACCATTGGAACACTAAGATTTCATGGTTCTGGGAAGCACTCAGGCAATGTCGCTGTGTCACTGTAGAAAAGAATATTTATAAGAGGCTGAAGTCTTTTCCTCTCGGTTTTCATCACAGTGTTTGGACAAGGCTATTTTTAATGACTTCAACTACAAATATTTTTGACCCGTTTTACCATGGAAAGACCATTCAAATTTGCTCCTGCTTGGAATGCACAGTCTAGCAAGACGATACAGATGTGAAGTGGACTGCAGCGAACACTGAGTGCCACCTTACAGTTTGAAAACTGATCATCGTTTGAGCAGGACCCCTGGGCACAGATCTTCCCCTCATAATGTTCTACTTATAGGTTTCTAGGACCCTCTGGATCCTTCTATTTGCCCCATTCTCCCTTGCTTCTCTCACCTAGAGTCCCAATAGGATGTCCTCCCCTCTGTCCCACTTTCCTGGTAAGTGAAGGCTTTCTTGGGCTATACCCCTTGAGCTAGTGTCTAGATATAAGTGAGTATATACCATTTGACTCTTTTTGCTACTGGGTTAATTCATTCATTATGATCATTTCTAGTTCCATCCATTTGTCCACAAATTTCAGGAATTCCTTGTTTTTAATATCTGAATAGTATTCCACAGTGTAAATGTACCAAAGGTTTTTTATCCATTCTTCTACTGAGGGACACTTAGGCTGTTTCCAGGTTCTGGCTATTATGAATAAGGCTGCTATGAACAAGGACAACACATGCAGTGAACTTCGAATGCCCACCCAGATCTAGCCAATGGACAGGACATTCTCCACAGTTGGGTGGAGAGTGGAAACTGACTTTCACACGAACTCTGGTGCCCCATATTTGACCACATCCCCTGGATGGGGAGGCCTGGTAGCACTCAGAGAAAGGATAGCAGGCTACCAAAAAGAGACTTGAAACCCTATGAGCATATACAGGGGGATGTGGTTCCCCTCAGTAGCAGTCATAAGGGAGGGGAGTAAGGGGAAAATGGGAGGGAGGGAGTAATGGGAGGAGACAAGTGATAGGATATAAATTTAGATGTAATATGAATAAATTAATAAAATATATTTTAAAAAAAGAAAACTGATCATCACCATTGGAGTGCTGTTAGAATGTTTCTGATGATTCATAAGAGTGTGATTTTCTCTCTGCATATTGAAGGATATGTACGGTTTTTATAAAGAGAGACAGATGAATAATATGCATAATATTATGAATAATATTCTTACATTATCATATTTGTGTGTTTGTTTCTTGAGGCAGGGTTTTATGTGTAGCCTTGTAGACCATGCTGGCCTCTAACTCACAGCAATCTGCCTGTCTCTGCCTCCCTGAGTTCTGGAATTAAATCTGTGTGTGCGCCACCACACCCATCTCTCACATTCTTTTCAAAACAACTCTGAGATTCCATCTTACACCCATCAGAATGGCAAAGACCAAAAATTCAAGTGACACCACATACTGGAGAGGATGTGGGGAGAGAGGAACACTCCTTCATTGCTGGTGGGAATGCAAACTAGTACAGCCACTTTGGAAATCTGTCTGGTGCTATTTCAGAAAATTGGCAATAAGGCCGCCTCAAGACCCAGCTATTCCACTCCCTGGAATATACCCAGAAGATACTCCAGCACACAACAAGAAAATTTGCTCAACCATGTTCATAGCAGCCTTATTCATAATAGCCAGAACATGGAAACAGCATAAGTGTCCCTCAGTAGAAGAATGGATAAAGAAACAGTGGTACATATACACTATGGAATACTACTCAGCTATTAAAAACAAGGAATTCCTGAAATTTGTGGATAAATGAATTGAGCTAGAAATGATCATAATGAGTGAGTTAACCCAGAAGCAGAAAGAGTCAAATGGTATATACTCACTTATATCTGCATACTAGCCCAAGGGGCATGTCTCACGAAAGCCTTTAAATTTATTTTAAATTCGTTCTTTGAAAATTCCATACACTTGTAAAATATATTTTGGTCATATATATTTCCAACTCACTCTCTCTTCTGCTACTTCCAGATCCCCCACCCTAGCCCCTTCCTAAATTCATTGACTTTTTTCTTATCCCACAGAGTGTTTCCCATATTCAAATGGGTATGGAGCCATTCACCAAAACATGAGAAATCTACCAGGGGCCGTGTCCCTGAAGAAAACTGACAATCCTTCCCTTAGCCATCAAGTACGAACAGCTCTATGTAATTTGTACACCTTACATTTATAAACTAGCTACTCATGTGCAGTCTTCTTTAGTCTTATTTGTCATAAGCTGTTCAAGCCATTTTTGGTTATTCACCTAACACTTTGGGGATATTTTTGATGCAAGAGGCAATTACATGAATGTTTAAGTGAAATTAACTTTCATGAGCGCTATTACTGAATTTGGGAGATGGTTTTAAATCTTTTCTATGATGACTCCTGTCTCATATGCATAATTTTGATTTAATTTAATGAGATTGTTTAATTTTTAGTTAATAGAGATTTCAAATAAATATTGCTAGTGTTCACAGTGTTATGATAAAAATTTAACTTTTTTTTATTTCCCCCACAATTGCTAGCATTTTTACTATATCCATTTGATCTTAGAGTCTAGTAATCTACTCATGTATAATGCTACCTTCATAGGAGTTTCAATATTTATAGCCTATAGAACAAATACCTAAAGAATGTCTCTTTCTCTAACAGATATAGATGAGCCATGACCACAAACATGAAACTCAGTGAGAGAAATATGGGAGTGGTCACAGGGAATGACCTGATAATTAAAATTACTTGAAAATGAAGCTGAATTTGGCAAGAACAGATTAATTTAATGAGCTTGATAAGCACTCTAGAAATCTAACTTGGGGCTAAATATGAGTATTTGGAAACACATTATATAATCAAGTGGTAAAGCTGTGAGTACTATTAAAATATTTGGGTAGGGACTAGAAAAATGACTCAGCAATTAAGAGTGCTTGTTGTCCTTTCAAAGGGACACTAGTTCAGTTCCAAACACTGATACCAGGCAGCTCGCAAAGGGTAACTCCAGCTTCAGGGAATGTGACACCTTATTTTGGCTTCTAGAAGAACCTGCACACGTGTGTGTGTGTGTGTGTGTGTGTGTGTGTGTGTGGAGAGAGAGAGAGAGAGAGAGAGAGAGAGAGAGAGAGAGAGAGAAAGAGAGAGAGGAATAAATCTTTAAAAACATAAATCATTTTACTAATTTTAACAACTAAGAGGTGTTTTAGTTTAAACATTTGATGGTAAATTAAAACAGTGCAAAAAATGAAGGGACTTTTATTATAATCAATAGAATGCAGAGACTCAATTTAAAAAAAGAGAAAAGAATAGGAGGTTCCTAAATGCCAGAAGATTTTAATTCAAGGCTATATAATAGTTACATTTAAAAGTTATTCTGTGTGAATTATCCTAAAATGTACTTTACAGAAAAGTAAAGAAACGTACTTTACAGAAACACAAATTCTTCTAATTACTTCAAGCTGAGAAAAATTACTTAACAAATAAAATAAAATCAAAATAAAAAATATTTTCAGAAGCAATCTTGGATACTAAAGATGTGAAAGATAATAGACACTCTTACAAGGTGAGAGAAATTTCCACTGGAAGGGCTCATGGCTGTAGTTTTAGAAAGCCAGTTTAAGAAGTGAACACAGTCCCAGCATCAGAGCTATGTTAGCCTTCTCTGTTCATCTCAGAGATTTCCTGGGGATAAAGCCTTGTGTCATTCAGAAAATCTTAAAGGGATGTGACTTCTATGTCTGTACACATGGTAATGTGTTCCAGTTCTGAGGTCAACCCAAAGCCTTTTTCAGCGTAAGCAGGTGCTGCTCTACCACTGAGCCACATATCAGTCTCTTGATAATTTTTTTTAATCCCTAAGTCAGAAACAGCTTTGTGAAATAGTTCCGTAAATGCTAAATGAACTGCCTCAACAAATAATGATTTTTCTATTAGTCAAATTATTTATATGTAAGTTTGAAAGGCATTTGGCAGGATCACCCTTTCAGAGTCCTTACAAGACTGAGTATCTTAAATATAAATGTGCTTTACAGGGGAATTTTTATGACTGAAGCAAATAATTCCTTTGCATTAGGACTAAATGTTTTCAAATACCGAGCTCTCTTCTTGTAGTCTAACTGGTCTCACACTCACAATCCCCCTGCCTCGACCTAAAGTGCTGACAAAAGGAAAGGGAAATTTACTGAAGCTGGAACAATTTAATATCAGCTGGGCCAAGTGGAGGTCCAGTTATTGCTTCTCCTCTGAGGATCTCTGCAAAGCAGACAAAGGAGGTATGTCTGCAAGGAGCCAGGCTGCAAAGAGCACAGCACTGAAGGATGAACCTGCAGCTGCTGAACCGGGTAGATGGAAACAGTTAGGATGACAAAGTATATCAAGAATCATTGTGGGGGGTCAAAGCAGAGGAGTCTTAAAGATCAGTGAGCACTGTAGGTAGAAACTCAATTCAAAATGGACCCTCCTTAGAGTTACCGTTCATTTTAAGTTAGTGCTGAAACCAGAGCTTATGTCTGGATGTTTAGGTATTGCTGTGTTGGCATGCATTCAGAACCATGACAGTGTTGATGAAATATGCTAAGCCTGGGCTAGAAGCCAGGCCGGCCCACGCAGTCCAGTGAAGCTGTATCAGGGAAAACCCTTGCCTAGCAGAAGCAGGGAAATGAGACAGGCTGAATAAATTGCTTCACCACACACAGAGCAGTACTCAGTCTACCTTCAGGGATCACCTACTCTGCGCTTCTTCGGTGTTCCTTCCTCTGAGCTCTGAGAATAAGGCAAAGTACAGTGACCAGAAAGTTAAAGAGGAAAGGCTGGCTATCGCGTGCAAACACAATACTGATGTGGGGAATATTCTGCAACAGACTCAAGAACTGAAAAGAATAAGCCATAATCAAAACTCAAATGTCAACAAACCTACTTTGTGCCTGTGAATTTTGCTGGAGGACGCTAAAGTACAGCCAAAACTGTAGTCCAGTCACAATCATTCCACTAATATTGTGCAGTATGTCCTGGTACGCGTGTCCAAAATCTCCATTTCGTTCCAGAGATTTACTGGGAAACAAGCAGAGAAGGAGATAGATTTGTATTTGCTTTTTGCTTATACAAGCTTTTTTTTTTCCTTTTCTTTTTTCTTTTTCTTTTTCTTTTTCTTTTCTTTTCTTTTTTTTTTTTTTTTTTTTTGAGAGAAAGGTTTTCTGTGTGTAGCCTTGGCTGTCCTGGACTCCCTTTGTAGACCAGGCTGGCTTCGAACTCACAGCACAGCGATCTGCCTGCCTCTGCATCCCGAGTGCTGGGATTAAAGGCGTGCACCACCACCGCCCGGCTGGCTTATACAAGCTTTTATCCACAATAAAAAAACCAAACAAAAATAAAACAGCCTTACATTGATCACCTTTAATACCTTTCTTAAGGTATTAAAGGTTACGTTTCTTAAGGTGTTAAAGGTATTATGTTTCTTAAGGTGTTAAAAGTATTAAGGTAAGTGTCATGTTTTTTTTTTTTTTGCTCATTGTGTATTGAGCATGTATAAATTTGTGAAACTGTTGTACTTAGATTACTAGGGTTTTCTCTCCTGTATTACTGAGCTAAGTTTTAGTGTTGTGCCTGGCTTCACTCTGCCTGTAAGGTCTGTGGTGCTTTTTCTGTACACTGAATATTGTGTTCATTTTTTTTTTAACAAAACACGTATTGCCTGAGAGCAGAACTAACACTAATATGAAAATTTTATCCAGCAATGTTAGTGTCACTGTCTAGCTTAGAGAAAGGGCCATGAAGGATCTCAGAATGCACTGATACAAACTTGCAACAAATATCTGGTAGTCACCTTGCAGAGAATGGAAAAGAATGCTCACAAAACAAAAACACTTTCTTCTACTTCCTGTTAATTTCCAACTTGGCCCAACCTGCGGTCAGCTGAGAAGAAGGCCTCCACTAAGGAATTACATCAGTCAGATAGGCCCTTGAGTATACCTGTGCTGGAGCTGTCCTCATTTCCACCGAGGTACAAGTGCCCAGCTCACTGTGCGTGGCACTATCCCTACACATGTGTGGTCCTAAATTATATAAGAAAGCTAGTTAAGCGGGAGCTTGCAAGATGCAGGTACAAGAGAGCCTTTCTGAATCGGACTACATTGACACAGGATTAAAGCCTAGCATTTACACCTGAGACTTCACAATGTGAAACGATCACTGATAGCAAAGAAAGGGGAAAAAAATCAACCGAGTGAAGAGGAAACCCACAGAGTAGGAATCTTTAGCAGCTACACATATGATTAAGGGTTAATATACAGAATATTCAAAGAAGTCAAAACACAGAGAATTTTAAAAAGTGATTGAATCTTAAAAATAGCCAGAAGATTCTCAAAAGAAGAAACAAAAATGGTTAAGGAATATCTTTAAGAGTGTTCAACATCCTTAGCAAGTAGGGAAATACAGAGAAGGAAAGATCACACCAATTGGCTTGCCCAACACCAAGGGGTCAGCCTTGAGAACATACAACCAAGTAACTTTATGCAGACTGAGAAGGTTATATTAACATATGTAGGAATACATGTGTACATACATATTTATGTATGTATGTAGCAACAATTAAGGTTAAAAAGATCATACACTTGAAAAAGAGCAAAGAGTGGTATATGGAAAGATTTGGAGGGAGGAAAGGGAAGGGGGAATGATGTAATTAACACCATAATCTAAAGATATGAAAAATAATTTAAAACTGAAAATTTCTACATATGATCTTTAAAGGAAAATACCAACAATAAATACTGGAGAGTCCTAGTTCACTCTGGGGTTGAAAACTGGTCCAGCCACTATTAAACTTAGTGTGCAGACTTCTCAAAAAGCTGAAAGAAGTTTTAAGATTAAAGTGCCTCTGTGGCTCTGACTCACTCTGGCTCATTAAGTGAAGCTCTCAGCACAGCACTTAGATACAGTCAATCCCCATCAGCCATGGATTCCATCCGTTCATCTTAACATTTATTTATAGCTCCAAAATCAGCACTTAAAGTGATTTCAAAAGTATTTGCCAACACGTGTAAAGCAACAGAAAATTTGAGCCATGCAGTAGACTATGTTCCCAGCTGCCTTGGAACAAGGCAATAATCTATCCTCAGCTCTCATTTTTCATAGTCTATTTAATTCTCTGTTTTATTTTTAACTTTGTCTTTCCCTCCCTCCTCTCCTTTCTTCCTACCTTCTTTTGTTCTTTCTCTGTCTGTATGTCTTTTTTATCTATGATTTTGCTATTTAAATTAGAGCCAAGTATGTTGCTTCCTGTTGTCTGATATTTCTAAACATAAGGCAGTTATGGCATATCTTACAGTCAAATGTGTGATAAGTTTTACATGAGTGTTAATGGCAACGCTATTATCTCTGATCTCAATGTTAACAGATCAAAACAGCATACTAAACAAAGTGTAACTAAAATGGAAACATAGATAATAAGATTGTTATTTATTGTAAAATGTAAACAGAGACTTAATGGTAACTACTACCACATTTACCCTAGATACAGTGTTGTACTGAGCTCTGGTTTGGTATTTGTAGTAAGTTCACGTAAAATACCTTACTTCTCTAAAAGCCTCCATAAGTCTAGGTTAGTTGAATCTGTTGGTCTTTTTGTGGCATTCTTGCCCTCTCTGGGTTCTTCTATCCTTCCTTCCCACTCTTTTATAGGACTCCTCAAGCTCCGCTTAATGCTAGCTTGTGAGTCTCTGCCTCTGATTGGATCAGCTGTTGTGAGGTGCCTCTCAGAAGACAGCTATGCTAGGCTGCAGTCTGTAAAAATAGCAAAGCATCTTTAGTAGAATCAGGGGTTCGATTTTCCCATAAGGTGGGGCTCCATTTAGACCAGACATTGCTTGGTCATTCCCTCAGTCTCTACTGTATCTTTATGTCCGCACATCTTGTAGACGGGGTAGGTTTTGGTTTAAAGGTTTTGTAGGTGGATTGAAAAGCCCACCCCATTATGGGGTATGAAAGCTCATACCCTACAACTCACTGCCGAACTTTCAGGCAACTTGACATACTACAGACTCTTTCAGACAGCCCTGTCGATCTCTATCGGCTTAACAATCCTTCACTGCTTATATGATGATGGTAGTGACTTTTCTATTGCTGATAAAACATCAGGACAAAGAAAATTAATGGGAGGAGTTTTGGGCTTATAGTTCCTAAGGGTTACGTGTCCATCACAACAGAAAATCATGTCATCAAGGAGCAGTCATGGTAGCAGGAACAGTCTTTTTTGCATTGCACTATAAATAGACATTTTAAGAAAAAATCTGATCATTTTCAAACGTTTCAAACATTGCTGTTTTCTGTCACCGGTCTGCTATTTGATGAAGATCATTGTATGGCTCCTTGTATATAGGTGGGTAGCCTGGCTGCTGCTAACCACCCCACCTCAACTCCTGCTTCTTACCAGAGGAAACATACAATATTTCCTGATTGTTGTGGGTCCCCTGGTGCCTTCAACGCTCCATCACAGATTCTCATCATCTGAAACATAAACCCAACTAAACTCTGTCTTCTATAAATTGACGTGGTCATAGTGTTTTGTCACATCAAAAGAAAATTACTGATACAACATTGTTGGGAAGGAATGGCCTTGTGCATCTATCTGGTCAGTATCAGGGATTTCTCTGAGACTTCTGAGTTGTTTACATTCTGAATCTTACTGATCTTCCCCATAGAATTTTCTGAATATTTGGGGGCTTTGTTTTGCAGCTTTCTGGGTATTAATGAAGTATGCGGTAAATTTCCACATGATATGCTATTCAGAATATTTCAGTGGGGAAGAATTAAACCTCCATGCTTTACTTATTTAGGGAACTGTTTGTTTACATTAGCATGGATTCATGTATTTTGTTTTCTGGCTTGTATATTACCTGCATATCTGCTTGTTGGAGTAGATACATTTGGAAATTATTCCTGTTTTGTCTGATGAAATTTTTTTCCAGGTTAGTTCTCATATCTCTCTAGACTAAACCTTTCTTGGTTTGGTTTTGTTTTTAGCATGTTCTGACTCAAGCATTACCAGGAAGATTTTTCTGTCAGCTTTGGGATCTGTCATTTATTTTAAAACCCTAGATTTTTCACAAAGCCTTGTGTTTTGTTATTGTCTTTTATTGTTTGTTGTACCATTTACTTATCTATCTATCTATGTATCTGGAATACTGTTCTCACATCAAGATATGGACCCAAAAATGGTGATGCTTGCTTGTAACTTCAACATTGGGCAGTGGAGAATTAGAAGGATGCTAGAATTTAAGGTCAACCTAGTCCACATAGTTCCACAGTAGCCAGGGATACATAATAAGACTTTGAGAGAAAACAAAGAAGAAGGAAAAGAGGGTAAAAAGAGAAGAGAAGAAGCGGGAAGTAGGAACAAAGGATCGTGGGCCTGGAGAGATGGCCAGAGCTTAGAAGCACTTGCTGCTCTTGCAGAGGACTTAGACTATGTTCCCAGAATCCACATGGCTGTACACAAGTCTCTGTAGCTTCAGCTACGTAATCTGACAGACTCTTCTGGCCTCTCAGGTATCAGGCATGCACATGGTGCAGAGACATGCATGCAGGCAAAATACCCACAAGCATAATTAAAAATTAAATTATTTTAAAGGAGTTGGAAACATTATATATCAATATTGAGTCTTTTTTTTTTTTTTTTTTTTTTTGGTTTTTCGAGACAGGGTTTCTCTGTGTAGCCTTGACTGTCCTGGACTCACTTTGTAGAACAGGCTGGCCTCAAACTCACAGTGATCTGCCTGCCTCTGCCTCCCAAGTGCTGGGATTAAAGGCGTGCACCACCACCGCCCGGCTTCAATATTGAGTCTTATGAGTACACAAAGATTAAAAAATATAAACATGAAACATGCTATTTTTAGTATACATTCCCATAACTATATCTATATCTATATTAGATAGATAGAAGATAGAAAGGGAGAAGAAACTAAATATGAGTTTAATACTAACCCCCTTCACTCTGATTCCGTACCTCAGGATTCATTATAGCCCACTCTACTTGCTTATATATAATCTCTCACTCTAACAGCAAAGAACAAGAGAAAACCTCTGGCATTCAACAGCCATATCCCCATTTAATGTTTTATATGTCTAGTGTACATGTTTAGAATCATTAAGTTGTGTTCCTTGCCTCAGCCTTACAAATTATTTATTTATCCCCAGTAATGTTCACAGTTTATGTCCTTTTCTTGACAGTTTCCTTTTAGAAAGCACTTGCCAAATTTACTTGACCCTCATTATTTTACTGTGTCAAACTCCGGGACATTATGAGTTTATTGGTGCCACAGCTGTGGTGAAAATAGCTCTAATGCAAATAAAAACGAGTACTTTTAGGAAGAATTATTGTGCTGTGGTACATTCCAATAAATAGTATATTTTTAAAGGGATTAAAACTTAATAACATTTTGTCTTGTGAATTTATACATTTGGACACTTTTCACTGTTTTTAACCAAGCCAGAACCATCACTGAATATTTCTTCATTCTTCCAAACATGGAATGCCAAGAGTGATGTCACTTAGAGCAGACCACAGAGAGTAACTTACAGAAGAATTCCTTTCGAGAGAATTGGAATATAAGTAACAAGGCATCGTCTCCTAATTTTGATTTTTACCACATTTTGTTATATGGCTTTAAATGCTGAAATGCTAATGAAAAATAAATTTCATGTGTCTTGGTGTAAGTTTTAATGTAAACTTATTATGCAAGCAGGGTAGCTTTCTCATCAGTATACAGGGATCCTATCAGGTGAGTTAAGAGGATGGCCTGAAAGGAGCATGGGTAGTCAGAGGCCATATGCATTGTTGTAAGTTTTTCCAGCTCTAAGGAAGGGAGAAAAGAAGTCTAGAAAATGCTTGAAGAGTCAATTAATATTAAGTGAAGTAAAAATTTCCATCTTGCTTGCCTAGTTGTCTTAATGTCAGGATTTAAATAGGTGTTCAATGAATTCGGATATCCATCTAAAACCAAGTAAAGGAACATATTTTAGAGTTCAGCTACAGGACCACTGGCAGCTCAGAGGTGGACCCCTGAGTGTAAGAGAATGAATGAGGACAAGATGGCAAAATTTTTCAAAACAAACTATGACTAGTCCAAAATTTGCCTGACATGATGCCTTCTTCGGGAGAACTGAGAAATTAAAGCCCTTAGGAATAAATTATGAAATAATGTTTGTCTTTGTGTTGTTTTCAATATCTCAAAACCAATTTAAAAGACGATTGATGTTTTTAACATGGCTCTTATGCAAATAGAAAATGAACACATTATAAATTTTTAAGTTGGTGTACTTAGTGCTGAGAAAACATGGAAAATGTAATGTCAAGCTTAAGGACAGAATATTGAGTGGCTTCTCTCTCTCAGTTCCACTTTAGCATTCCCACAGGCAAGAAATATTCCCTTTGTTCTCCATTTACTATAATCAACAATCTATAAAACAATTGTGTCAATGTAAGCAGAGAAAAATAAGAGTAGTACAAATAAACAGCCAGTAGAGACCTTTTATTTTATTTAACAATACAAGTAACAAAATAAATCAAGAGAAATAATCTTCCCCAGAGAAGAACACCACCTGGGTATCTAATGATACCTAACAGCCAGTCCTGAAAACATAGATATAAGTAAAATTATACTGACTGAACAGTTATATTTATGAATATGTGTGTGTATACACCTGTACATACATGAATGCAATAACAATTAATTTTTTTAAAAAAACATGAACTTGAAAAAGATTTTTTAAAAAAGAAGAAGAAAATATAGGAAGGCTCAGAGGGAAAGGAGAAATGTTATAATTATGATCTCAAAAATTTTAAAGTAAAAACTTATATGATCATAGAAACTTGTATAGTCATAGGAACTAGAGTCTGCCACTCTACTGTCTCTCTCTGTCTCTCTGTCTCTGTGTGTGTGTGTGTGTGTGTGTGTGTGTGTTCTGTCACTTTCTGTTTCTCCATGTAGAAATAGAGATCATAATACAGGTAGCTACATACTAAATATAATTAGTGTAGGTAAATATAATTAAATCAATAGTCAAAACTGAAGTTGACTATAGTATTTATTGGCACCTGGATCTACACAAAAGAGTGTGGTGAAATTTTTCATCATCTAGTATCTTTTCTATATGTAATATTTTGTCACTAGTTTGGCATAACCTTTGAATTATTTGGTTTTTCATAATAATCTTAATGATAAGTGTAATGTTTCCAACATGATATATAAGCCTTTTGCAGATCTTCCCATATGTAGCTTAGTGTTTTTCTTGGCTCATTGTCGAGTGGATATTTTTCATTTGGAAAATGATTTCCATGGTGATCTTTCCAATTCCTTTGGTCACCATTTAATGAGGATGCCTACTCTGACTGCTATCATAAGCTAGAAATCAGTTTTAAATATTTTTTTCTCTAATTTGAGGCAGCAATGGTGCATTGAATACATATATGAATTTTAAGTAATAACTAAAATGATATATGCTAAATGTACAAAGCAAAACTAAAAGGAAAATAGAGCTCATGATGGTTTCTTTTTTTTTCTTCCTTGAAAACTGAGGAAACTAAAGACACAAAATAATTTCCATCATCATATTTTCTTTTTGTTCAAGTTTGAAAAAAGAATGCCTCCAAGAATAGTCTTTATACCATTCTTTGCTTAGTTTCCCATTGTATTCTTTATTTTCTTCTGTCCTCCAGCCCTTTGCACTTTACAGACCTCATTATTCAAGTTCAATACTCATTACATTTATAAGACCTTCTGCAAAGAGGCCAGAAGTGCTCAGTTCCTGCTGCTTTCTCATCAGATGCTACATAAGAGAGTAGAAACGGGGACTAACCTTCTGCATTTATTTATCCTCTTTTTACCATGTACTTTTGGTTCAAACTATTTTTTAAAGATGTTCATCAAACATTAAGTAATTAAAACCAAATGTATGAGTCCTTTTCCAAAAATAAGTTTCCTGCTACAGGTTGGATCTTCCTTTCTGGTGAGCAGTACATTGCACATCTTCTCAAAGGCTACTAACTTTTCGTTTAGTAGATGTTCCTGTGTAAAAGAAGAAGCAGGGTAGTTTTGAAGGATAACTTTGCTGTATGTGGTTTCTAAAAAACAAACAAACAAACAAACAAACAAAAAAACGTTAATGCCCTGTAAGCTACTAGATTCATTGAAAAAGTTGATACAACTACAACCCTTGTATTTTACACATATCCACCTTCCTCTTACCTTCTGTTTCCAACCCACTTTCCTATCTCTCATCCTAAATAGTACCAATTCATGTAATATTCTTGGGTGACAATTTGTTGTTTTCTTTTCTTTTGTTTGCTCGATTGCTTTAAGTTCACAGCTCAGAATGTATCATTCATCCCATACTTTCTTAGCATGTGAAGCTTCTATGAAGACATGATAGTCTACTGACAGGTCCCTACATGTGCCTTGGCATGCTTCTTTTGAAATGTTTAGACATCTTCAGCATGTGACTTTTGCCACTTTGAGCATTAGTAAATTGGAATGAACACCTTTCCTGGTCATGTTTATATTAGGTTCCACATCTTTCCCAATGTCTACGTCTTTCCCAATACTAGAAAAGTTTTCACCTAGCCTTTTATCAAATGGCTTTTCTCTATGTGTTCCTTTTTCTTTGTAAACACAAATATGCAAATACTTGTTTGCTTAATTATGCCACAAAAGTTCAAGAAGCAGACTTCCTTTCCGGTCTGTGGGTGATGATAGAATCATATATTCCATCTTTCATATCTTTTGGAACCTTCAAATGTATTTTCTAATTGACCTACTGGGTTCATTTGCAAGTATTCTGTTTGGTTCAGTTTCAACATCTTAATCATTGTAGTGAAATGTGTATGCCTTTCTCATTCCTTGCCATACCAACTGTCTTCTTTT
This sequence comes from Acomys percivali, assembly GCA_907169655.1. Taxonomy (NCBI): domain Eukaryota; kingdom Metazoa; phylum Chordata; class Mammalia; order Rodentia; family Muridae; genus Acomys; species Acomys percivali. The sequence goes on from OU015751.1 coordinate 44,370,593, forward strand.
TTACCAGACTGAGTTTTTTTGTAATCATTTTAAAGTTACTGATGGATGTTTCATAAACATTGTTTTCTTTGTTGTTTTTGTGCTCTTTATAAGGCATTGTTTACCTGGTTTGTTCATATTCTTTAATATATATGTATTTTAAATATCGTGAATTTATTTATCTTGTATGTGAGTATGTATATGTGTATGCATTTGTGTGTGTATCTATGTGTATCACAGTGCATGTGTGAAAGCCAAAGGACAACTTGTCTTTCTATTATGTAGGTTCCGTAGCTGAACATTATTGAGACTTGACAAGAAGCATTCTTACCCACTGAGCCATCTCACTCACCTTATATACTCATACTTATGCAATATTATGTTGAGATTTTTCCCTATCTGGTGTATCTGTTATCTCTGCAACTTTTCTTGGTGAATCTTTGTAGTCAATAGATTTCTCCTACAGTTGTCTGAGTCATCAGCTTGGTGTGTATTATTAGTTTTGGTTTATGTTGCCAGGCAGTGCATACAAAAGCAATCATCTCTCTGTCTCAAATTGTTCCACAGTGTATGGTACATAGGTATGATGCACACAGCTGTGGATGTCAAACGCTCATTGTGTAACCACTCTCTGACAATCACGGCTGATTTCTTTCTAATGATGGATAGTCCTTCATGAGCCATGAGGCACATTTTGCTTCTGGGAACTAGAAGAACTATCACTCAGACCAAGAAAAACAAGCACTTTCACCTTGTGAGAGGGAAGGAGGATATAGAAATTGCATCGCTCTCTCCATTGCACTTATATCCATCCTCAATAGTAGCACATACCTAGACATGGCAGGGAGTTGTTAAGGATCCCATTTGTGCCTGCTTTTATTCCTGCCATAGGTCCAAGAACCTTGCTCTTGACTCCCAAGGCCAAGCATTTTTGTCTCCTAGTTCTTCAGGACATACTCTGCGCTGAAATGCTCATCTCACATAAAGCAGTGTGCCATGGAATCATAGGTCCATGGGGGCACAGTTGCTTCCCCACATTAATGTGGCTTTGTGAGTCTGCAAAGTTCTATGCCATCATGATGAAGGCATGCAGGTGGTACCCATTGTGCTCTCTTATGTTTTGCCTGAAGATGATGATGGGAGGTCCTCTTTGAGAGCAAAGACAGCAAAGACCCTGTGTGAACCATGGGCTACTACTCTATTTAGGCTGTAAAAGGCCACAGCTCTGAAATACTCTATGGTTATTGTCAACTGCTCTAGTGGATTTGATGTTCCCACGTGGCCTCTACACTGGAGTAGGGTTGAATACCAAATGCTTCTGTTTTTCCTTCAGCAGTGGCTTACAATGGCTCTTATATCTCATGGAGTGCCATCCTCTCCTTTGCTGAATTCTAGTGTTCCTCCATGGCTGTGCAATTAAAACACACAGCTCTCTGCTTGCTGTTGTTTTGCCTTTATAGAGCCAAAGTGAGTAAGGGCTGAGCACCTCACCTATTAGTCCACCTTGGATTCCCCCTTTCTTCGAACACATCATTTCTGCTACTATGCTGATCATTTACCTACTATTTAAAAACACATTTAATTAATTATGTTAATTGAAATGAAAACACTATACATTTTTATAGAATACCATGGGTTAAGTGGATCACACAGAAGCCTTGTGACCAGGAGCTGGGTTCCTTGGGTCATAATTCATTTTTCCAGATAAAAATCAACTAGTCTTATAGTTTTTAAAAAATGGTAAAACTATACTTAGTGATTTAACACATATACCTAGATTGCATATTCATTTAGTTCTAGATTTTATGTTTTACCAATGGGCTATTTTCTTTTCCTAATAATACCACAGAATTTTATTAATGATGTGCACTTGATATTAAGGAATTTATTTACCAGTGTTCTTTAAAAAAATATTCAGCTACTTTTCATTCCTTTCTTCTTTTCTTTTCTTCTCTCTCTCTCTCTCTCTCTCTCTCTCCCTCCCTCCCTGTTTTTCTGTCTCTATCTGGGTCTCTGTCACTGTTTGTCTCTGTCTCTCTCTCATACTTCTCATTTACATGCATTCTCTTTCTTTTTTCATTTTTTCCCCCTTAGTGCTGTAAAATAAAAGCAGGGCCTTGATTATGCTAGGTGAGTGATGTACATCTAAGCTGTCTCCCTGGCTTTATCTCTACAGTTGAACTTCAGTTTCATTGCCCTGAATAAGATTATACATGTTTGGTCTCAATCATAATCAAATCAGTTGTAGTTGTTTAAATAAGAGCAGGTCCAATAGTCTCATATATTTGAATGTTTATTCACCAGGAAATAGCACTATTAGAAAGGATTATAAAGATTATGAAATGTTACCTTGTTCGGAAGAAGTGGGTCACTCAGAGTAGGCTTTAGATTTCAAAAGCCCATTCCAAGCCCAGTACTCTTTATTGGCCTATAGACCTGCCTGCATGACTCCATGATACACACTGTGATGATAATAAACTAAGCCTTTTAATCTATAAGCAAGCTCCTAGTTAATTTTAAAGAGTTGCCTTGGTCATGGTTTCTCTTCATAGCAAACGCATAGTGACTAAGACATCAATCAAAGTTAGTCTAAAAAGAAGAGTGACTTCATCACATTTTTCATGTGCAGTGGACCTTCACTTATTCATGCCTGTTCTGTTTCACCGGGAAGATTTTAAACCTCCTTCATGAATAATATGCATAACTATTCTCCTTCAATCCTCAGTATTTCAAATATGAGAATATCGAGAAATATATCTCCTTCCAGTTTACTTTTCTTTGTATTTTTTATTGTATTTTATTATTTTAATTATATGTAGATGTGTATGTCTGTGTATGGATATGTGCTCCTCCTAAGCAAGCCAGAAGAAAGCATCAGATCTTTTGGATCAGGAGGTACAGGCAGATGTAAGCTGCTCAGTGCTCAGTCTGGGTGCTGGGAAGCAAACTCAGGTCTTCTACAAGAACAGCAAGTGATTGTAACCACTGAGGCATCAATGATGTCTCATCATAGAATTTTTAAATTTTATTCTGAGTTTGCAAGTCTTTGAAGTGAACTCATATGAGGCACCTCAACCTGTGATTCTCTTTGCTCTATTCCATATCTCTATATTTTAAGAAAACTGATGAGGATGCAAGCACATGTAAACATACAATTGTATCCACACATACACAAATAAATCTCATCTGAAATAATGCAGTTTGTTGTTGCCATGTGAACAGACTAGTTTGCATTTATTTATAGATTCAGTTCAGTATTCGTTATTAATGATGCAGGGTACTTTGAATGCTCTAATTGTAACTCCTTATTAATTCTCTCATTGATCGATGAATTCAATAAAAATCTTTGATATATGCATGTTTTATATTCAAAGGAGAGTCACACTTGATCTTATGTTTAAATAACCCTTTTACAAAATATTATATGCTCCTTTAATTAATGATTATTAAAGCCAAATAACAAAACTAGCCAATACCTCAGCCAATTCCCCTTCTGTATAGTCACGTTCTTTCAATATCAATATTGCCCTGCTCACCCCACTCATAAATAACTTATTCACACCAATGTTTCACATCGGTTGCTTTCCCTTACACCCACTGATTTCCTGTGAGAGTTTTCCCCTATCTGCTCTGGCCACTTTCCTAATGACAAGCTCCCATCACTTCAGTTTCTAATGCACTGATCCCTCCCTTGCAGCTCACAGGCACTCACTCCTTATTCAACAGCATACATGCTAAATACCATCTCCGCAGATGGCCTCCCTGTGCAGTGTGCTGTCCTCTCCTCTCTTGACGTTCTCAGTCCTACATAGATTCACTACTTGACACTCGGCAAAGAGCTCGCACGAGCCTAGTGCTGCCGGTTCACAATAGGAATTTTATGGCAGATCGGGTTGCCTTACCACTGCTATCTGCCCCAACCTAGCGCAACAGGAGCTGAACGAGGAAGGACTACGTATTACAAAATGTCTCCTTACTAGGATTACTAACGCTTACACATCACAGTTGGACGAGAGCAGCTCCTACTCTGAGTTAAGTTCACTGTCTAACTGGAGATAAATGTAATATTCCTTTAAACAGTATACCCTGGCTCTTTGCTGTGAGTCACAGGGGTTTCTGATCGCCTGTGTGACTTTCCTGATGAGTCCTCTGCCACACCAACCCAGTGATGATCGTAAAACCATTACTCTACTTAAGTTATAACAGATAGTGTGTATCAACAACTCGCTCCTGGTTAATAGGAGCATTCCCAGAGAGGCCATTTCTATCTTAAATTATATCTGCTACAGGAAATCACAGAGTGAATCATGATGAAGCACGGAAATGCACTGATGGATGAAAAAAGCCCTGACCATCTTCCAAGTCTGCATAATTAGGGAGTGTTCCTGAGTAATGGATGATAGCTTTATGCAACACACAGGGATAGTTTAGGACATCTTTATCATCTCTAGCTTGCAAATCAGCCCTTTCAAACAGGACCTGTAACTTATGTCTCTTTTTTCTTTCTTTCTTTCTTTTTCTTTTCTTTTTCTTTTTTTTTTTTTTTTACTTTTTTAATTAATTTATTCTTGTTACATCTCAATGGTTATCCCACCCCTTGTATCCTCCCATTCTTCCCTCCCTCCAATTTTCCCCTTATTCCCCTCCCCTATGACTGTTCCTCAGAGGGATTACCTCCCCCTGTATATGCTCATAGGATATCAAGTCTCTTCTCGGTGACCTGCTGTCCTTCTTCTGAGTGCCACCAGGTCTAAACAGAGAATTCTCAACAGAAGAATATCAAATGGCTGAGAAACACTTAAAGAAATGCTCGACCTCCTTAGTCATCAGGGAAATGCAAATCAAAACAACTCTTGAGATTCCATCTTACACCCATCAGAATGGCTAAGATCAAAAACTCAAGAGACACCACATGCTGGAGAGGATGTGGGGAGAGAGGAACACTCCTTCATTGCTGGTGGGAATGCAAACTAGTACAACCACTTTGGAAATCTATCTGGTGCTATCTCAGAAAACTGGGAATAGGGCTTCCTCAAGACCCAGCTATTCCACTCCTTGGAATATACCCAGAAGACGCACCAGCACACAACAAGAAAATTTGCTCAATCATGTTCATAGCAGCCTTATTCATAATAGCCAGATCATGGAAACAGCCTAAATGTCCCTCAGTAGAAGAATGGATAAAGAAACTGTGGTACATATACACTATGGAAAACTTATGTCTCTTATTACTGCTTGTTAACATGACTAGGGCCAATGTCCCCATACAGACAGGTTTTACCCCTGTCCCTCATAGCTTTGGGAACATGGAAAGCATCTAGAACAGAGGTTCTCAATGTCTGGGTTCAGACCCCTCTGACAAACCTCTATCTCCAAAAATATTGACTTTATGATTCATAATGTAGCAAAATTACAGCTATGAAGTAGCAATGAAAATATTTGTATTAGGGATCACAACATTAGGAAAGATGAGACCCACTGTGCTATAGGCAGAAAGACAGCTTTGGTTTCTCCTTTGCATAAGGGGCCAAGAACAGCAATTCAATTCAATTAAAAGTGTTCTCATCTGTAACAAGGCACAAATTTCTGACTTTCAAAAAAAAAAGTCAATCAAGTTAATTTAACACCTCTCTATATGCCTGCAATGCTCTCTGAGTCTGAAATCTTCTCTCCACAGTTCTCTACTCTTCACCCAGCTACCCAGAAAGACCCTCTGTGTAATTTTCTCCTGCCTTGTTCGAAGTTCTTCAATGGGAATTGTTAGAGCATCCTACGCATTGTATCTCTTCAGCCTATCTCGCCTCTGCCTAGTTCTCTGAGATCATAGCATGGCCATCCAGTTGCTGAAATGAGCTCTCTATGTTTTTAACTGAATAGCATTCCATTAATACTGCCCTGCCTCTCCTGCCTCTCAGACTCTCCCTTGTCCTTCCACGCAGTGCTGCCAGTCAATTCTTTAACTATAATTTCAAATAAAATGATCCAGAAAATTATACTTTAAATTTTTTTCTTAAACCAAACTAGAAACCCAACAAAAATAAAACACTCTTAAATTTCTTGAGACCTTTAAAATATTTTCAGAATTAAATAGCATACTCACACACACACATATATATATGTATATATAATTTGAATGCTATCAAATTGGTTTGAAGTGCTGCATGAAAGTCAGGGAACAAGCTGGCTCTGCGAATTACTGGCATCATCTGTCACTAGTGGATAATCAAATCATGTGCCAAACAGTACTGCTTAATTACAACTAAAATAACATATCTGAGATCCAGAGATAACTATATTTATTTTAGCTTTTAAATAAATATATTTTATTATATATATAGATATATATATATATATATATATATACACACACACACATGTATTTTCACTACATCTCTGCCTGTGTATCATGTGCATGCAGTACCAGCAGAGGTCAGAAGGGGCATGGATCCCATGAGACTGGAGTTACAGATGATTGCTAGGAGCAAAATTGATGCTGGGAATCTAACCCAAGTCCTCTGGAAGAAGAGCAAGTGTTCTTAATAGCTGATCCATCAGTCTAGCTTTGTAAGCATAGATACAAATAAACATAAAGTATAAAACAGCAGTTTCTCCATGCTGAGACATAACTTTAACTTATTTTCTCATGTGACTGTAGAAAAATATTTCTAATTCTTACAAACACCTCCCTTGGAAGCAGGTGGACGTCAGTCTTGTGAGAGAGGCTTCCCCAGGGAGATTTGGAGATATAAAAGGAAAGCTTGACCTAATTTTTACTATGTGACTACTAGTAAAAGTAGACAGAAGAGATGGCCGACATCTCTAATACCAAATATTATAAATACTGAAGAGTAATAGTAGAGTAAATTCAAAGTCTATGCTGCTTCCAAAACTGAAAGGCAGTTTTATAATCATAGAAATGAGCAACAGAAATATTCTAACACTACAAAGTCTCAACAACATGCCTGCCTAAACAAGACGTGAAAAAGGATGACACCAACAGACAGGCTAAAATGGAAGGAGGCCCCTCAAGGGGTCCCACACCTAGATAAATAACTACAGTCAACTAATGGTTGCTAAAAATGACCGAATTAATCTGCCCTAGCAATAAGCTCCCTATTTTCCATAGAAAGTGGTCAACTCTGAAATTAGAAAAATATAAACAAGTAACTTTATATGGACTGAGCAAACTTTATGTACTTAGGAAATATATAATAAGAAAGAAAAAGAGGGCAGAAGTCATGAATTTGAGAGTTAGGAGATACATAGGCAAGACTGGAAGGATAAAAGAAAAATTGGAAAACAATGTAATTATATTTTAATTTCAATAAGAAAAAAATTTAAAACAATAGAGAAGCAGAGAGTAAATTGTCATATTCCTCGGTGTCTATGTTTCTAACATTATATCCTTTTTGTTATCAATATCTGGAAATATCTCTGAAATTTATGTTAATATTAAATCTTCTTCAGCACCAATGACCTTGTCATCTTTTTCACTCCAACCGCTCTGTCCTTCACGTTGGAAGGTTTGCCATCTCTAAGCTGCCCTGAAGCTAACTTTCCTGTAGTGGAATATTGACACATTGTGCATTGTTTGGCTGGACTTTTCATGAGGAACAGCCATCCTTTCTCCCAGCTGTTCTGTGAATGTGTAACTGCACACGGTATGTAGTGATGGGCACTTATTACTGAAAGACAAGGAGACACTGAGGCGACACCTTTGCAGTTCTGTGCAGAGTGGATAGCAGATGCACATGGGTAGGCCCAGGCAGCCAGTGAGAGAACTATATACTGTTGTCTCTGTTACTCAGAGACTGATGACCTGACGATCTAGCAACAGAGTCTGGACTTCACACAAGCATTCCCAGTTTATCCTCCACTGTAATGAAGTTTAAAATCATCCTTCACTAAGAAATTTGATGCAAAATAATTTGCTGTGATCTCTGTGTAAGAGAAGGGTACAAATAAGAAATCATACTATATATATGTTTCTATATTTTTCATGATATCTGTTAAGTATTTGAAAATGCATGGACATTTTCTTTGCAATTCATATATTAAATAGACTGTCTGATTCACTAATTTTCCTTTATAACTGTTTAAGCAGATATCATCAGTATTTTCTTTACTTCTCCATAGTTAAATATCTGAAGCATGCATGTGGAGAAAAGCAGAGAGAGAGAGAGAGAGAGAGAGAGAGAGAGAGAGAGAGAGAGAGAGAAGAAAGAAAGAAAGAAAGAAAGAAAAAGAAGAAGAAGAAGATAGAAGAAGAATATTGAAGATAAAATTTACCCAATATTTTGTGTGTGTGTGTGTGCTAATTATTTGAGAAAGCCTTTATCTAGTCTGATTCAGAAAATATGAGAATTGTTCCACTGTTTAGCAATAATATATGCTTATTATATTTTCATTTGTACCAAAGCAAGTGCTGATAAAATGTTAAGCATGTTTTATAATGTCTTAATTTCAATACTGGAAAATGTGTCATAATATCCTGGCAGATAATACTGAACCCCAGTATATGGGCAGCAGACTTGTTAGCTTGTTTTTAAGGAGCTTTGACTTATGAAATGCAAGAACTTCCCAAAGTGCTTTGTAGTTCAGACATGCTCTCTGAGATATTTCATTTCCTAAGGATAATCATTTTCAGTGAGGCCATAAATAAAATCCCTTCATGAAGATGAAAGCGAGCAAGATTCACTGCTCCAAATAAATTTGCTCTGCTCCAGCTGGCCAACCACAATGAGCTTACCATTTCATTTGGCAATCCCAGTCCCTCCAATTGCCAGACGCTTAAAGACTGCATCTCTGAGCCAACATACCATCTCTATCTACCCCTGAAAATTCTTCACACTGTTTTGTTTATCAGAGTTTTAATTCTACACTCTCTCCTATTCTTTACTTTTTGCCCTATTGAGGTTAGATTTATCATTGCAACACCCAGGCCCACTGAAAGGTGAGCTATTCATCCTGATTCGGTAGGGACAGAATGTCTTTGAAGAAGTTCCACCAACCTAATGGAAACCACCCTCACAGCACCTGTAATCTATCTTCCTTGGAAACTACTGAATAGCGCACCATGCTTATAAATCCCAATTGCGTTAGCGATGCCACAGTACTTGCCTCTCACCCATCCATGTGCTCTTTATTAACAAAACACAGCTTACAGTGGCCTTCCAAAGTTAAGTAAACAAAACCCATTTTCTCTTTAGCTGGGTGGGAGTATGTTTGTTGCTTGAATAGAACAAGACATTTTCCAGTTCACATATTAGCAACAAGCATTGTATTGAAGAAACTTGGGAAGGAGTTAGGAAGGCATCAGTTCATTCAACAAATCTTTTAAAATATCTGTCAAGTGAATCCTCAAGAAGCTGTAAAAAGAAAAGGGGAAAATCAGGCAATTAACCATTTAAAAGGTCTTGAACTTGTGTATTAATTAGTTTGATAGATTTCTGCATAGTGTTTCACAAAATTAAGAGCAGCACGAGCATTAGCCAATAGCCACAGGAATTCATTACATTTCAATTAGTGGCATTTACATTTATATGTAAATGTATATGTACATATATATGTGGTGTGTGCATATATGTATTTATGCATGTATGTATGTATATATGTATGTGTTTGAGAATAAATGAGTACAAGGTCCTTCAAAGTTTGGAACTTGAACTTACTATCTTACTACCGTAAAATTTCTGAGTCATTGGACATCACGAATGTACTTACTTTGATTGGCAAAGTTTATGATGTGTGTGCACACGTGCATGTGCATGTGTGTGTGAGAGAGAGTGTGTGAGTGTGTGTGTTTGTGTGTATGCATGTGTGTACATATAAATGCAGGTGTTCACAGATGCAGAAAGCATAGGGTCTCCATGAAACTTGACTTACAGTTGGTTTGTAAGTTGTCCTTTTTTTTTTTGGATTTTGTAATCAAACTCTGGTCCTCGGCCAGAACAGTGTACACTCTTAACCATTAAGCTAACTCTCCAGCCCCTATTTGGTACTTTTAAAATACTTTTACTTTATAATCATAGGAAATAGCACAGCATGCTTAGAAATTGAAGGTTTTATGAGGAAGGAGACATAATTCTTGATTTTGACCCATGCTTGAGGAACATACAGCTAAATAAGAACACGGTTTCATAAATGAGCAAGCAAAGAACCAAATAATTTCAGATTATGTTCTAAAATTGTATACATAAAAATGATACTAAAATTAAAATAGACTCATAAGCCAATAGGATGTATTTACAGCTAATTCACATTTAACAGAAATGGCAGGAACACACTATAGGGAGAGTACAATTTCTGTAAACACCTGGCTATCTACACACAAATGGATGAAACTGGGTCCTGATGTCATACCTAATAATAAAATGGACCCAAAATAGATTAGACTTGAACATAATACCTAAAACTTTAAAATATCTAGAAGAAATCAAATAGGAAAAATGTTAATGACATTTCTTGAGAAATATTTTCAATTATTTTCTTGTCATTTTAAATATGGGAAAATGGGGGAGTAGGACACAGAGGGTCCTAGAAACCTACAAAAAGATCATCAAGGCTGGTGGATCTGGACCCAGGGGTTTCTGCTTAAACTACTGTACCAACCAAGGACAATGCATGCAGTAAACCTAGACCTCCTATTCAGATCTAGTCAATGGACAACATATTTTCCTCAGTTATGTGGAGAGCAGGGACTGACTCTGACATGAACTCTGGTGCCCCCTATTTGACCACTTCCCTTTTGTGGGGAGACCTGGTCGCACTCAGAGGAAGGGTAAGCAGGCTACCAGAATGAGATCTGATAGTCTGTGATCATATGGTGGGGGAGGAGGTCCCCTTCTGTCACAGATCTAGGGGAGGGGAATAGGGTGAAGGAGGGAGGTAGGGGGGAACAGGAAGATACAAGTGAGGGGATAACAACTGAGATGTAATATGAATAAATTAAATTAAAAATAATATAAAAGTAAAGTAAATCAGAACAGAAAATGAATATATAAATAAATATAACCCTGAAAATATAATGAAAGCAAAACAGCCTGGGAGAATCAAATCAAAAGAAAACCTCTCACATAGCAACAAAAGCAATCCACAGAGCAAAAGACAACCCATCAATTTAGAAAAAAATATTATCAAGTAACACATGTAATCAAGAATTAATATAAAACATATATAAGGAATTCAAAAGATTCAATAGCAAGAAAATGAATAACATGAGTAAACGTAACAGGTTAAAAAACACCTTGTCTTTGTTTATTTCTGGTGTTGTGATAAAATACCTAAGATGGGGTAGTTTACAAAAAATAGAAAAATTATTTCCTCATACATGTGAAACCTGGGAATAGTAACACAAAACTCCAGGATCTTGTCAAGATTACTTTTTGTTTCCAAGATGATACTTTGCTGTTGTTTCCTTCAGAGGGGACGAATGCCATGGATTCTATATTGCAGAAGAGAAAGACAGACAAAGGAGAGAAGAAGTCATTCCCACCATTTCTGCATGAGTATATTTATTTCCTGTCACTAGGACAAAATTCTTGAAACATACTAAACGGTGGGTAGGAAGAGTTTCATTCCATTTCAAGATTCTGGAGTTTCAAGCTGAAGATTAGGCAGCTCATTGGTCAGTGCCTGACAGAGCAGTAGATGGCAAAGGCATACACATGTTAGTGCCAGTGGTCAACTGAAGTCAAAGGAAATAAATGATTAATAGCTCCCCAGGCTGATAGGGGGCTGAAAATAACCCAGTAACTTCTAATAAGTCCTCATCATCAAAAGCCCAGGCAAATCTCACACTATTGCCAACTGTATACTCCAAAGACCACACATTCACATAGAGACTCCGGTGTGGCATCTGTCCACATTGTAACAACCACCTACCATGTCTTGTAGATATAATGGGTACAGAGTTAGTGTGTCATATGTATATATGTATATATACATATATACATATACATATATATATATGTATATACTCATGTTCACTGTGGTGTTACTTTTAATGTCCAAGAGATGGAATTAAGCTAATCATCAACATTATAGATAAAGGAACAGAAAAAAAGGATGCAATGTTATTCAGCCTTAAAGCAAGGAAACCAGGCTGAAGAGATGGCTTAGTACATAAAGTGATAAAACACTTGAGGCTCTAGCAAGATAAATGGCCCAGAACTAACTTAAGTGCCATTGGGCACAATGACTCACTTGGAATTTCTCTCTCAGCAGTTGATAGTATTAGAGATCCCCAGAACAAGATGGCTAGGGAGAGTTGCTGAATCAATAGGCTGTAGGTTTAATTGAAAGACTTTGCCTCAAAGAATAAAGTGGGAATGCTACGGAGAAAGATTTCTAACATGAAGCTCCGGCCTTTGTGAGGTCAAAAGCATGCTACCACATGCATACATGTGTCTTCATATGCCACACATACATATGCAGAAATAGGGGGCATAAATTGTCATTTTCTACACATGATGAATTTAAAGGAAATGATGCCAAATGGCCACAAGTCGGATGGTGCTTGAAAATGAGCATGCACACTCAGCCACAACGGTGAGTATATCCACCAAGCAACTGACTGCTGGTGTGGGTGCACAGTGATGGCCTTCAGAGCCAGGTGACATCAGTAAAATATAATGTCTAATGTTTCCTCTGTTATTGGCTAAGCCCTCAACAAAATGTCAGAGAGGCAGGATAGTAGGTCCTTGCCTATCCTAAGTCCTTTGGTTGCCTTTTTATAAAAGCGAGTTCCCAGCATGCAAGCCCCTTTATTTTTCAGTTCTTATTATAGTAGCTGTGACCTTCCATCTTCTTCCACAGTTGGGTACTGAGGTCATGGTTTTTCATCTGTAGGTGGTGGCCTTGTGAGGCTATAGCCACCTCTACTGGTGGTGCTGCATGTCTTTAGATTCCCAGAAAAGGCAATATATGTGAGTTTCTGCCGAGATGACAGTAATCTTTTATAAATACCTCCCAAGTCAAGTTTGTAAAGTCTGTGATCTAGGAGTGTTTAGACACCTTCTGGAGAATTCTTTCTCTGAAACCAAGACTCTTGACCTGGAAGCCTAGGGCAACTATGAAACTTTATATGAGCTTGAACTATTGACTTTTATGCTAAGATTTCCTGGGACTTTCCCATTACCTTTTTGCCTTAGAAGGGAGAAGGTTCTCTTCCCCCATTGGTGCGTTCTGGGGAACCATATTCTTCTTCATGTTCTTCTGGCTCAGGTTTCAGGCTTGCTGGAGTCCAGCCTCAGCTTCATGCATTCTGAGATTCCTTCATGTTCATTCTCCAGTGTTCACTCACCTCAAAGGTGTAGTTCTTTAGCTGTTTTGGCTTCTATTTTAAAAGAGAAGGCATTATTCTAGTGCCTTTGATCATTTTGGATTCCCTTCTAAATCTATTTTATAGCAGCATAACTACCTACAAAATCCTGACAAATCTTAATTGTTTAAAACACACACACACACACATACACACACACACACACACACATGCTCACAGTATAGTGGTAATTACAGGGATTGGGAATTTGGAGGAAACAGGTAAGTGTTATGAAAGAGACAGTTTTAGTTAGACAGAATGAATAGGCTATACTATATCTGATATACAGTATGATTGTTTATTGATGCGTTATTATTTGCTTAAAATTTGTTGCAAGCAAATTTTCAACATTCTTGTCACTTAATAAAGTAACCCTGCAAGATGAGGGTATGCTAGTTAGAGAGAACCAGGGCCTTTCTTAAGAAAAACATGCACGAAGCTTTAAAAGACAGAAAGATAGATGAGTGCAATAGCAATGCAGAACTTCATATGAGGTTTTGAACCTAAAATCTTTCTGATTTCTTTCTCTTTTTTTTTCTTCCAAAACATGGTATCTGTTTAGCATTAGTTGTCCTGGACTTGCCTTATCAGCCAGGCTGGCCTCAAACTCACAGAGATCCACCTGCCTCTAACTCTCCAATGCTGGGATTACATTGATGTGTCACCTGGCCAGGCTTCTTTCTGACTTCTTAAAAGGGTTAGTTTCTAGAGTATTTGTCAGAGAAAATGTCTTCCAATTTGAGTGACAAGAATAAATGTTTAAGAGCCGAGAAATCACTGAATTTTCACTAACAAACAAAGCATTTGATCCCACCACACACAACCATTCAGAGAATCTGAGAATTAAACATTATGAGTCATGAAAAAGCAAAATGCTCCAATACAGACCCAACACATGCAACATTCATGGTACATTTAACATCACTCAAAATGAAAATTCTCAGGTAAAAAGCAGCACAGATGTTGCCTTGTTTTCTCAGTCTTGCTTCTTAAAGCTTTATAAAACACCTTTGCCGCTTTTTCAAATAGAGATTGTTTGATAACAGATACAATGAATGGCCACATACCCAAACTTAAGTCAAACATATAATTGCCTTCGTTGTTGCCCAGACAAATTTCCTGGTAAATTTAACTGTGTGCAAATGTCACATGCGCAAAGTAAGTCTTTAGCTAGTAATATAAATGATAGTCTAACTTTGCAAATGGTACCTTTTCTCTCGTCCCACTGTCTTCATTTTTCATGATTATCTTCCACTTATGTTTAAATCACTAAAAACATCATAATTTTATAATCTCCTTAAGTTGTAATATTGTATTTTTCTTTGGAATGTCAATGTGACTCTCCATAGCAGCCACTGGCACTCCTTGTAGTCATTTATTTTCTAATACAATTTGTGATTAAATTTATGATGCTTATTCTTCCTCTGAGAGAGATAAGTGAATCTCAGATTATCAGTGTTCTCCTGGAGAGAATTTGAATTCTTTTCTTAGGACCAAGGATTTCTTCTTACAAAAGCTATATCTGGTTGACTGATTTATTCTCAGTTTAAAATTAACACTATGAAATATAAATTTAGACTCAATATGCATGAGTAGTACAAGCTTTTTCATATCATTCTTTATATTTTTTTTAATCCATTGCCTGAGAAAACAAGAAATCTTTAATGCGTGGTAAAGTTCTTCGTGAGTTCTTCTAACAGGGCTATCAGAGAATGAACTGGCCTTTGGGGGTCCCTGATTAAAGAAAGCAGATTAGTCTCAGGTGTACTCTGTCTGAATCTAAGTTGTGATGTTGAAAACCAAACTTTTAGCTCCAATAACTTGACAGCTTTGTCACTTTATTAAAACAAATCACAATAACAAGCATCCTGCCTAAAAGACCTCTTCATACACACCAACATCAATCTTCCTCCTATAATAAGAAATACTTAACTACCTAGCAATTTTCAAAGGCAATTTTTATGCTTCAATTAGCTTAGGTAGGACTAAGAGTCAGACTTGTAAAAATGTATGTCTCCAAAAGCTATGACTGTTTAAATATGTATATGACAACAGTCCCCAAAAATTAAACAACAACTTACTGAGAAACCTAAATATGTTGACTTCAAGTTGAGATAAAACATCAACTTGGATCCAGAATTCCCTAGGTGAAAACTAGAATTTCCTTGAATAATAGAAAACTGTTTCATGATGTAACAAAATATAATTTATCATGCTATAAAAGAAGATGTTCACCTTACAAATGTGAGATATCTAGAGTTGCCAGCAGTTTGAAGAATTGCATTCTAAAATTGATTAAAAATTATTGTGTAGCAGTCAAAATAAAGACATTTCAACAAGAAATTGAACATCACATTGAAAGAATTGAAAAACTATGAAATCTCAGCTATGTAAAAGAAGTTAACTAAAATAACTAGTTGTAAAGGAAAAAAATTTTACTGAGTGAATGGAATAAGGAAGTGAAGATGGTAAAGGATAGAATCAGTGAGTTTGAGAATGGAACAATATAATTTCTAAAGATTTATTTAATTTTGTTTTGTTTAATTTTATTTATTTATTTATCTATTTATGTGTATGGGTATATATGCAATGGGTGTGAGTGCCATTAAAAACCACAAGAAGATGTCAGTCGCCCTAGGGTTACAGGCAGGTGTGTGCCATCTGACATGAATACTGTGAAATAATCTCAGGTCCTCTGGTAAAGCAGCATGCACCCTAACAACTGAGTCATCTCTCCAGGCACAGATCAATAAAACTTTGCTAATATTTAAATGCCAGGCAGGAAATGCAGACTACATAAAGTTTGCCAGAGCTTCAAGATCCCAGGAGGCAATGAATATGATAAGAGTTATAGCAGGAGAAAAACCTACAGAAGACAGGGGGGGAAAGTGGAGAAATGAGGACAAGAGGAAATAAAAGAAAACTGTATTTCTGACACATCTAATGAAACCTTAAAAGTAAATAGCATAAACACTCCAATCAAAGAATAAGGCTACGAAGACGGACTTTGAAACATAACCAAGTCCATTCTATTTACACAACTGAAGTCTGATGTTAAAGCACCTTTATTCAGGTTCAAAACTTTCCTAAGCCTTTGAAGACTCAATTTATTTTTATTGGTTTTATTTTGCTTTTATTTCTGCTGTATAGAATTTTGACTTTCTTTCCAAGCTTGGTTTATGTATTTTCTTCAAGGTGGCTATTTCTCTGAGTTTTATGATATCTTATTCCATTTCCTTGCCAGGTCTTGAACTACTTTATGGTAGGATCTGTGAAAAAAAAATTATGTCTTAAAATCCTGGAGATGAGTCAATTACCAACTTATATTAGGCCTCAAATATATTCTATATTTTATAGCTATATTTCATGGACATTAAAGCATGTCTTGTCAACATAAGGAAATAATAACATCTGAGAAAAGAATGACTTTTCTGTCTCTGAAAGGGAACTCCTAGGCCAGGTGTAGGGTACACTCCTGCAATCCCAACATCTGCGAAGCAGAAGCAGGAGCACTGGGAGTTCAAGACTCTACATGAGACCAATTGTGTATCACTGTGTGTGTGTGTATGTGTGTGTGTGTGTGTGTGTGTGTGTGTGTGTGTGTGTGTGTGTGTGTGAGAGAGAGAGAGAGAGAGAGAGAGAGAGAGAGAGAGAGAGAGAGAG
>OU015751.1:44401098-44426644 GCA_907169655.1 Acomys percivali
AAATGGATAATAAGGTGGGGCATGTGTGGAATTTTATTCCCTCATATAAAACAGTGAAATTCTGCCATTTGTTACCATGATTTAATTAAAAATGATGATGATGATGATCATGATCATGATGATTATTATTATTATAGTAAAATAACTCCATTGAAAAAGACAAGTATTGCATATTCTCCTTCGTGTGTGGAATTTTTAACATTTGCTTGAATAGAACCATATAATGGTGATCAATAGTATTAAAAAGGAAAGGGAAAGAGAAGGGAGAAGTTACATAGCAGGTACCAAGAGAGTTTTAACTGAAAGTAATTTTGCTAGCATTCTATAGCACAGTGGAGTAATTATAGTTGACAATAATTTATATTTGAAAATTACCTTTAAAAAGAGAGCAAATGTTACTACTGTATAGAAATAATAAGTGTTTTGAGGACGTGGAAATGCTCATTTTGTTTGCTACATTATTAGGAATTTTGTAAAATATTTAAATATGTTTATAGTATCACAAATATTTATAATTGCTGTATCTTTATTAAAATAAAAGAAAAGGCTGGTTTATGGCTAAGTGGAAAAAGTGCTTTGCTTGGTGTGCAAGGGTGAGGACTTGAGTTTGAATCCCCAGAACTCAGGTAAATGCATGTCTGCAATGCTGTGTTCATATTATGATATGGGAGACAGGTAAAGGAGTCTCCCTTGGAAACATGCAGGTCAGTTAGCCATGCAAGACAACTTCTTTTTTTGGTGCAAATGGACTGTTCTTCATACACCAAGACATGAGATAAGTTTCAGGAAATTTAAAAGGATTTAAATCACACACTGAGAGCTAACCCAGAAGCAGAAAGACTCAAATGGTATATACTCACTTATAACTGGACACTAGCCCAAGGGACAGGTCCCATGAAAGTCTGCACCTACCAGGAAAGTGGGATAGAGATGAGAACATCCTATTGAGACTCTAGGTGAGAAAAATATAGGGGATAGGGGAGTAGGTGGATCCAGAGAGTCCTAGAAACCTACAAAAGGAACATTATGATGGGTGGATCTGAGCCCAGGGGTTCTGCTTGATCTAAAGGCACCAAACAAGGACAAAATGTGCAGTCATCATCAAACCCCTACCCTGATCTAGCCAAGGGACAGAACATTCTCCACAGTTAAGTGGAGACTGGGGACTGACTCTCACAGGATCTCTGGTGCCCCATATTTGGCCATGTCCCTTTGTTGGGGAGGCCCAATGGCACGCGGAGGAAGGATAGCGGACTACCAAGAAGAGACTTGATACCCTAGCACCATATTCAGGGGGAGGAGGTCCCCCTCAGTCACAGTCATAGGGAAGGGGGATTGGGGTGAAAGTGGGAGGGAGGGAGGAATGGGAGGATGCATGGGATGGGATAGAAAATGAGATGTAACATGAACTATTTTTCAATAAAAATGTGTTATTAATAAAAAAAATATAAATCACACACTGAGTTCTTCAGTCTCAATGGACTAAAATTAGAATTCAATACCAGAAATTCATCAGAGTGTGGAAATTAAACGGTCTGGTTCTGAGAAAACAGTAGGCCACAAAAGAAATTAAAAAGACAATTAACCTGTGTCCCTAAGTTACAAAATAGTTTATTTCTGAAACTGTCTAAATCACTTGAGCCTACAACGAGTTAGTCTTTTTGCTGGTTGCATTTTAAGTATGATTGCTCCCGACTGGTCAGAATGACCAGTGGTGACTTCTGATTTCTTAAAAGAAGAAAAAGGAACAAGTGTAGTTTGCTGCTTGGGGTTAACTCTTTCTTCCATAGGAGATTTCTCTGTAACATACAAAGCTGTTGATAGGATCTCACCCAAAAGAACATCTCAAACCTTATGGCTGCCTTATGTGCACTGTATGTGTAGTCTGTCTCTTTGTTGCACTTTCAACAATGTTCAAAATACCCTCTCCATCTCAACACACCTCTCTCTTTAAATATCCATAAGAAGTAGATTCCCACCCTTAGTGATCTCTCATGACACTATGGCCGCACAGTAAGATCTTTCTGCTTCATCCATAATTCTTGTCCTCCTGCCCCTCCCCATCTGTCTGCAGTTGCTTCTTAACCAAAGGTTTAAATCTCTCCAAAGGTCATCCATGAGAGCACAGATCAGTTTCTTCCAAAATTTTACTAATGCTCCTATTTTGTCTGTGGATCTTCAGTTCTTCTGTGACACGAAGGATGGTGAATTTTTTTCCAAAAGAGTTTTATTTGACTTTATCTAGGTCTATCAGAAAAAATTACTATCTATGATAATTGTAACCTTATTAAATGCATTTGTAAAAAGAATGCAGCTTTAAAATCAAAAACATTCCTTGACCTATGGGCTGTTTAATGGATACTGTGGGAACAAGCATGAAAAAAGCATACAACACACTGTACATCCCCATTGGCACCCTAGATAACTCAGAGCATTGTCAACAAAGAGCAATATTTTAAAGGAAATCATTTTTCTGAGTAGTAGGTGTCAATTTAGCAGTTCATGATGTGGATACATGCACTGTCATTGTGGCTTTGCTTTTCCAATCAGCACACACAGGAATGTTCTATCATGCTTAAGGTTTGCCTTAAGCATTGCCAAGAGTTTGGATGGGTTTTCAACTTATAATAACCAGCTGCATTGGCTCCTAGGAAGAGAGCTTGCTCTGCCTTGAAACTTTGAATTTGGGCATTGATTTTCCCATAGCCAAAGAATCCTAGCTGGTGTCTTTCAGCATGAGGCTGTACTGTTGACACTAAATGTGTTGTTTATTATGCCCACTTTCAGCAATGGTCTCCTGGAAAACTTGATGGAGGTCTTCTTTGACCACTTGTGGCTGGCATCATAGGACACCCCGTTCTGTGTTCAACAATGTTCAAAATATCCCGTCCATCTCAAGACCATGCTTTCTTTAAATAGCCGTAGGAGGTCCGTTCCTCCTCTTAGTGATTTCTCATGACACTGTGGCTATATCATAGAGGCATTAACCAGCCCCTAGTAGATTCAAGCTTCTCTCTACATCTTCTCATCTGCCTTCACAGTTTTTCTTGTGTATGTTTGCCTTTTTTCAGGCAGGGATCCTCTATGTAGCCTTAGTTGCCCTGAACTGGCTTGGTAGACCAGGCTGGCCTCGAGATCACATGATCTGCCTACCTCTGCCACCCCGAGTGCTGGGATTATAAATATTAAGTATTCATAGGGCATTGATTCTTCTTAGGCTTTGGCTTAATTCAATGTTGTGGTGGGTTGAACTTTCATGGCAAGTGGTGTTTCTTGTTAATGTGTATGCCCATTGTGGTAGCACTTTCACTTCTTTCCAGAACTTTCTCTTTGCATTCACATCTTGACTAAATGCCACCAGAGGTCTGGCTAGAAAATTGTTCTATTAACCTTTCTCAATCCAGGCTTGTCAATGATTTTTATTGTACTTTGCATACAAATGTAACATCTGTAAAATTTCAGTAAGAAGCTGTACCTGTGTGTATATGCAGGCACTCATCCTGGTGACTATGAAAAGTTAAAAATCTTATTTCTCCGTTATAGAGGAGGAGACAACCACCAGAAGTATAAGAGAGCTTTTCCATTTTCATACTGCATGAGTAATGCACAGGAGAGGCAGCAAAAGGTGAACAGAGACACCCAGAGCTTGAGATGGCTTTTCATCACTATGCTGCCTCTGGTAAGAGGAAGCAAACCTGACAAGGAAATCCAGTCCAGTGGGCTCCCAACACTCCGTTCCCCACATCACAGCCCTTGCACCATTGGAAAGAATTCCAGTACTTTGATGTATTTCAAGAAATCTCTCTAATGGTAATATAAAATTCTTTTTCAATTATGATTTTACTGATGAGGTAAGTGAGTAGCTGTTTATTGTCTTCTTACCAATTTAAGTTTGAACTCCACATCTTAATCCATATGAATTATTTTCATCCTAAATTTATCTATTTTTAACTCTTTAGTTTCATGATCTCCATTGGATCTGAAATTCATAAGGAATTTGCTGGCATTTATGGTAACTGCATAAAAGTAAGATTAAACTCATTGTGAGCAATGGGATTTGGAGTAATGAAAACAAAAAATAATCTGAAATTCTATTTATGTAAATATTATTGTTGGTAATGAGAACCAAGGCAGGCAGAAGAAGTTGGTATAAGTGGAGAAATACATACAAAAATAAATGCATCATTTAAACCTTTCAGGGGCCATCAATAGGCATTTTAGCAAGATAGGAAGCTATAAAAGCACTAGAGGGATTCATCCCTACATATTTTGCTTGCTCTTACAATGAAATATTCCGAGATCATACTAATGTCAGAGACACTTCTCCACAATATAATTACATCAACTACATCTTCAATCACTGAAGAAGGCAGGCAAAATGTAGGAGAGTGAAAAACAGACTTCCTCAAATGGTATTATTTGTGCTCTTATATGTTCCAATAAATTGCTAGAATTCTGCCAAGGCAGTACTCAGACAGCTAAAGTAAATAAAGCTGAGAGTTTGTCATGCATATCTCATAAATAGGAAATAAGATACGGGATAGAATGTGAGATAGTGACAGGCAAAAGAGCTCAAATCCTGAAGAAGCCGAGAATGATAAAATGGTGATGGAATTTGTAACAAGATTTCTTTCAGTTCTTCAATATCTTTGGCTCTAAAAGAGTGAATTGGATTTAGTGTAACATTGTACAGTTTCTTCTTTGTGTATTGGATGTTCTTAGCATTTCAAGTCCTTTTCTATGGCATTCATTTCATTCTTCCTGGTCTTATAGTACTCAGCTTGTCATGCATCCATCTAAGAAAACAAGGTCATGCATTAAAGATTTACTTTGCCTGACAGTGGTAGAAGATTTCTGTTATGTGTAATTTCTGATTCATAATTTGTCTATGAGAACAATACGGCATCTTTGCTTATAATGATAAGACAAGGTAATTAAAGCAAACAATGATTGACAGACTTGTTACAGGTTTAATAAATTTTAGAAGTGGAATTTAAACATGTAATATAATATAGATAGCTAAAAATATATGTACTCTTGTACAGTGTGTTTGTGTGTGAGCGCGCACATGCACGTGCACGTGAACACACGTATGTGCATATATTTTAGGAAGTTTCTATTGTATTAACCTTTCATAGTACCTCTCAAATGGCCCTTAATCTTAGCTGTCTCTCCCGGTATTTCCTCCCTTGTTCCCTTCCCTTCTCCCCCTACCTGCCAGATCTTTGTGTTCCAGTCCCTCTACCCCTTCCTTCATCTATCAATAACTATCTATTGTATTTACCCTTCCTAGGAAGATATATCCCTCCCCCCACAGTCCCTGATACTATTATCAGACACTGTGGTTCTACAGTTTGTAGTTTGCTTATCCTTGACTATATTATATATTCTTGATAGCTAATATCTACCTAATAGTAAATACATACTATATTTGTCATTCTGAGTCTGGGCTGCCTCACTCAGGGTGATTTCTTTCTAGTTACATTTATTTACTTGCAAATTTCATTTTTTTTTTTTTTTGCTGAATAATATCCATTGTGTAAATGTACCAATTTTTTATCCACTCTTCTGTTGAGGTACATCTGGGTTGTTTCCCATTTCTAGCTATTATGAATAGAATAGCAATGAGCTATATTAACTCTGAAAGGAATAGACAATAGTATTCTTATATTTGACTATAATAAAAATGCCTTACCTCTACCTGGGTAGAGACTTATAATGCAAAATCAATCATTTTGGCAAGAAGGAAATAGCCGTACATTATTAGCCAAGCCCTGATACTTTCACCATCTCATCTGGCACTTTAAATTGTAATGAGAGGCAATTGTGATACTTCCATTAGCATTTTTACCAAGGAGATGGAAGGTGAAGTTTTAAGTTGATTATGAGGAAAGTTAGGCTCATCTTCAATGACCTCCAAGCTTATTGATATCTGTCTAACTATCTAACAACTTAAATACTACACTTTTCTAGTTTCTAAATAACTATGCAAACATATGGAAATATTCAGAATTAAACTACAGATATATAAAGTGAACTTGACATATATGCATAATATTCTATGTAAATTCATATTATACAATCTTCTTAAAGGCCATGAAGTCTTCTTGAAAACAAAATACAAGCTAAAATAAAATTTTGATAAATAAAAGAGTAAAAATCTCTTTTGTACCTTATCACAAAGGGAAATAAAAATAGAAATCAGCACCAAAAGAATATACAGAAATACTTGGAGATTGAACAACACGCTCTTTGATCCAATAAATGGATCATTAAGAAAAATCAGGGAGTAATTTATAATTTGGTAGAATCAGCAGAAAAGAAATAATAGCTTACCAGAACTTCTGGATATAGCTTTGGCAATTTTAAGAGGAAAATATACAGCTTTGAATGCTTCCATTAAAATGCCTGGAAAATCTCAAATAAGTAGCTTAATCATGCATCTCAAAAAAATAAATAATAAATAAAAGAACAATCCAAACCCCAAAGCAGTAGATGACAAGTAATAATAAAATCCAGGCCCATAATGAATAGAACAGGGACACAAAGGTAACAAATAAAACCAATCAAAGATTTGATCCTTTAAAAAAATAAATGACATTGACAAGTTTTAGCCAAATTGAAAGCCAAAAGAAAGACAGAGAGTTTTAAGTTCATAAATTTAGATGTGAGTAGAAGCTACTTGTTACAAGTTCTAATTCTAATAAGTTGCAGAAAAATCAGTAAGGAATACTTTAAAAACCTATAACCTGAAAATATGGAAATCCCTCAGGAAGGGATAAACTCCTTAGACACACATGACATACCAAAACCAATTCAACAGTAGAGAAAGAAATTAAACAGATCCATGACAACCAGCAAAGCAGAAGTAGCGATTAAATTCTCCCTGCACAGAGGTGCACAAATGTGTTGTGTAAGTCTACCAAATCTTTCTGGGATAGCTAACATAAACATCTTCCAAACAATTTTATAAGATACATCAAGGGAAGGAGTACTAACAAACTTAGTCCACAATGTCAGCATTATCCAGATAACAAACTAGATAAGATCATAGCAAAGAAGACCATAGACTACTTTCCCTCTTGAACATAGACAAAGAAATTCTCAGTAAAGTTCTTACAAGCAAATGGAAGAACATAGTAAATTTATATACTATAATCAAGTTAGGACATATATGGTTGAGTTACCATGCATGAGTTAGCAAGTTCCATAGAGAACATTAGTAGACTCCAGGTTTGAAATCACATGATCATCTCAGGCAATGCAGGAAAGGCTTTTGAGAAGTTTTAGGTATTTTCATGATAAAACCTTGAAGAAACTAAGATTATTAGAAACATACCTAAATGTAATAAAAATCGTATATTACAATCACATAGCCAATGTTATTCCAAATGGGAAAAGTGGAGAGCATTTCCTCTAAAACCTGGAAGAAGAAGGAATCCTTGTCCACTCTTATCCCATATACTGTATACTGCTCAGTCTTTTAAGATTTATAGATAGAGCAATTTAATAAGAAAATTAAAAGAGCTGCAAGTTGGAGGCAAGGAAGTCAAAAGTCATCAAGTCCAGTTTGCATTGGTAAACTATTTGTAGGCATGATAATTGCCCTGGAGTGTGGTTGATAAAGAAAATTGACTCTCCTTCCCCTCCTTCCCAGCAGTGATCAAATGCAGTAACTCCTCAGCTGTCCTCGGGACTTTGTGGCCATCTTCACTCCTCCATCTTGGGATTTCATCTGGCTTGAGCTTGTACATGTCTTATGATGCTATCACCATCTCTATATATGTGCATCTACCCTGTTATGTCTGGAAAAGTTTCCTTGACATCATCCCTTACCTTTGCATGTTACCCTCTGCCTTATAGATTTCTGAGCCTTGCAGGCAGGAATGTTGATAGACATCCCATCTCCCTGGGACTGAGTATCCCAATGTTACTTATTCTCCACCTGTTGTCCATTTTGACTTTACTAAAGAGGTAAAAGAGCACAGTAACACACCAAAAACTCGGCCTCTGTCATCGCTTTTTAAAGTGTCCCATGCACCCAGACTGTGGCTCTTAGAGCAGCTGAACAGGATGCCCACACAGAGCTTGCCATCCATGCACTTCCAATACTGTTCTGAGTTACCATTCACTTGGAACTACATAGTGACTAATCTATTTAAGAAAAACAGCTAGAATGAATGGGGAGCACTTGGTAAGATACCATTTTCTGCGTATGTTTCTCCAATCCAAACCTTTGCATATTTACAATTGCCGCAAAAGCTTGAGATCACTGACTTCAAAAACAAAATTCTTAACATATAGATTTAGTCAAATCAAGGATGCATTTCTACATACTGAACAGAAAACGTATGTATGAATAACTACGCATTTCCTATCAACCGTGTCTTTACTGTCTTTCAGTTAAATGGCCTTGGATTTTAGGATTTGAAATAATTTCCAAATAGTGTTTTGAGGACAAAAGAAGGTTAAGGCTTTCTCACACTGGAAGCTTTGCTTTGACTAGAGCCCTCTTTTCTTTAGCTTGATGTAAATTGACATTTGGTCATGAAGAATTTCTCAATGACCTTATGGTCTAAATATCTATTTTACTATGAAACATTATAGTTTAGTTTCCATTTCAAGAAATACACATCAGAAGCCACTGTGAACATACATGTTGCCATAATTGGTTAACTTTCATTACAGAAGAGTCATTGAAATAATATAAGAGAATATTGCTGCCAAGGACAAGAATTCAACTTTAGAAACCCATTAGCCATGAACATTTAGAGATTTCTTAACCCCTGACCCTTAAATGCCATGGTATTATAGTAAAATATAAAGAAAGAAAGCAAACTATACTGACAGTCCTCTCTGAATCCTGGATAACTGCAGTTCTATCTGCTACAATCCAAAGTAACAAAGTTAGATCTGGGTAAGGGTTTAAAGTTTACCGCCTGTATTGTCCTTGGCTGGTGCCTTAGTTTGAGTGGAACCCCTGGGCCCAAATCTGCTTATCATAATGTTCTACTTGTAGGTTTCTAGGACCCTCTGGTTCCTTCTACATTGCTATTCTCCCATGGTTCTCTCATCTAGAGTCCCAATAGGGTGTCCTCCCCTCTGTCACACTTTCCTGGTAAGTGAAGGCTTTCGTGGGACATGCCCCTTGGGCTAGTATGCAGATATAAGTGAGTATATACCATTTGAGTCTTTCTGCTTCTGGGTTAACTCACTCATTATGATCATTTCTAGCTCAATCCATTTATCCACAAATTTCAAGAATTCCTTGTTTTTAATAGCTGAGCAGTATTCCAATGGTCAGGACAGTCTCCACACTTGAGTGGAGAGTGGGATATGACTTTCTCACATACTCTGGTGCCTCACATTTGACCATGTCCCCTGGAGGGGGAGACCTGGTGGCACTTAGAGGAAGGACAGCAGGTCACCAAGAAGAAACTTGATACCCTATGAGCATATACAGGGGGAGATAATCCCTCTCAGGAACAGTCATAGGGGAGGGGCATAAGGGGAAAATGGGAGGGAGGG
This sequence comes from Acomys percivali, assembly GCA_907169655.1. NCBI lineage: Eukaryota > Metazoa > Chordata > Mammalia > Rodentia > Muridae > Acomys > Acomys percivali. The sequence goes on from OU015751.1 coordinate 44,410,627, forward strand.
AAGAATGGGAGGATACAAGGGATGGGATAACCATTGAGATGTAACAAAAATAAATTAATTAAATAAAAAAATCGATAATGAAAAAAAAAAAAACCAAAGTAACAAAGTTAAGCCACTGGGCTCTTTGAAGAGAAGGTAGGGGTAGATAAATTGTGGCATCCTAGGGAGACCAAGACCAAACTAAGTGTTCTTTGCTGTGGTTTGTCCATTCTTTCAGAGCCAGGAACTGCTGGTGTGAGCCTAATAGCCTTGACTAGCTCCATCCATGGTTCCCTTCACAGTTTTAGGCAGTATAGATGGAGAAAGCTTATAATTACCCAGAATATGAAAGTTCAAAAAGATAATAAGTGGCTGAAGGCCATAATCAAGATTAATTTGCCACGACTTCAAAATTCCTTGACTACAAATCAGAACTTTTCTTTCTCTATCATTTATAGACTATAATGTTTAATCGATACCATTCAAGTCCTTAACACCATTCTAACAGGATCTAATCACTGCCTACACACTTGCTTAGATATTAAGAATGAAAAAGTACCAAATAATTATTGAAACTGTTTATTTCTACTTAATAGTATAAAGTCGCCTTGATAAAAATAATGACCCCTGAGAGCTATAAGAAGATTGAGAAGCACATCTCATTTTATATGTAAAACCTTTCTGAATGCATCTCCCTAGGAGATGTTTCTCAAAGACACTTGGTAAGAAGGGTGCCAGCTATGCACCCTATTCTGTTTTCTTGTCAAATTCATTACATACATGCATACTCTGCTCTATATTGCTTCTCTGTGGGTTAGCCTTCATTCTCCATCTATGAATCTACTGCCTTCATCGTTCAGTGTAGGCACCAAATTCCACAAAATTATACAGCTTGGAGTTAAAACAACTTACCCCACTAGAAAAATGAAAGTTATCTGCTGTGAAAACGGCAGCATTAGGGACTGAGAGGAATCTATTTCAAAACAAAATTTGTCTGTCAGAAAACAATGGCTCTTTTGATTAAAAAACAACAACAACAATAAGAACAACAAAAAACAAAACAAAAACAAAACAACATGAAGACCCTGACAGACTCTCACTAGCAATCTCTAACTTAAGGTCAAAAGTCAACACAATGCAGTATCTAATAATAAGTATCAATAATAGGTCACATACAAGCAATGCATGCACTCTACATGAAAAAGAAGATACCCCTATTCCTAATAAAAATGATTTACAAAGGTCTATTGGTAAAGATTTGGTCCGCATATTATCATCCTCTTAAAAGGTAAAAATAGGGGGTTTTGAGATGCCATCTTTTCCTTTCATTCTACTTTCTACTCACTTCCGCTACAGGAAGCATCACCCAATCACAGACTCTATAATGGGACCAACCAAGCACAAAATGAAACCTCCAAAGTCATAAACCAAACTAAACAAGCCTATTCTTAAATTATTTCAGGCATTTTGTGATAGTCAGCTAAAACTGACTACCATTTTTAAAATGATATAAAGCGTACTGATTTTAAGCTTTGATACACGTCTCTGGTGACCCTGTTACCACCTAGTTATCTAGATCAGGGTCACTTTCCCTGCAACTTAGAGAATTAAAAGGCAGGAAAAACTCAAGCACAGCAAGTAGCAGTAGGGAAAATCAGCAGGTAATAAGAGACAGAATAAAAGTGCTGTTAGTAGAGGTAAGCAAGCAGAAACAGAGACAAACAGAGTATAGAAGAAAAAGACCCTCCATAAAGCAAAGGAGCTGAGTTGTTGTTTGTTGTTGTTGTTGTTGTTGTTGAAGATGGTGAAGGGTCTTCCCCAGATCCCAATTTAGGATTCATTACTTTGGGGAAAAAAAACCAAAACAGGAAATCTTACTGGTCTCCATCTGTTGTGTAAACATGACCTAATCTGTCCTTGAATGTGTTGAACCACTCCATCCACAGAGGATGATAAAGAGAAGAAAAAAACCAACAAGGCCTTCCTCTGCAGTCATGATGGTGAAGAAGAGGCCAGTCATTTTGGAAGTTCGCCATTCTTATTACCTAGTCTCATCCCCTCTCCCTTTCTGTCTGCCTACCAGGAATATGACTCAGGGTCCCTCAACCAGATCTTGAATTCCAACCTGCCCTCAGGGCACTCAATGTTTACAAATTGAAAGATATTTGTAATCCCTTATCTCTATTATCTCTTAACTTAATTATTCAAATATTAATTACCTAATTACTTATCCTTATGGATGAGCTTAGCTCTGCAGCACCCACTGCCCTTGAGAAGGATAGTCTCAATAAAAGCTGTATGCTGCCACAAATGAAAACTAAATTACAAGACCAAGTTTCCAGTGGTAGAGATAGCTGTCACTATGGGAGTTTCAGGGAAGGTTGACAACCCCATTTGTAGGAATCAGTTTGAGATAAAGTTTCTTTGAATATGCATTACTTCAAGCTCAATTAATATAACACTATGAACAATGGCACTGCATCAGTTTCTGGGCCATTTGAAAACTTGCAAGAAGCATGGCTTTCCTTCTAAGTTCTTCTTATTAAAAAGAGAATTGAGAAGTACATTTGTGCACTAGACAGATATAAATCATGCAATATAGGAGATGGCACATTTTGGAAGTTAAGAGGAATAAAGAATAAAAGTATTCTTGTCACAAAATGTCATGTTTCAGAGTTCTGAACACTGGCATATATAAATACTCATTAGAAAGTGGGTAGAAAGGATTTCCCAACTTAATCGCAAATGAATGAAAGGTTAAAACAAAAATCAAAACAGCAAACATACATGCTTTATTAAAATTTTGTAGTAAAACATTTGATTAATCATTCATTTCTTCTTCAGTAATGTTATCATTAACATAGAATTCCTTTTCCTGGTTGTCAAGCAGTTACTTTTCAAGTGTACTAAGTACTTTAACCCTTACAGTAGTATAGTTAAGAGCACTAGCTGTTTCTGCAGATGATTCTGGTTTAATTCCCAGAACACACTGGATAAATTATAGCCACCTGCCACCCCAATTTTAGGGGAGCTAAAGCTCTCTTATGGCCCCTGAAGGCACAGTCAGCCCCAAAGCTCCTTGTCCCACAAAATGGGAGTATTGGTGTCAGTGTCCTAAACTCAAAGACTCCAGCAAAATAAACAAAATTAGTATTGAGTGGATAAGCTTAAATGTTTTTGTTTACTTAATGCAGTGTCATAGGAACCACCTTTGACCCTTCAGGAACCTCCCTTAACCTTCTCCCAAAGGTCAACAACACTGGCAAGGGTATGTGGTTCTGGATCAATCTGTAAAATCTGTATCAGCTAAAATCCCCAACGTGATGATTGTCATATAAAATTCACCTGCTTTTCCACCATTTTGTTCTTCTCTCTGTCCCCACATATGCGTAGAAGTCAGCTTGCCAGAGCTACCCTGGCCTCCATGTTACTATAGCACTGTTTGCAATAGCTAAAACAGTTGACTCAGTTTCCCCCAAAAGATGACTAGATAAAGACAGGTGGCCTTTTCATTTTGATCCCTAATCAATCTAATTTTCTTCCCACAAAGCAGTCTAGTTCAGTGTTTCTATGCACCATTGGTTGTAGGCACCAGGCTCATACATGGTATATAGGCATACATGCAGACAAAACACCCACACATACCTAGATAGAATAAATAAATTAGCACATTTTAAAGAGTAAGAATTATAATAAGAAATAGTAAATTGCAATTTAAATGTGGTCCCCATTAAGATACTGGTGGTACACTCCACATGTCTGGTATCAATGATCACATGGAGCCAAAGAAAGATCAGAACTTCAATGAAAAGACCAAACCTGGAAACTTCATAGTATCTTATTTTAATAAATAACAAATAGTTACCAACAACAGAGTTTTGACATAAAATCAGATATGTAAACTAATGGAACAGAACATAAATATGAGAAATAAATACACACACACACATATATATAGAGAGATATATAGATATATATATAAGATTCTCCTCAAGGACAAAACATACCCACTGGCGAAAACCATCCTTTTCAATAAAGAAGTCTCACACTTGACCTCTATCTCTCACCCTCTATGAAAATGAATTTACACAAACCTGAAATTTATGAAACTACCTGAGGAAAAAGTGGAACAAATGCTTCAAGATATGAAAATCTGTAGTGTTTGTTTCATAAGATCCCCAAAGCAAAAGGCAAACAAAAAAATAGAAAAATGAAATTACTTCAAATGAAAAAGTGAGGAAGTAATCAAAAGAGGCAACCTAACCAAAAGAGTGAAAAGGCAAGCTTGCAGAATATGGGGAAGGGTTTCCAACTACACACCAGCAAAAGGATCAATGTCTAAAATATAGTAGCAGCTGACAGAACTTGAAGGCAAGCCACCTGATCTGCAAATGGTCCTGACATTTCAATGGACCTATCTTTAAGAAACAGCCAAGGATTCACAAACATGTTTTTTTTTTTTTTTAATGATCACTTTTTTAACCATTCTTGAAAGGCAAATTAAAACTGTATTGTAACGTCAACTCACCAAGGTAAGAATAATTATCATCAAATGAATAAATTATGTTAAGGCTATGGAAGAGGGAAACTTCACACAATTACTGTGGATATGAACCAGTGCAACCGTTACTGAGAATAGTAGAGAAGCTGCTTTTAAAAGTTAAAAATAAAATAATGATATTAGAGAATACCACATCTGAATAGAAATTAACCCACCAAAGCTATACCAATCTTCATGTTATGACAGCATTATTCATGATAGCTAAAACAGGGGTTCTACCAAAGTATCCCTCAAAAAATGAATGGATATAGAAATTGTGGCATATACACACAACGAAACATTACTCTACCATAAGGAAAACAATGTCTTGCTGTTTACTAAAATTTTGGTGGAACCGAAGGGTACTATCAGTGCCCTAAACAAGACAAAAACAAACATCTCATATCCTCCATTCTATTTGGAAACCAAAAAAAGTCAACTTAATATATATTAGCAACTTGAAACACTTGGTAACATTCTGGATAAAGAGATGAGAAAAGCTGGATGAAGAGAGGTTCTATAATGAGTACTAAAACACCCTTATGCAGAAAGAAATTCCTGGTGATGCACAACACAAAAGGATAATTGCAGTCTGCAGTAAGCTGTTATGTGTTTTATGAAGATACAGGGGAGAAGAATTCAAGGGCACCAAAGAAATGAAAAAGTGAAGTAGTTTTTTTTGTTGGGTTGATCAGAGTACATGCTAAGTGGGGTTGAAACATAATACTAAAATTCATTGTGTATAATGCAATTCACACATGTTTATAAAGAATAAAAAATGACTCAGTATGCATAAAGTCAATATACAACACCACACAGAAAAACCTCATTTAAGCTTTGTGCTGGTTTGAATGAGAATGTCCCCCTTGGGCTTACAATTTTTAATAGTCAGTCACCAGAAAGTGGCAGTACTTTAGAGAGATTCAGAGGTGTGATCTCGTTATACAACGTGTGTCACTGGAAGTACACTTTTGGGTTTCTGAAGCTCCAGTGAGGCCGTGTCTTCCTCTTCTTTTTGTTTGCAGATCTGAGTGTACAACCCACAATTACATCTCCAGCACCAGTCTGCCTGTGTGCTGCCAGGCTCCTTGCCATTTGATAACGAGCTAAACCTCTGAAACTGTAAGCCATCTCCCAATTAAATATTTTTCTTTATAAAAGTTGCCTGGGTCATGATATATCTTCACAGAAATAGAACATTGACTAAGAAATGCCCATTAGATAGAGAAGAATTTGGTTTTGAATTGATAGGACCAATTTAACAAGACAAAATTAGCTTTGCAAACATTTCCTTAGAATATCTGGGATACCAGCATCTATCTTTGAATTTCATTAAAATGACACCTACTGAACCCACAATTTGTTCCTGATGGTGTGCTATATGGGAATTCATGCCATTAAAAAAAATACATACAGTCCCTCCTGTGGTGGCCTTAATCATCACGCTGAGAGAATTGAGAGTTACCTGGGAGATAGGTCTTAGGCATGCCTGTGAACGAGGCTGTCTGTCTTGTTTATGATTGAGCGGGAAGAGCTGCCCACTGTGACTGAACCCATACCCTGGTTAGGATCTTGATTGCATAAAATTGAGGGAGGAGCTGAGTTCTGCTCTCATTCCTACATATGGATACTGCGGCTAGTTAAAGCTCCTGCCAATGTGACCACTTGCTGTGATATACCACAACCTGAAAATTTAAGCTAAATAAATAATTTTTCTCTTAAATTGTTTTTGTCAGAACATTATATCACACAAAATGAAAAAAAATCAAACCTAACCTAAAACAATGTGTCTCATTAAGATTAAAATTTGGTAGCCGACTATGAGTAGAGACCGTAAGTTCATTTTCCAAAATCCAATTATAAAGTTTATTGTGCAAGAAAAATAAGATTGTTATATGTCTTCAGTAACTGGAATCAATATTGTTTCTAAACTCAAGTGACATCTAAGATTTCTTTAACTTATACTGTCTGTGTTCAAAATTATGTAAGTCTTAGAATGAAATCTGATTTCCCAATCCACCACATGCATTCAGTATGATTTAAAATAAATAATATACTTCCTTATCAAGCATATGACAGAAAACAAATGCAACCAATGCAATGTATAAAGCCAGTTATCCTAGTATTCCAGGTAAAATAGTTGCTCAAATAGTTGCCTATGCAAATAGGGCTTCAGTGATAGACAGTTGTCACTCAGGATGGTGGCCAGAAAAAGTAGATGCTTATGGATATAGTTATCTTATACATGAAAACCAAATGCTTAATAAATCTAGCTAGACTGTTATCAAAGATGGAAAGGACAAATGTTAATTAAAGGAATAGTGTGTATAAAACTTGTAAGCTAATGTGACAGTGCATCTATTAATTTGGACCACATGGGCCGAAGCCAACTGCTTCAGCAAGTCAACAGCCCGAACATAGCTAAGACAGCAAGCTAACCCTCAGTCCTTCCCAGTGTGTTCCAAATAAGTTCATTGCTAAAAGTAAGCGTGATAATGGGTAAAAAGCTCAGATTAGGAGTATTGCCTTCTCACAAGGTGGGTGCTGTGAACATGTGGAAAATGAGGACACATTAGGTAAAAGAGATCTCAAGTTTATTCAGTGAGTCTTCAAAAATTAAATCAAGATTTTCAAAGGAGCCTGTTTCTAAACCTCTAGTGACTCCAGCTGTAAAGTGCTGTCAAAACAGTTTGGTCCATCAGGCTATGAACACAGAATGCCTGTGGCACCCTCCAATTCCCTGTTAAAACAGCAGAATTGAGCAATTAATCACACAGTCCTTCTAATGGCATCTTTTTTCTCTCATTACAAAGAACAAAATAGAGCTGAGGAAATAGCTCAATTAGTAAAGTGTTTGCCTTCTAAGCTAAAGGACCTAAGTTTGACCCCAGCATCCATAGAAAAGAGTAGGGTTTTGTGGCACACATGGGTCATCTCCTTGCCAGGGAGGGAGAGACAATCAAGCTACCTGGGCTTGCTGGCCAGCCAACCCAAAAGGGAGCCCAGGGTTTTTGTCTAAAGCAAAAGCAAAAACAAACATAATTGACATTTCTTTGGGAACAGGAATTCAATGTTGGCTTCTGGCCTCCCATGCACAAGTACAGGTGTGCAGCCACACATATATAAATATGCACACATGAAACCATACACACACACACACACACACACACACACACACACACACACACACACAGAGAGAGTAAAATCAATAGCTAAATTTGTTAAAAGTCTGGAGTAAACTGAAAGGTGAAGTGATCTGAGAAGCAACACTACTTTTCCATTAGCTGTTTTTTATTTAGTAGCACAGCACTATTCATCAGCTTGGAATCATTTTCATTCCTCTAAAGATTAAATATTGATGCCTTTGTACAAGGGGCAGTTGTTATATTTTCTCTACATTTATGTTAACTTCATTATATCTCATTTATGACTAAGTATTTTCCATAATACATTCACCATATGCTTTAACCTTCAATTGTTTAATAGATCTAGTAAGAAACCATCATCATAATCTACTTTATGACCAAAAATAAATTGATCTCTATGTGATGCATTTTTACTCAATACTCATGGCATTACTTCATTTTCTGTATAGGAAAAGGTATTAAAGATACTGATAATTTTCTTTTTCATTCTCCCTTACTGGGGTCTCTGTAGTAAAATCAAATATAGGGAAGACTGACACAGGGTGAAATCTATTTATCTACTTTATGCTGGATGAATATGATCAAAATGCATTGTATAATTGTATGATAATTTCAACAAAAATTTAATTATCATTTTTAAATTAAAGTATTCACATTTACTTTGTTGGAAAGTAAGGCCTTCCTTGAGAACAACTGATAAGAAAATTATTTATGAAGTGATTCCAATATGTGTGATACAGTCATTATAGCAATTACCATGAAACTTATATTCTATACATTTCTAAAAACTTCACTCAATGATTTTGAGTCTTCTCATCATAAATAAATAATAAATGTTGTAGAAACAAATATGTTTAGTGTGATTTAAACATAGTACAATGTATATAGCCATTAAACATTTCACTTATTTTTAAGTATTTCATGAATATGCACAGTTTTTGTATCAACTTAAAAGCAATTTAAACATTTTATAATAAATTGAGTATATGATATGGTAAGCCTATTTGCTTATCTAGTGTATGCTCAATTTTCTTAACCAATAAATTTTATTAACAACTTAGTGACCGAGCATATGTCACTTATAACCCAACTAACCAAAACAATAGGAAATGAGGATTAATGGACACAATAACAAAACTATAAGGATATCAGTTCTGAGGAACGATTCTCATGGCACAATCTGCAGGATTTCTTCTGCTAGAACCTAGAATAACCAGAACCCAGAACCTCAGCAGGAGCTGGAGCCCCAAAGCCTTCCCTAGATCAGTTCTCTCTAGGAGCGTCTCAATGTGCAGCGATGAACAGCCAAAACTATCCCAAGTCTCCAAAAAGCCCCACCTCCAGTTCTGGGCTCATTTATATATCTTCTCCCAGAATCTGTTCACGGGATCTTTTCAGCTGGCAACAATCAAGTTCCCACATGAGGTGGCCGGTCTTCTAGTGAATTAACCTCACCTGTTCTCTCACAAGATCATTCCAATCCCTCACTTGGGATCCTAAAAAACAGGTGTATCTCTCCTTCAACCTAGAAAGCAAAATTTCTTTGAAAGACTATTGAAAATTTCTTATATAGTTTTAATTTCTTGTCTATATATTATTTACAATAGATGTAGATATTTAATATCAATATATTCTTTGATTTATCATCAATCTCAAAAACTTCTCATACAAGTAGGCCAGTTCTGAGAATGTGTTACAGGAACACCATCGCTTCTTGTACTGTGAATAATTTGACATCTCCCCTGCATCATGTGCATGCCAGCTCCACAGCAGTAATACAGTGTTTGTGCCTTATCGGTCTTGGCTGGTGGGGGACAAATGACTCAGGCTGGTACCAATGCAGTTCAACTCAGGGGATTCGGTTTTCTTTTATACTGAATTCCTGTACTTATTCTTCACAAAATATCAAGTATATATGATGAGGAAAGAATTAGCTGGAGCATGAAAACTGGAAGTTTTAGGATAGAAAATAAGTTACACTTTTAGTGTGTATCTGGCTCTCACATCCCTTTCTTTACACCCAAGTGCCTTCATTGCAAGATACTATTATTGCAACAAGTGGGAAGAATTGTAGTTACCTTATTATTTCTTGGAAAAAAAATAACTTTTCACAACCTTTATGCTTGACAATATGATTTTGTGTTTGATGTATTCTAATACTGATATGTAAGAGATAGAAAGTTAATATAACACGAAATGCCTGGTATTATTAAGCAGATATTGTGTTTTTATTTTTAAATATGCTTCTTTGCTCCTATTCATGTTACACAAGACAATGTTTTAAGGCTGACATGTAGTGCACTGGCATGATAGCTTAGTATGCAGTGCTTGCTCTGCAAGCTGGAGGACATTTTAGATCCACAATTACTATGTAATTCTAAAGTGGCTACATACATCTAGAGTCCCAGCCTGAAGAGCTCTAGATAGATTGTGGTAGCCCATCTAGCAAAAATAAATAAATAAATAAATTATAAATCCAGATTCTGTCAGAAATATTGTCTCAAAAAGTATAGTGGAAAATGGATAGCCAAAACCAGCTAGCATCTACCTCAGCAGGAGTGAGTACACCACAAAACACATGTGCATATACATGCATACGACACACCCACACCCACAGTAAAATCATGATCATGGTGACACACTAACATACTCAACATCTCACTGAGAAAAGTTTTGAATCATTAACTCTAGCCTCACATTATATATATTACTTATTTTATTTTATTTTATTGTCTTTTTTTTTTTTTGGAGTGGTAATAGAGTTTTTATTAGACATCCAAAACTATTCAGGAGCATAGTCTGCCCAAGTGGCTTAACTTCATTTAAACCATACATCTACATGTATATCTATACAATTACATGCAACATGTCTAGTTTGGGATAGCTAACAAATAGTACGAGTCCATGTGGCTTTTCCAAATATCTTTACTGTGATTTTTTTCCCCACTTCCCTCCTACTACTTCTGTACTGACCCACTAACAGCTCCCAGAGAAATCCCCAGTTTTCCCTAGCTCCCCCTTCGCCTGCTATTCCAATCTCTACGGCTCCTTCTCTCTTCCTCCATGGTGCCCTTTCGATCCCCGAGTTTCTTTGGTTTCTCTGGGTTATAAAACTGACACATGACACTATGGAGCCAGGAACCGCAGCTGACAGAGACATGAAGCATTTGTCTTTCTGCGTCTGGGTTACCTCATTCAGTACAAAAGATCTTCTGGTTCTGTCTGTTACCTGACATTCTGGCTGAGGTGATAGAAAATCTCAAGTTATTTAAGCTGCATTTCTTCCATTGCTAAGGATGAACACTTTTTAGATATTTCTTAGCAATTTTTACTTTTTTTCTGAGATTCTATTCATAGTCTATTATTTGACTCTGATTTTTGAGTTTTTGTTTTAATACTCTGGATATTGACCCAACTGTCACTGGGGAAAGCAGGGACCACCTCTGACATGAACTCTGGTGTCCCCAGTTTGATCATTTCCTCTTGGTGGGGAAGCCAAACAGGCACACAGAGGAAGGGGAAGCAGGCTATCCAGATAAGACCTGATAGGCTGTGGTGGGGGAGGAGGTCCCCTCCTGTGAGACGTCTAGGGGAAAGGAATAGGGTGAAAGAGCAAAAGAGTGTGGGAATGGGAACAGGAAGGTACAAGTGAGGGGATAACAATTGGGATGTAATCTGAATAAATTATAATAGAGAAGAAATAATCAATTGAGTGAAGAGAAAGCCCTTATGATCTTTGCCAGGTACATATTTTCTATGTATTTATTCAGAACTTGCTACTTTGGACACTGGCACTTGGATCTGCCTTTCCTTCTTCTCACAGTCCTGCTGCTGACTTATTGGTCTTTCCATCTCTATGTATTTCTATTTTTAAAAAACAGCCATATCTGAATAAAATTCTACCAAAGTTTTTTTCTGTGTCTGAACAAATTGAATCTTAAATTCACACCAGTAATAACATGTTTAGTAAAGATAAATTAGATTATAGAAACATAGTAATGATTTTAAAATAATACTATTTAATCATATCATCCTTTATATTAGCTCCTAAGGACAAATGGCATGAATGAACAATACTCCATGAAGATAATTTCCTTTCAGGTTTCTTTTACTCCTTTGCTTTCTTGGACATGAATTACATTATACCTTGAATCTTCTTTAGTAAAAGTGAATGTTTTCCTCCAAAACAACTTTGCTACAGTCCTATCTCTCAATATGACTGTATTTAGGGACGGCATTAAGGACATAGCTAAAAGTAAATGAAGTTATATGATGGGGCCCAAAGGTCCTTACAACTGGCTTCCTAATTAGGAACGGAAGAAACTTGGTGATGATGCATGCCCTTATAAGGAAGTGATGAAAAGCATGTGCTCAGAGTAAGGTTTGCATGGTGACAGAGCAAGAAGGCAGCCATCTACAGAACAGGAAGAGAGACCCCTTCAGAAACCAACCCTGTAAAGACATAAGAAAATAAGTCTGTTCCTTAAGCAACCCAGTGTGAGGCACTGTGGTTATTTGAATGAGAAATATCCCAATATGGTCTAGAATTTGAACTTGTCCCAATTAGGGACACTGTTTGGGGACATTTAGGAGTGTAGCCTTCCTAGAGAAAGTACATTACTGGAGGTGGTTCCTGAGAATTAGAAGACTCATGCCATGTTCAGTTCGGTCTCTGTTTCTAGCTTGTATTTCAAGATATGAGCTATCAGTGTCCTATTCTTTTTTTTTTTTGCCATATTTTTATTAATTTATTCTTGTTACATCTCAATGGTTATCCCATCCCTTGTATCCTCCCATTCTTCTCTCCCTCCCATTTTCCCCTTATTCCCCTCCCCTATAACTGTGCCTGAGGGGGATTACCTCCCCCTGTATATGCTCATAGGGTATCAAGTCTCTTCTTGGAAACTTGCTATCTTTCCTCTGAGTGCCACCAGGCCTCCGCCTCCAGGGGACATGGTCAAATATGAGGCACCAGAGTACGTGTGAAAGTCATACCCCACTCTCCACTCAATTGTGGAGAATTTTCTGTCCATTGGCTAGATCTGGGTAGGAGTTTGAAGTTTACAGCCTGTATTGTCCTTGGCTGGCGCCATAGTTTGAGCTGTAGCCGTGGGCCCAAATCTGCCTATCATAATGTTCTACTTGTAGGTTTCTAGGACCCTCTGAATCCTTCTACATTGCTATTCTCCCATGGTTCTCTCATCTAGAGTCCCAATAGGGTGTCCTCCCCTCTGTCCCACTTTCCTGGTAAGTGAAGGCTTTTATGGGACATGCCCCTTGGGCTAGTATGCAGATATAAGTGAGTATATACCATTTGAGTCTTTCTGCTTCTGGGTTAACTCACTCATTATGATCATTTCTAGCTCAATCCATTTGTCCACAAATTTCAGGAATTCCTTGTTTTTAATAGCTGAGTAGTATTCCATAATGTATATGTACCACAGTTTCTTTATCCATTCTTCTACTGAGGCACACTTAGGCTGTTTCCATGATCTGGCTATTATGAATAAGGCTGCTATGAACATGGTTGAGTGAAGTTTCTTGTTGTGTGCTGGCACATCTTCTGGGTATATCCCAAGGAGTGGAATAGCTGGGTCTTGAGGAAGCCCTATTCCTAGTTTTCTGAGATAGCACCAGATAGATTTCCATAGTGGCTGTACTAGTTTGCATTCCCACCAGCAATGAAGGAGTGTTCCTCTCTCTCCATATCCTTGCCAGCATGTGGTGTCGCTTGAATTTTTTTTCCCAGAAATTGGAAATGGAAGTTTTATTTATTTTTTTATTAATTTATTCTTGTTACATCTCAATGGTTATCCCATCCCTTGTATCCTCCCGTTCTTCCCTCCCTCCCATTTTCCCCTTATTTCCCTCCCCTATGACTGTTCCTGAGGGGGATTACCTCCCCCTGTATATGCTCATAGGGGATCAAGTCTCTTCTCGGTGACCTTCTGTCCTTCCTCTGAGAGCCATCAGGTCTCCCCCTCCAGGGGACATGGTCAAATGTGAGGCACCAGAGTACGTGAGAAAGTCATATACCACTCTCCACTCAAGTGTGGAGACTGTTCTGACCATTGGCTAGATCTGGGTAGGGGTTTAAAGTTTACCGCCTGTATTGTCCTTGGCTGGTGACTTAGTTTGAGCAGGACCCCTTGGCCCAAATCTGCCTATCATAATGTTCTACTTGTAGGTTTCTAGGACCCTCTGGATCCTTCTACTTTGCTATTCTCACAGGGTTCTCTCATCTAGAGTCCCAATAGGGTGTTCTCCCCTCTGTCCCAGTTTTCTGGTAAGGGAACACTTTCGTGGGACATGCCCCTTGGGCTAGTATGCAGATATAAGTGAGTTTATACCATTTGAGTCTTTCTGCTTCTCAGTTAACTCACTCATTATGATCATTTCTAGCTCAATCCATTTATCCACAAATTTCGGGAATTCCTTGTTTTTAATAGCTGAGTAGTATTCCATAGTGTATATGTACCACAGTTTCTTTGTCCATTCTTCTACTGAGGGATATTTAGGCTGTTTCCATGATCTGGCTATTATGAATAAGGCTGCTATGAACATGGTTGAGCAAATTTTCTTGTGTGCTGGCGCATCTTCTGGGTATATTCCAAGGAGTGGAATAGCTGGGTCTTGAGGAAGCCCTATTCCCAGTTTTCTAAGATAGCACCAGATAGATTTCCATAGTGGCTGTACTAGTTTACATTCCCACCAGCAGTGAAGGAGTATTCCTCTCTCTCCACATCCTCGTCAGCATGTGGTGTCGCTTGAATTTTTGATCTTAGCCATTCTGATGGGTGTAAGATGGAATCTCAGAGTTGTTTTAATTTGCATTTCCCTGATGACTAAGGAGGTTGAGCATTTCTTTAAGTGTTTCTCAGCCATTTGATATTCCTCTGTTGAGAATTCTCTGTTTAGTTCCAAGCCCCATTTCTCAATTGGGTTATTTGGTTTGGTGATGTTTAATTTCTTGAGTTCTTTATATATTTTGGATGTTAGATCTTTGTCAGATGTAGGGTTGGTGAAAATCTTTTCCCAGTCTGTAGGCTGTCGCTTTGTTCTCTTGACGGTGTCTCCAGTCTTACAGAAGCTTCTCAGCCTCATGAGGTCCCATTTATTAATTGTTGACATTAAGGCCTGGGCTGTTGGTGTTCTGTTCAGGAAGTTGTCTCCTGTGCCAATATGTTCCAGGCTCTTCCCCACTTTTTCTTCTAAGTGACTTAGTGTCTCTGGTTTTATGTTGAGGTCTTTAATCCACTTGAATTTGAGTTTTGTGCAAGGTGACAAATATAGGTCCAGTTGCATTTTTTTACACATAGACATCCAGTTAGACCAGCACCATTTGTTAAAGATGCTATCCTTCTTCCATTGAATGGATTTGGCTTCTTTGTCAAAAATCAAGTGACCATAGGTGTTGGATTCATATCTGAGTCTTCAATTCGATTCCACTGATCAACCAGCCTGTTGCTGTGCCAGTACCATGCTGTTTTAATTACTATTGCTTTATAGTACAATTTGAGATCAGGTATGGAGATTCCTCCGCAGCACCTTTTATTGTACAAGATCGTTTTTGCTATTCTGGTTTTTTTGTTTTTCCATATGAAGTTCAGAATTGAACTTTCAATGTCTTTAAAAAATTGTGAAGGTATTTTGATAGGGATTGCATTGAATCTGTAGATTGCTTTGGGTAAGATGGCCATTTTTACTATGTTAATTCTCCCGATCCATGAACAAGGAAGATCCTTCCATCTTCTCATGTCATCTTCAATCTCCTTCTTCAGAGTTTTGAAATTTTTTTCAAACAAGTCCTTCACTTGCTTAGTTAGAGTCACTCCTAGATATTTTATATTGCTTGTGGCTAATGTGAAAGGTATGGCTTTCCTAATTTCTTCCTCTGCAAGCTTGTCATTTGTGTATAGGAAGGCTACAGACTTTTTTGAGTTAATTTTGTATCCAGCCAAATTGCTGAAAGTATTTATCAGCTGTAGGAGTTCTCTGGTGGAATTTTGAGGGTCACTTATGTACACTATCATATCATCTGCAAATAGAGATAGTTTGACTTCCTCCTTTCCCATTTGGATACCCTTGATCTCCTTTTATTGTCTTATTGCTCTGGCTAGAACTTCGAGTACTATATAGAAGAGATATGGAGATATTGGGCAGCCTTGCCTTGTTCCCGATTTTGGAGGAATTTCTTTGAGTATTTCTCCATTTACTTTGATTTTGTCTGTTGGCTTTCTGTATAGAGCCTTTATTATGTCGAGGAAGGTACCTTGTATCCCGATCTCTCTAAAACTTTAAACATGAATGGGTGTTGGATTTTATCAAATGCTTTCTCTGCATCTAAAGAGAT
>OU015751.1:44431644-44455582 GCA_907169655.1 Acomys percivali
TCTTGTATTCGTTTTGCAAGAATTTTATTTAGTATTTTTGCATCGATGTTCATAAGAGAAATTGGTCTGAAATTCTCTTTCTTTGTTGAGTCTTTGTGAGGTTTAGGTATCAACGTGACTATGGCCTCATAGAATGAATTTGGTAATGTTCCATCCAATTCTATGTTTTGGAGTAGCTTGAAGAGTATCGGTATTAGATCACCTTTGAAGGTCTGGTAGAACTCTGCACTGAAACCATCTGGCCCTGGGCTTTTTTTGGTTGGGAGACTATCAATGATGGCTTCTATTTCTGTAGGGGAAATGGGACTATTTAGCTTGCTTATCTGTTCTTCACTCAACTTTGGCAAGTGAAATTGATCAAGAAAATTGTCCATGTCCCTTAGATTTTCAAATTTTGTGGCATATATGCCTTCAAAGTAGGATCTTATGATTCTTTGTATTTCTTCAGTGTCTGTTGTTATGTCTCCCTTTTCATTTCTGATTCTGTTGATTTCAATACTGTCTCTCTGCCTTTTAGTTAGTTTGGCTAACGGTCTGTCTATCTTATTGATTTTCTTAAAGAACCAGCTCTTGGTTTTGTTGATTCTTTGGACTCTTTTCTTAGTTTCTAATTTGTTAATTTCAGCCCTGAGTTTGATTATTTCCAGACGTCTACTCCTTTTGGGTGTTTCTGCTTCTTTTTTTTCTAGGGCTTCTAGCTGTTTTGTTAAGTTGCTTATGTGTGATGTTTCCAATTTCTTTTTAAAGGCACTTAGTGCTATGAATTTTCCTTTTAACACTGCTTTCAATGTATCCCACAAATTTGGGTATGTTGTTCCTTCATTTTCATTGAATTTCAGAAACTCTTTGATTTCTTTCTTTATTTCTTCCCTGACCCACGTGTCATTTAGCAGAGAGTTGTTTAGTTTCCACGTACATGTAGGCTTTTTGTCGTTTCTGTTGTTGTTGAATTGCAGCCTAAGAGCATGGTGATCTGATTGGATACAAGGTATTATTTCAATCCTCTTGTATCTGTTGAGGTCTGCTTTGTGACCTACGATGTGATCAATTTTGGAGAAGGTTCCATGGGGTGCAGAGAAGAAGGTATATTCTTTCTTGTTTGGGTGAAAGGTTCTATAGATATCTGTTAGATTCATTTGACCCATGGCATTGGTTAATGATGTTATTTCTCGGCTTACTTTCTGTTTCAATGACTTATCCTTCAGTGAGAGTGGGGTGTTGAAGTCTCCCACTATTATTGTGTGGGGATTGATGTGTGGTTTAAGTTTTTTTAGCAGATCTTTTATAAATGTGGGTGCCCTTGTATTGGGAGCATAGATGTTCAGAATTGTGATGTCATCTTGGTTGACTTTACCTTTGATGAGTATGAAGTGTCCTTCTGCATCCCTTTTGATTAATTTTGGTTGAAAGTCTATTTTGTTTGATATTAAAATGGCTATGCCTGCTTGCTTCTTGTGACCATTTGCTTGGAATATTTTTTTCCAACCTTTTACCCTGAGATAGTGCCTATCGTTATGGGTGAGTGTGTTTCTTGAATGCAGAAGAATGTTGGATCTTGTTTATGCACCCATTCAGTTAGTCTATGTCTTTTTATTGGAAAATTGAGACCATTGATGTTGAGAGATATTAACGACCAGTGACTGTTAAGAGTCTTAATTTTGATGTTGTTTCCAATCGAGCATTTGTGTAGCTGTGTTTTTGCCATGGTATAGTTACCTATTTCCTGAGTAGTTTTGGTTGTAGCTTGACCCTTTGGGATGGAGTTTTCCTTCTAGTACCTTCTGTAAAGCTGGATTTGTGGATAGGTACTGTTTGAATTTGTTTTTGTCATGGAATATTTTGTTTTCTCCATCAGTGATTATTGATAGTTTTGCTGGGTAAAGTATTCTGGCCTGGCATCTGTGCTCTCTTAGGATTTGCAGGATCTCTGTCCAGTCTCTTCTGGCTTTTATGGTCTCTGCTGAGAAGTCTGGTGTAATTCTGATAGGTTTGCCATTGAATGTTATTTGGCCCTTTTCCCTTGCAGCTTTTAATATTTTTTCTTTGTTCTGTATATTTTGTGTTTTGATTATTATGTGATGGGCAGTTTTCCTTTTCTGGTCAATTCTATTTGGTGTTCTGTAGGCCTCTTGTATGTTTATAGGCATCTCTTTCTTAAGATTGGGGAAATTTTCTTCTATGATTTTGTTGAGAATAGTTTCTGGGCCTTGGAGTCTGATATCTTCTTTTTCTTCAATGCCTATTATCCTCAGATTTCTTCTTTTCATGGTGTCCTGAATTTCTTGGATGTTTTGTGTCAGGAGTTTTCCAGATTTGGCATTTTCTTTAATGGTTGTTTCAAGATCTATGATTGTATCTTCTAGACCTGAGATTCGTTCTTCCGTCTCTTGGATTCTGTTAGAAAAGCTCACCTCTGTGTTGCTCACCTTCTTCTCTGAGGTCTCACGTTCTCATTTTTCTTCTGTCTGTGTGTTTATTATTGAATCCATTTTCGTCTTCAGATGTTGAACTGATTTTTTTATTTCTTTCATCTCATTTTTTATATATTCCTGAATTTCTTCCATTGTCTCCTTATAGTTCTTCAGAGCTTGAACCATTTTATTTATTTCTTTCATCTGGCTGTTAGCATTTTCCTGAAATTTTTCCAGTTCCACTCTATGTGCTTCTTTTATGTCTCTCACCTCTTTGGCTGCATCTTCGTGTATTTGATTACGAATTTTATTTGTTTCCTCCATTAATATGTTCCTTATTAAGGATTTGAGGTCATTTTCTTGTATTTCCATTGTATTTAAGTTCTCTGGGTTGTTTTCTTTGGGATAGCTGGAAACTGGAGACGCCATGTTGTTTTGGGGTTTTTTGCGTATGTTTTTACGCTGTCTTTTAGACATCTTGCTGGCTTTGTTTTTGTTGGGTAGCTTCCAGAGTTGGATGGAGGGAGTCTGATGATAAACTCACTTGTTTTCTCAGGATTTCTGTAGGCTCGAAGCTCTGATGCTTCACTAGTTTGGATGGCAGGAGGTTAGCCCTATTGTTTTGGACTCTCACAGCCAGTGATCCTCAGCTCCCCTGTGCTGTGGGTCTTGCAATCGTTCTGGGTCTCTGAATGAGCGTTGGGTCAGGCCAAGGTATCCACAGCCTTCTGAGTTCCCTGCCAAGTCCAGCCAGGGACACTGGGCCCGAACCACGCGCCGAGGTCAGCTAGATTCTCAGGGCCTGAACTGTCTGTCGAGCTCAGCAAGGGAGTCTGGGCCCAAAATGCACACAGGGTACAGCCACAAATTTTGGGCTGGGACTGCGCACCAAGTTCAGCTAGGGGTTTCTGGCCCAAACTGCGTGCTGTGGTCAGTTATTGACTCAGGGCCCGAACCGTCCGCCAAGCTCAGCCAGAAATTCTGGATTCAAACTGAACACTGTGTCCAATTAGAGTCTTAGAGCCAGGACTGTGCTAAAAGCTCCATTAGAGTCTCTGGGTCCAATCTGTCTGCCAAGCACAGTTAAGGACTCTGGCCCTAAACTGCACGCTGAGCTCCACCCGAGTCTCCGGGGCGGAATTATCTCCGATCTCAGCCAGGGACTATGGACCCATACTGAAAACAGCCCGGTACTTCGGGTCTATACTGTGTGGATAGTCCAGTCAGAGCCTGTGCGCACAGCTCAGGTAGAGACTCTGGGCCTAATCTGCCCAGCAATTCTAGCTAGGGCCTCTGGGCTGAATCTGTGTCAGTGCCCCAGAACTGCCCGCTTAGCTGAGTTCGTGTCTTGGGCAGAACTGCTCGTTGAGGTGAGCTGGTGCCTAGGGTGGACCTGAGCGCTCTGCCCAGTCTACTTCACAGCAGGAGAACTGCGGCTGCGCTGAGCTGGGTCCTAGGGTGGGCCTGAGTGCTCCGCCCAGCCTGTGTCACAGCAGGAGAACTGCGGTTGCACTGAGCTGGGTCCCAGGATGGACCTGAGCGCTCAGCCCAGCCCGCGCCACAGCAGGAGAACTGCGGCTGCGCCAAGCTGGGTCCTAGGGTGGACCTGAGTGCTCTGCCCAGCCTGCGTCACAGCAGGGGAGCTGCCGCTGAGCTGACCTGATGCCTCGGGCAGAATTGCTTACTGTGCTGAGTCAGCGTCTCCACAGCACTAAGCTGAGCCCAGGACTCTGGGGCCAAATTGTCTGCCAAGTCCAGTTTGGGTCACAAGGCACCCCGCGACCCATATCCTGTCCAGAGTCCCCTCTCCCTCAGCTACTCCCACCGCCACCACACCAATCGCCTTCACCGAAAGGCTCTGAGCTGCAAACCTCAGCCGCTGCCGCTGCTGTTGCTGAAGCCGCCACTGATACTGATGCCTCTGCCGCTGCTGCTCCAATCCGAGAAAATCCACGCTCCTCCCATGTGTAGGGGCATGTAGGTCCTCCACACCCTGGTCCCTCCGAACCGTGGAGCACTCCCGCTGCCGTGGTGTTGGGACCCTGGTGTTCCTGGCTCAGAAATCCGTGCAATTCCCTGAATTGTTCACTGGAGCCTCCAAACACGGTCCACACTGCTCGGCACCATCTTGGATACCCGTCGCTTGAATTTTTGATCTTAGCCATTCTGATGGGTGTAAGATGGAATCTCAGAGTTGTTTTGATTTGCATTTCCCTGATGACTAAAGAGGTTGAGCATTTCTTTAAGTGTTTCTCAGCCATTTGATATTCCTCTGTTGAGAATTCTCTGTTTAGTTCCAAGCCCCATTTCTCAATTGGATTATTTGGTTTGGTGATGTTTAATTTCTTGAGTTCTTTATATATTTTGGATGTTAGACCTTTGTCAGATGTAGGGTTGGTGAAAATCTTTTCCCAGTCTGTAGGCTGTCACTTTGTTCTCTTGACGGTGTCTCCAGCCTTACAGAAGCTTCTCAGTCTCATAAGGTCCTATTTATTAATTGTTGACATTAAGGCCTGGGCTGTGGTGTTCTGTTCAGGAAGTTGTCTCCTGTGCCAATATGTTCCAGGCTCTTCCCCATTTTCCTCTAAGTGACTTAGTGTCTCTGGTTTTATGTTGAGGTCTTTAATCCACTTGAATTTGAGTTTTGTGCAAGGTGACAAATATGGGTCCAGTTGCATTTTTTTTATGCATAGATATCCAGTTAGACCAGCACCATCTGTTGAAGATGCTATCCTTTTATTTCAAAACTCTCAAGAAAGAGATTGAAGATGACATGAGAAGATGGAAGGATCTTCCTTGTTCATGGATCGGGAGAATTAACATAGTAAAAATGGCTATCTTACCAAAAGCAATCTACAGATTCAATGCAATCCCTATCAAAATACCTACACAATTTTTTAAAGACATTGAAAGTTCAATTCTGAACTTCATATGGAAAAACAAAAAACCCGAAATAGCTAAAATAATCTCGTACAATAAAGGATCCTCTGGAGGAATCTCCATACCTGATCTCAAATTGTACTATAAAGCAATAGTAATTAAAACAGCATGGTACTGGCATAGCAACAGGCTGGTTGATCAGTGGAATCGAATTGAAGACCCAGATATGAATCCACACACATATGGTCACTTGATTTTTGACACAGAAGCCAAATCCATTCAGTGTCCTATTCTTAATGTCATGCCTGTCACTTGCTACCATGCTTCCCCACCGTGATGGATTCTTATCTCTCTGAAACCACAAACCCAAATAAACCCTTTTATAGGAGGTCTTGGTCATGGTGTTTTATCAAAGCAACAGAAGAGTAGCTAAGTAATGCCCACCCATGCATGAAGACTAATAGGCTTATATAATGTCATCTTAGGTCATTTGTTTTTAGTGTTTTCTAAGTTTTATCTGGCATACATTCATTGTCTTAGGCCCTGAGTTTCATTGCTAGGGTACGATGCATCTGTACTATGTAGTTACTTCACATTTGCCTACCATAATCGACATCTTCTTGGTCTCTCTCCCTCCTGGTACTTCTTCCCTTACACCCTCCAAAGAGTTCCATCTCAACTGCAGAAAAAGCAGGTAACTTATATTACTAATCACACTATATGGGAATAGCTCTGAGACTGGCTGAGACATGAATGTCTAGGCATAGACAATGCTTCTTGTTGGTTACAGAACCCCTATGAATTACTATTAGATGTCATTCTTCATATGGCATGAATGAACATTTATAGGTGTCTTTTTTTTTTCTGCTCATACAAAAACAAAAACAAAAACAAAAAAAAAAAACCAGAAAACCAGTCTTAATTGTTCTATGTATCACACACACTTTATAAATGTATAATTTTGAGACTATAAAATGCTTGTGAGAAATTATATGCTTTCAGAAAAAAAGAACTGGACACTAACATTGGACCAGACTTGACAGGATGCATTCCTCTCAGCGTGCTGGACACTGACATTCTGTATCCTTTATGTTCCAGCACCAAGTGCTTGAAGTGTTGTTCCTCATCAAGACAAGACAGCTCCCAAGACACTTTCAAAGAAAGCTTCCAGTCCCAATTGGTCTAGCATTTCAAACTGTCCCACACAGGACTCTAGTTAAGCCTAGAATTTCTCAACATTTAGAAACTGGACCACAAATGCTATTCCTAGCTTGTTTAACCATTTCTCCAATTTTATTTGGGCCCCTACAATGGTATTATTCATCGAAAATCAGCCAGAAGAAACCTTAAGAAATGATGCACTATTTCTTTTAATGGGAGTTGGGTAGGTTTTTGGTTGCTTGCTTGGGCTATAGAGAGTTATTATCAATGGGAGTTGGTTACAAGGTATTATTGGTCTTATCTAGAGAAATAACAAGGTTAGACTCAGCAATGTCTCTCTTTTCCTTTACCTTACATTCTTAGGCTTGAAGATAGGGATTGAAAAGAAAGGGACAATATAAAAATGTACAGGGAAGATAGAACAAAAAGTAGATTAGTGAATCTACTCCTCAACTTAATGCCTCAATTGTCACTCACAAGGTTTTTTTAATTCACCAGTATAGAATTTTGTATGTAGATGCAAAGTAAGTTTAACTCTAGATACAGTGATATAGAATTCAAACATAAGATTATTCTTCTCACATTATACACACACACACACACACACACACACACATATATATATATTTCTACAATAATATGAAGTATTGTATACATATAACTCAATTACAATACAAAGTTTACTTTCAACACTTTGAAAGTGCTATTGCAGGCTGTTTAGGATAAATAAGTTATACAAGTTAATCATTAGTTGATCAAATCATGGTCATGTCAATTACTAGTCTACTTTTATCACAAGAATATATATCTTAGGTGCAGCAGATAGATATGATTCTATAGAAAGGTAAGGAAGGATAGTTAGATAGTACCTTCAAAGCCTCAGAGACATGCAGAATATGGAATTTTAAAGTGTTTTTATTATTTTAAAGATTCACTGACAGTGAGACAGGTTAACTCCTGACAACACGCAGCCTACCTCAAAGAGGATGATGAACATCAAAGAACCTCCCACGGAGATGGCTTTAAATGCAGGAAAGAAGCCACGGGGCAAAATGTCCTCGTTTCAGAAACAGACAGAATTCTGCCTTAAAAAGGGTAAGTTTGGATGCAGGCAGAGTCAATGGCCTAACGCTGCCAAGACAGGGTAAGCAAGTCCTCAATAGTTCCTGCCTCACAAATATGTCTGTCAGATATATTGGGCCAGAAGGCTGAAGAAGTTACTCGAACATTATAGAGAGTTTTGGGTGATTATTCAGGTTGAAAACTGTCTCTGTAATCTTCTCATTTGGAAAGCTACTCCCCTGCACTCCCAGCATACTCAGGTAATCAAGTTTATTCCTTCTCAAGTCTCTGATGGAGACCAGGAAGCTTAGTTTTACAATGAAGTTTAGTTGTTTAGGGGCTAAGATGTATTTAGGTCTAGAAAGATGTTTTAAGTTGATAGTGACAAGATGTGATGGAGATTGATTTATATTCAGAATTTTAGATGCACCAAGATAGAAAAGATGTTTTCTTCAAGGCTGTGAAATACAAATAGCCAAAATACTAAGAATGTAACATTTATATATTTTCTGATTGTGCCATGGTTCTTCTTTCTATAGGTAGTTTATTGTATATATGTGTAATAATATAAATGTATATGTAAAAATAATACTTTCATTAATAAAAAATAAATAAAAATGCACTCACACAAGAAAAAAGAAGAATATATAAGAGAGTATCTTTATGACCTCAGAAAGAGAATGTTTTAAGCATGAGTTAAAAATAAATATAAACTATATTTTTAAAAAAAGAGTTCCATCTCTCCTTTCATACCTTATGTGATATTTTTATTTAAATTCTGCATATGAAAGAAATATAGTATCTTCCTCTAATAAGAATGTTTGTGCTGTTGTTTTAGTGACATGAACTCCTGTTTATCTCATGAAAAAGGCAAAGCTATGTTAGAATAGACATTCAAGAATACAATCTAGAATAGGATTACATGAAAGAAAGATTAAGTCATTCTATTATAACTGGGTCTTCAGTTTTATCATCAATAATGGTTTACTTCTAGCTCACAAGATGTCCACCTTTGTGGATTGCATTAGTCACTTAACTAAACTATATTCACATCATCATCCCTGCTTGGTTAGTGAATATAAATCACAGTTTGGTTTTCTGCATTTATATTTCTCAATTAACTGTGTGACATCTAGATAGGAGGGTTGTCTGTGTCATACCTGCCAGTTATGAGTCTGGGAGAAAGACCTAACATAGACTGAGAACAAGGAAGAAGACAGTTTCTAGCAGAATTGAGTATGGGAAGAGAAACTTCTCTACAGGCTGTCTGTCATCCTTCCTGCATACGACCTTCCCCTTATGATCTTATGTGCAAGTGATGGTCATGGCTCAGAAAATTGGACTTGTATTGAAATGTACTCTAAATCCTCTTTAGGGTTTGTCTTTAAGCATTGTTGTGAAGCAATTGTTCTTATTTTTGTGGCCCAAATCTGTGAATATGAAAACAAAATTAGTCTGAAGTTGTGTTTTCAATGGTTGCTATAGAATTGCTCCCATGCAGGACTTTTGTTTTGCTTTGTTTTGTTTTTTGTTTTTTGATCCTCAGAAATTGTATAACTGTGATGCCTCATATTAAATCATGCACCAGCTGGTGTACACATCCCAGAACAAATAGGTCATGGTGACTTTCCTGGCCTTTGAGTGCACAAAAGCATTCATGCAGTGGCTTCTCAATGGGGTAAAGTAAGGACACAGAGAGACTCATCACCTTGTCCTTTATTCTAAGCATCACAAGCTGCAGCTTTAATAATGAACCTTGCACTTATTCAAAGAGTTTGTTGAATTGCTAATGTTCAGCACTGCTAATGTTCATAAAGCACCATGTAGACTCTTAATTTATTGTTATACAAACAAACTCTCAAGCACATATGCCTGGTATTTATGCTTTCATTTAAAAAAATTAAATGAATTTAAAGTCAACAATTCTACATAGTCTTTTTATCACCATAGGCTAATTCCCATATGTACCAACATCATTAATAATAATTAGTAATAAATTTTAGATAGACTTTCCATTTAGCATATGCTAATTCTCACATGATTATTATCTTTTTTAAAAATCATCCACATTTTGTAGAAGAGGTTAGTCTTGGTCCTGTTTTATATAACTGATATTATTCTTGGAAATAAGATCTTTAAGGCAAAATAGACTGGCCTGGAACTCCTTACATACTCCATTTTGGCTTCAATTTCCTAAGTGTTGGGATTTATATAGTTCATCCACAGGTTTAAAATAGCACTCATTGCAGGGGTACAGTGCCAAAATAATTAATATGTATAAAGATCATATTATGAGAAAGAATTCAAGCAAATGCAGAAAAATTGGCGCTTGGGCATCCAAGCTGTCATGGCAGTAAAATGTAAGCTTTCTCATATGCCCACTTAGATTAATATAAGACTTTAGCACCAGCTTCCTGACATTCACTTCAATGTGGTTTTTCAGAGGTGACTGTTAATTTTCACATACAATCTATGAAATGCATTTGCTTGTAGCTATGGGTTTCTTGAGTGTTTTATTAGACAATAGTTATTAGATAGTATTAATAACTGGAGAAATTTCTAAAATAAAAATAGAAGTCAGATTCCGAGTCTTCACTGGGTCTATCCCGCATCACTGAGGAAAGGTTTGTTTCTATTAACTTCTTTCAGGACTCTATGGCCTTGAATTTCTCCTCTGTCTGTCAACGTATGTCAAGACGATTGCACAGATGGCAAAAAGCTAGGCAGTAACACAAAGCATTTACTTGAGCTACAGAAAGCCTTTCAAGGAGAGTTATAACAATTCCAGGAGGCTAGTTTCATAGGCAGTTGTCTTAATGAACTGTAATTGGGGTTAGGAGACACAAGGAGAATCAAGGTAAGTCCACCCAGAGGGCAGAAGTGAGACCTCAAGGGAAATTTGGGTTTTATTCTTAAAGTCGTTTTAATTTCCTTTATTTGAAAACCTTGTGATAAAAAAAAAATGTGCTAATGATATATCTTCAAACAACATGCCAGTTTTATCATAACTCTGTGGGGGTACCATTTTAAAAGAATAGAATCAGAAATATAGAAGTTTGCTTAGGGAAAAGAAAAAATCCAAATGACAGCATTCACATTTTATATATAGTTTTTCCAATAATTAAAATTTACACTTTAGTTTTTATTTGAAACTTGGTCAAGACTATTAGTTGACTGGATGAGAGCTGATTTATTTGATTCATTCTAAAAAGATATTTTACTATAGTTTATACTACATCTCTTCTTTTGGTTAAATAATACTTATTTTTTAGTCAAAATACTAACACCTGGGGATAAATTAACATGAAAAAGGATTAATAAATTTGTGTCTCACATGTTGAATTTAAACTTTAACTTATTTTCTGTAAAAAAGAAAACACAGACAAAATAAATACTAAATACAAGATATTCAGGAAGTATCCAGTAGGTACATTGCATGAACATAAAATAGGTGATTAATGATTAAAAAGCCATAATGTGCATACACATTGCATTCTACATACTGACCAGATTGTATTTATATATTTAGAAATGCCTATGTATACCTTTATTTCCTATGTCTGATAAGGATGATTAAATCATGTAACAAGAATTAAATTCATTTACTATGTTTTCAGAAATTCCCTTGTAAAATATTTAGTGCAGAATTCTACATAATGATTTGAAACAAGGAAGGCCATTAAATGCCACGCTGCTATGGAAAAAAGAAAGAAATACCTATGTATTTACAAATACATATATGTACATAGTACACATACAACAATTCATGAAAAAAGTGACCATGAATTCGAAAGAGAACAATGAGAACTATATGAGAATTGTTGGAGGGAAGAAGGAAATGGAATAAATTGTGTAAATATATTATAATCTTAGGAAATAAAATAAAGAATTTTTAAAATTTCAATGCCAGTGAGAGTTTCAGAATAGTAGAATATAAAAGTGCCTTGCTGAATTCTAAATCATTGATTGAGAGACTCATTTTTCCAGTCAACCTTGAGAACTATTTCCTGTAATCCACAAAACAATGTGGCACAGACTTCCTAGACCTCTTATCATGTGGGAAGCAAGCATGACCTGGACTTCTAGACCTCTGAAGGACACAGACTGTTAGGTAAGAGGAAAAGGAAGGGAGGAGAAGAAGGAGAAGGAGGAGCAGGAGGAGAAGGAGGAGGAGGAGGAGGAGGAAAGAAGAAGATATCAGTTCTTAACCCTTGGCTGATTCTAAGTATCCTCTGCCTGAACTGTATATTTATAATTCTCAAAGTAGCATCTCAGTGTGTGTGTGCTTTGCCTTAGCAATCTCCCCATTAACTCCTAATGCAAAGGTCCAGGATCATCATCATTGGTCTTCTGAGTCTAGACACGTATATCCAAACAGTTCTTTCCAGTGTCCAGATAGAATACGCTAAAGGAATTTAAAGCCCAGCACATCTAATTTATCATTTAGCTTCCAAACCCACTTTTCATCTAGAGCTACCCTGCTGCAGCAAGTAAGAGTACGATTTTGTTTGTGGGTATAGACATAGGTTTAGGCTGAAAGTAGGTGGCTTCTCCCCTCTCCTCCTCCTATTCAGTTGTTTTCTTTTCTTCTTCTTAATAGCATTCTTTTCTTTTTAACTTGTTCACTTACATACCAATTGTAGTCCCCTCCCTGTTTGCTTCCCAGTCCCACCCTCCCTCCCCTGCTGAGAAGAACATATATTCCTTTGTGATTGGGTGAAAAGTTCTATAGGTATCTGTTAGGTCCATTTAGTTAATGAGGTCTATTAGCTTCATTACTTCTCTGTTTAGTTTATGTCTCAATGATCTATCTATTGGTGAGAGTTGGTTGTTGAGATCTCCCACTATTAATGTGTGGGGTTTGATGTGTGATTTAAGCTTTAGTAATGTTTCTTTATGAATATGAGTGCTCCTGCATTTGGGGCATAGATGTTCAGGATTGAGATGTCCTCTTGGTGTATTTTTTCCTTTGATGGGTATGAAGTGTCCTTCTCCATCTCTTCCCATTAGTTTTTGGTTGAAAGCCTATTTTAATAGATACTATAGTGGCTACTCCAGCTTGTTTCCTGGGTTCATTTGCTTGGAGTACCCTTTTCCAGTTCTTTACTCTGAGGTAATGTTTATCTTTATTGCTGAAGTATGTTTCTTGTATGCAGCAGAATGGTGGGTCCTGATTTTGCATCCATTCTTTA
This sequence comes from Acomys percivali, assembly GCA_907169655.1. Classification (NCBI taxonomy): domain Eukaryota; kingdom Metazoa; phylum Chordata; class Mammalia; order Rodentia; family Muridae; genus Acomys; species Acomys percivali. Next base: position 44,444,351 of record OU015751.1, read on the forward strand.
GCCTGTGTCTTTTTATTGGGGAGTTGAGGCCATTGATGTTGAGAGATATATCAAGGACGAGTGGTTGTTAGTTTCTGTTTTTTATGTTGGTTGTGTGTGTGTGTGTGTGTGTGTGTGTGTGTGTGTATGATTCCTTTCTTTTGTTTTTGAGATGTGAGGTTATTTACTTTCTGTATTTTCCTGGGTGTAGTTAGTCTCCTTGAGTAGGAATCTTTCTTCTAGTATCTTCTGTAGTGCTGGATGTGTAGCTAGGTACTGTTCAAACTTGGTTTTTCATGGAATATCCTGTTTTCTCCATCTATGGTTTAATCTCATTCTTAAATCTTAAAAATATCTTTCCTTCTCCTCCCTCTGCAACACTTCTGCTAGCCTTGTCTGCACTGGACTCTGCTCCTGGAAGCTTGATATAACATCCCTCTGGCCAATTCTTCCTCTACTTAAAGATCCAATAATTCATTGTTATAAAAACAAATTTTTTCTAAAATGAATATTTATTCCCCTATACCACATAAAATTCTAACAAATGCTCTCATTATTGTAATGTAATCCCCATCTCCTTTTACTTCACTGCCTTCTTCTACAATCTCACTGTCTTTGTGTCTTATGTGTCCCCCTGTATCAACTCTTTGGGCCATGCTTTAGCCTCTATCAGCTTCCATAAATTTTTTTTTATTATTATTACTAATTTATTCTTGTTACATCTCAATGGTTATCCCATCCCTTGTATCCTCCCATTCTTCCCTCCCTCCCATTTTCCCCTTATTTCCCTCCCCTATGACTGTTCCTGAGGGGGATTACCTCCCCCTGTATATGCTCATAGGGTATCAAGTCTCTTCTCGGTGACCTGCTGTGCATAGACTTTCCCATTTATATAGGTCTTTCAGACATCAAGTCTTCTTTTCATAAAATCTGTCTGTGGCCCTCAAATTCGATAATGTGCCTTCCCTATTATCTTGTGTTCTTTTTCCCAATCCTGGTGCTTATAAGGTTTCTCTTTCAGGCATTTGTGAGATCATCTTTTGCTCTACTGGCCCATTCCCATATCTGTATCTCTGGCCCATGAGGGATGCCACCATGTTTGCTGGATTGGCTTTATTCCTGAAAAGAACAAGGAGAAAAAAGGCAAACATAAATAATGAAATGATGAAAGCAAATTACAGTGCAGAGGGGTGTCTGACAAAACAAAGCATGTGTGCTTCACATGTCTAAGACATGATTAAACTCTATTCAGCCATAAAGAGAATGTAATCCTGTCATCTATAGTAACATGGTTGAAAACAGTGGTCATAACATTATGGAAGTTAAGATACACCCCTAAAGACACACATATTTGTCATGATTTTCCCTTCTGTAAAAACCAGAAGTTGGATCCCAGAGGCTAAATAGAACACGGACTAAGAAGAATTACAAAATTATATGAGCCATAAATTGCAGTAGGTAGTAAAATAATTCTGACTATTCTTTAGCCAGTAAGGTTACTGCAGATAACAATAATGTACAATTTAGAAAGACTAGAAGAAAAGGTGTCTATTTGTCACCACAAACAAGTAGTAACTATTTAAGAATGCGGATGGCACATACATATCTCAGTTTGAACTTTGAATGCGAACATTCACAAAGCAAAGATGTATTAAAATATTACACCATACACATAAAACGTATTATTTTGGTGTGTCACTGAAAAAAAAGACAACTGACAAAAAGGATGTGGAGAAAGTGAAACACTTATGCCATACTTTGGGCCTGGGAGATAGTGCAGCTTCTAATGAACATAATGCAGAAGTCCCTCAAAAATAAAATAAAAATAAATTTAAAAATGAGAAATTATGCTTTATGCACATGCTTTAGAGGACTGAAATCAGTATCATAAAAAGATAATCTAAATTCCCGGGTTTCTTGTAGTGTTAGTCAAGAATAGAAAAGGGATAGAAGCAATCTAAGTGGCCTTCAACAGGAGAATGGATAAGAAAAATCACACACACACACACACACACACACACACACACACACATACACAGACACACTCAAACACGTACACACCCTCACACTCACATACAAATGCACACTAAAATGTTGTGTAATTATTAAAAGAAAGAAAAAACCTACAGCATGCTGCAGTAAGGATCACTGAGGTGAGTGTTCTAAACGAAATAAGAAAAATATAAAATGAAAAAGACTTAGCTTTCCGTACAGATGAGGTATACAAAGAGTTGAGATTGTAGAAATAGTAAGAAGAATGGGGATCAATGGGGATTATATCCAGAGTATACGGAACCTCCGTTTTGCAAGATGAAGAAGTTCTGAAGATTTGCAAAGCAGCAATGTATATATCATTGACACAACTGAATTATCCACTTTACAGAGCTAGCGTGATTTGTGCTCCATGAATAGACCACAACAACAAAAAGAAAGACAATTGGAGGAAGGGCCTGTGTGATGCGGCAGTGAATAAGGTGCCTGTCTCCAATCCTGATGCCCTCATTTTGAGCGGCAGGATTCAGGTGGTAAAAGGAAAGAACCCACTATCCAAGTTGTCCTTTCTCTGACCTCTATGTGTATGTTGCAACATTTACATGCCCCATATGTGCAATAAATAAATTTTAAAACATTTTCAATGGGAACACAACAGTGCTCTGATGTATTTAAAGCCTTATGGCTTTAGGAGTACAGAGCTTATATTGTTCAGCTTAAAATGTCACCTGAACTGTCTTCCTACACAGGTGTTCAGACAGCAAGAAAGCTTACTTATTTGAGCAAGCATCCTGGAGCCTTCTTTTTCTCTTCTTTAGCAATGCATATATTCAAAAACACTAAAATAAAACACCATGTATTAAGTTTTGGGCTTTTCTAACTTCACAGCATCTGACAAAAATACGCTTAGCAACATCTGCATATGTAAAGCTAGAATTTAGGTCAGAGCTATAGCTTACCATCTATGGAGGCAAGGGGAAAGCTGTGAAGGAAAAGATTAAAAATAGAAAAAAAGCAGAGAGCAAAGGTTCCTTGAGAGGCATTAACAATGAGAGTCTATAAAGCAAGAACTAGACTAGACTTTAAAAAATTGAGAGGTGACAGAAGATACTCAGGCACAGGTCAATGATCCTGGGCACATCCTAAGAGGCAGCAAAGGAAAAAGGCATCTGCACTTGTTTCTTATTTTAGTGTGAAATTGCATCCCATTGCTGTAGCAGAACTCTTCTCCTGTGCTTTATAACATGTTATTGATGCTCCATGAAGGGAAGAACAGTATTTAAATTCTAAAGCACAGTATGATATAAATTGAGAAAATTGTTTTTAAAATATTAACAGCATTTAAAACAAAAGAAAAGCCCTATTGCTAAAATTCATACACAGATTGCAATTCAGAGGAAAGAAAACATAACTGGAAATTTGAAATGACCTTCATCCGTTAGAAGAATTACGTAGGGAGTTTTTCATCTAATTCTTGAATAGTCAATAATGACACTAATTTCCATGTCTAACTGAAAAGAATAAAGCAAATAAAATCCAAATGCAAATGAATTGTTCTTCTTTTAATTATCAGGTAAAAGTCACTCAAAACCAAACACTGAACACAGAACAACGTACTATTGGCAATTCAGATTATTATTTAGCTAGTGCTAGTTGCTCTTAAATACATACACACATACACACACACACACACACACACACACACAATTTTATAAAAAGCAATACAAAATGTCATAGGTCTAGGAGAAAACTGAAGAGTTAAAGCTATCACTTAAACACAGCTGTCTGCCAATTTTGACTACAGTTATATTTAGCTAAAGTTTTCCTGTTCTCAACCCCTTAAAATCTATAACCAGCTGTATCTATATCAATGCTAGGTTGCAATGCCAAAGGAGAAAAGAAAGAAAAGAAAACTGAACAACAAAAAAAGAAGAAGAAAGAAAAGAAGGAGAAAAAAATTGCTGTAAAATGACTGAGGTGGGCTCTGTGGTTATTAATTGCCACAGACATGATTGAGAAACAAGTTAGACTATTTGAAAAAATATTTCTGACCAGACTGTGTGCTCCACCTAGGTTACACTCACTCTTACAAAAAGGAGCTTATAGAGAGAAAAACGCCTTTGTTAAGATGCAGAGATGAAAATATCCAACATATGAAACAAACATACAGTCCAGGGGCTCACCTATGTACCTTGGCACTTGATAATTGGCAAAAGCCTCAGTGTTCTGCACCCCTACCTTATCCCAACATTCCTGGTTAGGGAAGTGTCACCCCTGCACTCTCCTTCATTCTGGTAAAGCAGGGGATCCTAAAAGGTAGGGACTGGTATGTATTTCTGTCATGTCAAGTAATAAATAACTCATTTTAAACCTATTAGTTTTATCCCATTTCTTCTTCAGGCTAGAAAGTACTAGAATAATTTCTTCTCTTCTCACCCATGTTAATATCTATTTTGGCAATAAGTAGCTTCTGTAGTCATGATGGAAGTCCGGGCTACATGAAGCCTTAAGGTCTAGCTTTCTTCTCCACTGAAAAAAGAACTGGCCTCCGCCCAATGCAGGAGCTGTGACTGCATTGTAAGGAATTAAGAAAGCTATATTTTATTGCCACAGTTCATATGCCCTACATTTATTTGAGTTTGATAAGGTTTTTTTTATAAATATAGCACAAAATTAGCTTTTTCTTATAAATGTAATTGCCCAGTTCAAAAAGCAGTTAGCATTTTACAAGCAAATGATATATAATCTGATAACCACTTTGCATTCCCTCACATGGGAAGCCTATTCATTTTTATGCATGTACAAAAATTATCCCAAAAACATTCTGTATGATAGGTGGGGAAAACATTAAGATTACAGAAGGAATTCCAAACCTCCACATTTTCTGTCATCATATGTAGGTGACAATATGATCATTACAAAACTCTCAATTTTTTTTTTCAAAATCTGCAGCCCAGTTCCTTTACCAGTGACACATGGATATGCACAACAACCATTGTATGAAGTGCTTGTACAGTTTTGGTGTAGTGATCCCTGTAAAGTACTGAACCACAGCAGGAGCTCAATACACATTAACTGCTGAAGTGATTAGTTATCTTTGTGGTGACCAAGATGAAAGAAGAGTGTATGAGATGCTACAAATGATACAATCATGAGAAACTTTGTCTCTGTATTGACTTGGGGCAGTTCCAATGTTTGGCCTCTGTAAGGATTATTTAATGAGAAAAATAAACAATGGCAATTGGCTAGCAAAAGACCTTAGAATGTGATGTCACCGTTGAAGCCATTTTGAAATAAGATAGAGCAAGATAAGTATAAGAGATTTTGTTTTTGTTTTTGTTTTCTTGGTTTGGTTTGGTTTTGGGTTTTTTGTTTTAGTTTTTTGTTATTGACAGAAGTGTTCCTACCCGGAAATAAATGACAATGAATTTGACATTTTAATAGCACTACAGCGATTTTGCTAAATGTACATACTATCAAACTGTTCTTTAAATATGTTTCTATCTACCCACACCACAGTACATTTCTCAGATCTCATAAGAGAAGTTTCTTTGTGCAGCAGCTTTTCAGTCATTTACTGTCTTCCTGTGCCTGTTTCTTCTGAGGTTTGGAGTTTGCATTGTCGAGATCCCTCAATTCTTCCATTAAAAAAATACTATTATGCAAAGGACTATAATCATGATCTCAATCCCAGGGTGTTTGGAGTTAGTGGATATGCTAATTGGTTTTGTTGAAATTCATGGAATCTCTAATGAATATATCATATATAAAGATATTTTAAATTTTTGTTCTCCTAAAAAAAAAAAAGAAAAGAAAATCATGACTTCATCAAAGCACAAAGAATGTGTCAGTAAAGGCCAGGTGAGGTTTCGCACACCTTTAATGCCAGAACTCGGGAGGCAGAGGCATGCAGATCAATGTGAGTTCAAGGCCAGCCTGGTCTACAAAGTGAGTCTAGGACAGTCAAGGCTACACAGAGAAACTCTGTCTCAAAAAAAAAAAAAAAAAAAAAAAAAAAAAAAGAATGTGTCAGCTATAAATGTAACATTTCTGTCAACTCTCACAGTTCTGAGGAACCATCTCAAAAAACGAGGGTTGAAATGCCTTAAGAAATAAACTCCAGGGAGGAACTGAATAGAGAGACCTCCTCTGGACATGACAAGATCACTTGACTCATGAAATCACTGCAGCTGTGGTGGCTCGCTCAAGACTGTCACTGGATCAAGCCAGTCAATATTTCAGCATGGAGAAAGAATGGACTGACAAGCCCCACCCCGAAATGAGCTATAAACAGTTGATAGTCACAAAGGGAGGGATAGTCAGCTTTCTTTAAGGGTGGGATCCCTAGTAGGTTGACCATTGTCCAGTAGATGCCCCCCCCCCATGAATATGTGGCCAACTTAAATTGGACTAAGTGGGTTATTAACAAAACAAAAAAGGAGGACTCAATTTTGGGTAGGGGTGGGAGATGGACCTTAAAAGACTTAAATGGAGCCCTGAGTGGTGAATATGACCAAATGGCATTGTATGAAATATTCAAAGAATTAGGGAAAAAATTGTATTTTTAAAAATGAGGAATATTTGACCACATCCCCTTGATGGGGAGACATGGTGGCACTCAGAAGAAAGATAGCAGGCTACCAAGAAGAGACTTGATACCCTATGAGCATATACAGGGGGAGGAGGTCCCCCTCAGTCACAGTCATAGGGGAGGGAAGTAAGGGGAAAATGGGAGGGAGGGAGAAATAGGAGGATACAAGGGATGAGATAACCATTGAGATGTAATATGAATAAACTAATAAAATTCAAAAAAAGAAAAAAGAAAACTGAGGAACACATACAGTGTTTTCCCAGTATTTCCCAGACTGTTGACATTGCCCCCCACATCTCTCTCTCTCTCTCTCTCTCTCTCTCTCTCTCTCTCTCTCTCTCTCTCTCTGTGTGTGTGTGTGTGTGTGTGTGTGTGCGCGCGCGCGCGCACGCGCGCGCACGCGCACGCACGCTTGCATGCGTGCATGCATCCTTAGGCAAAATGTAATGCTGTACCTACATGAAAGTGTTAGTAATAACATAAATGCATATGTGGACTAAAGTCATACTTAAGGACAGTATAGGCAAAGCCCCTATATAATCCATGGACTCCGGTGGATAAGAATACTGAGGTTTTGCTATAAGAAAAGCTAAAGCTTGAATTCAGTTCAACTGTATAGAAGGGCATGATCTTGGGAAAGTCACATCACCTCTCTAGGTCTCTGCATATTTATGTAACAGATGACGGCTGTGATGGGTCACGTGACCTCTTTCTATTTATAAATGTTCAGGTGCTCACTCCTGGGCAGAGGGTGAGAAAGAACTGTGTGAGGCAGCTGCTGTCACTCAATAAAGAAGAGGAGCCTGAAAATATTCAAAGACTCACAAGTATTCGGTCTAGTCTTGAACTCCTTTGCTTTCGATTTTCACATTTCAACAAGGAATATCTCAAAAGCCGTGCGCAGATGCACATTGTACGCAGAAGTGTAACCAGTGTTTATTTGTTAAGTATTGTTGGGGCCACTAGAAAAAAAAGTGTTTAACAAGAATAATTGGGACAGTTCATACTTAGAGTCTTTTTTAAATGTTATGCTAATAACATAATAACATATACATATTACATGCTCACATATGGGAATTGGAGCAAGTCTCAATTTGCTCAGTAAAGTAAGATGTCAAATGAACAGTCACTCATGAACTTCCAGCATTAGCATCTCTATTTGCAATTTAATGAAAGATCATTTAAATTTATAACATGTAAATAAGACCCAAATTTAGTTCAGCTCCTCTCCTTCCAACTCTAGATCATCTGTTTTTAGTCTGTCTCTTAAGTACAAATGTTCAGGACAAACAAGAGAAACGATCTGAATGTTGTCACAAATACATTACTGTCTCTGAGAAGATTTTCTAAGATGTGGATAAAATGATGAACTCTTGTCACAAGCCAACACTGTCCTGGGCTTCTTGGATAAAGAAAGTCTTCTTTCAGATATGTTCCTTATCTACATGAAATCACTAATTTAATCATTGTCTTATTCAGTGTTCTATTGCTGTGAAAAGACACCATGGCCATAGCAACTCTTATAAGGAAAAGCATTTCATTGGGACTGGTTTGTAGTTTCAGAGGTTTAGTAAATAGCAACATGGCAAGAAGCATTGTGGCAAGCAGGCAGAAATGGTGCTGGAGAAGTTCTGAGAGTTCTACATATGGATCTTCAGACCGCATGAAGAGAGACAGTGGGCCTGGCTTGAGGGTTTGAAACCTCAATCCCCACCCCACAATTCCTCCAACAAGGCCATGCCTACTAATCCTAATTAAGTGTAGTACTTCCTAATGAGAAAGCCCTCAATACAAAGGCTGATAGCATTCCTATTCAATTCACTGCAATCATCAATGTCAAGTAAAGTTTGTATGTCAACCAAATTAATTCAAATTAATTTGAAAAGTATTTCCAGATTGACTTTGGGTAATAGCAATGCCAAGTAAATGCAGTGATTCAAATGATGGTGATGAAACACACAGGCACACAAGTACACACACATATACATACGTGTACACATATATAAACATATATACCCATACAAATGTACACATATATACACATATGCACTTGTGCACACACATACACACAAACACTTATAAACACACACTCAGGGAGAGATACACACACATTTGAATACATTTTGTAAGGCTGGTTTCTAATTTGCATTTAGTCTTGTAATGTGCTACTGTCTTAGTTTGTTTTCTATTGCTATTATAAACGCCATAACCAAAATCAATTTGGGAAGAAAGAGTTTTTTTGCCTTACAGAGTCCATTATGAAAGGCAGCTGAGGCAGGAACCTGGAGGCAGAAACTGAAGCAGAGGCCACGGAAAAATGCTTAATTGCCCCTCTATTGCTTTCCTGTTTTCTTTCTTTCTTATATATCCCAGGACCTCATGTTCAGGGGTATTACAGGCCACAGTGAACTGGACTATCCCACATCAATCAATAATAATAAAAAAAAATGCACTCCAGACATGCCTACAGACCAATCTGATGGAGGTGTTTTCTCAAATAAAGTTCCTCTTCCCATATAACTCTAGCTTGTATCAAGTTGACAAGAAACTAACTAGCACAGCTACTAAACTCCCACAGTTGTAGAAATTTCTGCTTGACTCTTCTATGCAGAAAGAGAAGTAAACACACACACACAAACAAACAAATGCAGGGATTGGTACTGGGGCATTTACATTGTGTCAGTTGCTAGTTATAGTTTCATCTAAATAATATAATTCTTCTGAGCTCTGTAAATTCTTCTGTACAGTGAGAGCAAAAATATGGCTACAGCACAGGGTTTGTGAGATATATTTAACGTATCAAGAGAACATATCTACATTAACTTCATTCATTGATTTTGTGTATAACTTGTTACCACTTTCAAAAGTAGAGGACAACATTATTATTATTTTTTTTTTGGTTTTTTGAGACAAAGTCTATCTGTGTAGCCTTGCCTGTCCTAAAACTTGCTCTGTAGACCAGGCTGACCTCAAACTCATAGAGGTCTGTCTGTCTCTGCCCCCTAAGTGCTGGGATTAAAGGTGTGTGCCATCACTGCCCAAAAAAACAATATGTTTATTAAGAGAGGAGATAATGTTAAGCTTGGGATGCCCAGATAAATGTGTGTCATCATGAGGAATGCATGATGAGGAAACATAATCAGTAGAAAGAGATTATAATAATGAAAGCCAAGGACTCTAAATTAAGCAACATAGTTGAAATTCTAGAAGACAACTGGAAAATGCACTTTTTGCAAGAGGAAGGTGGGTATAAATGTTATCATAAGATACCTGGATGTTACACAGATGTCTAGCTATATTGCTACACTATGGGATAATGAACACAGGGTCAAGGTCACCAAGGACTCTCTTGGGCACAAATACAAGTTATTTACTAAGAATGGGAACTTAAAGCTATGAAAACTGTGATATTAGATGTCTTTTTGGCATATACACTGTAGAGATGTCTCACCATGGAAGGAAACTGAGTAAACTAAGAGATGATAGCTACTCTTCATTTCGTGTTATATATGAATACACTGAGATAAAAAAAAAAGTTTGATTTTAGATTGTAAACCTGTGCTTATTATTCATTGATGAGTGACATGGAGAATTGTGAATAGTCACTGAGAAAATTGTGCAGCCTCAGAGTCTCAGTATACTCTGTGCTACTATAACAGATTACCTAGGATTAGGCAGTTAATAATAAATACACTTTTCTTTCTCTTAGTCCTGAGGGTAAGACATTCCAAAATCAAGACACTGGCCTCTAATGAAGGCCTGGTTGTGTGTTCACGTGGCAGAAGAACAAGGACGCAGGACATTGCGCAATCAAATTGCAAATGCCTGAATTTTGGTGAGGACGTTCTCAAACATAAACACTTGTCTTGGGATAACTGTAAATAAAGCCATTGCCTTTTGTGCCCTCATCTCTGAAACAGCAGAATGGCAGACCTCTCTGTATCCAACTTAGGTCCATGAGTAAACAAGAAGAGAATAATGAGCCAGAATGTCTTTTAGACATGTAAAATTAGCTTATTCAAGAACCACTCTACACTCCAGACTGCCCCTGATAACCAGAACCCAGTGACATCATTCACTCAAGATAACCAGAAACAGTCCAAGAACCCTGTGATGCCCACTAAACAAAATATAAGCAGAGCCCAAGAGCAATGCTTTGTTCTGCACTGCTGGGTAGACATGTCCTAAAGCTGCCCTGCACCCAAAGAGCCTACTCCAAGATCCTGACACTCAAATCAGAAACTTCTGTTACAGACTGGACCTGATCTTCAGCTAAGATATGTCACACAAGTGAGCAACGTTGAAGAGACAGGCTTAGGACCAAGGAAATGGTCACAGTATTGCCTAACACATGTTATACTGATGTCTTCTCACCCACTGATGTTTTGGTCTCTCAACCAAAACTAAATGGAAAGCAGCAGCTTATACGTGGAGAATAGAATGGCTATTATTAAGGAAAGAACCACCAAATTAGCACAGCATACTGAACTAATATCAGCCCTATTGTCTATAATACAGGTAAGGAGGGCAAAAAGAAAATTTAGATCTTCTCCTATTCATGCTATGCCTGCAATGATATACTTATATGATCATCAAAATGGAGGGATGGAAGTGGCAAGAGTTAGCAAAGACATGGAACTTATGCAGCCCATGTAGATGCCCACACAAGC
>OU015751.1:44468105-44501713 GCA_907169655.1 Acomys percivali
AAGAAGAAGAAGAAGAAGAAGAAGAAGAAGAAGAAGAAGAAGAAGAAGAAGAAGAAGAAGAAGAAGAAGAAGAAGGAGAAATGTTATTGGCCTTTTATGTGTATTTTCATGACATCTTTGCAAACACATGTTATCCTTTGCATATCTATTACAATATCCATATAAGCTTTGGTAAGGTTACATTATAATTTTAAAATGACCATTTGTAAGTACTCCTGGCAGCCATAGGGGCAAGTGAAGCAGCTGGTTGATTCTCAGACCTTCACTCTCTCCTCTCCTCCAAACCCAATCCCTTAGGCTCATCCTCAGCTCTGTAGCACATTGCCCACTGTGACCTCCCCTTCCTCTCTTCTCCCATGCAGATCTTCTACAGCTTGCCTCACGACCCCACCCCTTTGTCTGCACTACCTGTTTCCACAGGCACCCCCTGGGAACATGCTAGGCACACCATCCAGGAAAACACACAGGCAATCTTCAGATCTTCATTCCCACTCCACTGCTCCAAACCCAAACTCTCAGTCTCATTCCAGCTCTGTAGCAGACTACCACCTATGGCCTCTGCTCCCTCTCTGTCCCAATTACAAGTGGACTATACAGACTCTGGTGGCATACCCTGCTTTCCTGCCTCCGGTAAACCTCCTCAGTGCCTCTCTTTCCCTTTCTATCTCATCTCTATCCCTTAACATCAACATCCAATACCAAGAAACTCATTCTAACAACAGCTACCAGTGGTCACACCTGGCAGCATCTCAAGGGCATTCCTAAGAACCAGAAAGGGCAACAGAAACTAACAAACAAAACACTCACTAAAAGAAAAAAAAAGACAAAACCAGAGATCAGCACCTAGAATTACAATCATCCCAAACCCACATGCCTAAATGTCAGCATAAAAATACCAACAATAACAGCCAAGGACTGCTATGGTAGTCCCTAAAAAATGCAGTATAACTGAAGCACAAGATAAGGACTTCAAAATAGCCTTTAAATGTGTTAGAGGTCCTAAAGAGGAAATGAATAATTCCTTAAGAAATTTATCAAGACAGAAACAGTGGGGAGAAATGAAGAAAATAGTTCAGGACTTGCCTGTGGAAGTGGAATCAATAAAGACATTGGGAATGAAAAATTTAGGAACTTGAACAGGAAACTCAGAGGCAAGACTCACCAGCAGAATGCAAGAGATGAAAAAGGGGAGCTCAAGCATTAAAGGCAAGACAGAAGAAATATATTCCTTAGCAATAAATAAATAAAGGTTAAACCTAAAGATGCAGGTATAAAATGTCCAAAAAACTACTATAAAAGTGCCAAATTATGAATAGTGAGAAGAGGAAGGAAGAAGAAACCTAGCTTAAAGAAACAAAATATTTTCAATAAATCATACAAGAAAAATTCCCCAATCTAAGGAAGGATGTGCCTATCAAGGAACAAAAGCATATAGAACAACAAAGAAAGAGGACCAGAAAAGGAATTCCCTATGTCACATAATAATCAAAACACTAAACATAAAGAACAAAGAAAGCTTATTAAAATCTGCAAAGGAAATAGGAAGAATGACACATAAAAGCAGTCCTATTACAATTTCTTTTTCAATGGAGACCTTAAAGGTCAGATGGGCCTAGGCACATATTCTACAAACTCTGAGACCACTGATACCAGATCAGACTATTATACCCAGCAAAACTTTTAATCACAATAGATGGAGAAAAAAGACATTCCTTGATAAAATCAAATTTAATCAAAATACATCCACACATACAGCTCTATAGAAGGCTCTAGAAGGAAAGCTTAACCTGAAAAGGTTAACTACACCCAAGAAAACTCAAAGAATAAATAATATCAGATCAGAAAATCAAAATAAGGAGGAAGAAAACATCTATACCAAGCCAACAAGCACAGCTCAATATATAGTTTCAACTGCACAATGAAGACAAAGAATAATAGAATGTATTGGAATGGAATATCCATCCTTCTGCTTTATCCAAGAAACACATATTAACATAAAGGCTAGATATCACTCAGGGTAAAAGAACGAAAAAAAGATATTCCAAGCAAATAGAATTAGGAAGCAAGCTGCTGTAGCCATTTTAGTAGCTGTCAAATACTCTGGTTTCTCTTCAGATTATATAGATCATATAAATCTTTCACCTATTAATATCTGTCAAAATGAGTCAGATGTGACAGAGAAAGACACTACATACTCATCCAATGAAAAGTCCACCAATAGGATATCGCAGCTTTTAATATCTATGTACCAAATACAAGGACACAAAAAAATCATAAAAGAAATGTTACTATGGTTTAAATCACACCCTGATACCGAATGTCAATAACCCACTCTTGTCAATATATAAGCCATCCAAAAACAATTAAACAGAAAGATTCTGGAGCTAAATGAGATCATAAACCATATGGAGCTAACATTTTATAGTACATTTCACCCTAGCACCAAAGAATATGCATTCCTCTTATAACAATGGAACACTCCCCAAAACTGATCAAATAGTTGAAAACAAAGTAACAAAATAACACCCTGCATCCTATCTGACTACCACAAGTTGAAGCTGGATATCAGCAACAGAAACAATAGGAAGCTTAGCGACTCATAGAAAACTGTACAACTAACTCATGAATTAAAAAAACAAAAGGGGTCAAGAAAGAAATACAAAACTTTCTAAAACTAAATGAAACTGAAAGCACAACATATACAAGTGTATGGGACAAAATGAAGGTGGCTCTAAGAGTCAGGTTCATAGCACTAAATGTCTATATGTGTAGATATAGATATAGATAAATATATGAAAAGATCTCATAGTAGTAACTTAACAGTGCACTTGAAAAATCTGAAACAAAAAAAAAAAATTAGTTGGCAAGAAATAGTCAAACTCAGGGCTGAAATCAGTAAGTTACAAACAAACAAAAAAATAATACTAAAAACTAATTAAACAGAGTTTTTTGATATAATCAAGAGACTTAATAAACTCTTAGCCAAATTAACTCAAAGACAGAGGGAGAAGATTCAACTTAATGAAATTAGAAACAAAAGGAAATACCAGACACAAAAGAAATCCAGAGAATCGTAAGGGCATACTTCAAAGCCTGTACTACACAATCTTGCAAACTCTAAAAGAAATAGATAATTATCTCAATATATACACTAACCAACCTTAAATGAAGATAAGATAAGCAATTTAAACAGACCTATAATATATAGGGAAATAGAAGCAGTAATTAAAAGTCTTCCAAACAAAAACTAAAACCTAGAGCCAGGTGGTTTTAGAGGAGAATACTACCAGACTTTCAAAGAAGGATTAATCTCAGTATAACTCAAATTATTCAAAAAACTGAAAAAGAAGGAGCATTACCCAAGTCTTTTTATGAAGCTACAGTTACTCTGAACCCCAAAACTCAATAAGACCCAACAAAGAAGCATTACAGTCTATTTTCCCTCATTAAGGTGGATGCAAAAATCTCAATAAAATACTTGCAAACAGAATCCAAGAATATATCAACAAGACCATCCAACATGAGTAAGTATGTTCCATTCCACAGATTCAGGAATAATTCAACATACATAACTCAATAAATATAACTCACAATATAAACAGACTAGAAGACAAAAACCATATGATCATCTCACTAGATGCAGAAAGGCTTTTTACACAGTCTTTCATAATAAATGTCCTGGGAATTAGGGATACAAGAGACATACCTCAAATAATAAAGTCAAATTACAGCAAGCCTATAGTCAACATCAATTTAAATGAGGAGAAACTCAAAGTATTTCTATCTATATCAAGATCAAGACAAGGTTGTAAATTCTCTCCATACCTGTTCAATATAGTGCTTGAAGTCTTAGCTAGAGCGATCAAATAACGGAAAGAGATAAAGGGGATAGAAACAGAAAGGAAAGAAGACAAAGTATCTTATTTAGAGATTTTATCATAGTATATCTAACTGTCACTAAAAATTCTACCAAAACAAGAAACTCTTACAACTGCTAAATACTTTCTGTAAAGTAACAAGCTACAAAAATAACACACACACAAAAAAAAAATCATTAACTTTCCTATACAGGAACAACAAACAGACTGAGAAAGAAATTACTGAAACAATTCCATTCACAGTAGCTTTGAATAACATAAAAATATTTCAGGGTAATTCTAACTAAGCAATGAAAGATTTATATGAGAAGAACATTAAGACCCTGAAGAAAGAAATGATAGGAGATACCAGAAGATGAAAAGATCTTCCATCCTTATGGATTGATAGAATTAATATAGTAAAAATGCCATCTTACCAAAAGAAATCTACAGAGTCAATGCAATCTCCATCAAAATGTCAACACAATCTATTCACAGAAATTTTAAGAACAATTTTCAGCTTCATAAGGAAGCACACACACAAAACAAACAAGTAAACAAAACAGGATAGCTAAAACACTCCTAAATGATACAAGAACTGCTGGAGATATCACTATCTCTTATCTGAAATTGTACTACAGAGCTATAGTAATAAAACCAGCATGGTACTGACACAAAAACAGACATATTGCTCAATGTAATCTATTTGAAGTCCCTGAAATAAGCCTATACACTTTTGGACATATGAATTTTGATTTAAAAAAAACAGTAATACACATTAGAAAAAAAACCCAGCATAATCAGCAAATGGTGCTGTTCGAAGTGGATGGCTTCAGGTGGGAGAGTAAAAATAGGTCCATACTTGTCATCCTGAACTAACCTCTATTCTAGATGGATCAAAGGTCTTAACATAAAGCTAGATACACTGATTGTGATGGCAGGGAAACTGGGGGATACTCTTGAACTCATTGGCACAGGAAACTAGTTCCTAAACAGAGCACCAATAGCACTGTCACTAGATACAACAATGAATAAGTTATACCTTGCAAGGACCAAACTAATGCCATATGTTCTGTAACTAATGCTATGACCTCTACGTTCTGTGAGAACTTGTCCTCCAGGTGACCCTCACTTCTCCCTGCATTCCAAGAGTGACCATATACTGCTGTAACTGCACCTGCCAGCAACCTCCCAAAACTCCACCAGAGTGATTAGATACAGTCAGCATCCTGTTCCTCTGAGATAAAAATAAATAAATAAAAATAAAAAACTTCCCCTCAAGACTCAGCCTCCACCAAACCTGCCTAAAGGTGGACACTCCTGTCACCCACAACTTCCTCTTGCGAGCCAGCCTCCACCCAACCCACCTGAAGGTCAACATTTCTGTGACCCATGGTTTTTCCCCTTGATCAGCCCAATGCCCTTGAAGCTCTTCACCACTCTACTGTGCTGTCGCATCAGGAAGGATTGTGGTCTGAGCTCGAGCCCTTAATACAGGACCCTACTACAGAAATACTCGTCTCAAACATGGCAACTTGAGTCTAGTGCCATCCACCTCCCACTTAATACTAGGCTGCTGCTGAGTCCTTGGTAAAGAGGCTTGTCCCAAGCACGAAAAACCCTCTGGGGATCCTTGAGGCTATTAGATTCTTGCTGGTTCAAAACACCTGAGCCCTCAGCACACCCTGCTCCCCACTTGGTGGAAATGAGATTGCTAAGGTATGCCTGCTTCCTCCTTATCTTTTAAAATATCCCATCACTTGCGCTGAACAAGCGCCAAGATGACACTGGAACTGCAGGGTTTTGTGGGTGGCTGCTATTTGACCTTGGTGAAGGCTTTTTCCAGCTTGCAGTCTGGTCGCAAGCCTGGCCTTCCAAACGTGGTTTATCTGCCTATCTTAAAATGTATTAATGTATGTGGCCACTATATGTTTGATTTTAAATGTACAAATTTATTATGTTCTACACACCTTGCTTGTAAATTCCTGGTTATTGAAGATGGTTAACAAAAAAAAAAAAAAAAATTCTTTAACACCAGTAACAAAAGGTTAACTTAAACTTTTAAGTTAGTGTTGGAGCAATTCAAAGCCACAAGTGGCATAAGCCAACAGGTCTCTGAAGTACTTTTAAATTAAGGTTTTTGTGTAATTATTGTGCTGATTTAAAACTAGACTTATAAAATGTAAGATTTAAAACAATGTTTCTTTAATAAGGTATTAAAGCTGCATATCCAGGCTATATATCTTAAGATTATATTGTGAACTCTTATCTAAAGATTTATAATTTGCTATTAGATGTGATGTTTAAAATGTAAGTTCAAACGCTCATTTAAAAGATACTTATAAGTTTAAAAATATTAATTTTAGAGATATACAACTGAATTGTTTACACTGTTAAAATTTTGGGTTTTGTCTTCTAAATTTATGGTTATTATGTTCTATCTTCCCTTAAAAAAGTAAAAATCGCTGCCTTAGGGATATGTTTGGCTTTATTTTCTGAATATGGCTACGTTTTTAATTGCCCAACACAGCCTCCAACACCACGTGGCTGACCACCATGTTGATTCAGTGATTAAAATGGGTGGGGCCATAACCTCACCACCGTCTTGTCTAAGAGCAGTCACATAGCTGGGATCCACCTTGTCATAGCCTCTCCACGATCTTGGCTAAGGGTAGTCACAAGGCTGGCAGCTAGTTTGTTTGTGGGAGACTCAAGCCTCTCTATTGAAGGCTGCCAACCGCATTCAGTTGCCTTGCTCAGCACCAAAAGCAACCTCTTTCCTTTAAGCTAGCTTTTGCTATTCAGTCTTAATGATAAAATGTGACAAAATCAGCAAGATTGCCAGTCCATCAATGAACTGTATCTATAATCAAAAGTTTGCTTTTGCTACGTCAAGATTACCCAGATCGCGAGACCCCCAAAAAAGACCACCAGGACTCAATACTGATGTAACAAATACAGGGTCTTGTTACCGGCACAGAGCTTTGGATCACTATCCTTCCTGACTCAGCAAGAGAGGAGAATGATACTGGAGCTTCAAGAGTAATGGGTTTATAAGGAAAAACTGTGGTTGGGAGTGGCGGTCATAGGGAAGTAAGGAAAAAGCCATGGGCGCGCGGAGAGAGGGGGGGAGGGGGTTCGTGAGTCTCAGGAATGTAGTCCTTTAAGCAGGTTGGGTTCAGGAGGCTGAATCTCCAGGAAAGTTGTTTTATTTCAAAGGATCCTTGGGTGTTAATTGTATTTAATTGTTCCGGTGGGGTTTCTGGAGAATGCTCGCAAGCCCATTTTATGGCAGTTTATGATCTTTCCTGAAATTCAGGAAGGAGTGGGGTCACCTGTAGGACAAACACTCAGACCATAGCATTGAGTGTAGAATGTACATTATGTATAGAACATGGCATCAATTTTGTCCCTGTACTTTGATATTAGTTCAGAAATATATTTAAAGTTGTAATAATAACTGATGCAGTTTATGATCCGCTATATCAGTAAATCAGTTGCCTGATAGTTAGTGAAACAATTCCAAGATAATGATGTCTCATTCCCTAGGTGGGGTAGATGGTTTTTGGTTGTTCAAAATTAAGGTTATAGTCTGATTACAATATACTATCTACCAACTCTTTTAAGGTATTCTGCCTATGTAAGTTTTAAAATGCTATGTGCAATTCCATTCCTTTTAAAAAGCTGCTATCATAAACTGTTTAGGATAATTAAAGCTTATGGTTTTGTTAGGTATTAGTTCAGTTAATCACATGTATTTTCTAGAATAATAATATATATTATTCTATAGCTAAATATATAGCTAAAAACAAGGAATTCAGATATACAAAAATTAGACAGATGTGGTCCTCTACCATTTATCTGCAGATTATAGATAACATTCTGTTTTATGTTTGTAAGATGTAGTTTAGACCAGATAACTAAATACAGACAAGGATTGAGCAGGGATATGCTGGTCCTCAAGCTTACCAGAGATCTTCTGAATATGGCATTAAATATATTTAAATTAATTATGACAGAGAATCCTACTTTCTAGCAGTAATCCTCAAGGTCTCTGGGAAGATTAGGCATGGCAGATGACTCCAAATCTGGATTGTGGTTTCTAACCACCGGGCTAAACTGCCCCAATGCTTCAACTGCTGCTAGGCCCAGCATGTACTGTGGACAAACTGGACACCCGGAGAGTCATTGTCTCATGTTGCTGAATACAAGGTGAGATCAATCTCTTCTGTGTTCTCCTTCCATAGAAACAGCCTCTCATCTTCTGTGCCTCTGTGCCTGATGACCAGACTGTCTCTGCCCATGGTGCCATGGTGCCCCATGACTGGGGCAACTGTCTAGGAACCAGGATATAGCTACTCGCCTCTTGTCATTTTGATTGGTACATAAAATTGTCTAGGTTACAATTTATCCTTCTCAGGTCTCTGATTACATTGATGGCTGATCTAATGGTAGATTGACAGCTAGAGGACAATTAGATCCACTGTTAGTACAATAGCCAATTCATTAGCTAGTCAAAACTACTAGGTACTAGGCCTCTTTTCTTATTTAAAAAGACAAACAGACTTGCCTTGCTCACAGGCTTCATGTTAAATGGGAAATGGTTTTTAATGTAACTCAATTGCCTGTGTCTCTTAGTGAATAACTAGATAGAAAAGAGGTGTGGTTTATATAAGGTCTGAGAATCTGAAAGTTTAAGTTAGGTGAGTCTAAAGTATTTGAGGGTTTGATAAAGCATTTAAAGGTTGATACATGCAAGATAAAAATGTTAATAATAAAGTATTTCAAGTTCAAATACAGGTGTTTGAGAGTCTGAGAAAGTGTTTAATATTTAAAGGTCTAAAAAAGTGTTTAAATGTTGGTAAGTGCAAGTTATAAAAGTTAAAGTAAGTTAAGAAAAGTTTTAAGGTACATAAGTACAAGTTATAGATTTAAAATGAGATCAATAAACTGGTGGAGTACTGGTTGCTTATTAATCAGTCCCAAGATCAAGATTCAATTTCCCTTTGGTTGTATTCTGAATATAGACTTAAGGGTGTTTTTTATCATGCTGAAAATGACTCTGTCCAATCTGTATTTCAAGTCTTCTGGACTGAGAAAAGAATGTTCATGCTTTTACTGAGTTTCAAAGGCATAAGCCTACTCTAGCTGTCTTATAGACACAATTTTAGCTTTGTCCCTAGTCTGTATTTGTCTCAGCAGATTTTTTTACCTAGCTAACAGACTCCATCCAGAGCTGCTGAGATCTGGACCTGCTGGAAACTGATGTAAACCAGTCCCAAAGATATGACTAATCCCTGTTTCTTCAACTGGATCAGCTAAACAGATGATTTTGATGAAGTGCCTCATTAGCCTTTGACTAGATTTTTAGCTTTTCTAGGCCCTGATAACAGCACCCCTAATGTCAGCAAGAAGAATTAACAGAAGAGAATGACTTCACCCATTTTCCCACTTTATAGGGTGAAATGCTAAGTCCATCAATCTCAAAATCTAACTATATTCTTGCATATATACCCAAAGGATACATCATCCTACTAAAGATACACTTGCTCAGCCATGCTCATTTTTCTTCTATAGCCAGAAATTGGAAACAACCTAGATCCCATCAGTGGGCAAATAGAAAAATAAAATGTGGTACATTTACAAAATACAATATTTCTCAGCCTCTGTTAGGAAATGAAATCAGTAAATTGGCAGGTAAATAGATGGAAGTAGAAAAAAAAATACCCAGTGATGTAACTCAAACCAGAAAGGTGATTATGTTAAGTATTCACTTACAAGTGGACATTAGCTGGTAAGCCAATGATAACCAAACTATGATCCATAGAACCACAGAGGTTAGGGAGAAATTAAGGGACAGAGAAAAGGGATGAATCTCCCTAGGAAGGGGAAATAGATAGTTACGGATGGACACAACACTGTTGTGTTAGTTATAGATGTGGGGAGACACAACAGTGAAATGTGATAATTAAGCAAGGGGTGGGTAAGAGGGTTGAAGGGAGGAGTACTTGAAGGGATAGCTAAAACTAAGTGTTAGGCTTGAGCTTTAGAGACAAAGAGATCCTTAGCGTCTGAAGCCAGAACTCTGTAAATAGGACAAATAGATTCCAGCTGGAAGCCTGAGCGTCTAAAAGCCCACACAAAACATTTGACCAAGCAGGAGCTAAGTTCAGGATTCCAAAGTGACCACTGGATTCAGGACACACTTACGGGCTTCCAAGCCCAGGCAATTCTCCAATACCTTTTCAAACACATCACAGCCCCACTCCATCCCTCTCCTACAAAATCCCCTACTGCAGCCCAGTCACAAGACTTCACGGACCCACTACTGAGAAACCTTTAACTAGCCCATGAGTAAACCTGCCTTTGACTTTTCAATTCTGCTCAGCTGGGTTCATTGAAGAGGAAGAGGGAGAAGCCATTCAATAATGGCCAATGACAGGTTACACGGGAGCCTAATACAGTAGACATTTCTTAAAATATATACATATGTGAAGGTGATTGGAATAAAGTCATCAAGTGACAGGGAAGACAGAGTCCCAATGGGCCATCTCTTGTCACCAAATGAAGCTTTTAGTACCATAAATGAGTTATATCTACTTTAGTTGTTGGCCAAAGGGGTCCCATGGGAACCCTCAAACTACATGGACTTTCTTAAAAGGCCATTGATAGCTCCCTACTAACTACAATTAAATCCATATTGCTACAGAGAACACCTACCCAACTCATTGAACATAGAGAAGTTGACCTGGTGCCTACCTAGAGTCTTTACTCCTATGGACTAGTTAATTCATGGTACAGCAAGGTATTCTACATTTTGTCAAAGTTAAAGGTACCCATGAACAAGCTACAAATACTTTGATCTACAGCAGTGCCCTGCCTGTGAGAAATGCTGGTACAATATTGGCACAAAAAAACGTGTGGGAGTAGCCAACCAATATCTGATTTGACCAAGGCCCACACAGACCTGGGTGAGAACTGTTGTGACAATGAACATAACAATAAAATGACTCTGAAAACATTCTGATAGATCTGAGCCTTATTCAGCCATTATCAAAGAGGTTTCCTCTTTCAGCAGATGGAAAAAAAATTCAGAGACCCACAACCAGACATTATAGACAGAGCAAGAGACCTTGGAACACTTAATCCTAAATGGAATGTTTCCATCAACTCTCTCCCCACAGCACTCAGAGAACCCTGTGAAAAAGGAGGCAGAATGAATGTCCTTTGTGGATATGTTATGGCTTCCATTGCTAGACTTTTATAGGATTCTTGTGTATGCAAACATGTGTGTCTCTGTGTTTTTGTATTCCTTCTTTGGATTTTTGTTGTTGTTGTTGTTCATTTGGTTGAGTTTTTTTTTTTAATGTATTCCAATTTGATTTACTTTATTTCATTTTGTTATTGGATGCCTGTTTGTTTTCCATCAAGAGACAGAAATGGCCTGAATACAGACTGGATGAGAGGAACTGGGAGAGATTGGAAGAGGAAAAATAATAATAAAACTATATTATATGAAAAAGTCTTTCATAGGGAGATATAAATAAGGAAAAATACAAATTTAAAGTAGCTCAGAATTTTTCAAGGCAGTACCTATTCCTTTATATAGCATTCAGTTTTAAGTTACTAAAAGGCAACATGCTAGTCATAAATTATTCATTGGCTGTCAAGATTAGAGATGGCTCAACAGGCAAAGGAGCTTGCTGATAAGACTGACAACCTGAATTCTATCCACAGGACCCTTAGATTGGAAGGCGAGAAGCATATGTGACAAACTGTCCTCTGATCTCCACATGCATGCACCAGAGCAGGTACACTTCCACACACACACACATACAATAAATGAAGTGCAAGGAGATGAATACAAATGAACCAACACTTCACCATTTTACCACTTTAGGTTTACACGGGCTAATCTTTAATTCATGCACCTTACTAATTAAACTTTAGTTAAATACAGGAACAATGACACAATTAATGAAGAGAAAAACACCTATGTGTTCTTATTAATTCAATGTGAAACAAAGTGAATCTATGAACCTATGTACTACTTTAAAACATTGGGTCCTTCATTTCCTTAAACTTCTGTTTATAGAGACTAGTTACTCTTGACATTTTTGAAATGTTTACTTACTCTTTATTTCACTTATTAGTGGGCAAATCTCAGAGAGCTAGGTGTGTAATAAAATTATCTTAATTTTTCTTTTTCTATACTGTGAAATTATCAAAAATTATCAGAATTCCACTGCAGACAATGTTATTATTTGAAAAAGTTCATTGGAATTGAATCATCCAGTAAGGAAAAAATACATCGATTCATGGTAATTAATCTTAATATTATGGAAAGTTAGAAAATTAAGATATCAATGTGCCTTTGATCTATAGCAATTTCATAGCCCATAGCAGCTAATATTTCTGTCATGATGTTTCAATATCCCTTTCTGGCCATTGGAATATGACAGATGTCTTAGCTGTGTGTCTACAGACCAAGACTGTATCCCTTTAAACTTTCAACACCATGTCATCTATTTTGATCATCAACATGCATGCCAGTGTGTAATAGTAGTAACTGAGGGAACTTCATGCATGATGATGGTGCTGCAACTGGCCAGATGGTGTTGCCATGGAATCCTTTCTCTTTGAGATGTAGTCAGAGAGAACATTACATAATAGAAGACTGATATCACAGCACTCTTCAGTAGGCAAAAATAGTCTATGATTTTCAAGCTTTTATGTTTTGATAGTTAAATCCCCTTTTAGGTCACTGAATTGTCTATGAACACATTATACATTTAAGTTACTTTATTATCATATGCTATAGGCTTAAATAAATTAGTGTAAAAAATGACATTAAAGTAAAGCACAACAAATGAGCATTGAGCAAATGAGCAAATGATCCACTAAGACTAATTGCTCTTTTAGATGATATGAGTTTGGTTTTCAACATCTATATCAGGTGACTCAACATTCCTGTAACTCAGTTCCAGAGGATCTGATACTCTACTGTACTTCCTGAGCACCAGGACACATACGGCATATAACCAGATACAGACACAAACACACATACAAATAGAAATAATCATTATGATTAAAATATCCACTGTGGAATTGTATGTGTATAACATGTATTATGCATATAATAGATATAATATAAATATTGACATATATAATAATGTATTACATGTAATATAGCATAATGTATTATATATAATAATATGTTTTGTGGTTTTATATATTTATATATTACATATTTATATATACTAATATATAAGCAGTGTATATAGCATAAACTGGTTTATGCTATTAAAATGTGCATATTACTTCACAATTTCTATATCATTTGTAGTTTTTACATGAAATATGAGTATGCTAAAGGGAACCAACAAGTGATGTGAAGTACTTATATATTCACAACTCAAGGAATCAATTACCATGGATAAGGTTGAGGACAAAGGTTTCTTACGAAAACTCTGTGAAAGCAATGCCATGGGAAGCTTGCTGGGACCTCTCCAGTAGAAGCCTGGCCATAGGCGGATGGATACAGCAGCTACCAATGGCTTAATCACAAGTAATAACAGAGTGTAGATACCAGAAATAAGTGTCATTCTAGAGTTCTGTTAGTATTTTCATAAACTAGTTCAAACTGAAATCCAAAGGACAAGGGGATTCTATATCAGCCTTTTAATAGTCAGTGCATG
Organism: Acomys percivali; assembly: GCA_907169655.1. Lineage (NCBI taxonomy): Eukaryota > Metazoa > Chordata > Mammalia > Rodentia > Muridae > Acomys > Acomys percivali. The sequence goes on from OU015751.1 coordinate 44,481,661, forward strand.
ACCGAGAATGGATGGAGAATTATGATCACAGAAGCATGAACTTTAGCAGGTCTAAACGGGTTGTCATTATTAATAAATACCTACCATGTGCTAGACCAAGAGATTTCAACAGTGAATGAAATAAACCAAGTATCATCGTAAAATTTACAATTCTATAGTGAAGGTGAAGCAAGCTAGTACTCTAGTACTTGCAAAGTGCCAGGCATTGTGTGCAGTGTTTGTATGTATTGTCATAGTAGGTAACTGGATAGCACCAGTGCTTTCTTTTTATTTTTTTTTTAATTTTTCTTTTTTGTTTATTCTTTTTCATATAATACATCCTAACCACAACTTCCCCTCCCTCCACTCCTCTCAGTTTCACCCTCCATCTTCCCTTTCTCCCAGATCCACTGCTCCTCCATTCCCCTTAAGAAAACATAAGGCATCCCATTAATGATCAACTGAACATGGTATAACAAGATGCAATAAGACGAGGCACAGACCCTCATATCAAGGCTGGCCAAGGCAACCGAGGAAGAGGAAAGGGAGCCTGAGAGCAGTTTAAAGAATCAGAGACACTCACACTCCCTATTTTAAGAGTCCCACAAACACCCCAAGATTTCAAAAAAAATAGCATTATGTGCAGAGGGGGTGTCCTCAACCTCTCCAGCTTTTAAACATTCTTGATTGACAGAATTAGGGCAGGAGTAAAGAACTGCAGACTGAAATATCAAGATCCATATGAAACAGGCCAGTTTGCAGAGGAAAACTGGAGATCTTCACCTGGCCTTCATCTAATGAACCACGTGTTACAATACCATTGAAGGCCCATTAAGGAAATCTGTTGCCTCTTAGCCAAAAGAATAGAATGCACTCTGAGTGACGATTTCCCATAGGTCAGTCAATTCCCTGGGCTAGGAACTACTGAGAAAGTCAGTTTCATTTTAAGCCATGATAAATAGGTGAGTGGAATAATTAGCTGTTAATGAGATATTGTATTTTTCCAAAGAGTTTTAGGTGACCGTTCAGGCAGCAAACTGTGTCTGTCATCTTCTCATTTGGAAAGCTACTAACCTGCTCCCCGATATACTCAGGTAATCAAGTTTATTTCTTCTCAAGTCTCTGATGGAGTTTAAGACCAGGTAGCTTAGGTTTACACTGAAGTTTAGTTGTTGAGGGGTTAAGATGCTATTAGATCTAGAGAGATGTTTTAAGTTGATAATGACAAGATGTGATGGAGATTGATTTACATTCAAATGTTTAGATCCACCAAGATAGGAAAGATGTTTCCTCAAGGCTGTCAAATACAAATAGCCAGAACACTAAGAATGTAACATTTATATAATTCCTGATTGTGTCATGGTTCTTCTTGCTATAGGTAGTTTATTGTATATGTGTATAATAATATAAATATGTATGTAAAAAATAAAAAATGTTTAATTAAAAAATTAAAAGAGTGCTTAATTCAAAAATAAATTTTGGCTAGCATTTTCCATCATATATTTTTAAAATTATATTCATTTTCTACTTACTTATTTGGATGCATTCTTGCCTGGCACATGAGTGGAGGTCATGGATAACCAGCAGGAGCAACTGCTCCTTCCACCATATGGACCGAATTAAAGTCCTGAAGCTTGGAAGAAAGCACGCCAACCCACTGAGCCACCTTGAAGGCTCCCATCTATATTTTAAAATTAGTATCTAGTTACTAGGGATGTGAATGTTAAAAACAGCCTTTATGCAATGTTTGAGTTAATTGCTCTTATTCTGCTTTTTCTCTCCTTTGATTTTTATTTTTAATACAAACCTGTTCTTTATCACTTAGAGGAAAAGTTCAGACTTTGTATTTCATTTCATCACTCTCAAAAATATTTTGATTATTTATTTTATTGTTATAATTATTTTGATCTAATGACATACCATACTTAATTATTTTAGGCAGTAGACATATCATTTGCTTCTGAACTTTAAATTATATTTTAAGTGAGATATTCACAATTCAAAATATGAGAAAAACATGTGCACATGTTTGTGTCTCGTCTGCTGCCAGGAAACAGAACAATGAGAGAAGCACACATGGCTTTGGTATTGGCAGAATGTCAGGGCTTACCCAAAGCTAAGCCAGGAGACTGCCTTCTGTCACCAAGATTAGCTTATTCTCTGTGACATTACTTTCTATGGCTTTTGAAATTTTTTTCTTAGTAATGGATTTAAGTTCATAGTCTTTAGACTACCAATTTTAAAGTGAACCAAAGAAACACTTCCATCTCTCTCGTGGTAAGATAATGTGGCAGAAAATATTTTAGCTGTCTCTACTTTTTATCATTTTAAGCCAGTCATTGTCTCTTGGAAGTTAAGTCGTCCCTTAGAAAGAGATTCTATTCATAGAGAAAGCCCCCTCACATGTTTATCCTACCTCACTTATTAGGGGTCAGATGAATTTTCTTTATAGATTAGGCACTTTCCCTCTTTAAAATCGTGATAGGGATGCTCAAGTGTAGCTCTTCAGAGTTGATGGCTTCTGCTAGGGGTGGGGATGGGGAATTCTTTAAGGAATTGGCCACTGGCAGTTTGACCATGCTCCAGTAAGTATATAAGTAACACAATTTAGACTTGGTTGTTCCACCTCCTCCTCCTCTTCCTCCTCCTCCTCCTCCTTCTTCTCCTTCTTCTTCTCTTGTTTTGTTTTGTTTTGTTTTGTTTTGTTCCTAGAAGGACTAGGGAGTAAATGTGGTCAGGGTATGTTATGTGAAATTTCCAAATCATCAATAAAACACTCTTTAAAAAGATTATATGAGCTTTATAATATATACATATTGGCATCTTTTTACTCCTACCCATGTCTCTCAAATCAACTGCATATAATTTCAAACACACCAGGAGTCTCAGCTGTTTCAGTTTCTCCCTCCTTCACCTTCTACATTGTTACTTCAGGGTAAAAGTTGCAGCTTGTTTTGATGGAATGTCACAGTATCACTTTTACTTATGTTCTTTGTGGGGGAGGATTGAGACAGGGTTTCTCTGTGTAGCCTTGGCTGTTCTGGACTCACAGAGTTCTGCCTGTCTCTGCCTCCCGAGTGTTGGTTTCACTTAGGTTCTTATTGGTTCTTATTCCCAGTAATAGAAATTTTATCTTGGCTTAGCTTGCTATTGAAAAGTATCTGCTTATCCCACACGGTTGAGCCTTATTAACTATGCTAGGGGCAGACATTGCCTATAGGGATTCTTATGAGGTTAGTGGTAGAAAATATACTTACAGTAGATATTTGCATACAAAGGATCTCCTTAGGTACTCTGGGGTATATTAAGTCTGTCTGTAGAAAACTACAATTTACATTCTGCATCTGAATACCTGATTCAGAAAGTGCTACTCACAGCATGGGGAGAAACTAAAAGAGGCCAGGGATTTTTTCCTCAGATACATTGAGAGATAGCAAAGGGCTTGGCTGCAGAGACTCTATCCTAAGCCTAACATCAGAATTATTTTCCTTTGCTGTGAATCTGTTAGCACACTGTTCTATTACAGTACAGAAAACATGGCTGAATATAAGTTGTTTAGGGCTTTGGGATTGCTAGGACTGTGGTTTTCCTCCTCAATCAGTCTGCTTCTCGTACAGACTTCAAGTTATAGTTATCCTGTGGAATGGACGCCTGCTGTTCCTGTAGAGTTGATATCCTGAGAATACAGGGCATGAATTACAGAAGCAAGCAGCTTTGAGTTACCCTTACGACACAATAAACACGGTCATTTTGCCAATTGCAGAAAATTAGAGATTTTGGAATTCGCAGAAGGCCTGCTGTATACAGAGGTCCCTTGCATAGCCAGCTAAGATAACAACTAATCGCATAAGAGGCAGGGATCCCTTTAAAGACTTAGATCCTGTGGGCTGGCAACAGCTTACCAAGACCTTGGCGCTCCAAGAGCCCTCTCCAGAGGCATGCTGGAAATCTGGATCAGGGCTGTGTTAGTGTTGCCAACCTCATTACTACCAGGAAGGAAGACGCTTCTCAAACAAAAGGAAGAGATAGAGGAGTGTTTTGTCATACCAATTCCAGAGGAGAGAAAAAATGAAAAAGCTGAGATGCTTTTTAATAACAAACAAATGACTGTGGAGCTTGAAAATCTTTGGTTTTAAGATTGAGAGTTTTATGGACTCTGCTCATCTATTTAAATCTTCAAAAACAGCCCAAGGCCAAACCCCTGTTTTACTGGGCAATTTCAATGGCTGTGTTTGGTTTTGTTTTTCACTCCAATAATGACAGGAACATCAGAGGTAATAAAAATCAGAAATGAATTTTGTTGAAAATAACATCTTCAAAAGCGCTAGTTAGCAATATGCAGCAAACTGCCTGGCTTATTACTATCCTGGAAGTATTCATTTCATTGTTTGTGTCTTTTTTGTTTTATAGACTTTACATCCTGGTCATAGAACCATCTCCCTTCTTCTCCCAGTCTCATCCTCCCTCCCTCTCCCCAATATCCCTCTCTTATTCCTCAGAAAAGGCGAGGCCCCCTTCCTATCCACCCCAGATCGTCGAATCTTTTCAGAACTGAGCATCTCTTCTTCCCCTGTGGCCTGTCAAGGCCATTCCACTATGGTGAAGTGATCAAAAATCTAACAACAGAGTCCATGTCAGAGACAACCTCTGTTTCCCTTACTAAAGGCCCCACATGAAGCCTGTGCTGACACTCAGCTACATCTGTGTAGGGGGCCTAGGTCCAGTCCATGCATGGTCCTTGGTTGTTGCTTCAGTCTCCTCAAGCTTCTCTGGGCCCTGGTTAGTTGGCTCTATTGGTCTTCCTGTGGAGATCCTGTCACCTCCAGGTCCCTTTGTCCTTCCCCACCATGCCCACTTTTCCGCAAAACCCACACAGCATCTCGCAATGTTTGGCTGTGAGTCTCAGCATCTGTTTTGAACCACTGCTGGGTAAAGCCTCTCAGAACACGACTCTGCTAGGCTCCTGTCTGCAAGCATAGCAGAGTATCATTCGTAGTGTCGGGGGTTGGCTCTCTCCCAAGCTGTGGATATTTGGTTGGGCCAGGCATTGGTTGGACATTCCTTCAATCTTTGCTCTAGCTGTACTTTCTTTATGCCTGCACATCATGTAGGCAGGGTAACTTTGAGTTGAAGTTTTTTATGGGTAGGTTGGTGTTCCACTGCCTCTACTGTGAGTCTTATCTAGTGAGAGGGTGTTCTCTTCAGGCTCTATGAGTCCCCACCATATTCTTCCAGTAGCCTAACCTGTCTTAAATCTCTAGCTTCTCACAGATATGCCACTCCCCAGTTTCTCTTTTCTCTATAGGCCTTCTGTCCTACATCCCCCACTCTCCACTGGTCTGATCCCACCCTCATAATTCTCTGCACTCTGTCCTTTCAACCTATCCCTCTGTCTATTCTATTTCCCCTTATGGGTGAGATTTAAGCATCCTCCTTTGAATCCTCCTTGTTAGTTATCTTCTCTGGGTCTTTGCCTTGTAGTATGTTCATCCACTTATGAGTGAATACATACAATGTGTGTCTTACTCAAGATGATCTTTTCTAGTTCCATCCATGTGCCTGCAAAGTTCATGATTTCTTTGTTTTTAATAGCTGAGTAGTATTACATTGTACAAATGTACCGCAGTTTCTTTATCTATGCTTCAGTTTAGGGGCATCTAGGTTATTTGCTGATTCTGGCTACTACAAGTAAGGCTGCTATGAACATGGTTGAGTAAGTGTCTTTGTTGAACGGTGGAGTGTCTTTTAGGTATATATCTAGGAGAGGAATAGCTGGGTCTTAGGTAGAGCTATTGCCAATTTTCTGAAAAAGCACCAGATTGATTTCCAAAGCAGTTGTACAAGTTTTCACTCCCACCAGCAATGGAGGAGTATTTCCCCTTTCTCCACATCCTCACCAGCATGTGCTGTCACTTGAGATTTTAATCTTAGCTATTCTGACAGGTGTAATATGGAATCTCAGTTGTTTTGATTTGCATTTCCCTGATGACTAAGGAAGTTAAGCATTTCTTTAAATGCTTCTCGGCCATTCAAGATTCCTCTGTTAAGAATTCTCTGTTTAATGCTGTGCCCATTTTTAATTGTTATTTTGTTTGTCAGTGTTTAATGCTTTGAGTTCTTTATATATTTTGGTTATTACTCCTTTGTCAGATGTAGGATCAGTGAAGATTTTTTTCCTAATCTGTAGGCTGACATTTTGTTCTATTGTCAGTGTACTTTGCTCCTTTGCCTTACAGAAGCTTTTCAATTTGAAGAAGTTCGTTTATTGTTGAATTTAGAGGCTGAGCTGTGGATGTTCTGTTCAGGAAGTTTTCTTCTGTGCCAATGATTTCAAAGTCCTTCTCTACTTTCTCTTCTAATAGATTTAGTGTATCTGGTGTTATGTTGAGGTCTTTGATCCAATTGGACTTGAGTTTTATGCAGGCTAATGAATATAGATCTATTTGCATTTTCCTACATGTAGACATCCATCTAGACCAGCACCATGTTGAAGACACTTTCTTTTTTCCATTATATGTTTTTGGCTCCTTTGTCTATTCCAGAACCATGCAGTTTTTATTACTACTGCTCTGTAATATAGTTTGAAGTCAGAGATGAACATACTTCCTGAGGTTCTTTTATTATATAGGATTTTTTTTAGCTATTTTGCATTTTTTGTTTTTTCATTTGAAGTTTATAATTGTTCTTTCAAGGTCTGTAAAAAATATGTTGGTATTTTAATGGGGATTGCATTGAATTTGTAAATTACTTTTGGTAAGATGGCCATTTTTACTATGTTACTCCTACCTATCCATGCCCATGGGACATCTTTCTGTCTTCTGATATCTAATTTCTTTCTTCAGACACTTAAAGTCCTTGTGATACAGGTTTTTGCTTAGAGTTACACCAGGATACTTAATTTCTTTCTCATTCCATTTGTTGTTTATATGCAGGAGGACTGGCTACCGGTTTGTTTGTTTGTTTGTTTGTTTTTAATTAATCCAGCCACTTTGCTGAAGGTGTTTATCAACTGTAGGAGGGGTCTGGTGGAATTTTGGGGGCCACATATATGCTATCAAACCATCTGCTAGCAGGGATACTTTGACTTTTTCCTTTCTAATTTGTAGCCCTTTGATCACCTTTAGTTGTTTTTTGCTCTAGCTAGGACTTCTACTACTATATTGAACAGATATGCAGAAAGTGAGCAGCCTTATCTTGACCCTGATTTTAGTGGAATTGCTTTGAGTTTCTCTCTATTTATTTGATGTTGGTTATCAGCCTGCCATATATAGTTTTATTATGTTAGGTATGGACATTGTGTCCCTGATCTCTCCAAGACTTTTTTTTTAATTTTATTAATTTATTCTTGTTACATCTCAATGGTTATCCCATCCCTTGTATCCTCCCATTCTTCCCTCCCTCCCATTTTCCCCTTATTCCCCTCCCCTATGACTGTTCCTGAGAGGGATTACCTCCCCCTGTATATGCTCATAGGGTATCAAGTCTCTTCTCGGTGACCTGCTGTCATTCCTCTGAGTGCCACCAGGTCTCCCCCTCCAGGGGACATAGTCAAATGTGAGGCACCAAAGTACGTGAGAAAGTCATATCCCACTCTCCACTCAAGTGTGGAGACTGTTCTGACCATTGGCTAGATCTGGGTAGGGGTTTAAAGCTTACCGCCTGTATTGTTTTATCAGGAAGGGCTGTTGTATTTTGTCAAAGGCTTTTTTTTTCATCTAATAAAATAATTGATCATGTAATTTTTTTCTTTCAGTTTGTTTATATGGTGGATGACATTGATGGGTTTTCATATGTTGAACTATCCCTGCATCCCTGGGATGAAACTTACTTGATCATGGTGGAGGATGTATTTGATATGTTCTTGGATTTGGTTTGCAAGTATTTTATTGAGTGTTTTGCATCAATGTTCATGAGTGAAGTTGGTTTGAAATCCTCTTTCTTTGTGGAGTCTTTGTGTGGTTTTTAAGTATCAAGGTGACTGTGGCTTCCTAGAATGACTTTGGGAAAGTTTCTTCCATTTCTATTTTATGGACTAGTTTGAGGAGTATTTGATATTACCTCTTTTTTGAAAGTCTGGTTGAATTCTTCACTAAAACCATCTAGCACTGGGATTTTTTGTTTGTTTGTTTGGGAGACTTTTGATGACTGCTTCTATTTCTTTAGGGGTTATAGGACTATTTAAACTGTTTACCTGATCTTGATTTTACTTTGGTAGGTGAACTCTGTGAAGAGAATCACTTATTTCCTTTATGTTTTCCAATTCTGTGGAATACAGGCTTTTGAAGTAAGACCTAAGGATTATTTTTATTTCCTCAGTGTCTGTTGTTATGTGTCCCCTTTTCATTTCTGATTTGGCTAATTTGGATACTTTCCCCTCTGTCTTAAAGTTAGTTTGGCTAATGGTTTGTCTATCTTGTTCATTTTCTCAAAGAACCAGCTCTTAGTTTCATTGATTCTCTGTATTGGTCTTTTTGTTTCTCATTTATTGATTTCAGCTCCAAGTTGATCATTTCCTGTCATCTACTCCTCTTTGTTCTTTTTGCTTCCTTTTGTCCTAGAACTTTCAGGTGTACTGTTAAGTTGTTAGCATGTGATCTCCCCAATTTCTGTATGAAGGCACTTAATGCTATGAACTTTCCTCTTAGCACTGCCTTCATTGTGTCCCATAAGTTTGGGTATGTTGTGACTTCATGTTCATTAAATTCTAGAAAATCTTTTATTAATTTATTTATTTCATCCCTGCCCCGGTGGTCATTGAGTAAGAAGTTGTTATTCAGTTTCAATGAGTTTGTAGGCCTTCTGTTGTTTCTGTTGTTCTGAGTTCCCAGCTTTAACCCATAGTGGCCTTATAAGATACAGGGAACTGTTTCAATCTTCTTGTATCTGTTGAAGCTTGTTTTGTGACTGAGTATATGGTCAATTTTGGGGAAGGTTCCATGAGGAGATGAGAAGAAGTTATATTCTTTTGTGTTTTGGTGAAATGTTCTATAGATATATGTTAGGTCCATTTGATTCATGACATCTGTTAGTTTCATTATTTCTCCATTTAGTTTCTGTCTTGATGATCTGTCCATTGGAGAGACTGGGGTGTTGAAGTATCTCAGTATTAATATGTGGGGTTTGATGTATGATTTAAGCTTTAGTAATGGTTCTTTTATGAATGTGGGTGCCCTTTGTTTAGGGCACAGATATTCAGAATTGAAACATCATCTTGGTATATTTTTTCTTTGATGAGTATGAAGTATCCTTCCCCATCTCTTTTGATTAATTTTGGTTGAAAGTGTTTGTTTTTTAGCTACTAAATGGCTACCCCAGTTTGCTTCTTGGGTTCATTTGCTTGGAAAACCTTTTTCCATCCCTTTACTCTCGGGTAATGTCTATCTTTATTACTGAGGGGTTTTGTTGCTGTTGTTTTGTTTTGTTTGGGATTTTTATTTTGTTTTGTTGTATGTAGCAGAATAATAGGTCCTGTTTTCATGTAGATTCTGTCATCCTGTATCTTTTTATTGGGGGTTGATGCCATTGATACTGAAAGACATTAATTACTAGAGGTTGTTAAGTCCTACTACTTTGATGTTGGTGGTAGGAGAGGGGAGGGGCCCTTCTTTGGTTTTGCAGACGTATGGTTATTTATTTCCTGTGTTTTCCTGGGTGTAGTTAGCCTCCTTGGGTTAGAATTTTCCTTCTAGTACGTTCTCTGACTGGAGTTGTCTATAGGCCCTGTTTAAACTTGTTTTTGTCATGGAATAGCTTGTTTTCTTCCTCTATGATGATTAAAAGTTTTGCTGGGTCAGGCATGGCATCTCTGGTCTCCTTGTTTCTATTGGATATCTGCCTAGGCCCTTCTGGCTTTTAGAGTTTCTGTTGAGAAGTCAGCTATAATTCTAATAGCTCTGTCTTTACATGTGACTTACCCTTTTTCCCTTGCTGTTTTTTACATGCTTTGTTTTTTGTTCTGTACATTTAATGTTTTGATTATTATGTAGCAGTATGGTTTTCTTTTCTGTTCCAGTCTATCTGGTGTCCTGTAAACTTCTTGTATGTTTACAGGCATTTCTTTCTTTGGGTTGGGGATGTTTTCTTCTGATTTTGTTGAAAATATTTTCTGGTTTTTGGAGCTGAGAGTCTTCTCCTTCTTTTATTCCTATTATTCTTAGGCTTGGTCTTCTCATAGTTTACTATATTTCTTGAATATTTTATGTGAGGGTCAGTTTATATTTAACATTTTCTTTGTTAGGTGTATCGGTTTCTTCTATCATATCTTCTACACCTGAGATACTCTCTTCTATCTGTTGTATCTTGTTGCTGATGCTTCTGCCTGTCATTCCTGTTCTCTTCCCTAGTTTTTCCATCTCCAGGATTGCCTCATATTATGTTTTACTTATTGTTTCTATTTCCATTTTTAGATGTTGAACAGTTTTATTCATTTCCTTCTCCTGTTTGCTTGTATTTTACTGTATTTCTTTAAGGGATTTATTCAATTCTTTCACCTGTTGATTGTAGAGAAATTGATGAAATTTTCTCTATTTCTTTGAGGGATTTATTTTCCTCCTTTCATGTCTCTGTCATTTTCATCACCTCAGATTTAAGATCATTTTCTTGTACTTCAGGTGTGATAGTATCTCTAGGGCTTGCTATGGTAGGATAACTGGTTTCTGGTGGTGTCAGATGTCCCTGAGTTTTGCTGATTGTATTATTATGCTCACCTCTAGCCATCTGGCTCTCTCTGGTATAGCAAGCCTGGTGGTCTCGCTCTGCTAGCTGTGCCCCAAGTGGGTCAGGAAGATCAGGAATAGGCAGAGAAGTCTCTAAGTTGAATGTTGCTCTGGCCTCCCATAGGCCTCATCGGGATTCTGGGTGGATGATATGGTTCAGAGGCCAAGTGCATCTCACCTCTATTGGCTGTGTTCCAGGTTGGTCAGGCAGATCAGGAGCCAGCAGTGGAGAGGGCTCTAAGCTAAATTGGAAATAATTACTTTCATAATCATAATACTCCATCCATCTAGCTGGCTTCTGTTTTTAATGACTCCTTATTTGGCTGCTGTGTGTGCAACATCACATGCTGTACTGTGTTGCCAAATATGAACTTGGTGCTACTTGTGAGGGGCCTGGTTAAACCAACTCTGTGACAGGCCTCATTTTTCCACCAAGTCAGCATCAGGCCTAAGTTTCAGTTTCTCAGAAATAGAAATGTCAGCTACAGGGGAAAATGGGCAGCCAATCAGAACTGGCCAGGATGTCTGGCTAGCTGAGGTTAGAACGCCTTGCCGTCTGGCCAGAGGAGGAAAGGTTGCTCAACTGTTGGATTAGCTAGCCCCTAACTCATGATAAACTCATAATTCAGTACCAGCAAATCCTCAATGCGCCTGTATGCACGTTTCTTGTTTACATCAATAGAAATGAAAATGATCTAACTGTATATAGAATTCCTCTAACTGGGCTTTAAAAAGAGCCTGCAAGCTCATCTTGAGGTCGCCATTTTGTTTAAGTCGTGACCCTAGCATGCTGGACTTCTGCAAAAATAAATGCTTTTTGCTATTTGCATACTATCTGAGTCTCGGATCTTTTCTTCAGTGAGTTCTGGATGCTAACACTTGAAGATATCTTCAGAGGTTGCCCCATCTTTGAGGATGCCAGATTAGATGATCATGGCTAACACAATGATGCTGTAAGACCTGCTGGATCTTGTACAGGAACTCAATGACTAAAGTGACTAGTTCTGTTTCCTCCTGTTGTCTTCTGAAGTGCGTACTGAAGGATGCTTTCATCCTCTTCCTGCTATGTGGCTTATCTATGCTACTTCTTAGATATCAAGAAAGGTGATCCATATTAGTATTCACAGATGGAAGAACTTCAGTTGTGTAATTTTAAAATTCTCTAATCTTTTTTTCTCTATCATAACTGAGCTACATCAAGTCTCTCTGTTTCTAAAAGCTGGACTCTAAGGTATTTGCCCCAGAGGACGAGGACTATGTCCTATTCATTGCCAAGATGCTAGACAAAAAGGAAGCAGTCAGTGACACTTGGTTGAATAAAGGTATCCAGAGACCAAAGGCAAGGGAGGTTGCATGGCACCTGTTGTGTAATAGTTTTCTCTGAGAGTTAAACATTCCATCCTGCAGGGGATCGGGTGGGGCTTCTCAAATCAGAGTGTAAACAACTCAAAATATCCCAGATACTCTATACCTCACTCTCCCAAGAGTGAAAAATAAAAACTGCTAAGAGTCACTCTCAGGCAAGACAAGCTGAGCTTGAAAAAACAAAAAAAGAAGAAAACATTGAGACCAGACCAACTGCCTAGAAGATGCAAATACCAGCAGAAATGCCTGGAAACTGCTTAGGCCGATAGAGTTACATGCAAAGGACACTATCCAACCTGTTCAGCTGACTGCCAGATGTGTAGTGTGCCACCTGTTTCAATTTTTATAAACTGTGTAACTCATGCTGAGAGAGGGAGGGCTTTGATGATGTGGCTGACTCTTAGTCATTTCTGCTCCTATAAGTAATATTTATCCATATTCTTACAAGTAACTCCAGCAAAACTATTTGGTTAACCAAAGTAAGAATTTGGTGTTATCCATACTTTGGTTTACAGTAGAATACTGTGTTGAGAAGACATATGTTACATTTTCCCAGAAAGAGTCTTGTTACACCAAAGCACCTTAGAATTTTTCTACTCTTTTATTGTTTTTCCCCTAATCATTTATTCATTGTAAAGAAATGAGCCTGACATTTTCATTTTGGTTGAACTTATTTCTGTTTTCCAAACCTACAATTTATCTCTCTATTATTGAAATATCTTCAATGTAGAATAATGTGACTTTTAGAGAAAATATATAAAAATTAAACTGAAGTAACACACAACTGTTAATAATTATATTTGTCATGTATGATAGAAATTTATCTCATGTTAACAATAAAAAATTAATTTTTCCATACTAGGTTATATTTATCAATGATTTTGTAATTTTCTTAAGTAGTTGGCTCTTAAATGTTTCAAGCTATATGGTTTTATTGGAAGCTTTCACTTGTGAAATTGAGTGGTTTTTCATGGTCACATAGTTGCAAGGTACTCTGAGAAATCAAAATCATTCTGAATGATCCAAAATTAAAGTATAAATTTGTTTCTGGACAAAAAAAAAAATTGGTGGGTGAACAGAGAGGGATGAGATCTTTCTCTTTTTCTCCCCCCAGTAAGGATAAATGAAGATAGTCCCTGATTTTCCAGGAGTCCTCAAAAATTTTTAATTCAGCAGATGTTCTAGGTTGTTCACAGCTCCAGTTGGCAGTGGAACCTGGGAGAATGTAGCCAAAAATGAGGTAGACCAGTCTCAAACAATAGGAAATTTTATTCATAGTATCATATAATTTATGCCCTGAGGATTAAGAAAGGCCATATGAGCAGAGATTGCATGAGTTCAAAGTGTACATAATCACAAGGACAAGCAAAAAACATGTTTTTCTATACCAGCATATAAACTAATAATTGTAGACAATTATTAGACAATAATCTAAAGTAAACTCACTCTTATCCATTATACCTGGGAGGGACACAAAAGTCCATTCCAAGAACAAGTCTATTATTTTGAAGAAACTGATGTCACAAGAGTCTTGTCTTGTTTTCTTGCAGTTTACTCAGAATCCCCCTTTTGCACAATTTCATTCTTGGACCATGTTCTGACACTAGATCTCTTATTATATGAATTTTAAAAATAATTCTGAAAATCAGAGATATCGAATTACCTACCACTTTATTAATTTCAGGGTTGTGGAAAAAGCCAAGTATCCTGACATTCAATTCAATTCTATTCAACCTAGAACTGTATGTGTCCAGTATGAAAAAACACCTGTTTCCATACTGGTCATCACCATATCTGATTTAAGAGTGTCTAATGCATATCAAGTCTACTCTGTATATTTTGTAATTATTGTTTCATCAAAATCACAAAATGGTATGATTCTAATTATATTGTTATTCCCATTTAACACTAAATAAATTATTGGAATCAAATAAATTGCTTAGTTATTATCCTCTACTCTCATGGTTTATGTTAAACTCAACTCATCCTAACACGAAAATCCATGTTATTACAACTTCAACTCAGGAAATTGTGTGTTTATGTTGGTTATCTCAGTAGTCTTTGAAATTTTCCAGTTGAACTAAAAATAACATTTGGTTTCATTCAAGGAAAAACATTTTTCCATATCTAAGGTTTCTACTCTATAATTGGTACTTATTTGTAAATTAGCTTATTTTAGTTTGATTTAATTGTGATAAATTGTTATCTACAGATATTAAATGAAAATCTAGACATAAATAAATGATTAAATTAGAAACTTTTAAAATAGATGATTCAATTTCATTGTCCCATTTCATCCTACCCAGGACATGAATCATCTTTTTTCCAGTATATCCACCTTGTATATGATACCTGCCCATTAGTCACTTAGTACCTATCTGAGTCATATACATTTGTAATATTGTTGTAAATGCAATATTACACCTTCATTCAGATAACCTGAGTATCCTTAGTAATGAGTTCCAAACTAGAAGTAGAGATTTTGAAATGTTCATTACAGTGCATTATTATAATAATTCTATTTATTACTAGTTTACTTTTAGTTTCATATTACACCTTACTTTAAAATCTATTAACAGGTGTTTACGGATGGACAAATGGGTGAATAATATCAATGTCCCATTTATGGATGATTACCCAGCACTTCCTTATTCTCAGCACTTTGACAGGTTAATGAGTGTCTTATTTGACCATGATGCACTACCAAAAGAACCTTCCCTGCCTAAGGCTGAGAGCTGTACTAGTCTATGAGTCTAAATATAAATCTGCAGAAACAATTTAATTACACAACCATTTAGCAAAACATTAGTGACTCTTCCATAAGGCCTGGTACCTCCCTACCCATAGACTTTTGACAAGGGTTACAGTACCAGACATGTATTCATTCCCCCGAATGAGCTTAAGATCCAGTTTTAAGTAGTTGATTGCTCCTGGAACAGTTATGCCACTATAGCACCAGTGGGTGTATCTTGTCTGGTAGGTCAATGTTGTTTAATATTGACATATTTTCTCCCCCAGCATACAGCATAGCACTCTCCAGCACTATATTCATTAGTTAGCAAGAAGCTTCCAGCTCATTCTAAGCTTGATTTCTTTGTGCCATATATTAAAAGATGGTATTGTCTTCAACAATAGGTTATGGTGTATAACCAAGGGCTGTGGCCACAGCTTTTGCTTTGTTGTTGTTGTTTTGTTTTGTTTTGTTTTGTTTTTTAAGGATCCTATGGAAGGTCTCTGTCAGTTACCTCATATGTTTATTTTCCAAAATAAAGCTATATTTATTCAATATTTTAAAGGAAAGTATCTGATCCATGGTAATATATCAGCAAACTTTTACATTAAGTAAAATGTGTAACATCTAGATAAATACTCACAACAAATTTACCTAGACTTATATTGAAAATTATTTCAATAGAGACTTACATTATGAACTTTTAATTCTACTTTTGTATCATATTTTATTTATATCACTTCAATTTTATTGGTTATAAAAACAGCTATTTTCATTAAAGTACAAATTAAAATAGTGGTTGCCAGAGCCTAGAAAGTATTTGGAGGAGGAAAAGATAGACATAAAATATTTAATATACAGGGATACTGTTTGTTATGAGTTCTATGATCTCTGACATAGTGAAATACCTATAAATGACAACAATTAGTGTATAACCCAGGAAAGCTAATAAAAATATTTTTAATATTTATAATACAATGAAATGATAGATAGTTGAGATGATAGATATGTCAATTATTGTAATCTAATCATTAGTAAACTATTAATATATCAAAATATTACATTATATCCTATAAATATATTGTTATTATCAATCAAAAATAAAATACAACTTTTTTTGAATTTTTTTTAAATTTTATTAATTTATTCTTGTTACATCTCAATGGTTATCCCATCCCTTGTATCCTCCATTCTTCCCTCCCTCCCATTTTCCACTTATTCCCCTCCTCTATGACTGTTCCTGAGAGGGATTACCTCCCCCCTGTATATGCTTATAGGGTATCAAGTCTCTTCTTGGTGACCTGCTGTCCTTCCTCTGAGTGCCACCAGGTCTCCCCCTCCAGGGGACATAGTCAAATGTGAGGCACCAGAGTACGTGAGAAAGTCATATCCCACTCTCCACTCAAGTGTGGAGACTGTTCTGACCATTGGCTAAAACTAGGTAGGGGTTTAAAGTTTACCGCCTGTATTGTCCTTGGCTGTTGCCTTAGTTAAAATGTCAACAAATTAATGAATTTTTATGTTGTTTATTTAATGTTTGAATTAGCACCAACTAATCTGGTACAATATATAGTCATGCTACTTTTACATTCATTATACCCTTTAATAAGTAAAAGTCCATATGAGACTTAAAACATAATAGGAAAGACATAAAAGAAGCATATGTCTAGGTTCTCCAAGGTATTGTCAGATTGCCATGCTGGCAAGTTTTATGTCAAGTTGACAGAGTTGTAGCAACTTTGGAAGAGGAAATCTCAATTGAAAAACCTCCCCCGCCAGGTTAGGCTGCAGGAAAGACTATGTCGTCCATTTCCTTAATAGATGATGGGTGGGGGACAGCCCAGATCACTATGGGTGATGCCCTGCTGGGCTGGTGGCCCTAGGTACTATAAAGAAAGCAGGCTGAGAAAGCCATAAAAGCAAGCCAGTCAGTAAGGAGCAAATCTCTATGGCCTCTGCTTCAGTTCCTAACTCCAGGTTTCTGTGTTGAGTTTCTGCCCTGATTCTCGTAGTGATAGAGTATGGCCTGACAATTGTGAACTGGAGTAAACCCTGTCCTCCCCAACATGGTTTTTTGTTCAATTTTTAGCACAGCAATAGAAACCCTAATACAGTCAAACAGACCTCAGATTTATTTCTCCATATTTGCCCTCTCCTCTGGGCATAATGAATTTCACGACATCTCCCATACACTGCATTCTGTTTTGGCTTGTTTTATATACAACTCTTTAACACTCAACCTATTCTCTTATCACTTTTGAAATATTTCTCCTTTAAGAACCGATGGAAATGCCATCCCTTCAGTCCTCAGATGCGTTGCTCCCCTCTTTGTATTCTAACTTATTCTCTTCATAGAACTCTTGTGTGGTTTCAAGTGTCTCTTATTGACTTGTCTATTTTCCTCCTACGCATCAATCTATTATCTGTCTCAAGCTTCTAGGGAGAGGAGAACACATTCTATTTACCTTTGAATCCCATAAACATTGTACAATATAAACAAAAATACTATAATTATGTTTAAGTAACTTCATCTTTTCTAGTGTGTGAAATCTAGCATGTTTTCATTAGCATTTAGTGAAGAATGAGATATAAATCCACAATCAGACAATTTAGCATCAACAAACACATAGCTTTTACTGTCCTATCAATGCACTGTAGAACTCTATGCTTCACTAAGATGAAACAATTGTTGTTCTTTTGCAGTCATCATTACAAGTTAGTTTCTCTGTTCAGCATGAAGAAGAAAGACTTGAGTTGGAGAGTCAGGTGTCCTTAAATGCGCTCTCTCTCTCTCTCTCTCTCTCTCTCTCTCTCTCTCTCTCTCTCTCTCTCTCTCTCTTTCTCTGTGTGTGTGTGTGTGTGTGTGTGTGTGTGTGTGTGTGCACACGAGCATGTCCATATATGTGTGTGTAATTTGATAAGTTTTGGCATGGGTATCTTTCTCAAATCATCAACAAATCAAGATATGTGCAAGGGAAGAGTGTTTATTTAACAAGCACAAGGTCCTCTTTTAGTCCCCAGAACTGGGGGAAAATAATTTAATGACCATATCCATGAATTCTTTTCCTTATGATTCTTAATAATATGCCCTACTCTGTGCCAATCTCTAAGAAATCACTCATGCAAGTTATATGACTTGGTTTTCTACAATTTTATATATGTGGAATTATACCTTTTTTTTTTGTTGTTGGTTTTGTTTTGTTTTGTTTTGTTTTGGAAGTTGGGTTTTTGCATTTTGGCTTCTTGCATTCAATATAGAGTGGAAAATTTAGAGATACAACCAGGCTATTATGCTTATCAGTAGAAATCTTTAAAGCCACTTCTTACTACAATCTACCATGATATCTGGGAGAGGCCATATTTGCCTTTTCTCTTAAAAAGTTGTTCATAAGATCCTCTATTCACCTCTGTGTTATTATCCTAACAGAGCCTCATAGCCTATAAATCAGAATTCCTTCACTGTGCTGTCTTTTAAGATCTAAACTTCTAGATTTACTCATACATCTTAGAAAGGAAAGATTTGAAAAGATAATCTGAAATATGTAGAGAATGAAAGTGAATTTTTGACTGTGTCTGTTCCTGCCATCTAGTGTTCTGCACTTGTTCTCACTTGATTATATTACACAGTACACAGTGACGCTTTTGTCAACCTTCCTGCCTTCTAATTGATCTGACTATTTCTCCATTTTGTCTGTAATATAACCCCATTTCCCCTTTCTTCTCTAAATCCATCAACCTAGTCGAAAATGTCCACAGTCTTCTAAATAAGTGCTCTCAAGCAGACTCTTCCTATTGTCCCTAGCCACGGCTCATACCTTCATTTCCTTGTATTAGGCCTTTATACAAACCATAATACTACCACTCATCATACATGTAACAAAGAAAGTGTAAGCTGGCTGATCACATGTTCACCCATACAAGAATCATAGAGGAAAATACAAGTGAGATGAGGCTACAAATCCTCACACCAGCCCCCAAGGACATAGTTCCCCCAGCAAAGCTCCATCGCCTGTAATTTCCATCATATCCTCAACACAGAGCCACCAACTGGACATCAAGTATGCAAATATATGAACAAATTGGAAACGTTTTTTTATTCAAACAATAACAGCATCCAACCTCATTCTACCTTTAGTCATTAAAAATTATTAATATGTCAATTTACAAACCAATCCTGCATGTTACCCCCAATCATTTGTTTTACTTCAAAAAAAAAACTATATGGCTGTCCAAGCTAAGAAATGACACTTAACATTTTATGTTTGTAGTAATTAGGATATAACCCTGTGGCCTGGAATGATTGATCTAAGTTACTCAAACTTACTCTTTAAAAAGAGCACTGCTTGGACAAGTTACTTCTCCTTTGAGATTTCAATTTTCCATCTAAAAAATGAAGGGGTTTGGAGCAGATGATATCTGAAGTTTCTTTTATCTCCAAGACTCCATGAATCTGTGACTTTATAATATGTGCCTTGCAGGAATTCTGCAAGAATTAATGTTTTTGAAATAATTTAAGACCTAAGGATGAAAGGTTTTATGCTGGTGCCAAAAACTATTTGCATTAAATGAAGCATGCCAGGGAAATCTGTTGTGCCCAGGGAGAGCTGCTGTCGGTGGCGTCCCCGGCATTGTCTGTGTCCAGCACAGTCCCAGAAACAGAAAGAGGAAGGAGAATTCTACCAGGAGGCCAGAAACCATAGTGAGGGAAATCCAAATCCGCAGGCACACGCATTTGTGTGCATATGCAAACTTGCTCCGTGGCCTTTTTAAAGCCCCTTCACATGCCTGGGTCTATAGAGGAGTCTCTGACAGCCCCATGCAGTTCAAACCTTCCTGTATAACCTAGTAAGGCAAACCTGTTTGATACTCCAACTTTAGCTACTTAGTTAACTAAAGTGATTGTCCAGCTACTAACTGTTAATAGACAATCAAAAACCACAGTCAATGCATAATTATCCTATGGCTAAGTACCAGGTCTGTTAGTCATAGCCAGTGCTTCTTTAAGCACAGTTTATTGTTTTAGTTTTAGTTTTACATTATTGTCTCTCATTATTTGGTGGGTATGGTTAATCATGTAGACACTTGTTTGATAAAAGGCCTCAATGGCTTAATTCTAAATGAAGGTTCACAACCTAGTATGTGTATAATATTATGCAATACTACTGCAAGAGCAGGTATAAATTGTACCTCACCACGGTTTTTATAAGATTTTTACGTACGTGTGTGTGTGTGTGTGTGTGTGTGTGTGTGTGTGTGTGTGTGT
>OU015751.1:44501723-44517382 GCA_907169655.1 Acomys percivali
GAGACTTCCCATTGCGACTCTAGGTGAGGGAATTATGGGAGAGTGGGGAAATAGAAGGATCCAGAGGGTGCTCATGTCAGTGTGCTCATAATTCATATTTATTTAAACCAGAGATTTGGGGAAAGCTTCTATATTGGGAGAAAAGATGGGTAATTTCATCTTTGTGAGATCCCCCACTGAGCATCTTTTAGTCTCTTGAACATTAAGTGACATTCTTGGAGGATATACTCGATTTTACAGATTTTTCAGAGTACAGCTTTTAAATGACAACTTGCCTTCAATAACTTCACATTCGCATTTATCAACCCATTCAAATGTAAGAGCATTTATTTCATATGTTGATTGTGTTTCATCCATTCCTCAACCGTGTTTAACACCACTGAATAATAATCATTAAACAAATAACAAAATGTCACATTTTTTGAGAAAAAAGAAGCACTCAAACTGCAAGTCACATTTCTTTCATTATTTAGGATTTTCATAAAATGTGTTTATTTGATGTTAACATATAGTTTGAGTAACCAAATGTTTTTAGGGATGAAAATTAGTCAATATCAATTCAGGAGGCTCAGCCCTTCTGGTAGGACATATGAAATATGACCTCTAAAACTGAAAGGTCTCTTTTTTATGTTTTATAAGATGTACCAACACTTCCCTTGTTGATGGTCCTATAGTGCAACATGTCTACTCCAAAATTTGACTTTGAAATAAAATGTAACTGTTGGCTAAAATTTCAGTTTATGTAGTTAACTAAACTTTATACAATAAAATAAAGTTTACAGTATTATTTGCTTGTGATGTCAATGTGATGTCTGCATTGTATCCCTTATCTGAAGTTTAATTGCTCAAGGTTCACCATATAAGTATTCTACTGAGAATGTGGACACATGTACGTTATAACTAACTTTGTCTTGATTGACAAGCTCATAAATGCCTAGGTTCTGGAATAAACTGTAGTTCTTATCATGGCAACCTAATTATTTTTGCATAGCTACAGATCTTTCATTTGTCTCATCTACTTTGTGGGTTTGGAAATGACATGCCTCTGGATTTGGATCCAGGCTCTGCCACCTAGTGGCTATAAGACCTTAGAAAGTCATTTGTCTTCTTGGAACCTCAAGTCAATAACCTAAAAACATAATACTAACTAATAATACTGCCCACCTAGGGCTTCTGTAACTATTAAATTAAATAAGATAGTGTACATAACGTTCTTGGTTCTTAATAAGGTCCCCATAAGTGGTCACTATTGTGACCAACATCATTAATATTGTTATTGTTTAATAATACATGGTATTCTTATAGACAACTTGGTTTATCAAATTTGAGAAATACAGCTACTGGTTTGACATATTCAGAGGGTAAAAAAAAAAAAGTAGGAAACACAAAATATCAGATTCTTAGTAATTGGGTTGCCAAAGGTATTGATTAGACCTAAGGAATAAATAATGAGAGAAGGTCACACAAGTATGACATTAAATTCCAGTTTAGAGTTATTCTAGTTTCAGGTTAGCCCTGTCCTGAGCCAGTAATGTATGACATCATGATGCAAAGAGACAAGCATGGGGAGGAGGGGAGGAGAGGCCGTTTAATGGGAGAACGCGGATCCTCCATGTCTGCCATCTCAATGTTTTAAATGCCACACTGTGGGGCCTCGGTTTTTAAGTCCACTTTGAGCAAACGGTGCTATCATATTTAATCTCATCAGTATAATTTCAATGGTAAATAAATATTTATAATGCAAAGGGGGAAACTTGCATTTTTGTCTTTTAGAAAGCAGCAATTAAGCCAGATGTAGTGGCACGTTCTTGTCTCAGTTACGTTGGAGTCTCAGGCTGGAGGATCCCATGGGGCCAGTTCAAGGCAAGCATAGGTAACAGAGGGAGGCCTTGAGTCAGAGACAAACAGAATGGAACAAGGGCTTAAAACAAACCCAGAACAATAAAACCACAAGTCAAATGTTAGCATTTGTGAGACAACAAGAACTCCTAGCTTATATATAGATATATAAAATCAAATATATATATATATATATATATATATATGGCACAAAAGTAAGTACAAAACTGTCTAGGGCAATAAGCTAATACAGGACAAGTAGAGGAAAGGGATACATGAGCGGAGTCTTCTTATAGTATATTATTTATGTATTTTAATTTTAAAAATGTCTCTATGAAACCCAGTACAATGTACAATGAATATACACCAGTAACAAAGAATATTGAATAAAAATTCCATAAAGAACGTATGGTGGGAATGGTTTATTTCTTCTTACAGGTCTTCTCCACAGATACTCTCACCCTATTAATCTGAAGCTCACTCAAGATGGAGATGAGAAAAGCTAATGGGAAAAATATGGATGCTACTTTTCATGTACACGATTTTGCTGTTCCCTGCTCATAGTTGACACAGGACTCTTGGCTCATTTGCATCAGGCTAGAAAAATACCTAAATGTCCTTTTCTTTTCACTTCTAAATAACCATTCTACCATGCTGTGTCAGACTGGAAAATATAGGGAAAAATACTAGATTGCAAAAAACAAAACCAGTAGTTTCATTTTACTTAATTTAGAAATAAACCTTCAGCATAAAACCTTCAGACTACATTCAGCCTGCTAGCTAAGAAGAAAATTTCCCTTTGTAAATTGATGAAAAATTTTTTTGAAAAGTATACCATGTGAAAATTGACGTGAAAACAAGATGTAAACATCCGTAATTACAGATTCATTGGAGCACAATCGCACTAGTATTTTGTACACTACCCAAAGCTATTTGGTGTCACAACAGTGTTGAGAAGTTGGGACACAGTCCATACTTGGCCCTCTTGCTGCTTGGCACTGCTGCTTGTTTCAGAGCACATCACCTAAACACAGCTGCACTTCCACAGCATCCCCTGTCGTGAGCAATTCTGCATTGTAGTTTTTATTACCTTAGGTGATGACAAACAGAAAAGGAGAAAAATACACTCTACATATTGTAGTGTGTGGAGCAACAGAGTGTGGGTTAATTCACTGCCAACTTAGAAAGCAAAATGACTTCAGATCAATGGTACAGAAGTGATGGTAAAAGAATAAAATGTCAATAGTTCCAAATTAAGCTCTCATCACACCTCTGAAAAGCAATGATCAAGGCAAGCAGGAACTTTGAGTGGACTATCGTTTCACAACAGACTCTCTACAGAAAATAAAAAAAAAAGAAATGAGGCCACAGCTAAACTTCTCAGTAGTTTACTCTGCAGCCAACTGAAGTAATCTACTTCCTTGTGTTGACTTGTGAATCCTTCTGATTTTGGCAGCTAGAAAACACAAACAGGGGCACTAATTAAAATGATCATCTTTTAAATTTACCATTTATTTTTTGAGATTATAAGTACATCATTTCCCCATTGTCTTTCTTCCCTCCAAATACTCCCATGTATACCACCTTTTCTCTTTGAAATTCATGGTCTCTCTTTCTGTTTTCATTAGTTGTTGTTTATATATGCATAATACATACATGCATGCATATATATGTCTATCTACGTGTATACAGACATAGACATATAGACATGTGTGTCAAGTGAGTGAGTGAGTGTGTGTGTGTTCCTAAATGCAACCTGTTCTGTCTATATAATGTAAATTGCATGTATATCTTTATTGCTGACCATTTGCTATTGGAAATTTAATTTTAAGATTCAGAGGATCAGAGAGTTTGCTGTGAGAGTATGTCTCCTAGAAATGTCTGACAGTACACAAGTAGTCTCACCAATATCATTACTTAAATATGAACTAAACAAGGACAGCAACAACAGATATGCAAACGGGGAAAGATTATAAAGCTCAACCTTACACACAAAAAAAAACTATAGCTAATTAAGGAATGCTGAGAGTGAGAAAAAATAGTTTTCCCCAGGGAGAGGCACCCCAATTATTTTCAACTTCTTAGCAAAAATGATTTCTCAAAGCATTGAAAGGAATGGAAGTGGTCTCTGTAGTCAGTTTAAGAACGAGGCAAATATGGTTTACATAGTCTCTTGTGAAGTAAGTGTTACCTACATAAGTCAGTTATTTATTGTTTGAGAAATTGGTGGAGAGTTTGACATGACTGAACCATTGAGTGTAGTATAGTCTAATAAGATGTGTTTTAAGTAATGGTGGTGAGACTATGTGTAGAAGGCCAGAGGCCTTGCTATTTATAAGTTTAAAAAGTTTACAGAAATGTGAGATGCTGAAACCCTGAATTATTCCCTATCGGTCATCAGTAGTTACTTGGAAGAAAATATGTGAATGTATGCTGTTATTGAGTTGGTAATGTCAATAACAGAAGGCTTATGGGCTTAACCATTGGGTGCTTTTGAGATCAACACCCAGACTGAATGTTCTCTGAACAATTATTCTCATCCACTATTATCAAACACTAAAAAGTTTTGATACTAGGTTTGCGTTATTTTCCTTGTGGATTTCAGCAATGCTTCTTGATGAGCAGTAAGAAAGACTACTACTTATTTTGAAATATATTTTAATAATCACTACTACAAAAATAATTTTTCTTTGAATCATGTAGTAGCAAATATTCTACATGCCTTGTGTTATCAAAAGTCAAAACAATTATCCAGTCTTCATTCTTATGCAAGTTGACCATGGCTTAAACTACTATTCTGAGGTAAAGCAACTTGAGAAGGCATTCCGTGGCCATGATGAAAGTATCTAGGAATTTTTGTGTTTCATAATCCAGTTAGAAATACAACTGAAATCCAGCTAGCAATACAACTGAAAAACTTCTACATAGCCTTTAATTGGAAGTGACTAATCTGCATGTTACCTCATGTTACAAGTCAAATATCATGGCAGACATCAAGACAGACAACAGCAACGTCTTCCAAGATGCCAATATGTTGAACAAAGTCGTATGCTTTACACATTGAGTTTAAACAATGTGTAAAAGGGTATTTCCTAGGTGAGTTAGACAAAATCTAACTCAAGATAGACACATTAAATGATAAACATTAGCTATGAGCTTGGTAGCACAGAACACTAAATCTGAACTCTGGGCATGTTTTCTAAGCATCAGTATAACAAATTACAAGCTTAGTTATTTTACAGTGTTGTCTTCTCTGAAGATATTGTGTGACGATGACAGGCCATCTAAACATACATGTTGAAGTTTTATAATTTTTGAATGGAGACTATGTATTGGAGATAAGAGTTGATGCAGGACAGATAACATGATCCTTACAGCATGAAAGCAGAAGGGAGGCTTCTGGGAGGAGGAAGGTGAATAGTTAAGAATGGGAAGGGGATACAGGAGAGAAATGCAGAATGAAGAATAGGACCAAGAAGAGAAAAGTGTGTATTAAAATGCCATAATGAGACCCATGATTTAATATGATAAATCAGATAATTGAAATCTTTGCTGTGTCCTGTTACTTAAAAACATATAATATCTTCAATTTTCTAGTTTATCTACTACCTGTACTTTAAACACACACAAAAAAGATAAAATAAAATAAACAACTTTTTTTCTACAAGAAAAATATCTTCATGCAGATATTCTAGAAAGACAACTTAGAAGCATCTTCCAAAAGCTGAAAACAAAAAACAAACAAAACCTGAAAATGTGCCCAAATATACATTTCTTTTCCCCTCTACAAATCTATGTGTGTGCTTACACTTGGTAACAGTGGTTTTCTATTTTGCAACATTAACAGCAGCAGTATTGGAGAAATTCTAAAAGAGAAGAATTATAAGATGATCTGTGCTGGGTGGTACTCAACTCAAAACCAGCAAACTATTAACAACATATGTTGTAAGGAGCTAATAACATATAACATATGTGTAGATGTATGTACAGGTTCCTTTTTATAATATAGGGTACAAATATGTTCTATAAAGCACAGTCCCTCCTTTTTCCTGTCCTGTGTGCAAAGTAGGCATAGATTACTTTAATACAATAAAGACTGCAATCAATTTTAAATCAGTTCAGCAAAGGAGAGATCCATTCCCAAAAATGATGAGCTCGACACAAAGAAATTCCATTATAATTTTTGTATGTGAGTATAGATTTTACCCATGCCAGCAATATAACTAAATTTCTTGTCTTAGTGTATGTGTTTTCTGAAGGAGTATCGCATAATCATATACAAATAGTTATGTGAGGTTCATTTTTTAAAAAATGTTTCCACTTGGATATGAGCTTATGTTGCTTGCATTGCTTTTTCTAACTGAAAGGCTGGATATCTCCCAAAGGTCATCTTAGAATTCCTCTGTTTGATTGGCAGGCTGACAGTCAAATGTGTGAATGCCAAACATTGTCTCAGTTTGTCTGTTGTCTAATGCCATTTAACTTACACTATTTCTGAAGAAATCCTTTTTCTCCAGCAAGAAAACTCTATTTTAAGCAAAGCCACAGACTTTGTACAGGTTGACTTGGACCAGAAATTGAGGTCTCCCATTTCTTCTCTATTTCTGTGTTGTAGAGGGACAAAAATCATCAGAAGATGCAGGATAAAACTAGCAGGTTGGGGAGTGGAGAGATAACTGAATTTAATAGCAGTTACTGCTCTTCCTAAGACCAAAGACAGACTTCCAGAACTCATAGGGAAGCTCATGGCCACCGCTAAATCCAGCACTATAGGGTCTGATGCCCTCTTCTGGCCATCATAGACAACAGCACACACATTGGAGTTAACAGTCACATACAAACACACACACACACACAGAGAGAGAGAGAGAGAGAGAGAGAGATACCAAAGCTTTCTAATTAATTAAATTAAAAACCACTTTAGAGGAGTTGAAGGGGAAAAGGGAGGGGTAAATTACATAATTATATATCAAGATATTTATGCATATATAATTTTTAACATAATTTAAAAATGATGATATTAACAGCTGTTTTTCTTTTCACCTGACAGTTCAACATTAACAGTGAATGTCATCTTTTTAACAATACATAGTAGTATCAACCCAAATGGTCCTCAGAAACAGTCTCAGGTTTTAGGAGTAGTGATATTCCATGTATGGGGAGGGTTGAACAGCAGAAACACTCCCCTAGGGGTAAGTAAAATATCATTGTTTGTAGGAAATAAAAGAAACAATAAAATAATGAAAAATTCTGAACTGTTTTCATAATAGTTATGTACATTTATTTCAAACAGTATCCATGTTAAAATTTTCTTCCCCACTAGCTTAGAGCCTCTATCTATGCTGTCTCCTCTCCTCAAGTCCCCACTTTCACTGTTTATATTTCCCTCATTTCCTTATGAAAAAGGACATATATAACCAAAGTTTTCCTACTGCTAATTTTTCTACACTTATATGAACATGAATATTCATATTTGATAATGTAAAAACACTATGGAACTTTGTTAAAAAGCAATGTCTAATGTAGAATGTCTCTTTAATAGCAATCAGATGCCTACTTCATTTCAAGCAATGGCTTTAATAACTTTTTTCAAGGTTCAAATGGAGAACATCCATATCAATTGAAAAATTGGTATTCATAGTTAGAATAGGTATTCATGGGAAACTCATTTTGAAGGAGCAGCCATCACTCTGGGCATACTGAACATCATTGACAACCTAGTTTGCCACCCAATATAACCTGATCTGAATATTAGTTCAAATTTATAAAGAAAATGTGCATAATTTTGTGACAATATGTCAAAAATGTATCTATGAGTTCATCTAGAAGAATAAAATATATTTAGAGTAATTTGAATAAAGTTATGTTAGGCACATTTACAGGAAAGAAAAGTGAATTCTACCATAAAGAAGAAAAAGAAAAGGGTTGGTGAAGACCTTTTCCCCATCTGTAGGCTGCCGTTTTGTTCTCCTGACAGTGTCCTTTGCCTTACAGAAGCTTTTCAGTTTAATGAGGTCCCATTTATTAGTTGTTGATCTTAGAGCCTGAGCTGTTGGAGTTTTGTTCAGGAAGTTGTCTCCTGTACCAATGAGGTCAAGGCTCTTCTTCACTTTCTCTTCTAACAGATTTGGTGTTTCTGGTTTTATGTTGAGGATTTTAATCCACTTAGACTTTAGTTTTGTGCAAGGTGATAAATATGGATCTATTTGCATTTTTCTACACCTAGACATCCATTTAGATCAGAACCATTTGTTGAAGATGCTATCTTTTTTCCATTGTATGGTTTTGGCTTTTTGTCAAAAAAATCAAATGTTCATAGGTGTGTTAGTTTATTTCTGAGTCTTCAATTGGAGCCCTATAATCAACCAGCCTATTTCTATGCCAGTACCATGCAAATATTATTACTGTTGCTCTGTAGTACAGCTTGAGGTCAGGGATGGAGATTCTTCCAGAAGATCTTCTATTGTAAAGTTACACCCATCAGAATAGCTAAGATCAAAAACTCAAATGACAGCACATGCTGGCAAAGATGTGGAGAAAGGAGAACATTCCTCCATTGCTTATAGGAGTGCAAACTTCTACAACCACTTTGGAAATGAATCTGGTGCTTTCTCAGAAATTTGGGAGTAGTGCTACCTCAAGACCCAGACATCACTCTCCTGGGCATGTACCCAAAAGATGCTCCACCATACAAAAGGATATTTGCTCAACTATGTTCATAGCAGCCTTATTTGTAATAGCCAGAATCTGGAAATAACTTCTTGTCCCTCATCCGAAGAATGGATAAAGAAATTATGGTACATTTACACAATGGAATACTTCTCAGCTATCAAAGACAAGGAAATCTTGAAATCTGCATGCAAATGGATTGAACTATAAACAATCATCCTGAGTGAGGTAATCCAGATCCAGAATGACATGCATGGTATATACTCACTTATAAGTGGATATTAGCCCAACATAGATGTCCTCTGAGAGACACTACCCAGCAGAGGATGGAGAGAGATGCTGGGACTCAATGCTGGACTCTGGGTGGAGCACTGAGAGTGGTATGGAAGAATAGGGCATGGAAGGACCCAGAGGGTTTAGGAGCCCCACAAGGAGACCATCAAGACTGGTAAATCTGGACCCGGGGGGGGGGCTGCACAAATTGTTGTACCAACCAAAGAGAATGCATGCAGTAAGCCTACACCCCCTGTTCAGATCTAGCCAAAGGACAGATCATTCTCCATGATTGTGGAGAGAGCAAGGACTGCCTCTGACATGAGCTCCAATGCCCCTGATTTGATCATTTCACCTTGGTAGGGAGGACTAGTGGCACACAAAGGAAGGGAAGGCAGGTGTCCAGATGGGACCTGATAGGCTGTGGCCACTTGGTGGGAGAGGAGGTCCCCTTCTGTTAAAGGTCCATGGGAGGGGAATAGGGCGAAAGAAGGAAGGACAGCGTGAATGGGAAGATACAGGGAGAGGATAACATTTGGAATGTAATCTGAATAAATTATAATAAATTAAAACTTAACAAAAAGAAGGAAGAAAATGTATAAAACAAATTAGTTTGAGTTCAAAACTGATTAACTTTTATTTCATTAGGATTTAAGAAGGTAAAATAAAAATAAGGTCAAGATACATTTAATATGAGGCCTCTTTCTTCCTGATTTAGAAGCTGTCTATTTAAGTAGTTGAAAGCCTAATGTAGACACAGTAGCAGGTATCCTGAATGAGTGGGTCCAGCAAGACTCCACACTGTAATACCATTTGGCAGGAAGACTTTAATCTTCAGTCTAGCTATTCTTCTGAGTCTATATTAGTCTGTGGCAGAGCAATATCTAACTTTCTGTTCTTGCATTCTGGGAAGCTCTCAATCTTTTGCAATCATACAAATGCAAAAGTCACTAAGGAGGGAAAAAAAGGTAGGCTGAATTTTGAGTAAGGACTAATGATTACTGTCTGTTAAGATGTGGGAAATCAAACACATTAGTGCGATAACTCAAAATCTAGATTGTCTTGAAGTCAAAGCTGGCAGAAAGTTAATGAGCATCTAATTCACGACCATTGCTTTACACTAACACAGCTGAAGTTTATCCGTGTGGAATGGTTTGGCAAAGGAGAGACAGTGGTAAAGCAGGACTTCATGCTGACCATTCAGGTAAAACTACACTTGATTAACTGGTCTTTTTTCTGGAACATTATCCACTTTCAACCTTAAGAAAGTAATAGTTCAGGGAATGAAAAGATAAATCATAATATAAAGGGCTTGCTGGGGTATGTGTGATGTCCTGAGTCTAAATAATAGTTCCCCTAAAACACACACACAAACACACACACGAGAGAGAGACAGAGACAGAGATGGAGACAGTCAGGCAGAGACAGAGAGAAAGAGAGAGAGACAGAGCTATAGACAAAGAGACAGAGATGGAGAGACAGACAGGCCAACAGACAGACAAAGAGAGACATACACACACACACACACACACAGAGAGAGAGAGAGAGAGAGAGAGAGAGAGAGAGAGAGAGAGAGAGAGAGAGTAGTTTGTATCACTAATCCCATCATTAGGGAGGAAGAAATAGCCAGATTCCAGGTCACCACTGGTCATTCAGCCTAGCCCAGTAAGGTTAAGTTAGAGATCATGTCTGAAAAATAGAGTAATGACCAACTAAGAAAGGCACTCAGCATTGACTTCTGGATTGCAAACACCACACACACACACACACACACACACACACACACACACATAGTTCTGTGAAAGTGTCTATGCTCATAACTCATGAGTCAATTTGATCTTCCCTCCTTTTAAAATACCTAGTTGAATATTGGCTATTAGAATGAAAACAGTATTTGCTTTAGGTTTTAAGCACATAACGTGAGTTCCCAGGATCTGCCTATCTCCAGACCCTTGATTCTCTGGTTGCAGATATTTGTGGCCATTCCACATTTTATGTAGGTGATGTGGATTTAAACTCAGGTCTACAGCTAGTGCTCTTACTCACTGAACCGTCTCCCCCAGCTCAAACATACCCAAACTTCTGACAAAACCAAGATATTTGCAGAGATGCCTTGTATCAGTAAATTCCTTCTCACGTGGTTATGAGAGCCATGTTTTCCAAGAGAATAATTCATGTTTGTATATCAGTTAAATAAATAGGCTTTCTTTCTATCTTATTATAAAACTTCACAATAATGGCAGAAAAGAAATGAAAATTAAAAAATCAATTCTTTCTTTTTATTCAATTCAGAAAGCAGGAGCCCCTAAAACAAATAAGTTTCATGCAGAAAAATCTCCTCAGAGGTTACTCTTAGCTGCTAAAAATCCAAACGCCCATGACATCACACCCTTTTTCTTCCTAGAGAAATGTTGTTCTAAAGCAAAACACACCCAAGATAAACTTCACACGTGACAGCAAGCTCAGGGATGAAGCTGGCTCCATTCCCAGCCCAGTGAGAGTCCTGGTTGGCCTAAGCCAATTACAGTGTCATCATCCCTCTCACTGGTGATTCATTTAGACATAGGCACGGGCAATAAGACTTGCAAGGAAGTCCACCGGGAGTCTTCTGGGAAAGGCTTCTTTACTCTTTGAAGAGACATACAGGCTGAAATAGTTTCCTCCTTCCTTTGAATCTTGTTTTGTCTGCGTGTCTTGTCTGTGAGCAAGTACCAGCTCGAAATGGGAACCCAGAACAAAGGAGAGGGGCCCGGATTCCTAAAAATGCCTTTGAGTTTCTGAACCAACTATTTCTGTAACTGCCATTCTTTGTAGTATCTTATGTATGGGAGATAAGAAATATCCGTATTAATCATATGTATGTTAATGTATATGGTATAGGTCTGTTGGACATAACAAACCCAGACAATAGATGCTCCTAATCTTAGGAACAGAGATTCTTTGACACCACCACTGAAGAGTGGAGAATGACTTCATGAAGCCGGTGGCCAGCCCTGTTCACAGGGCACTGGCTAAACAAGTTCTGGGTGAAATGTCAGAAGGGGGTCAAATGTTAGTCTGAGTACACAGCAGGAAGTTGAGGCGGACAGAGAATGCAGGAAGATGGCGGGAGAATCTGCTACCTGGTTCCTGCACTCACTGGCTTTTTTGAGACCCATAGCTACACTACATCGGTAAACATGCCAGAGGAGATTAGGTTCCAGACTGAGGAAGGTGCCAAAAGAGATGCTTGCCACTCTGCCCAAGCCACCACCCCTCCCTGGTGTGTTCCTCTTTGCTTGTCTTCCTTTCATCTCCTTGGCTAGGAAATTACCTTGGGTGTCACTTGTTAAAATTAAGTGAACATAAAAACCACACTTCTCTCTTCCCCCTTCCCCAGGCAACCAGGAACATCCACAATAAATATTCGCTTTGAGCACCATATAAAGTTTTGTTCTGCAAACAGATGAGATTTGGAGGCTTGTTAGAATTGTTACTGTTATGAGCCTAGCTCTGCCAACTTGCAGCATTCTGATGAGTGCCCCTCCCCCCCCCAATAAGTGGGCCAATTTGGGTTTACAAATAAGGAAAGTGAAGAGCTGAGACTCAAGTGTCTCAACCAGAGCACACAGGAAGTGAGCTTTGGAAACATTATGTGTCCCGCGGAGTACTTACAGAAAGGAACATAAATTCCAACTTGGCTATAAGTCTTGAAAACTGATATTGATAAATAAGTTTTTTTTTTAAATGAAGGCTGTGTAAATTCAACATCATTCACTATTGTGCTGGTAGTAATACATCCCTAAATACAACTGCCGGTAGCTTTCTTTTAAGCTGTATTTTAAGACATGCTTGCAAGAATTATCATGTGACTAATACCCACGGACGTTTTGGTAAAGATTAGCTTTGTATAGATTGATTGTTTCTAACATCCCTCCTTCTTAACATATAATTTGTCTTTCTAATGACTCTCTGGTAGTATTTAATGTTGGATTCTCAAAAGTATCAAAATTAAGGGAAATGAGGCTCTTCCTTCCTTCATTTAAACATTTTTTCCTAGTAAGAATCGATACACTTTATCATAGGGGGGAAAAAAGCAACTTGAAAGTCAGCTCAAAAACCAGGTTTTTTTGTTTTGTTTTGTTTTACTGTGGAATCAGGTTATAGATTAGCAAGAAAGAAGAAGAGCAATGATCTTGCAGCACTATATTATGGTAGGACACATCAATATAAACTTTTTGTATTAATATAAACTACATTAGTTTAACAGACTAACAAAGGACGTATGTGTTGGATCCACATACACATAATATCCAGCTGTATTGAGGGGGACTAAGGAGAATGGCAATCACAAAGCAAACCCAAACCTTTGTTTCTGATATGATTCTCAAAACAACACAGACAAAACAAAAACATTCAAGGCTTCTAGAAAACGTGTCTAGTTCTAGAACCAGTCATGGAGAGATCTAAGGTGAGCCTTGAGCATCTCGTAAGATTATAAAGTAATGAATTTTTTTTAAAGAGAGAGAAAAGGCACCCCATAAGAATAGTGTATGTCAAAGGAATCCAGGGGTCAAGGAATCAACTGAAAGTGTGGTCAAAGGCTAAATTCAGAATAGCTTTAGCAATCAAACCATTTATAATTGTAATGCAAAGTATAAAGAAAATCTATAGGTTTATATGAAGGTAAGATAAAAGCTAAATAGAATAGCATTGTAAAATAGACCAGTATCCTGCACATAAAAAGGTCAAATGATTTGTAGACCCAACTCCAAGGAAGAAGGAGGTAGACCTCGCTCTCCATCCATCCAGTGTAGATGCATTTAGCAATTTTCCTCTCACGAACACAGCATGGAGTATGGTTAATTTCACAATGAATAAAGCAGATAAGCAGGACTTCAGGCAAGCAATTGGATTCACATTAAGAGTCCCATCGGTAGAGCACATCCTTGCTGTGACACAAAAGCAGGACTTTGCCCCTGTGTACTTCCTTCATTAAACTCCATCTAATCCTGAGAGAAATACCCCTTAGTTCGAATTAGGGAAAAATTCTACATGGAGCTCATGAATTCCCCTCAAAACATCCAAGGAGAGCAATTAAAAGCAAGGACTCTCTGAGACACTGTCACAACTAAAAAAGGCCGAAGGAAACACGACCACTAAACCTAATGTAGATTTATAGATGGGATCCAGGGACAGAACAAGAGCATGAATTAGAAACTGAAGAAATCTGAATAATCGTTTATTTAATTAATACTAATGAATCAAAGCTTTTTCAGTAATTATAGCAAATATATTGAACTTATATATTACTAGTGGAAATTTGTATAATGGTTAGAAGTCAACTTCCTCTACTTTTTAAATTTTTCTACAGTCTAAAGTGTTCACAATTTAACACAATTTAGCCATTTTTATTTCATCACCATCAAATTATAAATAGAAACATTTTAACGCCACCTTTATTTTTCATCTGTGCATATGTCTATATCTTCTCAGGTGACTTCATGCTGTATATAATTTTCACTTACCACTGAGTAAGTGTATTTCCATGTATTACAGTGCTACACGATGTGTCCTTACAAGTCATTCATTTTAACAAGCTATTACACTTTAGTTTCAGTCATATGTAATCTTTTCCCCCAAAATTATGATGAATCTATTAGGCAAGGAAATGAAGGGAGTACAAAGAGAAAGCTAGGGCAAAATAATTATGACATACTTTCATATTGTGATAATTGAGGTGGATGTCTAGAGTTGGGAACAGGAAAAACAGTGTGTGCAGAAAAATAAAAGACTCAGATACCAGCCCGAGCTTCAGTAATAACTCTGGGTGTCACCTGGAGGTCCCTTAATTGCCCTACTATTAGGGTCCTTGTTTACAAAATGGAATAAGTAACTTATTCAATAGAGTCCTTTCCCAAATCTTACTTTACTTTTAAAGACAGCTTCTTAGACAATTTCATACAAAGAATATGACTAAGTTCTATTTAATATAATAGACTGAAGAAAATTGTTGATAGTTATTTTAATACTTATCATTTAAGATTCATTTATTTTGTGTGTATGCGAGGGAAAATGCATGTGTATGTATGTATACACACACACACACACACACACACACACACGCATGTGCATCATCGCGTGCATGTCTGGTGCCTGTGGAGGTCGGAAGAGAGCAACAGCTTCCATGGAGTCAGAGTTACCAGGTAGGTGGTAGGAACTGAACCCAGGTCTTCTGCACTACAAGTACTCTTAACTGCTGATCCATCTCTCCAACCCAGATATAGATCCTTTTCTATTTTGCTGCATAACTACAAGTTTTGTATCCCATGGCACCAATGGAATAATTCATAGATATGAAAATCTGCTGGTTGAAAACAAAACAGGCTTCCCACTGAAGGAGAGTGTGCCAAAGACACTGAGTTCAGCTGAACACAGTAGAGTGACCTTCCTAGGAGGTTGTAAAGGTCTTAGAAATGAAGAAGGCTGTAGCTTGGACTGGCTGGTGAACCACCAAGGATATTTAAAAAAAAAAAAAAAAAACCTATTTCTAAACAGAGTTTTCAAGATTGCTTCCAGTTTTATAAGGCTGGAATCTGGAATCTTTATGTAATCTTATTTACACAATCCTATAAATTCTGATGCTTAAGTGTTCTCTTTACTCCTAAACTAGGCTGTTTTATTTGCTGCCTTAGCTGAGGGATCACTTCTAATAAAGAAAAATAAATAAATAAAGCATCTGTTTAGAAGATGAGCCTGTCCGCTCTTTGTGTGCTGGGATATGCTTCCTTCCAAGCATCTAATGGAAAACAGGCTGTCACTAAGAAAGTGAGCACCAAGCATCCATTGAGACTCTGTCTTCTTTATGGAAGTCATTCCAAACTGGGGAAAATCAGTTC
>OU015751.1:44517392-44672891 GCA_907169655.1 Acomys percivali
CCACGGGGCACATGTCTGCTTCTTACAACACCGCGAGGCACATGGTCCCAGTTAGACACCAAACCCCATCGGGACAGAGAGGAAATCCACATCTGTGGGACGCTCCGCACAGAACCGCCACCTCCTGTGAGGGAGGCCGGGGGACTGCAGCAGCGACATGAAGAAGGGCTAGAGCGAGGGGACGCGGCTTATGCGGTGAGAGGCAGCGCGCGTGGCTGGCCAGGGCGCGGGGAGGACAGGGACACCGGGTGGGCCCCGCCACCACCCCGCAGCACCCGCCGTCCGGCCCCCACGCGCGCTCCCGAGACTTGCCGGCCTTGCTGCAACTTGCTGCAGTGTTTGAAAGAGTAGTAAGAGCGCATGGAGGTGGGGCCGGGGGAAGACCGGGCGGAGCGGTTGCGGGGTGTGAGCGGGGAGGGGGTGGGGAGGAGGCGGCGGAGGAGGGTGGGGAGGGGGGAAGGTTAATCCCTGGGGGAATGGGATGGGGGAGAGAGGGGTAGCCCCAACGCTTACACATGTCACATGTGCTTTTTAAGACGGCCGGGAGCGCCTGCGAGCTGGATCTGGTGGAGGATGCTGCGGCAGGTGCTTCGCAGAGGGCTCCAGTCATTCTGCCACAGGCTGGGCTTGTGTGTGAGCCGGCACCCGGTCTTTTTCCTCACCGTGCCGGCAGTCCTGACCATCACCTTCGGCCTCAGCGCGCTCAACCGCTTCCAGACCGAGGGCGACCTGGAGCGCCTGGTTGCTCCCAGCCACAGCCTGGCCAAGATCGAGCGCAGCCTAGCCAGCAGCCTTTTCCCCCTGGACCAGTCCAAAAGCCAGCTCTATTCGGACTTACACACCCCTGGGAGGTATGGCAGGGTGATCCTCCTCTCCCCACCCGGGGACAATATTTTGCTCCAGGCTGAGGGGATCCTGCAGACCCACCGAGCCGTGCTGGAAATGAAGGTGAACCACAAGGGCTATAATTATACTTTTTCCCATCTGTGTGTGTTGAGAAATCAGGATAAGAAATGCGTGCTGGATGATATTATTTCAGTGCTAGAGGATCTCAGGCAGGCTGCCGTCTCCAATAAGACAACAGCCAGGGTGCAAGTAAGGTATCCCAACACTAAATTAAAGGTATGCTCCTCCTGCATGCTTCTGCCACTTAAAGAGGCGGCACTTCATTTCTTGCCCTAAACAAGCAAAGAAAATGCAGAGGTCTCATCCTTAAGACTGAGAAGCTAAGGCTTCTTTCATTTCTGGACGGGTGGAAGGGAAACGATGGGCAACTGAGCAAAGAAAATGGTCAATGAATGGTATGACTAGATAAGAAGAAATTCAAAGCCAAATCAAATGCCAAAAACAAAAGAAAAAGAAAAAAAAAAAAAACAAGTTTCTGAGACCCTGCAGTTACATCTTTGTTCAGGGTTAATAAATCAGTGGATGGAAGGGGGAGGGGGTGTCCTGAACAATTGGGGGATTTCTTTTCATAATGGGGCTCAATGTATTTCTTATTACTGATTACACATCCACCTGGTATCATATCCACCTTTTTTGCATCTTCAGCCTGGCTTGATTTTTGACACGGGTGGTCATGGAATTTTGCTGCCTTGTGGGTATGTCTGTGGTTTATGACTGTAACAGGGATTCCAGGAGTGTGTGTGTGTATGTGTGTGTGTGTGTGTGTGTGTGTGTGTGTGTGTGTGTGTGCTTGCATAGCAAAGGAAGTGGGCATGGTCTATGAATTAGAATAGGGATGTGTGCTTAACATTAGTTTATTTAGTATGTCCCTCCTTTCCCATAAAGTATCCCAAACCCCAAAAGATGGATTATAGCTGCCAAGTAACAAAAGGAAAGAAAAGAGTCCACAATCAGCAGAAAGTACAAGGCATTTCAACATTAAATGGACTACTACACTGTTTGAACTCTCAAGTCTAAACGTGACACTCAGTGAGATTCCAAAACTCATTCTACACTGTCAGGGCTGAGATGGTGCAGCCAATGAGGCATGCAGTCTGCAGGTGACTGAAGTCTCAGGGACAAATGTGACTTCCAAAAGACTCACTGCACCAATTGTGTGCTTGACCTTATGCATACTCAGAAGCTATGCCTCCAAGAACTCCCCAGACAGGTGTTCCCCAAGAAGAAAATTATGTGGAGGGGAGTGCTTTTTTATGGAGGCAATGGAACAAGAAAGACCACCACAGAATATTGAAATGCCTGTTTGCTTATTTAACAGACTCACCAGTATATAAAACGCAAATAACTTCCTTAGGACTTACAGGAGAAAATTCTCATTTTTGCAGTTAAGTGGCAGTTTAGTAGTAGATAGCATGAAATATTTGTCCTGTCTCTTTTGAGAATGGCATTTTGTTTTCAGGGATCCAGTGGCTGACTTTGGTTCTCAGCTTCATCAAACTGAACAGCCCTCTGAGGTTCAGGGAAAACAGACGGATGAATCATTAGCTTAAACTGGGTGAAGGGCTTGCCTGCTTTGTATGATGGAGCATGGTGGGTATCTATGATTGGGCAGCATGCTTTTCATTCCCCCAGTCCTTTGCCATCACCATTACTGCTTGCTAAGGAAAGGATGTGGTGGAGAGGGAGTCTTTCTCCCCTATAGTCCTAACCCAGTTCTTTCTGGTATCAATCACGTACGGAAAGATTTGCAGCTGTGTCATAGTCACACTTAAGTTTGTTGTCCCTACTGAGTCAAATTTGCAGCTCATTAATGTGCATCATTGGTTGGATCTCAGTGGCATTTATTCAGCAGTGCTCTCCAAATGGAAGAGCTTCATTCAATCAGCAGCCGTGGGCATTTCGTTTGTGTGGCAATATCATCTTGACATTTGCAATTCCAATCTCTGTGGTATTCTTTGTATTCACTTAAT
Source organism: Acomys percivali (assembly GCA_907169655.1). Taxonomy (NCBI): domain Eukaryota; kingdom Metazoa; phylum Chordata; class Mammalia; order Rodentia; family Muridae; genus Acomys; species Acomys percivali. The sequence goes on from OU015751.1 coordinate 44,520,269, forward strand.
AATTATTAGCTGTGCCTACACTGCTTGCTGCGAGGTCTTCTAAGCATATAAGAGTGAATTATGGCAAGACAAATGTTCTAACTTCCAGTGAGCTTCCAGGTAAGAGAGGTCAGCACTTTCAATCTCCAAGGCAAGGGGAACCCACCAGCAGGGGTTCTGCAATTGTTGGGTGCACTCTTGAACCAACACCAAACTGGCTTATAACACATCTTCTACCTACATTTCTTTTTTAATTAATTCACTTTACATCCTGATCATAGCTCCCTCCCTCCTTTCCTCCCAGCTCCACCCTCCTTCCTTTGTCCCCAACCCTCCTTCCTTATTCCTCAGAAAAGTGGAGACCACCCACGCACTTGCCTACCATAGATCATCAAGTTGCATCAGGACTAAATCAGTTCTCTTCCCCTGCGGCCTAGTGAGGCAACCTCTCCAGAGAAGAGTGATCAAAAAGAAGGCAACAAAGTCCATGTTACAGACAGCACATGCTCCCCTTACTGGGGGACCCTCATGAAGCCGAAGCTGCTCATTGGCTACATCTGTGGCTCTATAGATTGGCCTAGATCCAATCTATGCATGGTCCTAGGGTGGTGCTTCAGTCTCAAGAGCCTCCCTGATGGTCTTCTTGTGGATCTCTCATCACCTTCAGGTCCTTCTATTCTTCCCCCACTTTTGCACAAGACTCCATGACACTGGGCTATATCAGCATCTTTTTGGATTCACTGCTGGTAGGAGCCTCTCAGAGGGCATCTATGCTAGGCTCCTGTCTGTAAGCATAGAAGAATATCATTAATAGTATCAGGGGTTGGCTCTCTCCCATGGGGTGGGTCTCAGGCTGGGTCAGGCATTGTTTGGACAGTCCCTCAATCTCTCCTCTTTCTTTATCCCTGCATATCTTGTAGGCAGAGTACATTTTGGGTCAAAGTTTTTGTGGGTGGGTTGGTGAACCTAGATGGATAAAGAAACTGTGGCACATTTACACAATGGAATACCACTCAGCTATTAGAAACAAGGAAATCTACCTGCATTTTCTGACTGAGTGGTTGATTGATGGACAAATAGGCAGGGCTCTATACTATGAGTAATCATGAAGAAATAGTGTAATTTGTTACAAAGATTGCTAAGTAATAGAATGAGTCTGTTACCCATAGAAGCAACAGAGCTATTACATGTGGACTGACATTCTTATTTAGCTGTATTCCATAATTAATCTTTCCTCAAATGTTCTGTCTGTATGGCTTCAAAGGGGAGTCTTTATGCTATCTTGGGATAAATGAGCCTTTGGATATATTCTGAGAAGAACAAGTCCTCCCCAGGCTAGACATAATCTCGCAGGTGCTCATGAAGTATAAAATACAATTTCTTAAGTACCAATAGAAACCTAAAATTCTGCCACAGAAACTCCAGAGGATCTCAGGAGCAAAACTTTCTTCCTGAGAGCAAAATGAAATGGCCTTTTCTTCTGCTTGGGTATTGTTTCCAAATATTTCAATGGCAATATTTCTCAAGGTGTATCTCCATGATGTTAGTACCCAAAAGTTTGATCACTATTGTTTTTAAGGTTGAGAGGGGGAGATTTCATACATACATTCTGGCTATTTAATTCATTTTATTCTGCTCGGTTTTACCAGTGTTCCCACATCTATCTAATATAAAAGAAACTTCTGTGCTGGGATAATCCAACAGTGGGGGAGGAGGGTTATCATAGTTTTAAGAAAGTGGCAAAATATATAGTAACAGCTGAACGGTCTGAATTGGAATTGTCAATCACTTAGCTTGAAAGGAGCAGTGGGTGAGGTTTGGGAGATGAGATGAAGATACATAAGCACTGACAGACAGAAGTGGTCAAAAACCTCAGTTATGATGATCAAAGTATTAAAACAGATGGCTTGTCTGGAACTCAGAAAGGTTTACAACTAGTAAACATAATAATCCTGACAATGTGATCTAGATAAACAGGGTCACATAACACTGGCCAAAATGGAAAAATCCACCTAGGAGATTAAATATATCCAAATGTGAAAAAAATCAAGACTTGACCCAGAAGCACTAAAGAAGTAATCAGATTGATACAGACTTTTGAAATCTATGCATACCAAGTTATAAAATCAGAAACACACTATGCCCATTTAATATGACTTCTGTAATCTTTTCTTTGTACTGATCTTTATGGTGTAGCCTCAAAGGAGCACAAGGTCCATGTCTTCTTCCTTTTATGCAATTCTTTCCTCTTCCCTCAACCTTGACAACATCTATAAAGACAATTATTTATAGCAAATACTTCCTGACTAGTTTAGTAGGCAAAGGTGCGTTCATTTAGTCACAAAATTGTTATTAACCTTTGAAGTATGCGTCCATCTTAAAGATATCATCTATTTTGTTTCTGCAGATGTCTCTAAAGTGTTATTAACCTCAGAAATTGAAAGGCTCTTTACCTTTAATACATGTGTATATATGAGGGTATATAATGGTTAAATATACACATTACGTATAGTAGTACAATGTGGCCAGGGTGAGGTTTTAAGTTTAAAAAAGTATTTTGGTTATTCAATACAGATTTTCTCTGTGTAGCCTTGGCTGTCCTGGACATACTTTGTACACCAGGCTAGCCTCGAACTCACAGAGATCCACCTGCCTCTGCCTCCCTGAGTGTTGATATTACAGGATTGCCCCACTGTGTCAGGCTTTAAGTGAAATTCTTTCGTATTGTTAAACCATTCTGTCTTTACAGCTGAAATGGCTAGTCAGGGTCTCTATGTACAGGCTGTCCTAGGTTGTAATAAATGTTCTCCTTTTCATTGGGTGCTTACAGATAATGTTTCCCTGCTTTGTGGACAAATCATGATAATCTCGCCTCTCTACCTGAGGGGGTGGCAAGTCTCGCACAGCCCCAATTCCTGACAGTAGAAGCCGATGTGGTACAATTAGGGCAGATAATGTGGTCCTAGATCTCAGCTGCTTCCCAACAGTGAGAAAGGAGTAACACAGGCTGGCTGTCTCTGCAGCCTATCCTTCCCGTTAAACTACACTAGCTTCTACACATCAGGGCCCATTTTAAAATCTGTATGGGCACCGGTATACCACATTTATAAATAGGAGCAAGATAGGCTTCCCTGGTCATTAATAGAAGACAGTGCTTCTTAAGCGCATTGGCCATTTTTGGAAGATACTGCAATTAATTATATCAGTCTGATGTCAACGGAAGGGGAACGTGAGCCAACTTAAAAAGCTGTGGTCAGATTTCTGCCTTCTACTCTTAATGCATTCTAAAATCTCTGATTCAATCTTATCTTTTTAATTCTGCCTTTCAATAAGAAAAAAAATGGCAACCACATCGAACATTATGTTTGTATCCTAAAGGTTTCCAAATGTAATCTTCATGGGGTGACATTTAATTTATATAAATTTATAAATTGCATTTCCAAGGAAAGACTAAGGAGCTTAAATGATTTCCTTGCGCTCCTCAAACTAGTGCATTTATTTGGGTTCAGAATCAGCCTAAGTCTGTCTGGCTCCAAAGCCTAATTATAACACACTATTGGTCTTATTATTTTTCTACTGTACCCAATAACAATTAATAATAGGCTTTCTTACAAAAGACAGAGGAGGGGAGGAGAGACAGGCTTCCTGAGCCATTTTTTACACCATTTCCTTTGCTTGCTGGGAGTGACTGGCTCATTAAAGGATGGCAGGATGAAACTCCAGGCAGGGCAAACACTTGCTATCTACTGAACATGGCAGCTGCTATAAATTTAGCATCCTCATTGGCACATGACTTTGCCTTTGATATCATCTTCCCACAACTCAGAACAAAAGGGAGTTTGGCCCTATGATCAGTTAAAAAGTGAGAAATCTGAATGTGGCCCAAGGTTTTGAGCCAGGAGCTTATGTATCAAGAAAGCTTGGGCTTTTCTGGCTTGCTCTGTCACCAAGAAGAAAAAAAAAAGAGTTGATGAGACAGCATGAACTAATTCAATGCACTTTAAATTAAGAACTATTGAGGAGACCCGGGTTCCAATGTTAATTCTTTAAAGACACGTTAGTGACTGACTGATTATCACCATCAATTTAGGTGTCAGCGTATGGAAAATTGACAGAGCCAGGCCAAGAAATTGCAGAAATTCTTGTCAGCCAGCAAAATTCTCTTATTTGTACTGTACAATATTCCTGCACATAGTATATGTTACCATAATGGATTTGCAGATTTGAATGATCTATTGAAATATACTGATCATGGCTTCCTAACTAAATTACTGCATGAGTCCTAGGTACCATATCAGAAATTCATTTGTTCATTAATCTGTGAGTACACAGATTATGCTCAAATTTCCTCAGTATTGGGGCCCACCTCCTGCTCATCTGTTGCAGTAAAGAACTTCCATAACTCAAATTAAATTATATGTGTATCTATTTATTCACACTGCTATATTTAATCCACTGTGCTTTTATAAAAATATTTTACTTAGCATGCAGTGTATTAGATTCTATTATTGCATTTCAAGAAAAGTTTGTTTCTGTTGCTTCTTCTCTTGTCTTTGCTCCGCTGTACCCCACCTGCCCTCTTGGGCTCTGCTATTTCTATTAGCCTCTTTTCTATTCTATTACATATGCCTGTTGCTACCCCCTCCCTCAACAGCCCTTTCCCCCCTCTCACAGACTCCTATCTAATTTCATAGTCTGTAACATACTTACACAATCCTATAAAAATCTACATGTGAGAGAGAATGCAATCCTTGTCTCTCTGAGTCTAGGTCACCTTGTTTAAGTCCATATTTTAAAGGGACAAAATATTAGGAAAGAAAAATAGAATGTTATTTTTCTACATCCTTCCTCCCCTTTATTTTCCCCTCTTGGCTGGTCTGAGGAGGAGTTCCTTGAGATTTCAGGACACCAAAGGTTAGGAGTGGAAGTGGGGATGGAAGTCAGAGTGACGTGCAGTGATGTGACCGGCATGAAGGGACCAATGCCTCCCAACACCTTAGCAAACACTTCTGTGCCTCTTTTGTACTCTAAGGCATAATGTGATGCCTTTCATCATTTCAACTTTAAAATTTTATTACAGTTACTCCTTAAAAGATGTTTGTGTAACATTTGGCAGTTTTAACCAGTGGCTAGTGCAACATGCTTGGGCCACACTGATTTTAATTTTGTTTTAGAATTGACCAGCATATGTCCATTCCTATTTCAGTTATGCTCAGACATTTATGAATGTGTTCAATATAAGCATTTTTGAAGATGACGTCTGAAAATTGCAAATTTCTACATTACCCCCGTCCCTCAAAAATAAGCCTATAAATTGCACTTTAGTTTCTCCTCTGTATGAGCTTTGAGTCTGAGATGCTCTAAGGTGGGCCTCAGTATCTCTAATTCATGACTTGAGTTTACACTATAATGTATTTGTTTCTGATCAAAAATATTAACAGAAAATAGGTGAGTGGAGGGAACCATCAAGGAAATGTATGGCAGATTACTGGGTAGCTGTTCTTCATTGAAGAGCCCTGGGCCTCATCGTGTATGCTTGGGCCAGTCAGTTGGTGACGCCTGAAGCTGATTGCAGCCATTCAGAAAACCTGAGAAACATTGAACCCTTTTTCAAGGTAGTATTTTGCATGCTATTTTGCAGGTGCCACAACATCCATCTCAATGCTGAGCTTTTGTCTCCTAAGTATATTATCACACCACACAGGGACCATAGGTAGGAGCAAGGATATGCCAGGGAGGCACTACATCAAATCACAGCAGAATGTGCCTTTAATGTGGCATGGCAATCTGTAAGTTTTCAGATGGGATTATTATGGCAGAGTTCCTCGATGAAATCAAGACTCATTCTTTGTCCTGCTGAGCAATCCAGGCCTGTGAAAGGTCCCTAATGAGCAGAGCTCCAAAAAGAACAGGCTGTGTTTAGGTAAAGGATATGGATTGGAACAGCCCGAGTTTCCTCTCAGGAGCTCCCTGCAAACGAGAGGAGAGGATGCACCTAAGATCCTCGGCTTCACCCCTGCTGTCACAAAAGCTGCAGGCAGAGTGAGGTCTCTGACCTCAGAAGTTGTAAACTTAAGCAACCACTGATTGAAAAACCTTAGACTGTAGCTCTGCTACACAGATACAGACTTTTTATGTTTATTATTCCCTAAACAATGTTGCACAGCTATTGATATGGCATTTACACTGTGTTAGATATTGAAAGCAGTCTAGAGATTACTTAAAACATATAAATAAAAAGGAAGAATGAGAAAATGCACAGGAAGATATATGCACGTCCTGTAAATATGGAGTTTCATGTTATATAAGGAACTTGAGCAAACGGATTTTGACAATGGCCAGGAATCCTGGATTTATCTTCCATGGATTCTAGGGGGAAATTCTAAGGGAAGGCTCTGGGTCCTGGAAAGCCAGGAATGTGTTTCAAGCATCCTCACAGCTTCAGAAAGCCCCTGATGCTTATCTGGGTGTTTGAGGGAGAGGTAGGCACCATTGGATGTTTATAATTTAGCATCAAACTTGATACCACCGTTTGAGAGGCAGGATCTTTCTGTGACTTGGAGAATATGGTTGTTCAGTTCTGATTGTCGCTATTGACTGTACTGATGTGAGTGAGGTACATATTACATCACATGTCACTATTCACTGTGCTGATGTGGGTGAGGTACATATTACATCACATAGATACGATTCAAAACCATTCAAATACATGTTCTCTCAGGTAAATAATATGTCTGCTCAATGTCAGGAGCTGTATGGCCCACTGTGAGTTTAGTGGGAAGTAAATCACATGTGGTGCTGGCTCCCTGAGAGAGACAAAATTATACACATAATTCATAATTACAGATTGCCATGAGTGAAAAGCACATGGCACTGTAAGAGTAGGTATCAAGCCTTGTTGTGTTAAAAACGACTTTCTGAAAAATTGGCTGTGAGCTGAACTATGAAGAGTGAGAAGGAGTTTACATTGAAAAGGGTGGCTTAAATGGTAGAGACAAACACTTAACTGGGAGATCATGGTACTTCAGAAGCACCGAACAAAAGCCACTTCCATGGGTGGAAGTAATGGAGTGATAACTAAGTAAGAGTTAAGGGCATAATAATAATTTTTTGATATCAGAGTTTGTGGATCCAGATTATCTAGGTATATGTCCTAACTCTACCTTCATTAACTATGACCATTTTTAGTGTATTTATACCTGAATTTCACTATAGCAATCTATGCTTCTTGGTATTGAGTACGTGAAATGAGTTAACACCTTTATGAGGGCTTCATAAAGCATAGATGTCACCTGGGGATATTATTAAAGATGCGTCTTCTGCTTCAGAGATCTGGATAGAGTTAAGATTGCATGTTTAGCAAGCACACAAAAGATGATAACATTTCTTTAAGAAGCACACTCTGAGAAGGTATGGCTGAGGGTAATTCCTGAGGAAAGAAAATGCTGGGTAAAGTCTTAGTAAGCATCATCTTTATCCTGAAGGCATGTAGACTTTGCTGAGTTACTTTCCTGACAAGCAACTATGAAAAGAAACAACCCTCTCTTGATTTCACCTCTAGAAGCTTACAGTATCTCTCCCTGGGTGGAGTCATCATTGCCCTAGGACAGGAAGTGTACCAGAGCACTTGTGCCTTTTGCACTGGGATCTGGAGCTCCCTACAAGCGCATCACTCCGAATGTGACCTTAACTGAGAATAAGAAAGAAAAGAAAGGGTAGCGGCTGACCTAGGACTCTATGTACACGTAGATCTGAAAGTACCTTGAGGCTTTATTTTTATGATACTCTCAATAAAGCTAGCCTTAACCACTCTGTCAGCTCCTGTCTCCTGAAACATTATGGCTTCCTGCACCGTAGCACCTCAATTTCCATGCTGTTTTTCATACATATGATCTTCGTTCATCAAACACGACTTTTTTGTTCTATCTTCTTTTGGTATTCTTGTCTTCCAAAGAGCTATTGTATTCCCTCATTCTTGTGACTCTTATCACGAAGTCTCCACTCTGCCATTTACCCAAACTCAGGGAGCCTGCCATCTATGATTACCTCTTCAGTCTGCATCCTCTTCTATCTGTGTATACAATGTTGCCTAGTTATATGCACAGTGATAAATGGTTATCTGATTTCAGAGTGCATGCCATGACCTGACAACCTTAACATCGCTTGGAAATTTGCTGTAAGCCCAGATCTGCAGACTGCATGCTGACCTTGGTGACCCTCTGGAGCCAGAGCTCAGCCAGCCCTAAAAGTGTTAGGACCATAGATCTAGAGCTTGAAGTGTTGGCTGCATATAGGGGACATTTTAAAATGCTTTCAAAATTAATCTGTTTGGGCCTCATGACCTGAGATAATGACCTATTCATCCAGCAGTGACCAAGGCACTAATCTCCTTTATTGTCTATTGATCACCAAGACTGGGGACCATCTCCTTGTCAACCTTTCTTTTCCTCTTCATAATCATGGGCTTCGCCTTAGGCCTTCATTGCTTCTTGCCTGCTGCTCTTCTGTCTCTGCTTTTGTATTAATAACTTCTCAGACAAACTAGTGTGTGTAGCATGGTAAGATGCCTCTCCCAAACATACTTTCCCTTAAGCTATACACACAAGAACTTCTATGGTAAAAGAAACTGCCAGCTCCTGGTCATTGCCTACTGAGAACTCTCCTACTGAGGCCTCCAGACTCCTTTGTAGTATCAGACCATACTGCATCATAGGCAGCAAGAAACCAAAGCTAGTAAACATTTCTGCTTTCTTACTTCCCTCAAACGGTTTTTTTTTTTACTACCTTTCTTTTACAGTGTCAATATTACACATGTGTCTGAAATGCTACGCCCTCAGGACAGCTTTCCCCTCTGTGGAATATTGCTAAAATGGTTAGATACATAAAGCACTTTTATATACTTTAGGGAACTCTCATCTGTCTAATTTGCATTATGGGTTTAAAGTGAGTGTGTATGTGCCTAGTGAACTAATGGGGTTAGGAGACCTCTTTATATAAATTAATTTGCCTGGAAGGATCTAGCCAAATGCAAGTTCCTAAGGTAAACCCTCGGGGAAGGTTATAATAAAATAGGAAAAAGCTCATTGAGGTCAAGCTAACACCCTGCAGCTATGGGTAAGCTCTGAAGAGAGATGCTACCCAAAACATCCAGAAAATGATCTTTGTGAATGATTGCAAGAGACACAGAGCACAAAAGACATAGTTTTAGATTTGGGAAAGGAAGAAGTGCCAGAGAAAGAGAAAAATACCTTGCCATCCATCTATGTGCCTTCAACTCCAGGGAACCTGTGAAAAGCATTATGTGGATAGAACACTAGAAAGAGTTGCCTAATGTAGCAAATAAAAATGCAGGAAAACTGATTAAATTTTAGATAAAAAGTTGGTAGGAACACGTGGTAAGTACCTCATCGTCTGAATGTATAAAACGGAATGTGAAGACTATGTACTGTGCTGCAAGAACCAACTCTTTCTTCCTCAGGGAAAGGAACTGGCCTTGCTTAGTTTGTTTAGATTGATCCCAGGAATGGCACAGGAACAGGTCAGTCTGTGGCTTCCCACTGGTTCAGATAAAGAGCTGAGTCTAAGCCAGGGAACTGATTTTTTCCCTCCTTTTTGCCAGCCCCATTCTAATGCTATTGGTGATGACCATCCAGGGAACTTGAAACCAAGGAAAGTGTAGTAGAAATGAATAAAAGATATACTCAGAATCTCCAGAAATACACATATGAAAGTCTGAAAGGACCAGAGTCTTATTCAGGTGGGGAAACAAGTAAGTGAGATTTTAAGTCACTTTTAATATGGCCTCATTTACATATTCTGGATACAGGAAACTCATTACATCTATTGTTCTTCGAATTCTGAGAGATTCTACTGAGTGAATATTCCACTTTGCCAAAATATCTGTTATCATATATTTTAACTATGAGAAGTTGAAAATGATTTAAGAGAAAGATTGATTAAGGGAAAATGTATAATGAGTATATATACATGTAATCTAAAGGCTAGAAATACTTAGAAGAGACTGGGTAGCCTTTCTATGATTGAAATCTTTTACCAAAAACAAAAATGATACATGTTCTGAACATGTTTGTAACAGCAGTAATACGTGCATATACCATTTTAAATGTGCCTTCCTTTCCTTGGAACTATAAATTTCTTAAGGTTAGATGTCATTTCTTGCTTACATTTGTAACTTTTACTTACTATTGATGGACAGTCATATATATATATATATATATATATGTATATATATGAAATATTTTGTAAAATGAAGTAAAATATAAATGTGGGGTTTTGTTTGTTTGTTTGTTTGTTTTTTGCTTTGTTGTTTTTGTTTTTGTTTTGGCTTTTTGAGACACAGTTTCTCTATGTTACCTTGGCTGTCCTTGACTCTCTTCGTAGACCAGGCTGGCCTCAAACTCACAGCAATCTGCCTGCCTCTGCCTCCCGAGTGCTAGGATTAAAGTTGTGTACCCCCATATCCAGCTATATTTTTTTTAAAGTGGCTTCTCATCTACTGCTGATTTGGGTAGTTTGGAACTGCTTAACAGTCTTTATCATTCTTTGCCAATACCATCCTAATATTCCACGTACAGCCCTCTTGCAGTACTCGGTGGTCATGGGAAAAGCCCAGCTTGCCATTTCTCCCTCACCATGACTCACCGTCCCATACAATCAGACGTATGGAGTGATCTTCATAGCACACAGACTTGGATAGATGAGGCATAGATTGAATAGCAGGTCCAAGGACAGAGACAGTAGGGCACAGGAAGTGCCTCTGGGGACAGACACCCTGCTAGAGCTCTCTGGGGCCTGAGAGAAGCTCAGGGTCTGAACTAGTTTAATGACCCCTTTTATAGATAGTAACCCTCTCCCAGGGAATAGCACAAAAAGCCAATATTAGCAACCTGACACTTGTTTTCATTTCATTCTTTCAGCCTTTTAATGTTATTTTAGGGTTTGTTTTTTTAAGGAAGTGGATTTCTTGTAGGCTGTGAAACTAGACATGACACTCTCAAAAAGAAAAAAGAAAGAAAGAAAAAAAAGCAGGTCTTGTCAGAGCATCTTTTCCTAAATGGTGTTTAAGTTTCATTCTTTCAGAATTGGCTTGTCTTATACAATGATGTTATCTTATTCATCAGGCAAGCCCCTTATAGAATATTTTAGTAATTAATAGCTACTCTATTAGTGCTCTTCACTTTCCTACTTTGCCCTGGCTCAGTACCCGCCTGTTTACTGATGACAATAAAGATGTTAGAATCCCTTAGCAATCTGAGTATGGAGCCGAAAGCAGCAACTGCTGATATTGAGATGAATCTTTTGAGTTTGTAAATTAAAATAAGTGAACCAATTAATTAATTGGCTGTTAATTAATTAATTACCCAAATCAATTAGTGATTGAATCCTTCTCCTAATTTTTTTGTTTGCTTGTTTGTTTGTTTGTTGAGTTAAGGTCTTATAGTTCAGCCTAGTCTTGAACTCATTGTGGGACAGAGGCCAGCATTGAATTTTTCATCCTCCTGTCTCCATGAACGCAGTAATCATAGGGAGGCACAACTATACCCAGACTCCCACACTAGTTTTTAAAATAATCAAGGAAATAAATAAGAATCAAACAAATTTATGTTCAATTCCATTTTCACTTGTCTGACCTTGAGTGTATTACTTAGCCTCTTCTGTGTAAAATAATAATAATAATAATAATAATAATAATAATAATAATTCACAAATACCTAGTAGTTTCTCCATCAGCATTAATATTCTTTTTAATTTTAATAATTTTAATTTAATAATTTAATTTAATAATTTTTATATATAATATAATATAATATATAATATTATATATAATATATTATATAAATATAATATAATATAATAATAATTTAATATAATATATAATATAAATATAATAATTTAATCATTTAATAATTTTAATATAAACTTGAATTGGCAATATCACAAAAATATGAAGAGATTAAATAAATGGTATTCACCACCCGACTCATGTTTTTAAAAATCCAGTTTTAGTAATATACCTAGTTGTTATCATAGAGTGGATATCTCTTTGATTTTATTTATTTCCATAGTCTTGTAAACATATTTGTAATATCATTTCACAGACTGCACAAAAGATGCTAATGCTAGTACTCACTGTAGAACACTTCTAGGTATTTTTTAAGTCCGTATAGACATAAGAAGAAAGCAAAATCTTCTAGCTCATTAGTAGGATTTCAGATAGAGAACATTTTTAATATGACTTAAAAAGCTGTTTTGTGGGTGTAACTTTCTGTGAATGTGAAATATAAATATAGGTCAATAGACTCTAAGAGTAGTCTTATCCCAAGAGCAATGTTGGATAGAAATTTGGAGGACCTAAGGAATTTATAAACCAGCTTGAAATGCTACATATTTCCAAGATTAAGCCTCTAAGAGTACCTGTGGCTTATCAAACCGAGAACTAGTTCTCAGTGCCTTTCAGTTGGTGGCACTCAATGATTCTCCAGAGAAGCACTTGAGAATCGTTAAAGTTACCTGATGCCCATGGCCTCTCCTCAGATCCATTAAGTCAGAGCCTGTGGACAAGCTGTGCACTGGTATTTTCACACACTTAAATGATTCCAGCAGATGATCATATTGGAGACCCTAGACCTTAAAAAGGTCTAACATTTTGCTCAGCTCTTTAGCAGACAACGTGGGAGCATAAGAGGCATTAGTGACCTGTGCAGTGGTGGTACGTGCCTTTAACCCCAGCACGCAGGTGGATCTCCATTAGTTTGAGGCCAGACTGGTCTACAAGAGAGTTCTAGAGCACCCAGGGCTACACAGATAAACCTTGTCTTAAAAACCAAAAGGGAAAAAAAAGAAGCATTAGTGAAGGCCCCAAGATGCTCCTGTGGAAATTAAACCTTTTGTCCATCTTGAGGTTTCAAATGGAGGAATGAATTCCCCAGACTTAGTGGTACCACTTCCCTTCTGGCTAACTGCTTGTACAGGGTCTGTGTGTCTGATGGAGATGACTTTATCTTCTTTTATACCTACCTAATCTGAAATTGACTGAACAAAATAGGACATCTTAATCAATTTGTTATACACCAAAGATGTTCTGAATTGCTTATCTCTGGGAAAATATATCATTTGCACTTTGACTTTTTGGTTTGTGTTTTCTCTGTGTATCCCTGGCTGTCCTGGAGTCACTTTGTAGACCAAGCTGGCCTCAAATTCATAGCGATCCTCCTGCTTCTGCTTCCCTGTGCCAGAATTTAAAATGTGTGCCTCTTTGAAAGGTACACACGCTTAATAGATTTATACAAGGAGATTAACCTTTAAAACTGTAGTTGTATGGTACATACATATGGTATACACAAATGTGATAACTCTTGAGAGTTCACAGAGTAAAAAACATTAGAATTTAAAGCAGACCTTTGGTTTGTACTTAATTGCTATTAGCTCCCTAACTTACACCAAGATAATCTAATGATACCCAGCCTGAGTTGACTAGTATCTCCCAGTTGGAAATAAGTGGACAAATACTACCCATTGTTAGCCAGTGCTTTTGTCAGCCACATGATTAAGGAAATGTTTGTTTGGTGAGAGGTTGGGTGAATTAACTCAGCATTTTGCATTTCCACTTTGAGTATAGAATGGCTCATATTAAGAATTTAAATGGGACAAGCATGGAGCTCAGCTGGTAATGCACTTGCCCGGTAAGCACAAAGCCCTGGGTACAATCACCAGCATCCTATGAACAAGCTTGTGTGCGCCAGGAACCCTAGCAACTGGGAGATGAGGGCAGGAGGATCAGAAATGTAAAGTCATCCTATTTACATAGCAAAGTCCAGGCCAGCCTGAAGTACATGAGACCCTGTTTCAAAAAAAAAAAAGAAAATAACAAAAATAATGAAATACTACCAATTTCCATTTAAACAGGATTTAGTAGTAAATCTTCAGCCAAGTTGCCCATCTTTTCTTTCCCTTCTTCACCTGTGACAATAAACATGGAACTCTTCTCAGTGCATTGACTGTTGAAGATATATAGCTAATGCATACAGGTGCTCTGGCTTCATCAGAAGGATCATGGTTGCATGTCAACACACCTTAAAGGAGCATTAACATGATGTCTAATGAAAGAAGAAGTATGTTCATTGAACCGTAATAAATGTTTAAGGTAGTTCAACTACGTGGGAGCCATTGCAACCTAGGTGCTTTCTTTGAGTCACTAGAAAGCCTTTCCATTAGCTTTCCAATGGGCTCACAAATCACACGCTCACTCTCTTATTTTTAAATGGCAATTGTAAATCACAGGATACATGGGGTTATCAGAAGTGTTTTTAAAAAACAGAAAAATTGAGCAACGTAATGTGCACCACAAACCGTTGAGAACTACCACCTTCACAGTAAGTACTTTATTTTTGGCAAAATGACGAAATTGCTAATGAGCCTAGATCCACACATCTACATTATATTTTGCAGAACTAAATAAAAAGTGGAATTAGCTCTTTTTCTTTGGACTGCACTTTCAAAATGTTAAGTAGCTGTAATTACATTGAAAAAGCAAAATCTACAACAGAGCTTTTTTTCCCCGTTAATTAATTCATTTGCAACCTTTACAACCTGTAGGAAGCTCCTCTCCCTCCTCTCCTCCCAGTCCCACCCTCTCACCTCCCCTCTCCTCCCCAAAGCCTCCCTCCATTTATAAACATAAAATCCTCCATCATTGTCTCACTAGCAAGTATCTCTCTAGAAGGAAGTTATTCCACGTATTTATTTAAAGCAAGGTATGTCTAGTTATCCTTTCTCCAGTAGAGAAGGACCCTAGCCACAACCATCTTTTTTTCCTAGCATATGGACTTTCATGCATGTCACATGACTTGATGATATTCTCCCTCAATCTTCCCTCTCTCGTTATAGAATCCTCCCTCTCTTCCCACCTCCATATCATCAATAAGTACATTTTAATTTTACTTTCATATTCCCTCTCTAAACTCCACATGTGAGAGAAGCATGTGATGCTTGTCTGTGTGAGCTTGGCTTACAGCCCATGACACAATGGTCTCTGAAGCAATCTATTTTCCTGCAAACACATTTTTTTTCTTCATCTATCCTCTACTTGTGATGTTGGAAATTGTAATTGTATTTTCTCATCATTCTCTCCTCTGCCTAGAGTGTCTACTACACACTGGCCTAAGTCTTTTTTTTTTATTATTATTCAGATTACATCTCAATTGTTATCCCATCATTTGTATCCTCCCATTCCTCCCTCCCTCCCGCTTTCACCCCCAGTCTTAGCCTCTTACTCACCTTTGCTTTCAGTACTTGTAAGAAGGAAGCTTTTACGTTGGGCCCCATGGTGAGTCTGGAGAGACTTAAACAGGTGCAATATGGTTGTCTTTATGAAGTGATCAGAGCCTTTTCCTGCTCTGAACTTTCTTGTCACTGCATTTATTTCAATGAATAGCTTTTCTGACTAGAGATTTATTCTATACTTACACTGTTAGACATTCTGTATTAGGTACTAGTGTCCGGTTATAGCCCATAAGTTATAGGCTTTTTCCAGAAATACACACTTTATTTAGGAAGGAAAACAAGTGAATGGGAGTTTTTGCAGCTCAAACTCGGGAACTTTAGTTTTAGAGATTAGTCCTGAAGGATCGAGAACTCGAGGAAACACAGAGCTGATAAATCTTCGGTTGCAACTTTCTTAAGAGCTTTATAGTCAGATTGGTTTTTGTAAAAGGGTATTGCTGGTAGGAAAATCCTTCAGAAAGGCTTATTTCCATTGGTAATGAATGTTTTCCTTTTAAAATGTATTCATTAAAATTAAGGTCAGTGGAAAGCTATTCCCTGTAAGTAGGAATTTTTTTTTGCTATGATCAGTTTCTCTGAAGGTTATGAAGTCAGCATAAAATCATAATAATTTCACAGATATAGAACAGAATACTAAACATAAAGTTTTATGTGTATGGACCAAAGCCGATGAAAAGATGAAAGATGAAAAACACAAACTATATCATCCAGCCAGAGGAACTGGCTAGAAGCTCATTTCTTTCATAGTGAAACTTAATATGAGGCCTCAAAATAATTCAACCTCTGGCCTTTCCCCCATAGTATGGGATGACTGTGAAATTAATCATGAGATGTTTTTTAGTTATCAAAATTAAAGCATGTGTCTCTTATAAGTTATAAGCATTAATGGCAAAGGTGGAGAAACTATGAAGCCAAATTTGAGCATTTTTTAAAAAGAACAGAACATAAGGAGTTGATTTTTAGCTTATTTTATGTAATACTTGGTTTCAAAAACATTTCTTAATGTCCACTTGAATCGTAAACCATCATTTTATTCCCACTCAAAAAAAATGAATAATTTTCATACATTTTTAAAAGGGTCACATTAAAACCTTTTTAAAAGAACAGCATGGCTAAATATTTTCTACCCCCCAAAAATCACATTTTACTATCTAAAAAATTTTTATGATGTATCTTTCAGAGAACTAATGTTTACAAATTGTAAGTTTATGAGCTTCTGTGTTAAAGAGCAAACCAAAGAAATGTGCATATTTTCATGTAAATTCTTTGTATAAAATGCTGTGAGCACTACATTAAATAATCAGTCATCACAGGTTAGAAATACAGACATTCTTATTTGACTGTCATACAATTCAATTTATTCCTAACCATCTCAGTAATTCAATTCCCTGATCATTTATACTGTTTCCTTTACTGCAAACATAGTAAGATTATAAGTAGTGAGATCTCTTTAAATAATATCCTTGAATCAGTGAAATACCATTAAATATTTTGAAGGCAGACATATCCATTGAATCATGTATGATATAGACGCATGGAAATACCTTTACTATGTAATGGCAGTGTGTGTTCCTACAGGCCAAGTACCCTATGCTATCTATATCAGGCCCTTCAGTAGATGAGCATGCATGAACCAACTTAGTTATCTCTGACCACGATATTCTTATTTTTAGTAATGGGAAACTGGGGCTCAAAGAGTTAAGTAATTTATCAAAATCTACTCAAAGTCAATGGAGTGAGTAGTCGTATTTACCTTTACTGTTACTGGCCATTGACCACTGTGTTGGTTTCTCATTTTTTCCTTGGGCGGCTCACTCCATATCTAGGTATTCCTAATGGATTTTGTAGGAAACTCAAATTAGAAACTGAAAAGTATTCGTCAGATCATCAAATTCTCCCACCACTGGAACTAATAAAACTATGTTCCCTATAGCTCTCTTTCCAGAAGTAATTCAGTCAGTTTTATTAAGTGAAATTTATGTACACTCCATTTAATTGATCGAATTTCTGCCACTTTCTTTGGGATACTTGTCCACAGAACTAATAAACCTGACTAATAACACGGCACTTCACTATTATAAAACTATTTCTCTTTATTATGATATTCTACTGTTCCCCTTCCCATTAACAATATAGAAAGGCCTTAAATACTTCTTATTTATTATAAGAAGTCATGCAATGTCTCATATTATGAAGGCCAGAAATCAGAGTCCATGGTGAGTTTATAGTATGTACGCCATTATAAACAAGAATGTACTCAATGGAGTTTTACAAACACTTCTTTCTGACTTTCAGAGAAATTGACAATTAAAGTCCCTCTAATCTGCTGGTGATATGGCGAATAAACCTTTATGGTGTCCTTCCTTTGTGCAAGATGATAATGGGTTGTGTGTTTCCAAACCAATATGAAGCAACAACCCAACCAGCAAGGAATTTATGATCTAATTGACCAGTCACGTAGATACAGTGAGTCTAAAATGCAATAAATGCCCAACAAGACACTACTGTGCTGTCTATATTGTGTGCTGCTATAGAGAGGTTAGCCCCAAAGGTTTTTAGGATGAAGGGGAATTTGATCTGGTTCCAAAAACAAACACTGGAATCAAGACCGAGAAATATAAGGAAAGCATTTGGGGGTCAGGGGAGATGCAATCTGTATGGCATTCTTATTTGGGTGGTAGAGCAGCCTTTTTTTAAGTCTTCAGTAGACAGAAAGAGGAGGGTAATTTTATTTTGTGAAGCTATGTAAAGTGAATGAACGAGCCATCTTTGAGTAGACGACTGTGTTAAGAGCCCCAAGAATGCCTTTATTTAACTGAATTCTAATATTCTGTGAGTTCTTAATTCGGGTCAGGGGTTCTTAACCTTATTAATTCTCAGAACCATAAAAGTCTTCCTTTGAGGGAGCTGCCTCTGCCCATCAGATGCTGGTAGTGTTTCCTTTCTGAACCAACTTGGGGCAAGCTAAAACATATCTGAAGGCATTGCCAAATGTTCTCTGAGGTGTGAAATAGGCCCCTGCTGAGCCCCTCGATGCTTACCTCGTGAACCCTCAGAGAATCTATTTCCACAGATCTCTCTCTCTCTCTCTCTCTCCGTAATACAGGCCATCAGCAAAGCATTTCTGGTCCCTAACCTAAATCTCTCATTTTGCGTGTATCATAGTCTTTGTCAGTGGTCTCAGAGGAGGTGTCCAGGAGGCCAGACACCAATCTCTGCAGAATTTCTAGGATGGCCATTGAAAGCCACTGAGAAATACTCACAGATATGTTTTTTCCACTGAAGAAAAACTCTCTAGGCTTGTTCACCTGTCAACGTTGTACTTCTGTTTAGATTGAAAACCGATTTCAATTGTAAATCCTGCTGGTGGAGGAAGCTCAGACCTGGAGAGACAGCACAGCTGCTGCTTCCTGGATGGTAAATAATTCATCGTCCTTACCTTGCAGAGTCAGAAACAGCGAGTTGAGATGCTAAATCCTTAAGGTAATATTGCAAACGTGGTCACTGGCAGTAAGGAGAGAAAGGCGTACTAAATCACAGAGGCCTTCCCACAGCCTTAGAAGAAGCCATAAAAAGGCTATTTACTCACTTGATTTTTGCCAATTTGGTCAGATAGGCAAGAAGGGTGGTCCTGGGAGAGGCATAAAATCCTCAAGCAGAAAGCACCTTTCATACACAGTTTAGATGTTGTCAGACTGTGTCACTCCTTCACGTAGTTCATTTTCATGCAATTTTTTGACCTGTCTGAAAGCTACTTTTCCTTGGGAACCAGAAGGTGAGCATGGAAAGGGAACCATCTGTCCAAGTGCAGTCTGCAGGAAGCACAGCATCTGATTGGCTGCTTGGTGATAGATGTTTCTCCTTGGAGTTTCTGTTTTCATATTTGACTTTTTGTTGCATAATCCATTTCATTCCAAATTATCTTTCTATCTGGTTTAAGCTTGTCTTGGCCTTCATGTGACTCTGGAAACTTCCCAGCTTCTTTGACAGCCTGTTTTGGATGTCCATTATCAGGTTTTTAGGTAACTGGTAATCTTAGAACTTTTGTTTTTGTGCTTTGAAAAGAGGTTCTGTTCTTCCAAGAACATCCGTTTTCCATAATAATGCTCTATCACCACACATGACAAGGCCCATATGTGTACTAATATGAATATATACACTCCTGTGTTAGTCTTTCAAAGCTGCTATAACAAAGTTATCATAGAGGAACTAGTTTAAACAAGCAGCATTTTTATAGCTCACTGTACTGGACACTGACAACTCTAAGATCAATGTGATGAGATCCTTGTCCCAAAATGGCCCACTTTTTGGTCCATAGACTACTCTTTCTCTCGCTGTATCCTCACACAGTGGAAGGGGTTAAAATCATCCCCTTGTGATCTAATCACTTCCCAGGGACACCACCTCTACAAACATCACATGAATATTAGAATTTCCACATATTCTTTTAGGGAAAGCCAAACATTCAGTCGGCTGTAGCTCATTCTGACTGACCAAGGTTCATTGCTTGTGTGTTGTTAATGAGAATTTTTCATAAGCATAGAAAACATGTATGCTTTGTGACCAACGTATTTGAACAGGTGACTCTAAATGAAACAAAAAGCAAAGTAAACATTTCTTTAACCAGTGTTTTTGGCTTTGTGTTTAGTTCTACTGAGATTAAATGTAGAAAAAAAGGAAAAGGTAACTGATTTCTACACACGATCAAGGCCATCTGCAGTTAAGGCAATTCAAGCTTGTAAGGGGTAATTAAGTTCTTTATCCAGGGAGAATTTTGGTCCTTCACCCCAGGGCATCTATATGAAAACATGAACAAAATCCTAAACTCTCAATTGGAAGCTATCCAGGTGTAGCTTATACAACTATAGTCCATCAGAAATAAAATAAAGTAGAATAAAAAGCATTATGGTCTTCAGAGCAAGTCTGAAGGAGGATGCATCCTAGCACACAGCATCTTCAATTTCAGTTCAACTGTTAAACCCTTTATTCAATTAGAAGAACAAAGAAGGGAAAGCATTCTGGTTATGGGACCCATGAGCCATGCAACTCGATATTAGGCTCTGATAATGAATCCCCGACACTTTGAACTATATTCAGCTTAAAGCAGTGGTGCTCAGGGGGATTTCTCAGCATCCACACTGTGCTCCCCATTAGAAGTTAGGGATATAACCTGAGAATGTGTAGATTCTCAAGTACACAGCTGGCTTTCATCACTCCAAAGAAGAAAATTTAATCCAAACACGTTTCCATTTTATTACACCTCCTCTGGAAACATCTTTGAATTTCATTTCATCTGAAAAGTTGACAGGTTGTATCATACACCAGATATTGTTTTGCATATGTTATATGTAACAAATAAATTATTGGACCTTCAAATGTCAGAACAATTGAGAAATGTATGATAAATTTAGAAATGCACAATGGAATAAAAATAGAAATTTCTGGAGAAGACCGAAATAAATGTCCCTAGAGGAAGTGCAGTCAGAGCAGTTAAACATATGACAATATTGAGCAGTATAGCTAATAACAAAAAGTTAAAATAATCAACCTATCCTATTTATTACATATGTGTTCAATTGAGTTTAAATGAAATCAAGAGTTCGGAAAATAGTTAGCACTTTCACATCTATCAGAATCCCATCTAAAGGAGGCTAGGACCATAGCCCCAGTGTTGGGGGAATGAGGCTTCCAAACAAAGCTCTTTCACCTTGAGTTAACTCATTCTGTAAAGAAAGGTTAGAGAGATGGTTCAGGGATTAGAGCACTGGCTGTTTTTCCAGAGGACTGTTGTTCAATTCCAAATACCCACTGGAGGACCATGTGATCTACAATTCCACTTACAGGTAGTTCAAATCCATCTTCCTGGCCTCCATAAACACTGCACACACAGGGTGCACAGATATGAATGCAAGCAAAACACTCTCATACATAAAATAATTTTTAAAAAATATTCTTTAGAGAATCATCTCCAAAAGATGATTGAGGAATTAGGATTTAAAGCCAGATAAATGTCTGGGAAGTAGTGACTCAAAAATACAAAGCAAAAAGGGCTTATTCAGAAAGAAAAGATTCTTGAATAAGCTAGTTTAAAGGTCAGTTTCAAGATTATTTTCTGAACCATGTGTGATGGCACATGCCTTTAATCCCAGCACTCAGGGAGGCAGAGTAATTTTCTGATTTTTTTTTCTAATAACATATATGTTTCTTAAAACTATTTGGGAAAACAACTACATAACTCTTCAACTTTCCATCTTCAATATTCTTTTTAATGTCACATTCAAATTGTGAGTACATGAGAATTCCTTAGTCATAACTCAATCAGAACATGTTAAACAGTAAGGATGTAGCTTACGTAGTCCTGGACTGTCTGGCACTCATTTACTATGTAATGGCCCAGACTGGCTTCAAACTTGAAGCAAGTGTTAGAATTGCAGGCATGCACCACTGTGGTTAACTGCACAGCTAACCTTGTGGTACAGACTTTAAACATCTAACTAAATGTAGATATCCTTTCAACATACACTATAATGATGATGTCCTCTTTACCATAGCCTATTACAGACCCCATTTCAAAGAGGCATCAATCACTGTGCTAAATGCCATGGCCAACATAAACTTGAGGTTCATTTTACTTTAGAGTTTCCAGCCCTTCATTAGGACAAGTCAGGGCAGGAATTCACAGAAGAAACTGAAGAGGCAGGAGCCAAAGCAGAAAGCATGAAAGAATGCTGCTTTAATGGCTTGAATCCCATGGCTTATTCAGTCTGCTTTTCTAGACAGCCCCAGACCACCAGGCCAGAGACCGTAATACTCACAGTGAGCTTCCCATATTATTGCCAACCAAAGGGAAACCCCCATAGACTTGCCTACACGCAATCTGGTGAGTGCAATCTCTTCAGTGAGGCACTCCCTTTCCAGATAATTCTAACTTGTGCTAAGTTGACAAAGATCTAACCAACACACACCCTAAAGGAAATGAAGATGGATTCGACCCAAACCCACTCTTCAAGCTTCTGTAATTGATCGAAAATCCTCATCTGTGGAGTCACGTACACCAAGGATTGCATTTGGACCATGTGATGGTGGATTAAAAAGGCCTGAAAACTAGAAACATGCTTGAAGGGTGTATCCCTGATGACATACCACTGAAAACCTGATGATGCCTTAGAATTATTACAGCTTAAACATTTTAATGGGGTCATTTCTTGTGAGTTAGAGGAGGGAATAGACTTCTACTATGGTAAGGCAATGGCCTAAGGAAAATGATCTAACTGGAGATGTTGCTAGGAAAATTTATTACCTCCCCTAAAAGATATTTTTACAAATATGACATGCACTTGTTTCCTCTAGATGATTTGGATGCAGATCTGACTGGAACTAGGGGGTGAAATCTTTAGAATCTTCCTCTTCTCACATGATGGATGCAGGGATGGTGTGCAGAGTTGACAACTCATAATAAACTTGTGGTTGCAGAGACGGGAAGGGACTTGGAACAGAGCAAGCAGAATGCAGCTGGCTGACTATAAGGAATGGGGGATATCCTGGTATGTGTGGAGCTGAGTAGGCTTCTACAAGGTTTGATGTGGGAACACGAAGATATAGATTTTGTTCCAATATTTGGCTTAAAAAACCCAACTTCATATTCTTACAAGACTACTGCATTGAAGTCCGCTGACATGTCAGCTAATGTGATTTGATTTGAAAAGATTTTGTAGGCATAACACAAAGGGATTTGTAGTATAACAGAAAAGATTCTGTAAGCAAATAAGCGTGGTGGTGTCCCATTGAGACTTTACTTTCACAAATGCGGAAGGGGCTGGCTTTATAGATAGACTAATTTGCTGACACTTGTTTCACATTTTTTTTCAAAATAAATTTTTTATTAATTTATTCTTGTTACATCTCAATGGTTATCCCAACCCTTGTATCCTCCCAGTCTTCCCTCCTTCCCATTTTCCCCTTACTCCCCTCCCCTATGACTGTGCCTGAGGGGGACTTCCTCCCCTTTAAGTGCTCATATTTTAAAAGAAAAAAATAAGTATTGTTTTCAAAATGTTGATTGATTCTTTTTTAAAGGAGAATAACATTTCTATTCTCAAGTACTTCTACTAGGTGTCATATTTTGCCAACCACAGATTTGGTTTCTGTGTCTATCTAGGTTTTCTATCTTCAGAATGCACATTCAACAACTAAACTACAAAAAAAGTCCAACCTACATAAGGCTGAACACTTTGTATTAGATAACCAGCTAACAAAGTGGGGGATATGGGCCCCTTATTACTGGGAAAGCTAATTTTCCCATTCTCAGCAGTCATACATGGGACAGTGCCAATCAAAGAAAAAAGAAGCTATCAATTTGAAAATGAGGAAGGGCATAGAAGAGGTCTGGAGGGAGGAAAGTGAATTGGGAAAGAAATTTAGTTGTATTTTATTTAAAATGTTAAAAAATGTTTAAATGAAAGCCCTATTCTACAAAAAATGGCATGTGCAGGCTCTTATTCTATACATGTGTCTAATTGAGAAGTCGTGTGTGAACCTGAAAAGATGGGTATCAGGAATGCTCCATAATGACACGAAAATACCGCCATGGGGATGTGTTGACGTTTTCTGGCAGAAAATGTCAAATTTTTCATTCTTTATAAAAGTATGTTCCTTTATTTAAACTGCCAAGGGATACAAAGACACAAATTAAAATATTAATGAAACGACATAAGATACCAGCATTCAGCTACCATGGGGAAAGGAATCCACAAGACTTTTGCTGGTCACTGTAAGAAAACAGAGTCAGGAAAAATAAGGACCTCACTCTATTCCTTTCTCCTGAACTCCCCTCCACAAACCTCTTCAGCTTTGCATCACACATCTCATATATTGGAGCCAATTTTACTGTAGATCTTTGGACCAAGGGTGTAAGCCTGATAATTCTGTTTCTGCCTCTGGGTTAAGTGGCACATCTTACTTACATCTTCTGGAGCCCTAGATAACTGCTACAGTCCTCATAAGTTTCATTCCCACCCACCCCCTACCAGAAGGCAGACAGCCTCAACTTTATAAATAGTTGGCATCTGGAAGCACGTTTTCATTTATGAATATTGTTATGAGCTAAGCACCTATTTTGGGTGACATTTTGTAGAGTTGCTGTGCATGGACCAGAAATCACAAACATTTGAACTAAGAGCGATGACATTTTTGGGTTTGAGATCTTATACATGCCTTGCTGTTCAGATGAGCACCTTGTGGCAAACCTGTCGTGTAAGCTGTTCTGTTAACAACATAAACTAAGACTAAGGAAATACACAGACAGGGAAAGTGTGCAAGAGGGGTGGCTTGAGAATAAAAAGAAATTAGTGAGAATGTGGGCTCTTAATGTTACAAGTCTTAGCCTTCTGATTATGAAAGTAAAAAATGTCATCTGTCAGAAGAAAATGAATTAAGTGCTTTTATGTCGCATGAGTGAGGTTTGTTGTATGGGCTTTTCTCCCAGGTTGGCATTAAGGCACTGCTAATATTGTGACTGTAAAAAAGAACAGTTCACACCAGGAAATTTGAATTTTGGATAAGTACTCTGGGAAATTGTAGAATGAACATAGAAAAGTTGGAAAGGACCTTTGTGAGTTCATCTGTGTTAAAGCTCCATCTTTACGTTTCAAGCAGTGGATGCCTTTAATAGGCTTATCTCTGGGTAACTTTCCTAATTTGGGTTTATATAGCTGTGATCAAACACATAACCTGTGGAGAGAAGGGTTTGTTTCATCTCACAACGTGTAGTCTGTCATCTATGAAAGTCAGAGAAGGGACTCAGGATAGAAACCTGGAGGCAAGAAATAAAGCCATGGCAGGGTGTTGCTTACTGGCTTGCTCCTTCATGGTTTGCTCATCCTGCTTTGTTATAGCACCTAGGGACACCAGCCCAGGAGTGGCACCACCCACACACACAGTGATCTCAACCCTCATCAGTGAAGAAAATCTACCACATGCTTGCCAATCCAATGGAGGCATTTTCTCAGGAGAGCTTCCATCTTCTGAAATTACTCTAGCTTATGTCAAGTTGACAGCCAGCACATCCACATTACTTTCCATCCCATGCATTGTAGAAAATTAACAAATGCGTTTGGCATGTCTGCTGAAGAACTAGACCCACAATCACTGACAGGCATCCTTCTAGCCTTCTGTCTGGCTATGTTTCTTTCTGGCTACTGAGTTATGGTAAAATTAAGCCAATGAGAAAAGTCAGGCATCTTATTGAATTGTTGGGTTTTCCTGTCAGTTGTTTCTAATTAAGCACTTTGTTGATGGATATATTTATTAAGATCCCAAAGTATCAGATGTCTACCCAGTGTCTTGAATTAAGTAAGACCTAGAAATCACAGCATGTTTTTGTAGGGTAGAAACAGGAAACTGCAGTGCAGGTACTGGGCATGATATCTCAAAGCTGAGTCCAGCAAGCAAGTTCTAGAAAACAAATTGGGTCAGAGAATTGGTTGGAAAGGGCATCTGGACTCATTGCACTTCATTTCTCTGCCCAGAGTGCTGAGTTGGCGCTCTGTGGCGTCTTTCAGCTAATGGACTTACTTTAAGAGAGTTCCAGGGTGGGTGTGTCTTTCTCCAACCATAAATTGGGTTTATGTTTCTGTTCATTTTGCATGGAGGTGCATTGTACTATGCTGCACTCTTCTGCCACACTGCATTATATTGCAGTGGTGTCACGTTGTAGTAACAGTGATTTCAGGAAATTGTTTCTTAAAGGGAACAAAGCTAGGAAGAAAGGGATCAACACAAATCTCACTTCGTGTTTATGAAGTCCTCCCTTTTTCACACTGCATGGTGAAGGTATAATGAAGACATTTTTATTCTCATATAGAAATCCACTATTTCCATGGAAGCCAGGATTTGTATGCCAAATATGGACACCTTTTCCAGATACTTTATAAGAGTAAGAAGAAAGCACAACCTTATCATTAGAAATGAATTTTTTCCCATCATGGAATTATAAATGGTTGATATGATGATCAAAATCCCCAGGGATATTTTTCAAAAGTGCAGAGGTAAATTATATGCAGCTTTGGCTGTCAGTAATCTATGATAAAGAGAGAGAGGGTATCAGTCAGACAATTTAACAGAGAGTGTTCTGAGGGGGCTAAGCTGATAAGGATTCTTGTGCAGCTCTCTTATGTTTAAATTGGTGCTGGAGAGAGATTTTTAGCATAACCCATAGAGTGGGTTGCCACACATCCTTTGGTAGCCTCACCACAGTTCCTTTATTTAGCTGACACTTGGTAAGAGTTAGGTTTCAAGATGTTTGAAATGAATTCTCTGATGTGAACTAAGATCTACTTTCCTAGATTGCTAAGTGGATGCTGTAGTATCAGTCTCATTTCTTGTGGCTATGACAAAATACTTGAAACACAGTAACTCCAGGAAAGGAATGGCTTATTGTTATTTGCAGTCTGAGGGACACAGTCCACCATCGTAACTAAAACAAGGCAAAGGGAGTTGAGGCTGTTATACCTCCAGTCAGGAAGCAGGAAGAGGTGAGCACTGGTGCTCAGCTGGCTTTCTCCTTTTTGCTCAGTCTGAGACCCTGGCTCTCGGAATGGTGGTGCTCACATTCAAAGCAAGTCCTTCCTGCTCTGTTAAAGCTTTCTGGAAACAGCCTCATATTCACACCCAGAAATGTGTTGCCATGGGGATTTTAACTCTGGTCAACTTCACACGGAAATTAGCCCTCACATCATAGGAGGTAAATGTAGGGAGGAACAAAAGACAGAAAAGGCAGGAACAAGACTGATATACCATTATAAAAGCTTTGAGTCTGTTTAGTTTCTCCCTTTATATATATCATGCTATGTTATGAACAGTTTTTCACTAAATTCAACTGCTACTGCTACATTTCATAGGAATTAATTTTAAAACAAAATTCACCATAATCCATAGAAGTCACTAATTAATAAGTAAATAAACTTCCTTATTTATTCTATTGCTACAAAAACTAAAACAAAACAAACAAAAAACCCACAAACAAACAAAGGAACACCATAACCAAAACTAATTTGTCAGGGAGGAACTTTCTTGATCTCACAACCCATCATTCATTAAAAAGTCAGTGCAGGAACTCAAGGCAGCAACCTGGAGGCAGAAACTGATGCAGAGGTGATGTAGGATCATCCCTTACTAGCTTGCTTTTCATGGCCTGCTCAGCCTACTTTCATAGAGTACCCAGGACCAACAGCCCAGGGACGACATGGTCCACAGTAAGCTGAGCCCTCCCCCATCAATAATCAGTCAAAAAATGCTTCCTAGGTCAATCTATAGAGAAGGACCATTTTCTAAGTTGAAGTTTCCTCTTCCCAAATGGGCATGTAGATGCTAATAAGACCTGATACACACACACACACACACACACACACACACACACACATACACACACACACACACATATGTATATGTATATGTATATGTATATATATGAGGTAATTTTGATAATTTTTGGTGGTAGGAGGGACTGAAGCCAGGTCTAGTGCTATATAATGCTCTACCTCCTCTAAGCTGTACCTAATCTTTAAAGACAGCTTTTAAAGACATCTCTGAATTCCCTTAAACTACCTGTTCTTTTCCCTCATGATTCCAATAAGGAGCTCTTCCTCTTTTTTTTTTTTTTAGATGTTGTGGTGAGGCAGACTGGTGAAGCAAACTGAACACCAGTCTGACAAGTGAGAAGAATGAGGTCTAAGTCTTTCTGCTGCTGTTAGATGTGTTGGAAATTCCTCTTCCTATCTCTCTGAATAGGTGAATGAGAATAACAATAGTCCCTACACTGCAACAGGATCAAGGCATCTGAAGCACTTCAAAGCATCTATCTAGCATACAGAAGACACTTAATATATGGGTTTTATTTTTGTCACTCTTACCCATTCTTACCTTCCTATAATATTGCTGATAAAATACTCCCTCCTAACTAGCTGCCCCTAACAAGCTGTCTGTGGATCGTTCTAATTCACTAATTATAGAGAAAGGAAACAAAACACAACCATGTTTTTTTCCCTTGGTTTCTCTGAGATAAATCATCCTTGCAGCTGGGTATCACTGATGACAAAAGTGAGGTGCCAGGGTAAGCTTTTTACTAGTCTACTGTATAAAAGGGAGAATTACCAAGATGACTACTTAACAGAGACCCATTGTTACATTTCATGATGGAAAAACCAGATTCACAATAGCTAAAGATGAAGAAATGTAAGTAAAGATGTAAACACGGGTGTAAATGAAGAAGACTGGCATAGGTCCCTTACAAACCTGTGAGGTAGAGTGGCATGGCTTCAAAGGTATAAGACTGACATACCCATGTCCAGTAAATAAGAATTAGAATTATAGCATCATTGAGTGTTAAATCATGCAGGGTCTTAATTATTGCCCATACTGTATTACTCAAAGTGGCATTCACTGAGTCTGATGAGATGGCTAGGTGGTAATTGCTGTTCATGTATGAGAGCCTGAGTTCAGATCCTAGAACCCATAGAAAATACAAGTTTTTCATGCCTGGGAACATGCCTGTAGTTCGGCAATACAGGGTGTGGAGGCAAGAAGATCACAGAGACTAGTAAGTTTATTGCCTGACTGAGGAAATAAAGTATAACACGATAGAACACCTAACATCCTGCTCTTGCTCACTTCCATATATAGGTGTGCAACACACATGTTCAGCACACACACACACACACACGGGGGGGTACCCATAACCTCAGAATCATATGTAGTTTTTTAGAAATGTAGAACCCAGCCATATTCAAAACTCACTAACCCGGAAACTGCAGTTCAGCAGGATTTGCAGATTATCCTTCTATGTGCACAAGTGGAAAGAGCAGGCTACATGTAGAAGCTTAATTCTGTGGACTCCTAGCACTTAGAATGCATAGAAGATAGAAAAGGATCAGGAATTTAAGTCCAGTCCCAGCTAAGTAGTGAGTTTGAAGCTAGTCTCGGTTCTAGCCAATGCCACAATCATTGCATTATCTTATTAGCGTCAAAACTGATACACATATCATACTTTCAACTGGTAAAACATTTACTGAAGCACTCAATAAGTCTGAGAATAGAGCCATCCGAAATGCCTCTGAAAAATTCATACCTAATCTCATGTCATGAATTAAACCAGCATATTGTTCAGAAACAGATGTTTTTCACTACTGATGCTTTTTCTTCATGCTTACATATTATCATGAGATATTTCCCCTTGAATTTAATTGTGTAATATATCATATATGCATAAGAATGCGTAAAAGAAGGATATGTAGTTTAAAGGGTAATTGATTATCTATTACAGACTAATAGTCACCATCTTGTTAAACAAAGAAAATTTTGTAGCATTTTCACTATGATTGAGGACAGGACAAGGTTGTAAACTTCCATCATTACAACTCAGTATAGAAGTTGAGTCCCAACTAGAGTAATAGAGGAAAATAAAAAGGATTAAAATAGAAAGGGAAGCAGGTCCTTAATAGTTTCCTGCCTCACAAATATGTCTGCCAGATATATTGTGCCAGAGGCTGAAGAAGATGCTCCAATGTTATAGTGAGTTTTGGGTGACTATTCAGGTAGAAAACTGTCTCTGCCATCTTTTCACTTGGAAAGCTACTAACATGCACTCCTGGCATACTCAGATAATCAAGTTTGCTCCTTCTCAAGTCTCTGAGGGAGTTAAAGGCCAGGTACCTTAGTTTTACAATGAAGTTTAATTGTTTAGGGGTTAAGATGTTTTAGGGTCTAGATTTTTATATTCTAAGTTGATAATGACAATATTTGATAGAGATTGATTACACTCAGAAATTTAGATGCACCAAGATGTCTTCTTCAAGGTTGTCAAATACAAATAGCCAAAACACTAAGAATGTCACATTTATATAATTGCTGATTGTGTGATGGCTCTATTGTACATATGCGTAATAATATAAATGTGTATGTACAAAAATAAAATCATTTTAAAAAAAAGAAAGGGAAGAAATGAAAGTATCTATATTTGCAGATGATGTAATCCTCTATATAAGAGATCCTAAAGACTCTATGAAGAAAATCCTAGAACTAATAAACACTTTTTAAAAATGCCAAGTTATAAAATTAATATATCAAAATTAGTAGCCTGCATATATACCAAATACTGAGTGAGACGAAAACAGGGAAGCATTACATAGCTTCAAAATAAATAAAATACCTTGGAATAAACCCAATAGAAGAACTAAAAGACAATGAAAAATTTAAAACTCTGAAGAAAGTACCTAAATAAAACATCAGAAGATGGGGGGACCTCACATGCATATGGATTGGTAGATTAATATTGAGAAAATGGCCAACTTACCTAAATCAATCTACAGATTTAATGCTATCTTCTTCAAAATTCCAATGCAATTCTTCACATTAATTGAAAAAAAACCTATTTGAAAAATTATATGAGAACACAAAATATCCCAGATAGCCCAGATATCTACATATAAAAGAATGAAACTTGATTCTTCACTCTCACTCTACACACAAATCAATTAAAAATGGATCAAAGGTCTCAGTGTTAGATATGAGCTCCTGAGACTGATCGAGGAAGAGGAGGGAGTACATTTGAGGATACAGTTAAAGTAGGGCATTCTGAATAGGACTCCAGCTGCCCAGAAAATATAACCAACTGTCATCAAACTGGACTTCACATAAGTGCAAATCTTCTATAGTACATGGGAAAATTTTTAATGACTGAAGAGGCAGTCATTAGAATTGGGAAACAAGATTTGCCAGCTATACACTTGGCAGAGATTTGGTGTCTAGAATATAAAAAGAACTCAAAAGCTAACACTAGGAAACAAACACGCCGATTAAAAGGTAGACTAAGCAAGTGAACTGAGGATTCTCAAAAGAAATACAAATGGCTAATAAATATTTTTAAAGTAGTTCACCATTGTTAGCCATCAAGAAAATAGGAAATCAAAAACTACCTTGAGATTTTTATCTTACCCCAGACACAAGATTAAGAAAACAAAAGACAACAGTGCTCGTGAGGATTTGGGGACTGCAATGCCCTGGTTCACTGTTGGTGGGAGAGCACTGCTGATGGCTGCAACCACTATGGAAATCAATGTGGAAGTTCCTTAAGAAACTAGAAATAGATCTGCCATATGACTCAACTATGTGTTATTTATCCATGTTCATTTGGTTAGCTTTAACTAATGCTTCTACTTTGCTGCAGTATCTTTTGCGTTGAATTATAATTTAAAAACCTACTTTTTCTAATGTTTATGAACCCTTATGTTCCTTGTACTTTCTGTCTGTCTCTGTCTCTGTCTCTGTCCCTGTCTCTCTCTCTGTTCGTGTGTGTGTGTGTGTGTGTGTATGTGTGTGTGTATGTGTGTATGTAAGATTGTAAGTATAAGTGTGCATGTCTGTTTGTCTCTGTCTCTATCTCTATCTTTTCTAGATAACTTTCTTATACTATACAACCCTGGACCTCAAATCTAACCATGGTATTACTGATAGTACCTGGGCCCTTCTACATTAATTACCAACTAAAACTATGCCTCCAGCATGCTTGTAGGTTAATCTGATCTGGCCACTTTCAATTGATGTTCCTTCTTCCCAGGTGAATCCAGGTTGTATCAAGTTGATAGTAAAACCCACCTGGGACAGTCAGTCTCCCTGGTTATATTCTTCTGTAAGGAGTAAAAGACCTGTCACTGTCCGTAACAGTCTTTCTAGATGTGACTTAAAAAGCCCAGACATGCTGGGTCCTCCATAATTCTATGGCATATCAACCTTTGATCCTTTGTTTAAAAGGAAAGCAAAATAAAAACCACAACCCCAGCAATACTTTATTTATGTTTACTCCTTCCTTTAAGTTATCAACCAACCCTTCCCTGATATTTCCAAGACAAAGAACCATGTGAGAATAGCAATGTAGAAGGATCCAGTGGGTCCTAGAAACCTACAAGTAGAACATTATGATAGGCAGATTTGGGCCAAGGGGTCCCGCTCAAACTAAGGCACTAGCCAAGGACAATACAGGCGGTAAAATTTAAACCCCTACCCAGATCTAGCCAATGGACAGAACAGTCTCCACACTTGAGTGGAGAGTGGGATTTGACTATGTCCCCTGGAGGGGGAGACCTAGTGGCACTCAGAGGAAGGACAGCAGGTCACTGAGAAGAGACTTGGTACCCTATGAGCATATACAGGGGGAGGTAATCCCCCTCAGGAACAGTCATAGGGGAGGGGAATAAGGGGAAAATGGGAGGGAGGGAAGAATGGGAGGATACAAGGGATGGGATAACCATAGAGTTGTAACAAGAATAATTTTTTTTAAAAAAAGAGGAATAAAGTATATGTACATGAGTAACAAAAAAAAGTCTTTATAGACCCATGTAAGAAGCTCATTTTCTTTTTTTCATAAAACTAATATTCTACTTATCACCTCCAATATCCTGATACACTGCTTACCCTCTGTGACTTCATTAATATCACTGTGGATATGCCAGTCTTTCCTCAGGATCTTTTAGAATATTGGGTGGGCAATTCACCCAGATTAGGAGATGTCTTTAATTTAAAGTCAACATTTACTAGTGATTTTATAATCTTCTATCTAGTCTCAGCTTCAATCCCATGTATTCTTCACCGCTCATAATTTTTGTGTGTGCATGTGTATATAGGGTGCTTGAATGCACTTACATGTGTATGAGCATGCATGTTGAGACCAGAGATCAACCCCAGGTATCATTATTAAGGAGCTGTTCGAGTATTTTGGGGACAGGATCTCTCATTATTCTAGAGCTTGCCCAGTAGGCCAGAGTGGCTTGGCAGTGAGTCCCAGGCATCTGCTTGTTCTTCGTCCTCAGATAAGCTTGTACCATCATACCTGTCTTCTTTACAAGATTTTTGAAGGTTGAATGTAGGTCCTCATGCTTGCATTGTAATAATTCTGCCAACTGAGCTACTCTCCAGCCTTATCTCTTTATTATTATTCAAAGAGGAAGGAAAAACCCCTAAAACACAGTTTTCATCTTTAGTTTTGCATTTGCTCAGCCACCAGGAGTCATATATCACTGAGATAACTTCATCTCTAATCTTGACCCATGACTGAAATAACAACACAAAACAATCCTGAACAACAAAAAAGCATTTTTCCATTGTTTGTAGCACTTGGTTGTTTGTTTTAAGATTAGCCTTTGTGACTATTGTTATAGACTCATGGTATTCTTTAAATGCCTGTCATTTTATTATTTGGAATCCTTTTCGTTAAGTGTCAAGTTCACTGGAGACCTACAGGTCAATAGGTTCTGGAGGTTGTCCTACTTTCTTTCCCTCAGTGGAAGTGCTTGTGCTTACACGGTGGGAACAATGTATTCAAGATATTGCCAACCTTTGGCCTTCCATTTTCTGTTCTACAATTTCATGACAACATTTTCTTTTTGAACTTCCTAAATTTCCATTCTAAAGGTCACAGTGTCATGTCTAAGCCCAAGCTTGATTAAAATGAGATTTTTTTTTTAAAAGGTGAAGACAAGCATCTGTGTAGACTTCCTTTATGAATAAAGTGACCCCTGGCTGCTGGAGTCCTGCTCAATATTTAACTAGTCCCCAGCTTCATTGACTATATATATTTTTACCTACCAGCCTGTCCTAGTTTCATTTCCTTTTGCTCTGTCAAAATCTCCTGACAGAAATATCACAGAGGAGGAGTAGGTGTTTATTTTGGCTCGCAGGTCCAGGTTGCAGTTTAACTGCAGAGAAGACAAGGCAGGAACTTGAACCAGTTAGTCACTTCCAGAGTTAAGAGGAGAGAGAGAATTGAATCCACTCATGTCTACCAATCAACTTACTTTCTCTACTCTCCCATAGGCCTGGACCCAGTCCCAGAGATTACCTATAATGGGTGGGATCCTCTTACATCAATTAATATATTCAAGATAATCCCCCTACAGACGTGACCACAGGCCATCCTGGCCTAGGCAATCACTCCATAGAATACTCTTTCAAGGCCTCAAGTTGACGAGTCTACAGTGTATCAGGTTGACAATTAAAATGACTGTCACGCCACTATAACCCTCAGTCTGACTTCTTTGTACAATCTCTTCCTCATGTACATTGTGTTTCTTTCATTACCCTCTCTTAGTCATCTCCTTACTCACACATGAGTTTTAATGTCTCAGGAGCCTAAATCAATTATTTTGTCATGTTTCTCATATCAGTTTTGTCTCATTAACATTAAGGGGACATTGCAAGCACTGGAGAAAGGGAGAAAGATATCTGAAGGAAGTGGGCATACATCTGCTAAAGACACAATCATTCAATGGCACTGCTGAAGGACAGTGAGGTAGACTGTTCCAGACAGAGTGTCATGATCAGGTATTGGGACCCCACAATAGTGGTGACCAGTAAAGGAAGAAAGACTGGAGTCAATTTTCAGTATCACACAGGGAAGTGGGGATGTGTAAGTCAAGGAGCAGGAAAAAGGATGTCTGAGTAAAAACCACAAAAATTTGGCATCAGGGGCATAACTACACTGACCTGGTAAGTACTTGCTAATCACACATCACTTTGAGAGATAGTGGAGAATGGGGGAACCACGCAGATATTCAGAAAGGTCATATGTTGAGGATAAGCTGTTCTGGATCAATTGACTTTGAAGCATTCTTCAAAATTTACATGCAGGAAATTTGTAAAATTCTAACAATTGTATTCATTATTAACACAGAAGACCAAAAAGCATGGTCTGCTTTTTAAAAATTGCTCAGAAGTCTAAATGCAGTTTTTTTCAAAGAGAAAATCTTTTTACTTCAAACTCATCTGCCAGTGTAATAAACCAGTTCTTGCTGGGTTTCATTGCCTGGGTTTCTGACTCAGAGAATCAAAAGTTAGTGAATTTGATATCATATTAGGTATTCAGTTTATTTTAATGCTGTTAGGCTGGAGAACACACTTTGTTTTGCAGTGGATTAAATCCAGAATTTTGATCAAGTTAGACAAGTCTTCTGCCACTAAGCTATAACTCTATCCCCAAAGTGCACCTTTTGAAGACCACTATAATACAGATATCTGCATTCTGTGGAATATTAATTTTCCCAATCCACAGTGGCCCCATTCTTATACTTTTCTATTATAAATGAAAGAGTTTGAACCATTGGTATGGATTCATGTCCTATCATCATTCAGGCAAAAGTTTCTTTGGTATATTGTATGTATGAGGCATGATGTCTGAATGCATTTCTCTGCAACATGATGAAGGTTTTATTCATCTACAACACAGATAATGTAGGAAAAGAACAGGACATAAGGAAGAAATTAAAATAATTTACATTTTGCACTTGAAATCCATTGTAGTATGTAAGAGTCATAGCTTTCTGATGATGAACTCAGAATTCCATGAGAAATTCATTCCCTCTCACCCTTTTTTGGTGTGATATATAAATGCAGATTCCTTGTAAGGCCAGAGGGTTCTGAAGGGAATGGTGCTTGGCTTTCTGTGTTAGGGAAGCCCACTCTCACATACCAGATGCCATCAAGCAGAATTTTATTATTATTCACTATTCAAGACATTTCATCTCTTAACCAGTTTGAAAAGTGAAGCAGTTAAGAAGTAAAGGAAACATTTTCATTGACTGCCAAGAGAATTTGTTCTGATGAGGGATGGAGCCCGTGGCAATCAGGGCTGAGGTAACGCAGCCTGCTGACAAGTGCAGAAAAGTTGCACTATGATTCAGGTACAGATTAACAAAATCACGCCAGAACAAAAGGCAGTAACTCTGAGAACACCATTTCCCCCACCTCAGCAGCTCTCTCTGTCAGAGTTCTGAAATGGTGCCGTGTAAGATTTCTAAGTTCTATTTCAATATTAACACTCTAAATCTACAAGATCCTAAAATACAAACATTATTTTAATATTTTCCCACCAGTTACAGCTGTTTTTCACAAGAGTATTAGTCAAATTGTTCCTAGTGAACATTTGCTTTTCCAAAAGAAGAAGCGTGCTATAGTTATCAGTCGTTAATCTTAGTATCTAGCCTCTCATGACAAAGTCCCATCTACCAGCTTTGACAACCACATGTAATTAGTTGCCTGGTGATGACTGTCCATAGACACCTCTTTTTATCTGCACATGCCATTGTTGAGGTTTAAACCTACAGATTTATAGCCTTCCACGGTAAGCTAGGTGCACCTGTTTATATGAAATAAACATATAATTCATGTAACTGAAATAATAAATACCATGGTAAATTTAGCCTGAACTCTACAGTTTACTCAAGTTCCCTTTGGCTTTTAGGGTTCCCTTTAAATTCAGTGCCCATGATGCTTCAAAGCACACAGCATGTCTGGCCTGGCTATTTAGTGAGTAGTCACTTCTGAAGCAACAAAATCTCTTGTGGGAAATCCTCTCCACGAGAAAGATGCGGCTAATTATTCCTTTCAGGTGAGTTCTTCACAGTGATTCCTCAGGGAATGTTGCTACCCACCTTTCCTATGAAAAGGGTAGTAGCACATAATGGTAAAATGTTCAGGAACAAATAGGAGGAGAATGCAAAGCTACGGAGATCAAAATAAAAAGATATCCAAGAGAAGGCAGACACCATGCCAATATGCCTGCTGTAATTCTAACTACCAATCTGATGTGAAATATTAATTACCTGGACCCCAGTCATCTACTGGGAACTTTCATGCTTTCCACTTACCTGTTAGTGGTTTCGGGCACTGTAAGTCTCTGCCTGTCTGCATGTACATTTTTCAGTAAGTCCATATGTCTTAACACCTACCTTCACTGATAGAGTCTGTGAAGAAGTTCAAGCCTGGCAGGCACAGTGTGGTTTGCAATAGGAGTCTACAAAACCCACTCACTGTACATCCAGAGAAAAATATGGAGGCCTGCACCACTCAGAGACAAGGCACAGCTGAGACAGTGTTCCTCAGGACATTTGTTGCTGGTGTGGAACAGAGGCAGATACTCACATTGCTGATCCTGAAAATCAGTGATACAAGAGAGCACTGGAGCACATGGAATGGAAAGAACACAAAACATTGCATTTTTTCCAAAGGTTACCAAGGATGCCTCCACTTCCTGAGATCTCCCCAATCTAAAGGTGATGATTTTCCTCTATTGCAATATTCCACACCCAAAAGCTCAGACCAGTGGAATGTGTCCAATGACAGAAGAAGCTGTGTGAAGTACCTTCCAAGAGATGCTTTGTAGTGACCATGGCCAGCAGGTATCAGCCTTTGAAATGCCATCCTAGTTGGAAAACTAACTGGTTTCTTTATCTACTCAGGACTTATCATTTCTTTTCTGAATAGTGTACAACACACAAAGAAAATACTTTCAGCTAATGAGACATCCATCTCTCTGATTAACAAATAGTTCTTGAGAAAATACTCTATGATAGACGATTCTAAAACAAGGCAATATCATGCCTTTATTCTGTCTTCAGGAAGTTCCCAGTAAAGACAGAAACAAAAGTCTTTTTAAAATGTCATGTAATAATTAGAAATGTCACAGGAATGAGAGAGAATATAGTTTAAGACTTCAGAAGAAATAGATTTCTTTCAGCTCAAGTTTACCAAAAATGTAGGTTATTTCTAACTTTTTTGACTAACCCACACAGGAAACTCTCTGACAAAAAGTAAAAGAAATGACAGATCATTGTGTTTCTCAAAAGTGCTGGCACTTTAATGCTCATATTGATCCAACTTGAAAATCTGTTTATTCTCACCAGCAAGTGTATGAAGTTGTTAAATTGTTCTCCACACAGTATGCTATTGTTTCATAAACAGGAGCTCATCTTTTTCGTTAATTTCTCGTAGCTTAATATTACTTCTGTCTATCCAAATTATTTTCATGTCAAATGAACTTTGGATTTTGAAGCTATTCCCTCCCATCACAAACAAACAAACACACACACACACACACACACACACACACACACACACACACACACGTGCACACCCAATGAAAGATGCAGAGTCAGAGGGACTGTCATTTCTTGTTTAAACTCTGCCATAGACTCAAGTGGCTCTGGATAAATAAGCTACCCATTTACAATAATTCTTTATGTTCCATATCTAATCTAACACCATTTTTTCATCAATAGCTCCATCTTTCCAGATGCCTGGCCATGAAACAGGAAATCTGTGAAGTCATTTCTTACAATATTCTTGATATTGTACCCAAAAGAATACATGTTCTTTTTTGAATATTCATTTTCTTTTAGCTAGTTTTCACTATCTAAGATAACTTTTTTGGGTCTTATTTTTTTAATACAGGGTTTCTCTGTGTAGTCTTGGCTGTCCTGGACTCTCTTTTTAGACCAGGCTGGCCTCAAACTCAGACATCCACCTGCCTCTGCCTCCCAGAGTGCTGGGATTAAAGGCATACACCACCATGCCCATTTCTAAGATAACTTTTTTCAGAATCTGTCATTACTATATACTGAGCATAGAATCCTAAGGAGTCCTGTCTGTGAAGAATAGGCCAGTCAAAGATGGAGGTCCACCCTTATAATGAGATGCAAATTTCCCATTAAAAGGCAAATTTTTCCTCTCAAAGGGTTATCCAGGATACATTAAACTTGACTGGTGAGAATTCGATATTAAGAGCACTGAAAGAATGTTGCAGTTGAAGATAATGTAGGATCTAAGTTACCCTCATTTTAATGAATTAGAAAATGTGAGTGCATTTCTAGTTCAAAGCCAAGGAAATATTATCCTGAAATAGCTCAACACATCTCAGCCAACAGGCTGACATTCATCTCCGTTTCCTCTTTGTTTAATCTCTTTTTCCCATCCTTTGCTCTGTATATTAATTCATGAGATAGTTCCTTAATGGAGACTCTCTAAGAGACAGTTCTTAGTCGCAACATTAATATGTTATGAATTTTCTCAGTATTATGTTCCTTACTCCTTTGGATTGGAGTCTTCTTATGGTATTGACTATCCCTAGATGAACACACTCTTAGATGCTGATATGTCTCTTTACTTTTTCTTAAACTTAAAAAGTATTTACTGGAGTCAGGTACAGTGATAAATGCTGGCAATTCTAGGGCTCAGGAGGCTGAGGAAGGAGTAAGACAAGATTGAGGCCAACTGACATATATAGCGAGACCTGTCTCAAGGACAAAAGTTGGGCTTGGGGGGTAGCTCAATCATCAAGAACCTGTCAATCTATGTGAGGACCTGGGTTAAATACCAAACATTTATAAAGATAAAAATATTTATTCATAACATATATTAAATACAGGACAACACTCTCAAGGGGTCTATTGCAATAAGCATAAAGACCTATGCAGTGGCATTTTGTAGTAAGGAATTGAGGTTAATTTAAGTATACTGAGGACAAGAAAATGGTGGGTTTACATCTACAATCAAGGTTCAGGTCAGTGGGTGAAAGGGTATTAGGAGAAAATTTCAGGAGTAGATGGAAATTCTAACTAAACCAAGCCACCAGGATCTTTGATGACAAGACAGAGTAGTCAGACATTGCCTGGGGATGGTTCAGGATAAGGAACCCAACTACATTTTGAAAGTCATGTGTTCTGGCTCAGTTTTACTAAAAACAGGCACAAGAAAGTCCTAAAAGAAGAGACAAGACCCCATTAAGTTTGTTAAAGTCAAAAATCTTTCCAAGTTTCCCCTCTTTGAAATTAGTAGACTCATTTTCTAATTCACTTACTTTTTAATTATAAAGACCAAATGAAACATCAACCAAACCAAAGAACAGTGAGTGAAAACCCCACTGTTCTGAATGTGTGAGTCTAGAGGTGGTTACTTAGGTCTGAAACACTGCACGCATATGGAGCAGTAAGAATTGGCAATGTCTTAGTGCCGAAAAATCCTTACAACAATAAAAACATCTTTAAATGCCATGTTCTGTAGGACTCTTGGGTTTTTTAAGACCTTATCTAACTATTTTACCTTATCTGTCTATAGAATCATACCTATCTGTTACACCTAGGATGTATATTCTTGTGATATAAATAGACATGACCAGGATTTGATCAATTGACTTATCAGTTCAGTGGCTTAGGAAGCCGAGGCTGGGGGATAGCAGGGTCCACGCTGCTTAGGCAGCTACAGGGAAAGTCCAAGGCCTACGTGAGCAACCAATTGATATTCTGTTTCAAAATAAAAAATACAGGAGAGGAAGGAAAAGAAAGAACAACAGAGAGAAACGGCGTGGTGGGGAAGGGAGGGAAGGTGAGAAGAGAGTGAAACTCTCCTGAAAGCCAACCTTAGTTATTTCAACTGCCTTGTCACTTCTGATTCTGAGCTTTGATTTTCAAATACGACACTTCACTAAAGCCTTGTCTAATGCAACTAGGTTTTCCAATTGTATACTCTTAAGTGAAGAGATTACTATTTAATTTTAATAAGGTGCAATATTTCTATGAAAGCAAAAGCATTTAAAAAAAAAGAGTTTCTTAATTCTGTAGAGACCAGGTTTTAACTTTATTCACAAATAATGCTCTAGACCAAATTGTCTTGACCAAATTATATGCAAGTAAAGGACAAAAGACAAAGTTTGCTTTGGGTTGCTTGTTCGTTTCTTGTTTGTTTGTTTCCTAAAAGAAATAAAATATCCAAGTAATAGCAACACTTCACACAGTGAAGCTGCTCAAACTTTAATCCTCATGATCAAAAATACAATCCTGGACCATTAACTGTTTTACTTGAGTCTCAACTAATGCTTTCACAAACCCATCAGTTATTCTTGTATCTCTGGAAATTCTCACTAGTCAGCTCATTTTCACAGCTCTGAAAAGGCTTGCTTTTCGGAATTACATGTCACAATATTTTCCACAAGACTCCTTTAAGATAGAGCAATTGGCTCAGCGTTCCTGCCAAGGTATCCAGAAGAGATACAAACAAACACCACTATTTCTGAGTAGTAGAGACTTAGAATGGTTAAGAATAAAGAGCATATGACTAAGACATTATTTACTTACTTATTTATTTATTTATTTATTTAATCTATTTATGTGGTGTGTTTGAAATAATAGCTAGAATTATAAATGATAAAATGTTACCAGAATATGTCAAATTTCCATTCATTGAGTAACTACCAGGTTCCTGAGCAATAAAAATAGGACCTTTTCAACTTCTTCCCTTTTTTGTAGCATGCTGGGCATTGAAGGCAGGGTTCATGCATGCTGAACAAGGGCTCTACTACAGAGCTACACCTCCAGCCCTGATTTACTCTTCCATCTTGCATTTCACACATTCAACAATTCACCAAATTCTATCCATTAGACTTCCTAAATATTCCTTTACTAACTCATTTTCTCTTTTGTCTATTGCTACTTGCCTAAGCTGGGGCTTATCTCTCAGCCAGTATGTCTGCTATGATCTACTCATCTATGTTCTTATTATTATTAACGTAATTATATCAACATGTTCTCACAGAGGCATTCGCACCTACATTGCAGACCACTGTTCACGCTGCTGCCTAGGGGACATACATCCCATTAGATGGCTATAGATTTTCAGTGCTAACCATTACTCAGGATGGTGCAGAAGCTCTCTTTGCTCCAGTGGCTGGTGGAGGCCATGAAGGACCTCACTGATGGTTGGCATCAAGGCCTGCCATGCCATTCCATTCTCTGGGAAGCCATTCTCAGTGTTCCTATGTAAGCCTCTCTGATAAGACCTAGGCAGCTGCCAGCTCCAGCTCTGGGGGAGTGTTGTTTGGGGTACATGCTATCAATGGTATTTTTAACAACGCATTGACATAGCAATAATAATCTGAAAGGCCTCCCCCTAAATACCTGCTTATGTAACTAATTACAGTGGCTTCAAAATAGCCCTGAGCTTTCAGTCAAAGCAAACACCCACTTAGAGAGTGAAAGTACCTCTGTGTAAATGCAGAATGTTAGATTGTTTTCTTTATATAATCGCTCTAAAGAAGAGAGCCTCTCACCCTGCTTCTGAGGGATGACACAATCACCTTGAATTGTTGGAGTTCTTGCAATATCCAAGGGAATTATTTACATTCTACTCAGAATAACAGATAATGTATTTAGGAACGATAGGCCAATCGAACATTTGTGTGTGTGTGTGTGTCTGTCAAATAGCTTTGCTGTAATAACTGCTTTGGAAAAGCAGTTCTTCATCAGATGTGTTGAAAACAGTCTTTTGTATTTGCATTTCTTACTGTGTATTTTTTTCAACACTCCCACTGTACTCTAAGCAAGTCATTCAACTAGTATATCTACTAACAATGGACATGACACAGCTCATCAAATCTATGCACTCCAGTATACACTCTGTTTTTAGCATTCAAATATGTGATGTCTGCCTGTATCATGTCACAGAATGTAAGATAGAGCATTTAAAACATATACAGCGGTCAAATATTGTGCAGACTCAAATATGTTAAAATTAAAGTTTGCTGCACTTTATCTTGATGAAATGTGTTTCTCTGATTAATCTAGCACAGTGTTCAAACCATGGAGCACCAAACACAGGGTAAAACGAGCCACTTCCTGACATTAGCGTACTGCATCTTATATATGAAATTAAAGATATATTTTTGAGACAAGATCTCTCTACACCAGTAGTTCTCAGTCTATGGATTGCAATCCCTTTGTGAGTTGAATGATCCTTTCCCAGGCATTGCATATCAGATATTCTTCATGACAGATATTTACATTACTATTTGAAACAGTAACACAATTATAGTTATAATGTAGCAACAAAAATAATTTTATGGTTGAGAGACACCACAACATGAGGTTGCAGCATTAGGAAGGTTGAGAGCCATCGTTCTACATAGTCTTGGCTGTCCTAGAACTCACTATGTAGACCAGACTGGCCTTGAGCTCACAGTGATTCCCTGCTTCAACCTCCAAATGCTGGGATTAAAGATGTGTGCCACCAAGCCTGGACGACAGGGTTTGTTTATTTGTGTTTGTTTGTTTCTTTCTTTCTTTCTTTAAATGAAACCCTGAGAGGTTCCTTGATTCTCAGCTAATGCTTTTAGCTATAGGGCCCTCCGGTCGGGGGATGTTCTGACAACTGTAAAGTCAAGTTTGAATTTTCCATCTTGCTCTCTGGCTTCTGAGCAAAGCACAAACTGTAGACACTGCCTCCCAATGGAACCTGTCACACCCTGCTTAGCACCTGGAATAAAGCAGATGGCAACACTGACAGGTAGCTCTGATGCTAAGTCCGAAGGGATCCTGGGATCCCTTCTGTGAAGGAGGGTAACTCCCCACCTCTCTGAGCTCAGGTGCATCAGCAGTGTCAGGTTTGCTGTGATAATGACTGGTCCTTCAGGTTTGTGAAGCCCCCGTTCCAGATCATCAGCTGAAACACCTTACAGGGATATTTAAGGTGTCTTCTGTATGTGCCCTTAAAAACCACCCAAAACATACAGCCTGTCCTACAAACTTTTACTGACCTAGAAGCAAGCTCTAGGAAGCATGGAAAGCAAAGCTGTATCATGGGTGGTCTGGGACTTTTATTCTTCATTTTAGCTAAATATAGCATCCTTAAAGAAGTCTGGAAACATTCTTTGTTTGTATTGTAAGCTGAGGCTGATGGAAGGTTCCTGGTGTCAAGAGCCACGGTCTGTTTTAGTTTATTTTATTGGGAACAGTAAATCGCTCAACCACCTTTTCTCTAACTAGATAGTAACTGTTAGTGCAGTTTTCATAAAATAACACACAGGGTGCCAGCCCTCTTCAGATGTCAGACTTGACTATGATAATGAAGCTTACCAGCCTACAACCCTAGTGGAAAGCTAAAGAGGGACTAAAGCATATAAATAAAGTTAGAAAAGTCCAAATAGTAACACGTGACCAAATGAGCATTTCAGCCCAAATTCCTTGAGTTTTAAGACCGAGTCACTATTCCTGGTCACATTGCCCATGAGGCTGAAGTGGCCTGCCTTCACCATTGTAACCACTTCCGGGGACCTCCATTGTGTGCAGTAGGTCTTCGGAAGAAGGGGAAACAGAACTCAATCCATTTCCCAGCACTTTATAAAGGCAGGTTTGCAAGAACTCTTTATGCTGAAGTTTTGTCCTTTGAAAAGAACAGCGGTGATTTATTGAAAAGAAGTATTGATTGTCATATTATGAGAAATTAAGCTGCTTAAAGCTAAAAGCAAACAGAGAAAGGCTGCATTGATCAAACTGTTGCCCCCCCTCTACCCCGGGGAGCCAGGATGAGGGTTTCATCAGGAAGACACGGGGAGGAGGGATGTATTTTGTGCAACTAGAAGAAAAGAAAAGCCGCCACGTGTATACGGTGAAGGAAATAAAGCTCCCAGGGCCACAGTGCGGGTTGGGCTGTTCAATATTGGCTTCATTTTCACTGTTACTTGCACAAGAACTGCTTTCACACTGATGTAACTGTCCAGCGTAATATTTCCTTCTATTGTACAGAAATATAAATAAATCCAGTATTAAACCTTTGAGGTTATCCAACCACATATGCTTCTTTCTATCTGTTACCATCCCTTAGATTTTTAAAGCTACCATATTGTCTCAGTAAATGTATAGATGTGTGATCAAGAGAAAGAGTGCAATTTAGTATTAACAAAACCCCCGCAAGGATATAAAACAAAATAAAATGGGGAAATTGTTCTGTGAACTGTTCTCATTTAAGTAATAATATTATGTGAAATTTTAT
Source organism: Acomys percivali (assembly GCA_907169655.1). Lineage (NCBI taxonomy): Eukaryota > Metazoa > Chordata > Mammalia > Rodentia > Muridae > Acomys > Acomys percivali. The sequence continues at coordinate 44,565,188 of OU015751.1, forward strand.
CTTCTTCACTAAAGCTAGCAAAGTATCATTATGTATAATATAATGTGTTTCTGACCTAGTTCCCAGCTTATGACACACTTAGTTTGTTTTATACACATCTCTGCTACATCAGACAATTGACTATAATGAGAAAACAAACGAAGTTTAGTGTTAACCTTAAACAAAAACAACCACAACAAGGCTTGTTTTATCTCCAAATAAATAAAAACAGTGAGTTTTGGTTAATCTCTTGCAATGAAGCAAACGGTCATTTAAAAAAGAAAACCCACATGCTCTTTAGTCTAGAGTGATTTTTCTATTCAAATATCTTGATGTTTTCTTTGTAATGTTTACTTTCCTAAGGCATTGAGGTATTCCCGATGCTATTAAGACTGTTTTCTAAAATATGCCTCAGTAGCCCAGGAAATGTTAACACAGCTGCAAAGCTAAGCCATTACACTCATTCCCCATGCTGACAAAAATAATATTTGCCTCCCACATGGAGCTGCAAGATAAAAGAATACTTACCTCCTCGGCTTTCTCAAATGACATTCAGTTGTTTTCATAATTGAGGCAGAAAGTGTTGGTCATAGTAGTGGTCAGTATAGAGAGCTCATTAGGATGTGTATCACATATTGTATTTTCAAAGCACGCCTGTCCTCTGGGGGATTACAAAGAAAAGGCAATTCATTGGTGATAAATCGGACTTCAGTAAGTATTAACACCATTTATCTAGCGTTTTGCTGACAGAGTTCAATAATTATCCCTCATTGTGAGTTTAAGGTAGTTGGCTTTCAGGTAGCAGAAGGACAGATTCAAGGGGAGAAATGTAAGAATATGGGGGCAGGGAGGTTCTGAACTAGTCAAAGAGACAAAGACAAAGACTGAAGTTTATTTGTTTAGTGGTTAAGATGTTTTTAGATCTAGATAGATGATTTAAGTTGATAATGACAAGGTGTGATGCAGATTGATTTACATTCAGAATTTTAGAAACACCAAGATAGGAAAGATGTTTTCTTCAAGGCTGTCAAATGCAAATAGCCAAAACACTAAGGATGTAACATTTATATAATTCCTGATTGTGTCATAGTTTTTATTGCTATAGGTAGTTTATTGTATATATGTGTAATAATATAAATGTATATGGAAAAAATAAAAAATGCATAATTAAAAAAAGACAAAGAATGAGAGAAAAAGGAACAAGGAGAAATTAGTCATGAGCCAAGGAAGAGATGAGAAAGGCATTGATGGAAAAACAGTGAAACACTGAGGTCTGAATTGACTTGGCAAAGACCTGATAGTGGCACTTTTGTTTTGTCAGAGAAATAAGGCATGGCTAACCTTGGCCACAGCTGTGATAAAGGCTGTACTCTTGACTTCTCGTTCTTTCACACAGTATCTATTTCTTTGACCTAAGGAAAGGTGCAATCTGTATTCCAAATTTCCACTACACTGAGAAGTTTAGTGGAGGTATAGATTAAGTAAAAGGGACTCTTTGAATGTGTATTTGATATGTTTGAAAATGAATTGAAAATAAAAAATAGAAAATTGCATTTTCTTTGTAAAATTCTAACATTATTTCTAGGTTACATAAACCAATGTCATATTTTCTAGTAAATTTATTTAATTTCTTGATCCTAGATTATTTTTTATCTCATTTTTTATTTTTATTAAATATTTTTACATATGTATTTATATCATTACACATTATACAATAAACTACCTGAATCAAAAAGAACCATAACACAATCAGGAACTACATAACGTTACATTCTTAGTGTTTTGCCTATATGTATTTGACAGCCTTGAAGAAAACATCTTTCCTATTCTGAATGTAAATCAATATCTATCATATCTCATCATTATCAACTTAAAACATCTATCTAGACTTAAAAACATCTTTTTTTTTCCTAAAAACATCTTAACCCCTAAACAACTAAGCTTAATTGTGAAACTAAACTATCTCATCTTCAACCCTCACCAGAGACTTGAAAGGAATAAAATTAATTAATTACCTGAGTATACAAGGTGTGCAGATTAGCTTTCCAAATGAGAATATTCTAGATTCTTATAGCTATTTAGATAATTCAAGAAAATATATAAGCCATATTTCATATTATAAGATGTTTCATGTATAGTAACGTCTCAAAAGCTAAGCATCATTGGACCAAAGGAATAAAAAGTCAGGTAAAAAGAGCCAATGAGAATGTATTCAGAACTCTCAAACTCAATACAAATGTGACATGGAGCCATCAAATTCATGAGATTTTCTTTGTTGAGAAAATACTATTTATCTAAAAGAAAATTCATATCAGCTCAGGGATTAAGTATAATAAGATTTTACTGTACCCTTAATACCAGGAATCTACTGAACATGCCTGTAACCTTAAACAGAATGAATTACTCGTTGTACCTCAGTGGGCAATGCCACAGTCCATCATAAAGAAGGCCGGCAGGTGTCTGTGAGTTCTTTGCTTAGAACTTGGCCTTAGGAGTGGGGGAATGCTCCCTCCTCCAGTGCTGTTCTGTTCTATAAGAATCTTGATAAAGCGTTATCCCCTAATGTATGCCTCTCGTTACAGTCCACCTGTTGGCTCAGTTCTAGTGACATGTTTACTTCTGCTTTAATCTAGATGGTTTGAGAGGGGTTAGTTTTCCAGGTAACACAAAATGCCCTACAGACAACAGCAACTGTGACCTGGAAGTTTGCACCAGGTACAAGCCATTGCTTTTCTTTAGAATGCTGATATGTGTGCACACCGTTTAAAGGAACAGACTGTGTGTTTGTGATTTTGCAATGTCCGCACTTATTTAGATTCTTTAATGCTCCTTCTCTACCAAAATGTTCCTCATATTTTTTGTCATCGTATTTACGTTCTTTATTCTTTTAACAAAAGCATAAACTCTTCTAAGGAAGAAAATACATTTCTTTCTATTTTTCTGTATCCATTTTTTTTCATACCCAGCAATCTACCTTCTCAGATACTTAAAACAGAAATTTTCCATGTGCTGGTATGTTGGGAAATCTATATAATTTCCAACAACTCCTACATGTCAAAGAGGCAAAAAAAAAAAAAATTCTAAAATGCCTGTAATACTCCACAGAGGTAGTTCTTTGCAAAAAACACAGGTGTGGAGACATTTATTTTCAGAGAATTATGTATTCCAAAATGCGTTTAAAAATATCTTTCTAAGGCTCACACAATGTTAGGTAATATGCTTTAGAGGAAGCTGTGAGAAAGACAAAATATGCATATGCACATGTATAGGGTATGTATGTCATCTTCTCTCTTCAGCACACAATGGCATCTTCCATGTACTCCAAAAGTTCAGATGTTTATATTCTAATCAAAGAAAGCTTGAGGGGGTGCTGCCTTACTCACTATCGATCCCAATCTCAATGTTACCTCAGCCCCCACATTGCAGATTCCAGTCATTCTGGAAGTTCCAGAAATATAATGTACTTACACTCTGTGGAGGCCTTATGCATAATGCTGTCCTCTATGTGCAAAAGCCAGGAGGAATCTCATTGTTACTCCTGCTTCATAGTTCTACTAAAATACCATCTTCTCAGAAAAGCCTTCTCACTGCCTCCTAGGCCATGTGGTTCTTTCTTAATGCTCCCTAAGCACCTTATGTTAACTAATATCAGATAGGTAGGTAGAGAGATGGTAGGGAGATGATATAGTAGATAGATGATAGACAGACAGACAAACACATAGACAGACAGATAGATAGATATGATAGATGATAGATGATAGATAGATAGATAGATAGATAGATAGATGGATAGATAGATAGATATACATACATAAATATGGTAAAAGATAGTAGATGGATAGATAGATAGACAGACAGATAGTAGGTAGGTAGATGATAGAGATAGAATGTAGATAGATGACAGACAGACAGACAGACAGATAATCCTACCTACTTACCACTCCCACATCACTCTTTTATTCTAGCCCATAGCCACAGTCTCTGAAGTAACTGTATTCTTCAACACTCTATCCTGGGACCGCTGAATATTTAAACAATTGAATGAGTCTGCCTTTTTATCTGTTTCTACCCATGTGTAATATCCTTAGATGCCCAGATGTGTTTAGTATTCTCAGGTCTAATGGAAATGTCTGCAATGCTTGACTTTTTCTGTTCTTCCTAACTTTTCCATTGCTTAGACAATGTTTTTTATTTAAATAATTTTTTTGTAAAAATGTAACTACAACACTGTCCCCCGCTTCCCTTTCCTTCCACCAGCTCTTCTCATGTCCCTTCTTGCTTCCTTTCAAATTCGTGGCCTCTTTTTCTTTAATTGATACACACACACACACACACACACACACACACATACACACATTTAGTGTGTTGTTTATATATGTATATTGTCAGTGCTAACCCCTTGGTATTGGATAATAAAGTAGGGCTCTCATCCCTAGGTAAAACTAGTTCTCCAACCCTCAGAATCCCTTAATTTGCCTGTAGTTCTTTGTTTAAGGATGGGACCAAATGAGATTGCACCATTCCATGATAGCGTGTCTGTTAGTGTTGCCCTTGTTCAGGCAGCCATATTGTTGAGGCATCATGGGTGAACATTCCCTGTCATTTCCAGTAGACACAGTCTCACAGATGACTACTGGGTCCTTTAATTCTTGTGATATTTCTGCCTCCCTCTTCTGTGATACTCCTTCAACCTTAGGTGCAGACGTTGTATTGTAGATGCTTCTATTGAAGTAGGTACCCCATGATTAATTGTTCTCTGAATTTTGACTAACTTTGGCTTTCTGTGTTGGTATCTGTTCTTTGCAAAGAGAAGTTACTTGGATGAGTTACACTTATCTGTGGGTTTAAGGATAAGTATTTAGACTGCATTAGGAATTATGTTTGTCTAGTAAAGTGGAGGCTGTAAGTTCTTCTCTAAGACCCATTAACTTATTAGTTGGAGGTAGTTGGGTACAGTTCTGGTACTAGGCATGATTTCTCTCCTGTTGAGGGGAATATTAAATCAAATTACCCAGTTGTTGGTTACCACCATGTTATTAGTAACACAGTTGAGCCATCAGGATTATCTTGTCATGCTGGTCATTATTGTGACTCAGAGGCTAAGTGGGACTATTCGTTGCTTCCCTCTTTTGTCAGCTTGTACGATTAACATCTGGAAATATTAAAGCTAGTCCTTGGCGGGCTTTTAGGGAAGGTGACACTCAGATCATTTATCCAAAGTGCATAGTGTTTTCAGCATCAGGACTTATCTTCATCCCGTGCAGAGAAGCTTTTAACTCTACTCTGAGGTTTTCCCCTGTAGGTTGTCAATATGACCTGCTTTTCAACTCAGGTGCTGATAGCCTATGTGTCATATTCATTAGAGGGCCTGTGGTAACAAACAGAGCTTTTTAATGGAACGGATTCTTAATCCAAAGAAGGGTTATAATGGTGAGATTTTCAGTACTTCTCCAAAAGGAAGGGCATCACTAGATGTAGCACTTGCAGTATTCAAGTACTCGTTTACGTGGTAGCCAACTGTCTTTTTTACATTGACTTTTTAATTTTTTTATAATTTATTTACATTACATCCCTATTGTTATCCTGTCGCTCTTACCTTCTTGTTCCCACCCTCCTTCCTCCTTCTGTCCCCTTTTCCTTCCCCAGGCCTCCGGCAGCAGGCCGCCTCTTCCCTCACTGCCTGGCCACAGTCCATCAGGTCTCCTCAGGATAACCTGCGTCCCCTTCCTCTGTGTGCCCACAAGGCCGCACTGCCAAGGGACAATGATCAAATCATGGGTACCAGAGTGCATGTCAGAGGTTCAGCGTCAGTTCCTTCCCCTCTTTGTGGAGAAATGTGTCCATTGGCTACATCTGAACAGGGGGTCTCGGTCCTCTGCATGCATTGTCCTTGGTTGATGCAACTTTCTTAATACAGGTCAGCATCACAGCTTTGTACTGTTTGATATCCAATACTTGTCCTTGAGTGGCCGTTCCAATTCTCTTGTGAGCAACCTAAAAATAATAATATTGCTTTTAATGGAAATTTGGGTGATGAGATAAAATATGGGATATAGAGAAACAAAATATTAATTTTTATCTCATTATGGGAAAAGTAGGGATTTTTCTCTTTGGGATCTTAGTTTCCTTAATAAAGAATTTAGAAGATGAGTTTGGGAAAACAGTTTTATTGGATTTTGAAAAACTAGGCCTGGGAAGATATAAATATGGCAATTTCTAGGAGGAGGATATGAAGAAAGGAAGAGAGAAAACAGGAATAGTTAGTTATGGAACAGCAAACAAGATAGACCAGATTTGAATGCCAAAAGGAGAGGAGTCTCTACAGAAAAAGGAATGTGAAAGCACAGAGTGTCTTAGAGCATGCTCAGGCTTTGGCCAGTGTAAGAAAGAAAGAAAGAAAGGAAGGAGAGGGGGGAAGGGGAGGGGGGGGGCAGAAAGATAAACACAAAGAAGCTGGTAGACCAGAGTGCTGATAATGAATCTCTGCCAGAGACTGAGCTACGTGGGGTGAGGGTATCCTGGGAAAGATAAGCACAATATCTTTTTAAAGGGATGATTATTCTTCCCATCTACTTAGCATGGATTTAGGTGAATTAGACTTTCCATAAGATGGCATCTTGGAAGGCCAGATAATTGACAGGACCAGATGTGAAAACTGTTAAGAGAGAAGACAGTGGTGTATAATGTTTTAATCTTTGGAACATGTTTCCATCCAAGACATGATATATGTTTTCATTATTTTGATAAAAAGAAAATAGCTTTGCTTCAGTGGGGCTCAACATAAGCCTGATAACCATCATAAGCTGCTTTCAAGGTTACTGTAGTGTTTGCTCCTCAAAGGTGGAGTCCTTAAGATCACTGACGAGATGGGTTGGTGTTAAAAAATAGGCATCACTCATTTCGGCTATGAAAATCCCAAGCTGCAGTTCAGAGGGGTTAGCATCCAGACTAGGATTTTATTCACACATGGACTTATGGCCTCAGGGAGGTAGTGGTATTTAGGAGAAGAATGATAACATATCCAAGATGGGGCTGGGAGTATAGCTCAGTAAAAATGAACTTGCCTAACATATGTAAGTCCAATTATCAGTACAAACACACACACACACACACACACACACACACACACACACACACACACATACACAATCAGAGCTCTCTTATGATACCTCAACTCTTCATCCAAGCCAGAAGTGAAATGAAACTTGGTTTTGGCCTAGGGCAAAAATGGAACTGCTGGTTTTTTGTTTTTGTTTTTGGTCCCTCTCCTCCCTATATCTGTCTCCTGTCCTTGCCAATATAACTCACATTTAATACAGGTGATAACTCTATTTTTATTCAGTTTATAAATGTATGAGAATATTTTTACCAATAGGAAAAATCCAATGTATGTATGCTATTGTGTGTTAAGCAAACAAATATGGCGGAGGTAATTATATAGGGATCTGAAGAACAAGTAACTTTTACTACCTAAAAATTTTGCTAGTTCCATTTGGGTTACTGCTATTTGTTGTTGCTTGTGCTATCTCTCTGGAGATTAGTCAAGAGAAAAGAAAGGTGTGACTTTATCCAGATTTAAAAAGAGATAACTTCTTGTTGCTATGGAAATGAGCACAGGTTCTGTTGTTTTCCCATTCTTCCTACTTTCATTTTATCACAGTAAAGAAAACTGGTCTAGTTTGCTTTGTAGCATCCGATGGCTTCAACCCTGAGGAATCATTTGGTTTCTATTATTGTGATAAACACCATGACCAAAAACAGCTTGCGAAGAAGTTTACTTTAGCTTCAATTGTAGCCCATTCTGAAGAAAGGTCGGGGCCAAACTAAAACAAAATGCTGGAGGTAGGAACTGATACAGCGGCTGTGGAGTAGTGCCGTTTACTGGCTTGTTCAGTCGTCTTTCTTATAGATCCCTGGACCACTAGTCCAGAAGTGGCGCTACTGCCCAGTGAGCTGTGTCCTCACACATCAATCAATATCGAGACGATGCAAATTACAGATTTGCATAAAATTTACATACTAGGAAAACACAGCAATTGGATGGTGGCATTTTTCTCAGTTGAGGTTCATCTTCCCAAATGACCCTAGCTTGGAAAAATAGGACATTATTTAATGAAGAGCACATCAGAACTTTAGAGATCATGTAAAGCGTACTTTTTGCCTCCCCTGAAGAAGAGGAAAGCTCAGAGAATCCAGTCAGCAGCTGCTGCCACCCTGCTTGTTGTAGCAAAGGTAGAAATTAAATCCCTATGCCTTGCTCCTGTGCCTATGTTCTTGACAGCACATTTCAGACACCTGCTGGGAGGTGAAAATAACTTTAAAGGACTAAGTGAATAAACAGTATTATATAAATACCCTATGTATTGCATATTAATAAGAACAACTCGCAACCATTTCCGAATACTAATCATACTTTATATTAGCATATTTAACCCTCACAAGACCTTAAAATTCTTATTTGATAAGCTACAGAAATAATTCATGAAAGTATCATCTTCAATTGTCATTTAAGCAGTTTAAGAGTTTAAGACACCTGTGCTCCTTGTCAGGGCTGCAGCTGGGACTCTAAGCATCACAGGTGGTCTTTCGAGTCTTTTCATATAACCACAATCTCGCACATCCTTTCTTTCCGGTACATTTACAGATTATTCCAAAATATGTCCAAGTGTGTTAGGAAAATGAGTGTTGCAGCCAGAAACCGAAATGAAGCCATTGTCCATGCTACTGTAGCTATATAGCATTTTGCTTGCTTACTCCCTTTTGGTCTTGTGTTCTCATTGATGCCTTGAAGCCACTTCAGTGTAAGTCCTCATAGACTAGTGGAAGAGTTGCCTAGGACAACATAAATCAAGATCCTAAATCTCTGTACTTGTCACTTGGATTAAATCATTTCCTCCAACCTCTGTCCACCAATATGCTGGCACACTCTATTAAAAATCATTTTATATTCTGGTTGGCTAACAGTTTTGTTTTATTTCAGCAGCACAGAAACTTGTGTTTATTTATTTTTTAACTTTTCTCTCTGAAAAACAATCTTAAATATTACATTTTCTGAACTTAAAATATGGCAAAAAGAATTACATTTATTCTCTTTTAGGGGCATTTTAATGCTTTAAAGACCTCATCTAGAAAAGTATTTTTTTATTATTCTTTAATCAAGTACCTTGTAAGAAGTTGTTTTCTCTTTATTAGCTTATCCCTTCCAAATATAAAACCCTGTGAAGGAAAATCAAGATAAGTGATGATTTAATTTAATCCTATTTTGTATTTATGCTTTACACTGGGGAGTGAAACAAAGAAATATGTTAGGAAACAAATATGAAAGTATTATTTATACAAATAAACAAAATGTCATCATTCTTTTTAAAATGTCACTACCTCCTTCGTATGCAGGAAAACTTTCTTTTTAGTAATAAAGGCAGCTGACCATCTAGAAGTTTATAATATCTTCGCAGAATCTACCTCACTGAAAATCAGGGAAACCTGTGTTACAATTGCCTTGGCTAGGAGCTGTGCTGATAAATTATTCTACAGTCAGAAAGTTTATGAATGTTAACCTAGCCTCTAATGAAGTAAATGCCTGGTTTGCTTCCTTATAACTTCAAAGCAGCATTGAGTAAGCTTTGCTCTGCACAGTTGTCTACACCACAGATATCACCACATCCCTTATCTCTGTGAGAACATATTCTCTGATGTTAACTCTGAGTTTAATTTCCTCTTCACTGTAGAGGAGTGGACTGGCTGGAAGTGATTTAAAGGCTACAAAGAAGTAGTTTTCAATACAAGCTGAGGGATCCAGGGACTTTGCTGCATTTTGCTGTTGTTGGATATGGACTTTGATGGCTCTGGGACAGCATTGTGACCAGCGATTTTATTGATTCACCTTGCAACAACTTACCTACCAGAGTCTGCCTCAGCTGGCATTTTCCTTATGCTGCATCCAGAATCCAAGATGCTGCAGGATTTCCTAAATGATTTGTTTTGCCTCAGTGTCATCCTGACCCTCAAAATCTTTTCTCTGTAATGCATGGGTGTAAGAATTCAAAAAAAGTACAAGTCTTTCTCCTGAGTCAACTTGCCAATGTTTTCACACTCAACTACCAACTTATGTCCTTGACAGTGCAATGTCGAAGGACCACCGCACCTCTCTAAACTAACATCTCATCACTCCTTTCAGCTCTTTGAGCATCCTGTGTCCTTTGCCTTCAGACCCTGATGTATACAAGTTCTTCCCCTTTTCTGGCTGTCTTGCACTCACTGAGGCCCCCCTGTCTGTTGACTAATGACTTATTGCCCACATGTGCTGTAGCATAGTGAAAGCTGAACAAGAACACATGCTGGAGAAAATGGTACAGGGCACTAAGGGGGTTGAAAATATTTTCAAATCATCCAGTTTTAACAAAATGATCTCTAAACTATAATGTGATTAGTAATTTACACCTGAAGGTGAATTCCCTTAGTTAACAAATGCTATTCAGAGGGCAGGCTTGTTTGAGGCTTCAGTTAATTAGTAGTGAGCAACCAAGAAAGGTCCTGGTTCTCAGCTAGTGTGAGCTCTAACTGCAGAGACAGAAGAGGAGTGATTGGATGATTATATACACTCATCTCAGAATCATTAGCAGGAAGCTCATAAAATAGGATGATGCAATGGACTGAAATGGCCTGACTTGGGGAACCAGGTGTCCTGTACAGACTATATAATTTAAATCATTTTTTTTAATATAAGACCTCTTTCACTGGAAATAGTCTTGGCTTCAAGAAGAACAATAGAAAAATATTCAGTGCAACGGGCACACCAGATACAAACATCATAAAGTGGAAATTAACTTGATGTGTTCAAGGAGGAAGAGGAGCGGAGCATGTGGAGAGGAGAAGGAGGAAAGAGACAGAGCAGTATGCAAGGTCAGAAACATACCCAGCTGTGGCCACACATTGTTCTGCAGGCCTGACAAGGAGCCCCTGTGGCAGGCTTGCTGCAAGTGCCAACCAGTGGGCAGTTTTAGATGTAGAAATGAGGTGGTCTCATTTGCAATTGTATGAGCAGGCTCTGGCTATGATGTGGACAGTAGACAGAGAAACAGCAGAATCAGATGATGATATAAGCAGAGTCCTGATGCTACCATGCTTTATTGACATGCCAGCTGTGCTGAAACATCCAACCCATTGCTCTAATAGCTGTAAGACCAGTGTTTCTGAAATTCGGGCATCTTCAAACTCTTTATTTAGGTAGTGTTTTCAGGCACAAGAGCTTAAAACTTAACTTCTATATTCTATAATCATCATTTCATATACTTATATCTCCATCTTTTAAGGACAAGAAAACTGAAGACAGCACAGGCAATAAACTAAGGAGAAATTTTCACCAATTAGAATGAGTTCTTTGGTGCAACTCAAGTCACATGACCTTCTGAGCAATTCTTTGTATTAACCTTACTGGATGTATTACCACTCCAAGGAAGTTCTCTACAAGACACAAATACTTGATGCACTCATTCTTAGTTTCCTCTACTTAGAAATATCTAATGATTGATTAATTTGAGACTGACCCTATCCAGTAGTGGAATGTTCTTATGCCCATAGTCTGTTTGGCTGAGTTTCTAAGGACTGTAGTAGAGTAGATTGGTTGAGCCAACTGCATGTACTTGTAACCGCTTAATAGAGCTTTGATCTGGGATGTCAAAACACCTCATTTATATTGTGCAAGAACATAGATTTAAGCAGGGATCAGAAAATAATTCTTTTTCTAAAATATTTATTTATGTATGTATGTATTTATTTATTGAGTATTCTGTACGTCATGTGAGCCAGAAGGGCAGAAGAGGGCACCAGATCTCATTATAGATGGTTATGAGTCACCATATGGTTGCTGGGAATTGAACTCAAGACCTTTGGAAGACTAGCCAGTGCTCTTAACCTCTGAGCCATCTCTCCAGCCCCCAGAAATTCATTCTTTTTTATGTAAATATAATGGGGAAGGATACAATGAAGGTGTATCTTTTATAAGATATTTTTATTAAAATGTAAATTAGGCAACTTCAAAAGGAAAGTTAGCAGCTGGTAAAACTCAATAAAACTTGGCTATTTAAAAATCTATATATCTTTTAACTTTTGATTTCGGTCCAGAAATACAATCACAGTGCCTTCCCTGTCCACTATAATCTTTAAGTGAGACCCAAGGGATACATAACTCTCTGTGCTGCTATTAAAGTTCCCCAGAGTTCTCTTTAATGACAATGAGCTAAGGCCAGACATGGCAGCACATTCTTAAAAAGAAGCAGAGCTTTGGGGATGCGAGCTTTCTCAGATAGTCAGACACAAAAATACAGAATTTCAAAGCTACAGAAAGAAAAACTGAACCAAAACATTGTGTCAATTTTTATTTAAATGAGCAATTTGTGTATACTGGGCAAATGCAAACTAAATCCACATCACTCAGTTCTGGGGCATAATTCACATCTCCTTTCTCAAGGCTTGCCAACAACACTCTTTGCAAAACCCAATGGGTTTAAACAATGAAATTTACAGCTAAACTTTCAGTTCGATGTTTTTTGTTCATTTTTTAATGTATGCAGTTGTTTTCACCGCATGTAAGTTTGTGCACCAAGTGAGTGCCTGGTGCCCATAGAGACCAGATTAGGAGTCAGATCATTTGGAACAGGGGTTACAGATGGTGCTAAGCTGCCTTCTGGGTTCTGGGAATTAAGCCAAGGTCCTCTCGAAGAGCAGCCCATGCTTTTAATCACTGAGCCTTCTATCCAGCCCCAGTTTGGTTTTATAAATACAAGAAATAGCAAGATTATACAGATCCCATGGAAGTAGTCAATACACCAAGGAAGAACTCTCAATTTAAATTGCTAAGAAATAAGTTGTTCATCTGGGTTTGTTCAGGTTTGGTTTCTTAAGGTGATTATAACTATTTAGCATGTAGGGCCAGGCACACAGAGTGACTGGCTGTGATATTGGTCTCTTTCAGTGTTTGATCCTTCTCCCAGTGGCACTTGCGTCCTCTGAATATCTTAAACCTCCCATGTTTGCAATACACACTGAAACATTAGAGTTACTTTTGTACATGTTAAAAGCAAACAAATACAAACAAGCATCACACATCTGGACATCTAGGTTAAACAAATCCATTATGATTATCTCATTTACTAGCTACATGCCCAGTAGTTGCATGTCATCTCCTATGGTCAGCATAGCGGTCAGGGTTTTCGCTGCCCTTGCCCTTAGAGAGAAGTGTTCTTTACTAAGAAACAACTCTTTTTTTTTAATAAATCTTTTTTATTTTTTTAAGATTTATTTATTATTATGTATACGGTGTTCTGTCTGCATGTATACCTTCAGGTCAGGAGAGGACATTAGATTACATTATAGATGGTTGTGAGCCACCATGTGATTGCTGGGACTTGAACTCAGGACCTTTGGAAGAACAGGTGGTGCTCTTAACCACTGAGCCATCTCTCCAGCCCCTCTTTTTTTTTTAACCTTCGTGAGCACGTCTTTTCTGACTTACTTACAGCATAAGCTTTCTGTTGTGCCTGCAACTCACCTGCTACCAACAGCCTGTCTTCAGCCCTATAAGCCATTCTGGAGCCTGCTTTTGGGCTCAACATTCCATCAACCATGGAGACAGCTGTGACAAAAATGAAATTTCCAAATAGATTAAAATTTGGTGATGGCTGCCGGGGAGCTCCCTCACTTGCTGAAAAGAACTGTGGTGATTCTGTATCCATCTGAGCTTTAAGGATGAAGTACCACTTTGTTTGGCCAATTCCTAGGACAATAATCCTATCCACACTTCCGCAAGCCCAACTTTGAAGCTGAGACACCATTTGGTGACACTACCTGAAAATCTTACCGGCCACATTTGGGAATTTATCTCTAAGAAAAGTCTGAGACAGAGTCAGGTGTGTAGGAGACAGGGTAGGGGTGAGGGGGCTTCTACAAGCCAGTACGTTCCTACCATATCATATGCAGGAAGTCTTTCAATACTGCACCAGTTTTTAGAAAGGTTTTTATCCTATTCTGAACTGTTGATTTAACCTCAGTAATGTAAGAAAATAAGAATCTTCTTATCGGTATGTTGGTAAAAATATTAATTCTGGAATGTTTCGCATATTTATATATAGGGTGATTATTTTAATTTTTGAAATTCAATGACAATTTTCTTAGAATTTAAAAGGGAAACACCTGGGGAAGCCAAGCTGTAAATATCAGAAACTGCTGGAGGAAGAGTCTGGACACAAGAAGGAAGAGAAAAAGATGCCACTGAAGACAGCACATAGGTCAGATACACGATGGACGAGCAGACACATGGTGGGGAAGGAGGCTTTAGAAAAAGTAAAGAATTTCAAAGTATCAGGGGAAAGATTTACTTAGGTTCTGGTCTGAACCTGAAAGAAATCAGCAGAAAAGGGAAAATGGACATGCAGTGGCAGTGCCTTTCTGACTCACACCACAGGAGGGATGTGGCTCAGGAGAACCTCTTAGTGGTTCACAGAGATGCAGTGGAGGCCAGAAGCCCTGGAGGGGAAGAGTGTAGTGTCTCATTGAAGAAAGACATATTCCATCTCTGTGGCATGGCCTAGGGTGAGCCTTGCCATGCTCTGTACTTATAGGTAAGCATCAGTCATAAGCTTCATCTGCCATTAAGGAATGGATTGCTATAGAAGAAAGCATTAGGAATAAAGTACATTTGGGAACCCAAATTTATGAGCCTTTTCCCTACACACGTGACAAGTCTGGTGTAGCTTTGAGACATTCTCTCTGACATCTTTATTCCTGTTTGTCATGCAGGGTCTCCCACGTAGGTCCAAAAGGTTGAGAATAAACTCCTGACTTTCCTCTCCACCCACATCACTTCCGCCATCACCAGCACCTTTTTTCTGCCTTCCATGTGCTTCTTCACTTAGAATAAGAACCTGCCCCCTTGGAATGTGCATCCTTCTGGTAACTGAAGTCTCCCTTCTTTCTGTTTTTAAGGATGGGAGGAACAGTTTTATTGGACACCAGCTGGGCGGGGTAGTGGAAGTGCCAAACAGCAAAGACCAGCGGGTCAAGTCAGCCAGAGCCATTCAAATCACCTACTACCTCCAGACCTATGGTTCTGCCACTCAAGACCTCATAGGGGAGAGGTGGGAGAATGAGTTCTGTAAGCTTATGCGGAAGCTCCAGGATGAGCACCAAGACCTCCAACTGTACTCTCTGGCATCTTTTAGCCTCTGGAGAGACTTTCATAGGACCAGCATCCTGGCCAGAAGCAAGGTCCTGGTGAGCCTCGTGCTGATCCTGACCACGGCCACCCTTTCCAGCTCCATGAAGGACTGCTTGCGCAGTAAGCCCTTCCTGGGCCTCCTGGGGGTGCTCACGGTGTGCATCTCCATCGCCACTGCAGCCGGGATCTTCTTCATCACCGACGGGAAGTACAACTCCACCCTGCTGGGAATCCCTTTCTTCGCCATGGGTAACTATCCATCCTTGTGGTAATCGGATTCTTGCCAGTTTTGGGCAAGGTAGTACATTTCTTGCCTTCTCAGGTGGATATGTTTTAGTTCTGCTTTGGTGGGTCTGTGCGACTGGGTACATTTTTCCTTGGGGGTTGTGTTTGGTTTGCCTTTTTAAGGAAGGACATCAAAGGACAGTATAGAATAAGCAAACAGTCCTTCTTTTAAGGATGCCAAAGTCTTTAGATCACACAGTATGGGAATTCTCATTTGTTTCTTCAAAGCTGATAGATTGAAAGTATCAGATACAAAACTGAGGTGAATGGGTGCCTATTTCAAACATAAGTTTTATGTTCCCAATCATAGCCATCGTCAGTGAGAGTGACAGGGTGGTTACTGACAGTGACATACAAAAAGCCCAAGGACAACTGATGTGTTTCTATCTCAAAGACCTTCTAAAGTAAACTCAAATTCATTTAGTTGTTTTGCACAGAAGCTACTTTATTCTTTTGCGTGTGTAAAAAGAATAATGTTTAAAGTTAAAACAACGCGGCCTGATGCCACTTAGATATATTATGCAATTTATATGTTTATCTCTGATGAAAATAATTAGTAACCATCCTTGAGATTATGAAATTTCTCCCAGCCAGATATAAATGATGTCCTAACTATGTAAAATGGTGTGCGTATGCATGAATGCAGGTGGTGTGTGTTTATGGATATTGTCTGGGAATGAGCATGAGTAAGGAATCAGAGACAGGGTGTGTATGTCTTGTTGATCAAGATCACAGGATAGTTTTATTTCTGGTCTCCACAAGGTTCTGTTCTATGTTGTGTAAACATGTGTGACAATTCAGAAATTGAACTTCTACGGTGTGAAATGACATAAACAGGAAATTCTTAAGTTATAATGAATGATGTACTAGCTTAAAATCGGTTTTAAACAAGTTTCACTATTGGATGCTAAATTAGCAGGCATATTAACAAAAAGCTCTCAATGTGGCCCAAGCACGTATTTCTGTTTACCTTTGCAAGCATATTTGTAAATGAACATAAGACATGCAAATCGTACAAGCTGAGGTCAGATGTCTGTATTGGGAATCCATCTTCATTATAGTTTAATAAGCTAGCTCATCTAGCTGAATACCCAATTCTTGCCTAAAATACTAATGGAGGGTCTTCAAATGTTTTTAATGAAATAGAATATAATGAAAGATACTAGTTGAAAGTAAACAGTCAACAAATATCTACAAGTTTTAGTAAGTAAGTAACATTGTATGAAAGTGCAGTGAAATCCACAGAAATAAGGAAACAACCCTTGGCTTTATGCAGCTGAGTCTTCAAGTCTCTTCTTGACTTGAAAAGTAACAAAAGACTTCTAGGAATTCCACAATAAGATTTACAAATAAAACACGGTTTCCTCAATCTTAGTCCACCTTAATTATGGAATAAAATATTTTTCAGAAAAGAATAGAATTATACACTCTAAACAAACAAAATAAAAATAACTACCCCTGCTGATACTGGACTGTAATGTCAAGTCTACAAGGGTAGAGTGATGTTTCCCATGGTGGTGGAAAAGTCCAGACCTATAGCACACACGTTGTACCTATTTGCTGACCTTTGAAAACACACATCAACTCTAGACTAGACACTGTGGGCAAGGACTGTAGGAGGACAGGTCAGAGGATGTTCATAGTGCTGCTGCAGTTCTGAGATAACTGTAGCTGCTGTTCCCTGGGGGCAAAATGATGAAAGAGCCACAAGCATGTGTTTTTAAAATTCTGCTTCAGTAAGACCAAGATTCGGTTTTCATCTTGGTTCTTTGCTTATGTTGTCTGTTATACTGAGTAATCAGTAGCATCTATCTGTTCTGGTTCTCCACATAAAAATGAAGAATTTGGACTTCTTAGTATTAAATGTGAAGATGCTACAACATTATTCACTTCATCATTGAATATAGAATTTCATCATCCCTTTCAAAATTGCAGAATATATTAACCTCCAACCTCTAACCATGGAACAAGGGAGGGAGGTAGGAAGAGAGAGGGGGCTTAGGAAAACAATACAGCGTTGCATACAGAGTAAAGCTATGAGTCACATAAAACACATGGCTGAGAAGGTGCTGAAGGCAAATGTGATCTTAAATATAAATAAATGTTATTTTTCAAATACGTACTTGCCAGTGGCATGCACAACATTGTTTGATCTACACCCTTTGGTGAATTATTGTTTATAGAATATCCAAGCTAGATATAAAATCAATAGTATATGGAAAGAAGCACAGCACTTCTTATAACCTCTACTTCTATCCTATTTTACTTTCTGTTTATTTGGCTTACACTTTCACATCATAGTCCACCATGAAGAGAAGTCAAGGCAGGAACCTGGAGACAGGAACTAGAGCAGAAAACATGGAGCAACCTTGAACACTCTCTTTTCTCCAGACTAGGATTCAGATGCTTTTCATATACCTCCCAGGACCACATGCCTAAGGACAGCCTCACCCACAGTTGACTGGTCCCTCTTAAATTAATCACTAATTTAAAAATGCCCCTAGAGACTTCCACACACACCAACATGATGGAGGAATGTTCTCAGTTGAGGTCTAATCCTCCCAGATGACACGAATTTGTGTCAAGTTGACAAAAAGGAAAACAAACAAAAACTATGACAATTTTTTTCTATCTTCCTGGAAGGATTTTGTGTGCCAAGATTCAAAATCCTTTATTCTCATCAAAGCTGATTCCCAAAGCTGCATATGTCAATGATAGAGGATGTTCTATAAACTAAATAGGCACACATCTGGTATATATTTAATTTAAATCTTCCTTCTGTATTCACTATGTTTTTTGATCCATTTGATGTCCCCACTCTCATTTCAGAGGCACATACAATGTATCTAAATATTCTTCCTTTTAAAAGCCAATTCCTGTTTTTATGCTTTTCCTTGATGTTTCCTTAAGCAAAGTTCTATTTCTCAGGTTACAGTTTCCATTTTGGGGCTTAGGAAGGATGACTGTAGGTACATAGTCTCTCCACAGGCAATAAATCCAGAATTAGAATACATTTTTAAATACCTGAAGTGATTCAAGTCTAGTACTCTTTCTCTATTCAAGAATAAACTAGTGAAGATTCTGCCAGTTAAATTTACAACTCACTGTTGATCTTTTTGTTCTAAAGGCTTTCATTGGCATGCATTTGCTCTTTATGAAGGGGGAAATTGAGCTAATACCACGCAAAAATGCCAAGCCAACTTATGCTCAGTCTTGTGGAGTTTTCATAGATAGTTGCCAGGGTGTACAGAGCCTTGCCTCCTTATTATTTTCTGCTCACTCTGAGTTTGAGCTGACTCTCACAATAGTTGTCTTCAAACACTGGTCACACACAGAGAACTTGGTTTTTTGCAGGCAGGCTCAAGGTTTACAGATATAAACGTATATGCATCTCACACTCCACCTTATCAATTGACATTTACTGAATACTGTAATATTCAAGATATTTAGGACTACAGACTCAAAGGCTTTGAGTGAAAATAAACCAAGTCCTTACTCTCATTGGTTTTACACATAGGTCCAAGACAAGGGGGTGATGGAGCAGCAAAATGAAAAAAATGTAAATTTTGCCACACTGTTGACAAATGATGCAGAATATAAAAGTGAAATGGCATGTGGGATAAAGAGCATCAGTGTCTGGAGGAATTCGGTCTAAAGTCTAAAATTCAAGTACGAAAGTAAGTGAAGTAAGTGAAAGAGTCACATAGAAATAGAGAAAAGTGCTTCTGCAAATGAGAAGAGGAACTGAGAAGAAGAAAGAGGGGATGGCTGGAGTAGAATGGGGAGCCCACTAAGGAGGAGGCTAGAAAAGGTACAGGGAGATGCTATGGGTCACTGAGCAGTTAATATGAGATAGAATATGACGTGAGACATTTTGAGACAAGAAGATATGTTCTGATACGTTTTCCAAGACACTTTGACTAAGTTGTGTAAATCAGTCTACAATACAGCAAGAATGATAAAAAGAGTTATCACAAAGCCGTCCTGCAATAATGTGATAGCATAACATAGCATCAGAATATGACAGCGGTGAACGTGGATACAACTCAGAATATTTGCCTAAAAGTCAAATTTACATGGTTTGCTGAAGGACTGGGTATGCCCCATAGGAGAAAAAGTGGCAAGAGTAACTCCAAGGTTTGCGGAGTGAATAATTAATAGACTGCGGTTGCCATTGACTGTGCTAAGAAGGCCTTTGGGAGAAATGAGTCACATGTTTAGGAGGAAGTAATCTACAGTTTAGTTTTGTACCTGCTAAGTCAGAAACAGCCATTAGGAATCCAACTTCAGAAAAGTGGATTGGACTAAATGTATAAGGTTGTGTGGAAACAGGTTCAGAAGTTGGAGCTGGAGATCTGTGGCTTGTCATGGCACCAATGATATTAAATAGTACAAAAATCTGCTAAGGTCAACTAGAAAGATGTATATAGATGAAAATAAATGTCTTTGGCTCAAGCTGAAGCACTTCAGTACTTTCAGACAGGGAAGATGGAATGATCCAGAAAATGAACACTAAAAATGATTAGACAATAGAAAAAGCCTGCGAACAAAAAAGAATAGTTTACTGGAAGAAAAACAAAGAAGAAGTTCATGAAGGATCAAGATGCCAATCATGTAAGAGATTCTAATGCCTTGTGTCCAGTGAGAACTTTGAAGTAGCCTTTGATTCATCAATCTGATGGCCAGGGATGACTTTGACAAGAGCTGCTTTGGAGCACGTCGAGGGAGAAAGGGTCAGTTAAAGAAGTTCAATGAGTGAAGAAAGAAAGAAAATAAAGACAATGTCTATCTTTGCATTGTTTGTTTTGATTCAAATGTAAGGGCATTTATGTATGGTAGGACATGGTCAAAAGAAGGAAACATCATAGTAAATGAGAAAGAAATGGCAAAATTATAAAAAATGAATGTCATTGAGCAGAGACAGTTTGACATCTAGAGCACAGGAGATTCACTGACTTTATATATGGCCATAGCTGGTCCAGAGAAAAGGAAAGGAAGAATATAGATGAAAATACAGCTGATTAGCTGATGAAAGCATGGGAGCTTGCATGTGCAAGTTTTCTCCTGTGGCTTCAACTTTGTCAGTTAATTACTAAGGAAATCAGCAGCTAAGACTAACCATTGCAAAGGAGGCATTTATTTTTTGAAAATGAAAGAAATGTGACACAGTCGCTTGCAAATGTTGAGGCTGAATTTAAAAATTTGAGAATAACTAGAAAATTCGAAGATTCCTTGATGTTAGTGTTCATAATTTTAATAAACTAATCAGTGAGAAATAATGCTGAACTTTTAAGTCCCAAGTTAGAAGAAGCTGGGTGAAGACATTGAATTTGATCATTACAAAAGGCATAAAACCTTGTGATAGTTTGGCATGATACTGTCACCTGCAAAGTTCGTGCTTGAGAAAAACACAGTTTAGTTACATTTAAAAAAGGTACCATGCATATAAAAGCAAACAATAGGAAAGAAAGAACCTCTGAATGTTTACAATTTTGTGTTGGACCATGTGCTATCTTGGAGCATGTGCACACATTGGGCACAGCTGGTCTAGAGCAATTTTGATCTTCTTCATATAACTGGTACCAAATTTTGGTATCTCTGAAGGATGATTTCATCATGGACTGTATCTAAATGTGTCCTTACCAGCATGGTGTTCTCGGAATAGTTAGACCTCTTACATGAGATAAACAGGCTCCTAGAAAAGGAATTTTAAAAAGGCTATGCAGAAGGTACAAGTCTGGTCTACATACAGAACTTGCATCACATTAAAACTGTCACGTTCTTCCATACACTTCTGAGGGTCAGACAAGATTCAAGAATGGCACAGTAGGGCTCCATATCATGGGGAGTCCCTTGGCACAATGACATTGCAGAAGAGTGTGCAAAACTAGGGCTACTATTCTGGCAGATAAAAGTTGTGGAGCAAGAAAGATAAAGCAAAGTCTAGAGATGATTGATGCAAATGTTTCTCAGAATAGATTATTCCTATGGAAATAATTACATTATTCTCTTTCTGGTATGGAAAACAAGTGCAGGAGGACTTTTGGACTTCACAAGGCCAGATGGATGGTCTTGGTATATAATAGATTTTATCCCAAGAATAATAGCATCATCAAAAACTATGATAGTAGTTGTGGTGGCCACAGGTACACAGAATTATTAATAAACCATTAACCAAAGTGAGAAACTGTGTCTGGGATCTGTAAATAAATCCAAAGCACACTAGGAATAATTTGTACAATATGTAATATGTACTTAAAAGTGTGGTGCTTTCAGAAAAGACAAAGAGACAACATCTGTGACCACCCATGAGGATGAAGAAATATACTTGTAACACCCTCAGTCTCCGCAGCACAGGAAGAGGGGAGAAAGAATAGAATTTTCTTCAGGAAGGGATATTTAGAAGTAGTGTACATACACAAGAAACAGCCTGTTTTCATTAAAGCCAGACTCTAAAGATACCTGAAAAAAAAATAATTGAGAAGTAGTTAATCTTGGTAATGGAGGTATGTCTTTTTTTTTATTTTTTTATTTTTTTATTTTTTACTTTTTTTTATTTTTTATTTTTTATTTTTTTAATTAATTTATTCTTGTTACATCTCTATGGTTATCCCATCCCTTGCAACCTCCCATTCTCCCCTCCCTCCCATTTTCCCCTTATTCCCCTCCCCTATGACTGTCAAGGACAATACTGGCGGTCAAATTTAAACCCCTACCCTGATCTAGCCCATGGACAGGAGGTATGTCTTTAAGAGCACTTTTAAGAGACTGGGAGTAATGAGGAAAAGGTCAGAGTAGGATAGACAGAACTGTATGGGAATATGACTGCTAATAAGAGAACTCAGTCTCTTCTACCATATTCAGTGTCTATTGAGAGAGATGTATGGCAAATGTAGTAATGCTTGCCCAACAGCTTCCCATCCAAATCACAGACCTTCAGGCTCCAGCAGCCTTTCTCCTTTTTTTCTCTTTTTTCTTCCTCTTCTTTATTCTCCTCCTTCTTTCTTTCTACTCCATCCTCCTTTTCTTCCTTCTCTTTCCCTTCATTTCCTCATCTTTCCTCTTCTCTTCTTCCTCCTCATCATCCCTCTCCTCTTTTTCTTTCATTTTTCTTCAATTCCCTCCTTTTCTTCCATTTTCTTATCACTCCTTCCTTCCTCTCTCCTCTCTTCTTCCCTTCTCTGTCTTCCAGCTTCCTGTACCCTATAATCCAGTCTCCATACACAGCATTGGTAGCTGGGGTGTTCCTAGCCACTCTATGCAAGACCGTGAGTATTTCCCATCTCCTTCTGCTTCAGCGTTCCTGGAATTCATCATTGTTTAAGTATACCCTGTTTAAGTTGTTATCTATTTTCTCTCACCAGAATGCAAATTCCTGCAGAATATGCATTTACCTTGTTCCATTTAGTTACTTCTCATGATGACAGACAGCATCTGGTATAGAAGAGACTTGATGAATATGCATAGAATTGATGATCAAATGGCCTGTCAGTGTTTTCCCAATTAGGTTGTGATGTATTAGCGGATCATTAAACCAAT
Source organism: Acomys percivali (assembly GCA_907169655.1). Lineage (NCBI taxonomy): Eukaryota > Metazoa > Chordata > Mammalia > Rodentia > Muridae > Acomys > Acomys percivali. The sequence continues at coordinate 44,588,205 of OU015751.1, forward strand.
GTAATGCGTCCTGAACATCATTTATAGTTCACTGAGAAGAAAAGACAATACAAAGGGATAGAAAATATCAGAAAATGTCTAGAAATTTCTTTGGATTAACTTTTCAAATATAGTACAGTACCAAGGGAGGTAATATTGGTGAAGGAGGCAGCTGGAAGCGCTCATCAGACACACAAGTAGCACCTAGTCTTGTTGGGATTAAAGCAAGGACTGTGTTACCTTTGTTTGTCATGCTTGTTTCACCTGCTACATGGCATCTTATCTAGAATTTTTCCTCATTGGGAAAAGCAACTGTGACTACCTGACATCATTACCATTGACTAGTATGTCCCTTTAGTGTATATTGCTATCCGAAATTTGTTAGAGTTACAGGCTGACTCCTGATTCCTTAAGGTTTTATATAGCAGTGGTTCTCAATCTTCCTAAGGCTGCAACCCTTTAATACAGTTCGTCATTTTATGGTGACCCTCAACTATAAAATTATTTAATAGCATCTTCATGCCTGTGGATTTTTTAACTCTTATGTAAATATTTGGTATGCAGACTATCTGATTTGTGAACTCTATGGAAGGATTGTTCGACCTCCCAAGGGGGTCATGATCCACAAATTGACAATAGCTGCACTATAGAATCCATCTTCATTTTTTGAATATGAAGTACTTGTTCAATTATGGTATGGGATTTAAGAATAAAGAATACTGCTAAACAGCACAATTTTACTCAGAGTAAGAAGCATATAGACTGGCTCTAAAGACCTTACTTTGAGGCCGGTTGCTAGGTTAGACTCTTTAAATAGAAATACATGTAAATATGCTTCACAGTGCCCAATTTGCAGCGCTTCAATTTTTACTTCTTGGATCAGATGACAAATCAGGACTGGATATAAAGCAGATAGGGAAATGAGTAGAGCAGCAATTTATGCACTACATTTTAGAATGATGGCTGTGCAGAGGGCTTCAAGTTTCCCAGCGAGGATATCTGAGCTGTCCCTCAAATACACGTCCATCAAAAATAGCCTCAACAATCCTCGTTAATTATAGTTGACTTGGCTGTCAAGTCAGAATGTTCCAAGAAAAATATTTCTGACACAGGCCAGCTGTAATTGCCAAGCAGAACGTGAGCTGCTTCAGAGTACACATGACCATTCACACTCTGGAAACATCAAGCTGAGAACACAGTAAAGTTTGTACCAGTGCTTTTCCAGTGGGGAAAAAATAAAGCCCTTAACAGGTAACATTTACTCTAAAAGTCAAGTTTTATTTCCTGAGAAAAATTAATTTTAAGCTAGAGTTTTCATACTCTTTCATCTAATACAAGAGAAAATTGACATGGCAAAAAGAAGTAAATCTTATGTCTATATTGGGGCCCTAGAGGACTGTCTCCTAAGGATTCAGGAGCCTCTGAGCAGGTGATTCCACCTGGTTTTCTGAAACAGGTTGATTTCTACATGTATCAAATATCTGCGTATCAGAATTGTGTGTCTGTACCTGTGTGTGTCCGTGTGTGCATGTCTGTGTCTCTGTGTGTGACTGTACACATACATTCTTTTTATGAATGTGGTACATGTGTACCAATGTATTCTTGAGGTGGTCCTTGTCTTTCACTGTGTTTGATATAGGGTCTCTGTGCTTTGGGTGTTGTTGTTGTTGTTGTTGTTGTTGTTGTTGTTGTTGTTGTTGCTGTTGTTGTTGTTGTTTGTTGTCCACTATGTATGCCAAGCTAACTCACGCCTGTTGGCTTCCAGGCATTCTATCGCTCCTTCTTCACATCATGTTCACAGGAACAAAAGGACTATGACTTCAAGTGGACTCAAGGGATCCAAACCCAGGACTTTCTACTTAAACAACAGGGTTTTTACCAGTACTGAGCCATCTTTCCCACACTTGCCGTTTTAAACCTTTTTCATTATATAGTTAGTCAATGTACTATGCCATATCAGGATATTTTAATACAATTATATATTGTACCTCGATTGTATTCCTTTCGTTAATTGTCACACTCCCCCTACCAACCCTCATTGTGTTATTTATTCCCTGGACTTTTTAAAATTTTAATATATTATAATTTACTCCGATTACATCCTAATTGTTATCCTCTCACTTGTATCTTCCGATTCCCACCCTCTCTCCCTCTTCCACCCTATTCCCCACCCCTAGACCTCTGGCAGAAGGGGACTTCCTCCCCCACCATATGACTATCTACCCTTAGAGGATAAACCTGAGTACATGCCTGAGATGTTGCTGTTTCTCTTTGCCATGATTTAACTGGTGTAGCTGGGAGTAAGTATAGGTTCAGCTGAATGGTTCATCCAGGCACTGCTCCCATTTAAAAATCTCAGTAGCATCATAGTTAACAGTACAGAGCAGCATAAAATGAACATCTGTGCCATATTAGTTTAAATATCTGAAGATATTCTTTGAGCTGACACAATGAAAGACAGAGGTAAAGTATAGACATATTAGTGAGTGACAAATATTAAGTAAGGAAATGGAAGTACTTTTACCAGAAAAAGCAGACCAATATTAGATTAAGCGATTTTTAGTAACAAAAAGGTGAGGTATGGAAGAAACAAGGCAAATGACTGAGTTCGTCGGATAAAAGTAAATAGGATTGCAAAACAGGAGACATAGTGTGCAGAAGGGCTCAGCTTCTGTAGGATGGTGGTGGGTGTGGTGAGGACCTATTATAAGTCTACTTGAATTGGTGGGTGTGCCATCTAAAATTCTATCATGTCTCCCCCACCCTTCCTCTGGGCTCAATGGGCATTCAGAATTTGTATACTATAATATTGTTATAATACTTGGGTGTTCTTAAAATTTTAACATTTAATTGATTCTTTTTGAGAATTACATACATGAGTACTTTATTTACATCATGTCTACCCCACACACTTCCCCTCCAAATTTTTTAATCCCCCCTCCATGATTATTTTTTTTGCTTTATTATTGTAACACATACGTGTATATATGAAGACAATCTGCTGAGTGAGTCCACTTAGCGTTTTCAGATGACCAGTTGGAATTAGATAACCGGTTAGAAGCCTCATCCCTGGAGAAGACTGATTCTCCTTCTCTCAAAAGTTATTCATTATCTGTAGCTTCTAAAGAAGAGGCGAGGCCTCGTGAGATGTCCCCGTGCACGTTGGCACGTCAAACTGTCATTATACAGATCTTGCTTAAGTCACCACTTTGATAAGATTTTTTTTTATAATATTTTATGGGTATAACACCCCATCATTTGTGGAAGACATGATCTAACAACTGAAGTACTGATGCTCTGCCACTTGCACACTCCCACTTCCTCTTCCATAAGGTTCCTTTAGCTTTATGTGTAGGATTTGTATTATAGGCGCATCACCTGGTCTTCAGCCACGACAACGCTAAACTTCTTTTGGATGAGGGCTGAGAGCTACACTCACCTGCATATATGAGGGTAGGTGTTTAGGATACAGCTGGGAATGATTCTGGTTTAGGAAAGGGATCAGCAATAGCTTCTGCTCTAAGGTCCTTGACTTCACCAGCCACAGGGAGTTGAGGTTCCCAGTACCAAGTACAAATGGGCCTTGAGTCGAGTTTGGTAGCTGTTGGTTACTGCTGTGAATGAATGCTTCTTTAATAGGTGTTTTATCTTTCCACAAGCTCACAGGTGTGGACTTCTTTAGGCAGAGATATAAATGTGAGACTGAAATTGGAAGCTCACTAGAAATTTCCATTTACTTGAAAAGGTTTTCAGAATATAAGTGTGAGTCTAGATTCTAAATATGGGAGTTTCATTTAATGATTTCTATCTCCCTTTTGTCTGGTGTTTCATTTCGTACCTAAAGGTCTTCTTGTGGCTGTTCTTTGATTTACCTAGATGTAAGTAGGGACTGGCATTTCTACCCAATATGGAAGTAAAGCTATCAAACGCTTTCTGTGCTCTGTAGTGGGATCAGAGCCTGTATCTCTCCACTCTTCTCCCAGATTTCTGACTCTGCAGCTGTTTTCAGCTGAGCTTTGGTGAGTTTTGGGGGGGTGGTGAGAAGAGCTAAGCTAGTAGGACTCCCAGCTTCCCCTCCCTGCTCCTGACAGCACTCTTCACATTGTCTCATCCCTGCACAAATTTCATTTAATGGAAAGTGACCGTGGGTTTACTTTTGTTTGGAAACTATCACCTGTATCATAGAAGAAAGGAGAAGGGAGAAGAAAGGAGAAAACAATGAACACACACACACACGATTGTTCCTTTCCCATTCTATGCTGCCTCCTTCATAATATAGTGGAATGTAGACACTTAAAATGAAAGTGCTTCTAGCCTGAGTGGCTGTGTTCTGGTTGATGTAGTTGCTGTTGCCCACTTTGAAGTATTTCTACAGATGTTATATTCATTTCACACTTCCAACTTCTCTCTTACACACAAATTAGCTTCATTTAGAGGGTTGCAGGAGATAAGGACTCCTGATTGCCAAGAAAAATGGAGTGAGAGAGTGCAAAGAGAGTCAATTATGGCGTGATCTTTAGGTCCACTGTTTTTCAGTGTCTGTCTTACAGATCAGGACAAAAACATCAGGACAAAACTGTCAATGTAATAACTCTGTTAACCAAGCTGACAAGAGATAAAAATGTTAGCCTGAACTCACGTTCCAGTTAGCTCTCTAAACAGTCATCTTCCTGCAAATTCCTAACAAGGGTTTCTTTTGCTCACAGTGTGTAAAATATTAGTTAATACTCAGAAGGTTTGTCAAACTATAAACTACAGCAAGGGGACATCTTATAAATACCCTTGGTCTCAAAATTATTGTCAAAATCTCTTTGTTTCCCAGATGCATCCTGATTCTTCCTGAGAAATCTCTCTGTATTCTGGAGAACTGCCCACCTTGCTGGATTCTGCCACTCTATGGCAACCCGCACCCCTACCCTTTCATGCTGCTAATCACTCTCTAACTGGATCACTGTGGCTTGCTGTGTACTAAACAAAGTTGTGGCTGAAACTGGAAGACAATCTTTCTTGGTTTAGATTGTTTAGTTCAATCTATATTGATCAAATGGGGTTGATCTTTAGCAGGTGACCCTTTTTCCCATCTCAGAAGGTCTGGGGTTCTTCCCTACTGCCTTTTCCCAGTCTCCAGATGACAGTTTTCTCTGACTTGTGTTATTTCAGTTGGTTTAATGCCCTAGCCACTCTAATTTTGGATGTTATCCTGAAAATAAAACGAAAACCCAAGATCGTCATAGATGGTGTAAATCTTCCTGGCTCCCTTCAACCCTAGCTCAACACTGTTACCAAGAGATTGTAATTACAAAACTCAGCACTACAGTGCTCCAACAACTGTCTGGCCCAGAGACAGTGGTTCATCCAAGGAGCCTACTGAGTTTTGTTTGCCTAGCTATTGCTTCTAAAGTCACTCACCTTTACATCCATTGCTTTTATGTCCACTTGCACAGGCTGTTTTCTGCCTAATAATATTCTTTTTTTCTAGAAATTCCCAGTGCATTTCATTTATTCTAATTTTCAGAGCTCCTTTTTCTATGGCTTAAAACATAACCTCCAACTTCAGGACTAGCTGTTAGTTTCCTTTTTTTGCTTTCTTGGCATGCTTGTGTACATGCCTGCTTCTACCTCTCCTGCTGAGGTTCAAAGCCCACATTAAGGGATTGAGACTATTTTTGTATCCCTAGCCAGTAGAAGGGGCCCTAGCATAGTGTGGTAGGTATTTTAAGGTTATTTTGTACTGCTTGAATGGAGGGTTTCTCTGCCATTTGACCCACTACATACCCTGTGCCTCACCCTTGAGTTCCCAGAGCAGTACTGCTGGATTCTGTTTAAACTATCACACCATGGTTTTTTTTCCACTCTTTATCTTTCCTGATCCTTGTTCTACAAGAGTGATTTACTTCTGGGGACTGCATGACAGACCCTCTCTCCTTTAACCTCTGCCTTTTTGTTGGATTTGGTCAATAAGACTCACTAGAGAAGATAAGAGGAAGCCAAAGAGAGACAAAGAGCTCTCTCTCTTTCCAGCTCCTGCCTTCTTTGCTGCAGCACTGGTTCATTAGCACTGACTCTGCAGAGGTGGGCAGACCTTCTCCCTTAGCCCCGGCTCTCACTGGTCCCTGATGACACTATACAGAGCATTTAGTCCATAGGACTTAAAACTAACAACTTCCTGCTCTTGATAATATTAAGATGCCAACATCCTTTGTTTCTTCTGTTTTTTCCATTGACTCTGACCATATCTACATAAATAGTTTCTTGTTTATTTATTTATTTGTTTGTTGTTTGTATTTTGAGACAGGGGTTCTCTGTGTAGCCTTGGCTGTCCTAGACTCACTTTGTAGACTAGGCTGATCTCGAATTCACCTGCTTCTACCTCCCAAGTGCTGGGATTAAAGACATGCGCCACCACACCCAGCTCATAAATAATTTCTTAATATGTAAGTCTATAATTATATCACTTAAGGGATTTATATGTCCTGTCAAGCTTCGTCAAATTTACCTGGATATGGAGGACTCCATTATTGAAAGAATTGGTAACAACCCACATCACACCAAGACCAAGTTCTCAGCAAAAAGGAGATTTATTTGCCCCATGGTGACAGAGGGCAGGGAATAAGAGACAAAGACAGGGGTTAGAAGATGGAGAAGAGGAGGCAGGGATATTTGCCCAGGGAGAGGGAGACTTCTGGATAGAGAGGAGACAGACATGGCCAGTAGGAAAATGGCGGTTTATAAAGCTAAAAGGGGAAACCTTGATCTGGATGACTTGTTTAATTTTAATTATGAATGTTAATTAGGTGAGCTAAAGGGGGCTTTTGATTTCTGTACTTCAGTACTTTGATAGCAGGACCTTGGAGGCCTCAGGAGAAGGAAGTGGCCAAATAAGGGAATAGACTTTGGGAGCTAGCCTTAGGAATGTAATCTAATGGTTTTTAGTAAGGCAGAGGGAATTGGGGGTAAGGGCTAGGCCTGGCAGAGCCACGTTTGCCACACTCAAGATGGCTATACTCCATTCAAATTCTGTTAGATTTGAACTATTTCCCCAAAGTTGACAACATTAGCTGTTGTCAAACGAATGTTAAGGGCAGTGATGCCTCTCACTACCAAATCTGACCCTGGCCATCAGAGGTCCTAACAGAAGCCTGACTGTAGATCCTGGCCAGCATGTGGACACATGACATCTGTCCACCTCAAGTTCACAGCACCCTTCATTCATTGCACATTGTATATCCTTTCAGAAACTAAGATTTCACTCGTCCTGGGATTCATTTTCCCCAATAAGTTGAGACTTCCAGGCCAAAGCTTCCACGTATTTATTTTTTAAGTCTGGCTCTGCTGTTGTGATAAATGTGCTCCTTGAGAAAGAGCCTAAAAGATTAAAAACAAAACCATAAAAACTGTTTGTGTTTTTATCACCACTCTTGGTAAAAGTCGAGGTGTCCATTAATAGCAACTATCTTCTCTAAGAAGGAAGAACAGGGGACAATGCCTTAGAGAACACTGGGTCCCAAGGGTCACTTTTAGATCGTGATGGCTATTTTCTTCCTTATACCTAGTTTAAACTAAAAGTAGTTGGATATAAAAAAATGCTGCCTTTAAAGTCAGAGTTTCCAGTTATATCTAAAAGAAGCTGCCTGTCCTTGTTTTGTGCCACAATTCCTGTGCTTCCGCAGATAAAAATAGCGCTGGCACTCACTCTTGGCACTCACCACTAGAGGTTTCTCTCTAATTTGTTGTCCACCCTCCTCCTGAAGGCCCTTCAGTGTTGCAGCTTTCCAAGTATTTCCTCCTCATTGGGTGTCTGTGTCTCTCTCTACACAAAACCACTCATTCTTCCTCGAGGCTGATACGTATCCTTCCACCAATCCCGGCTTTGCCAAAAATGCTGTTTTTCTGTTCCCAAACGGAAGGGTTTAATTGTTATTGTTTAATTATTTATCTTATTTTGGGGATTATAATATAGTTGCATCATTTTCCTCTTCCCTTCTCTCCATCCGAACCCTCCCACACACCCCTTCTAGCTCTCTGTCAAAGTCATGGCCTCTCTTTGCATCAATTACTGTTATAGAGAGCTATGTAGTCCTAAATATATAAGTGCAGCCTTCATAAGCTGTAAAACGTTATTTGTCTGTGTTGTGGGGTTCTTTTTAATAATTCATTTTTATCTTATCGAAAAAAATAATGTGCATTTGTTATAAGAAGACAGAGAAGCAGTAGAAAACCACACAAAGCAGAAGTCAATGAATATAGCCTTTGCCTATGTCAGTTGATACTTAAATAAATGCACAAATATAGAGAAATACAAAACACAAATGGAGGGATTCTTCATATGTACTATTTTTATGCTGATTTCCCATATAATATTAAGTCAAGAATTTCTATGTCCATAGAAAACATATAAAGTCTTTACCTATCCTATCCTTACTAGTATAAACAAGTTAATGCATGGGCTACTCCTGCTCAGTGGAAGAAATAAAATGTTATGAGTGTTGTTCCATCAGCCTCCTGAGGGTCAATCTAGGCCCAACCTGCTCCCTGTAATCACCAGCAACCAGTTTTTACAGTGGTCACCTTCACTTTTTCTCTGTAGTTTCATTATCTACCTACCTTATGGCACACACACACACACACACACCTGTGCTTGCTATCTTCATGAAAAACAGACTATATATATTATCAGTTTAAAGTGCCATCATATCTAGAAATGATTCATGTCTTTGAAACCAAATTTTATGTTAATCTAGCTCCTGGGATCCTTTTCTTCATAAATATTAAATATACATTTTCCATTCCACTAAGATCAGGGCTCTTTCCTTAGGATTTTCACATTGCTCTTGTTAATTGTCACAGCCAGATGTAGAGAATGTTTTCCATGGAGTGAGGAGAAAATACAATTCCTTTAGGACCTTAAAAAATAATTTTGACATTAATTAATTTACATTTTTTATATTTAACTTTATTGTTTGTAATTAGTATCTTTCATTTCTGTTTTGTTTTGTTTCATTTTGTTTTTGTTTTTCAAGACAGGGGGTTTCTTTGTGTAGCCTTGGTTGTCCTGAACTTGCTTTGTATACTAGGCTGGTCTCATACTCACAGCAATCTGCCTGCCTCTGACTCCCTAAGTCTTGGGACTAAAGATGTGTGCCACCATGCCTAGCTTCTTATTAGTATTTTTAACTATCATACAAATTAATGGATTTTGATGTAGCATTTCATGCACTGTCACACACATACATATATGTTAGTGTTGGCATTATTTTATTATTTGTCAATATTTTTGATTGAATTAACACGTTTCAGTATCCATTTTGAATGCTTTTCTTTTTATTCATGGCACACAGTGCTAGGATTCATTTTGATATGTTTATACATATTTATCAGACATTTTTTGTCATTGTAACCCTATTCTTTTGTCTAATCACCTTCATTCTTCCCACTGTCCCCTTCCTCTGCTTAAACACCCTTCTAATTTCATGTGATATATACATAATATTCTAGATTCTGCATATGAATAAAAGGCAAGGAATCTTTGTTTCTCTAACAGTGTCTTATTTACCTTACCACCACCCTACAGTCCCATCCACTTTCCAGCAGTTGACATAATTTTGTTCTTTATGTCTGAATAAAATTCCATATGGTATTATCATAATAATTCCTTTTACACTCATCTGGAACTGAACATCTAGGCTGATTCTAAACCTTACTGTTATAGAAGGTGCCAGAATATACAACAGAGGTAATAACAAGTCTATGTTTATCTTATCACTAGCCCCCAAAGTTCTGTGCCTAGTTTAGAGATCACAATACACATTATAGTGCTCACCTTCAACTTACTCAAACCTATGTTTTCTGAAAACTTCATACATGAGAACTGTGTGTACATCATTTTCCCTTCATTTCTCTCATGCTTTCTCCACTCCTCTAATTCATGACTTCTTATTCTTTTATACATATCATATATTAGAAACATGGGTATATCTATATTAAACACATATGGTATCTTTAAATACAGCCTGATAGTTTTATCTAGTATTGCTCATAAAAGTATGTGTTTAGGGTTGACCGCTCAGGCCTTGAGAACCTATCATTGGCCTCATCCATGAAAAACACCCATTCCCTTTCCCTTAGTAGTCATTAATTGCCTGTAGCTCTTCATCTGGAGTCATGGCCTGATGATATCTCCACAGTCCACACTGGTATGTCAAATGCTGGTGTCATTTTTCAGGTCTCATTTAAGCAACCATATAGTTGAGATTTCATAGGTGCAACTTTCCTATTATATATAGAAGACACTCTCTGACAACAAACAAATTAATCTTCTTCCTCTTGCAGTATTTTTGCCTTATCTTCAGTGATGTTTTCTGGGGCTTAAGTGTAGGGAAATATGTAGCTGTTAGAGCTGGGAAGCCATCATCAGTCACTCTCTACATTTTGACTACTTATGGATTTCTGAAATGGTCCTGCATGCTGCAAAAAGAAACCTCTTTGATGACAAGTGAAAAGTTGTCACCTGTGATAATAAGGGAACATATTTATAATACAGTTAGAAGTTACATTGGTTTAGGGGAATAGCAGTAGGAAGTTCTCATCTGTGACCTCACATGACACGATCAGTAGCTAGGTTTATAATGCTGGAGATGAATGCCCACCTATTGAGCTGTTCTTATGTCTGATTAGATGGCTGTGGGTTACCACCAGCATGTAAGTGCCAATATTGCACCTTCCAGGATATTCTGTCATTATTGTGGTTCACAGACATTATAAAGCTGGTTAGGACTATATTGCTTTATTCCCTTATAGCTTGTATAGCTCCTTCTGGTACTATGAAAGATAATCCTCAGGGATATAGTCTTAATTGAAATTGATGCGGGGCAAACAAAGACTATGACAATACCTTGTATTAGCACTTCACATGTGCTAATCAAATTATTTCTCACAAAAATAATACATGGAAATTGTTATAAATCAAGACAGTGATATATCAAAAAATTAATGACGACAGACAGATTTAATGAATGGAAGGATGTTGTCAGCAGGATGCAAATGACGTAGCTCTTGTTTCATCTACATTATCTGTTCTCAGCACATTGTCTCTTCACATCATTAAAAGTAGCTAATTACCTAGAATGATTAAAGTTCAATAATAAACACAACTCACGCCGTCTGCCACATACTTTTAAATCTCAGACATAGTTCTCATTCTATAAAATGGGAAAAGAGCATATAATATTATGTTAGCATTATTATGTGTTAATAACAAACTACACTATTGTGCTAATATACATATAATTACTATATTCAATACAGACTGAAGTTTACCATGACGTCATTTTGCTTTCACTTCTTTTGAGAAATAATTTAAGGGCTGGAGACATGACTTAGCAATGTAGAGCAATTGCTGCTCATGGAAAGACATGGGTTCAGTTCCTATCACCCGTGCCAGGTTCTTACAACCTCCTGTAGCTCCAACTCCAAGGGATTTGGTACTCTCTTCTGGCCTCCAGGGTGTGGCACACACATACTATGCATGTATTTGTGCAGGAAAAATAATCATATACATAAAAATAAAATGTTAAAAAAAGAAAATAATGTAAATGCCAAATATCTGACAAGCTGAAAAGGCAAAAAAATATATTTTCTCAGCATGAGATGGTGGCATCATAAGTTTTCCTCATAGTGTACACTCTGTGGATATGGCATTTACAAATGCGACATGTTTTAAATGAAAATCTTTTCACTAAAGTGACAGCCTTTGTTTTCTTAAATTAAAAGTGAAGAATGGGGCACAACAACAGAAACTCGCCTGAGGATAGATACCCAAAATAAATTCTTGTATCAGCATGAACTTCATTTAATTAATACAAGATTTTTCACCTTCCACCGAAGGATTTAGTCTAAATGGGAAAATGAAACATGGCTATTTATATTATGAACTGTTCTTTTTATTATTTTAACTAATAATGTTAAAATATTTTAAGACTAAACAAATGTCTTTCATACAGTGACTTGCTATGTATGCATATGCTTTGATACTGCAAATACTTTTATTGCCAGATGGAAATATTAGACCATCCTGGCTCATTACTACATAGGTTTCCATGTGTTTTAACATCTGTCTTTATATCATTTATCAATTTTTAGCATGTTCTTTACTTCGTGCTGTGATCTCTTTTTGAGTATGTATTCATGGCAAAGAAAACCAATCCTCAGCATAGTAACTTTTTCAGTTACATCAGCTAAAAGGGTCGGTGAAAGTGGAAGCTAAACATATAAAAGGCAGGAACCTGACTGTAGCGAGTTGGTTTCTTGGAATCATTTCAAAGACTCACCAGAAGAGATGCATTATGCTTGATGAGCAAAAGTCGTTTCTTCAAATGAATGACGGTTGGAGAGATGGTTCTCATTAAAACATTTGCCACGCAAGCATGAAGATTTGAGTTCCGCCCTCAGCACTCAAGAAAATCATTCAGTGCAATACACACACTTGTAATTCCACTGCAATAGTGGCAAAGAAACACAGGTGCCTGCAGTTTGCTGGCCAGCCAATCTAGCCAAATGAGTGAGTTCCAGACTGTTAAGATAAAACAAGGTGAATAGTGACTGAGGAATATACTCAAGGTTGACCCTTGACTTCACACATATATTGGCATGCACTTACACCATCATACACACACACACACACACACACACACACACATACACACACACTCACACACACTCACACTCCATCACCACTACCAAAGATAGCAACAACTCAGTGAAAAATTATCGTCATGGCAAAATATATTTGAAATTCCCACATTATACCTATCATTGCAGGCACTAAGGTAGACTTACACTATTTGTTTTGTTTGTTTGATGGTTTTGTTTTTTATTTGCTTGTTTGGTTGGTTGGTTGTTTTTTGAGACATGGTTTCTCTGTGTAGCCTTGACTGTCTTGTAGATCAGCCTGGCCTTGACCTCACATCAATCCACCTGCCTCTGCCTCCCAAGTGCTGGGGTTAAAGGCTTGTGCCACCTTGCCTGCCCAGAAGATCTTGACAAAATATATGGAATGAAAATTTACCTTTAGAGTTAGAGTAAAATTTTTACTCATAAATTATCTCTTCATTTTCACTTCTTTTGGAACTTCTCCAGCCATGGTTGTAGCACATATCACTTTAATTTTAGACCCTCAGCACAATTATGACAGATTGCTGACAATTTAAGCTAAAATCATAAAGTTATTTATTAGCATGCAATGTCTTTACGGTATAGAATTGCGGGTGATGTTGAATACATGAGCATGCCTGGGGATTATAGTCCAGAAACCTAACCTTCCAGAAGACTTGAAGCATTTTTATAAATTGAAATATCATGCATGTTTCAGCTTTTAGTATGTTTTACTGAGTTTATTGATAAATAATTAACATCTTTATTCTTAGCATGAATGTAAAAATAACTTCAGGCATTTACAAACAAATTATTCTGCTACATTAAGATTGTTCTTTGTCATAAAGCAGCAACATATAAATCTAAACTTTAAAAATTGTAGTTATTTACTCTCCAATTATTGAAAGGCACCAATGCCTTCCTCAACAGAAAAGCAAAAATATCTATTAAAAAATTAGTATCATGATTTTAAATTATTCCTCTGCCTGAAGAGAAAGAAAGTGAAATGTTTAAATCACTCCTAAACCAAATCTTTCTCTTTTAAAGTTTGGGCATACATCCATAAACTTTGCACTTGCTTTCCAGAGGGACCATTAACATTTTCTCCCATCACATTATTTTAATATAAGGAAAGCTCATTTCCCTTCTGGAGAAACAAGCAAAAGCCTCCTATGCTTGAAAATGCAGTAAGACCCTCACAACCCTTCATCTCAGCTCTGTCACAACACCCTTGTGCTAATCAGCTTTCATTTATTCTGCCATTCTATTCCAAACTCCCATAAAGATAAAGTCTATATAGTCAATCATATAAATTTTCTGTGCATTTGTTGCTTGACCTCAATTCTGTTGCTTCCCCCCTTCAATAGATTGTTCACTTTCTACTTGCCATACATATAGCACGCATGACTTACTTATCTTCGTATAGCAGAGGCCTTGTAAGATGGCATACCTTTTTTTAGGAGGCCAGTATACACTATACCCATGAGTTATTTCATCCTTTTACTCAAAATTCTGACTGATCACTTGTTCTGTGCTAAACACCATACTAGGTAGCAAGGACAAAGAGGGTGATTTTTTTTGTCCAAGGGTAATTGGCCCTTAACTTCTACATATATGAAAAATAAGGGGGACTGGGACATAAACTGATACAGGAAATGGTATTAAACACCATGACGGTACCAGAAACAGTATGGGTCAGGTTATAATTTGGTTTCTTGAGAAAATTCAGAAGGAGATGGATGTTGACATCAGTGTGACCAGTAACCATGCTTCTCCTTAGAGATACTGTCTCAGACTACTTCAGTGCCTCCTTCCTTACCAATGAGGGCAGCTCAAAAGTCACAACCACCATTCTGCTATGCTGGATTAATGTATGAGATTGAAAGAAATCAACTGTCATCCATCTCCTTGGATTCAGCTCAGGGCTGGAGATTTCCTGAGAGGTAAATGCTGTGGTTATGAGAAGGGCACAGAGTCACCTTTCTAACAGAGGCATGAGCTGTAGAAGCCAAGTCACACCTTGGGAGAGATAGCATAATAAAATATTAAATGTTTGGAAACTTGGAGGGAAAGGGAAGTAGTCTTCACTAACAAAGGTGAGCCTGGGTGAGATCTGGAAAGGTGCATTTCTTCCTGATCCAAGGTGCTCAGCATTTAACCGCAGCCTCCTGAAGTCATGAGGACTCTCTACTACCAAAAGGGGTGTGTGTGAAGATGCGCAGTCAGGAGAGAAGCCAGCAGATTCCATTGTGTGAGATTTTTAATGAGCCAGACCAAATTTAAGCTTAAGGGCAAGCCCACCTTTTCCCCTGCAAACATCCCTTGATGTTAGCGAATAGTCACTGGAGACAAAACTGCATCTGTGTAATAAGAAAATATATATATAATATGCAAAAATAAGAAAATAACATAAGCAACATGCAAGAGATGAAATTCTACCAAGTGAGCTGTCTGTCCCGGGAAACAGAAACTGTCAAAGCCTACTTAAATGATAAAAACACCATGACCCCAAAATTACAGAAATAGAAAGAATAGACACAAAGGAAATCAAGAAAGCTGAAGAGATAGCAAAAAGAAAGCTGTCAGAGTACAAAAAACAACTAGAAGAAAAAATAACATTATTAGAAATATGAGAACAAAATATAAAGTTGAGTGAAAATAGATTTAGAATTAGGAAGACTGATGAAAAATCACACAAAAAGTCAAAATAGGAAAAGAACTAGAGAAGTGATTGTTAGGATGGAGACAAAGACATGGGCACAGTAACAAAATGTGGTTCTGAAGAAAGTAGAGAAACAGGAAATCAAAGTGCCACCACCTTCTAAGTTGCTTGCAGGCATGAGGAATAAAGATGTGAGATGCACCTGCAACATCTCAGAATGGAGACTGTCTCCTAAATAGGAAACAGTTTTGTAAAGTGTGGCTATAAAAAGAAGAATGAGAAAAAAAAAAACCTCAGATGAGAAGCTATGATAAAACTGCCTCAAACACAGAATCAACATCACCAATTCTGAGATCCAGAGAAGAATGTTATTATTATGACTTTTAAAAGTGTGAGTGAGTGTATGTGTGTACACACACATATATATATGTATAAACATATATGTATACACAAATATATAACATAAAAACACAAATAACTAACAAAATTAAGGAGGAGAAAGAGATATGGAGATCTATATGCCTTTCATTCTGTTATGGGAAACAATAGGTAGAAATTTATTAGCATTGAAATATGAAGTTAAAATGATATTTGGCTCTTTCACTTTTTCATAAATTTATCATTTTACTTTGAATTTTCACTTGAGAACCTGATAGACTTAAGAGGATTTACATATGATTTATTTTGATCAACTTCATTTAAAGAACATGGCAATATTCCACCATTACCAAAGGAATTAAGTAATAAGCATTAACAGTAGATAAATGTATTCAAAACAAGATTTGGAAAAGCCACACTACCAAATTCATTTTCTTTAGGAAAAGCCCTTAGTGAAAGAATGGGGGAGGGGTTTTAAGTAAAATGAGCAATTGTAGAGAAAAGAGGGTTAAGAATGGGAGAATTGAACTAAAAACAGAATGAAAGCAATGCATTGAGGTCTCTAGATACCAACATGAGGCATCTTTTCCCACAATAAACACAGTAAACACTATAGCATGTGGATGCGCTTACAAAATATGATTCTGTTTGTTTCGATGTAGTATGGAATGATGGAAGTGCATATATATTTAAGACTAAAAGTTCTAGATTTAGTTTTGTTCTATCTGAGGACCCTGGGGAATCTTTCCTTCTGGCTTCATATTCCTGTGTATAAAAATAAAAGCATTTCCCTTTCTGGCTTAATATTCCTATGTTTAAAAATAGAACCATTTCCTTTACATGTGTTTGGATATTTAAACATTATTGAGAATTTTGCTCTAACAAGACAGCCACATCCATAAAGATAATGACTGGATCCCCTAACAGCCATCAATTACCAATAGCTCCTCAGTTTGGCTTGGATCTCAGTGAACTTCTGCTCCACACATGCTAGGATTTGGTCTGGCTTGGTACATACATGTCTTGTGCATACAGCCCAGCAGCAATGAGTTCTTGGATGCAGTCCCCTGCCATCCCCAGCAGGTATGCTCTCTTTAGACAACTAGTGCCTTTGGCTTTTACTAACCTCATTTTGGAAAAGGGAGGACAAAGATTGTTAGAAGATAATTTTAAATGTGTTCCTTGGCTAGGATTGGATGAGGTGGAGGCTTCCTAGACGAGATGATTCAATCCTCTTTCTTTTAAACAATGTAATCCTCAGCTGAAAAGATGGCTCAGTGGTTAAAAGCATAGACTGTTCTCCTCGAAGATCCAGGTTCAACACCCAACAGCTACACAGCAGCTCACAACTCTCTGTTCCAAAGGATCTGATAGCCTCACATCAATACACATAAAAAAATTAAATAAACTACATAATCCACAGTATCTTTAATGTTACCTAATAAGCTTAAATACCTTAGCTTGCGTGTAACAATGTACTAAGTATAAAATACACCAATTTTGGAGCCGGGCATGGTGGTGCACGCCTTTAATCCCAGCACTTGGGAGGCGGAGGCAAGCAGATCACTGTGAGTTCAAGGCCAGCCTGGTCTACAAGGTGAGTCCAGGACAGCCACAGGGATACAGAGAAACCCTGTCTCAAAAAAAAAAACCCAAAAAAACAAAACAAACAAACAAAAAAATACACCAATTTTGGAGTGGTTTTTTTTTGTTGTTGTTGTTCTTTGTTTTGTTTTTGTTTTTGTTTTTTGGCTAATATTTTTTTTTATCTATCAGCCAGCTTCCCTCTTTGCCAATAATTTTTGGTCAGCAAATAAAAATCAACATTAATATTAGCCCACACTAAACATAATTAGAAATGAAAAATCTGCAAGAAAGTTAATGTTACACCTTCAGAGATCAAGCGTTGTCAGAGATTATTACCGTGTTCTTAACTAGAAGTAGTTTAGCTCCACGAGGGATATTCAACAGTATCTGAAAACAGTTCTGATTGCTATGGAAGGAGGGTAGTGCTGGTGGGTAAGCAGAAAAGAGCTTTGAATGCTGCAAGTGCCCCAGCAAAGAAATAGCCATTCTTAAACATCCGTAGTGTTAAACTGAGAAACTCCGGGTTTTCAGTGGCAAGATCTCTGTCTATTGACACAGAATCAAAATCATTGAAACCTTAGACTCTTACAGCTCCCAGAGTCCATGTTTAATTTCCATGAATATGTGTGGTTCCTTGAAAGAACAAAATATTATAGGAAGCACAGCGGGGAAAACAGCCTAGTCCTGGAAACAAGGGCACAGGAAGGATGAGCCATTGCCTGCTGCTGGAACAAGAGGAAATATTGAGCCAACGTTTTCCTTGTTTCCTTCCTAGTATGGAGCCTAAGAAAACTTTTAAAAATGCAAAATGGTTGTCCATGGCATTTCTCCTAAGTAACCTCTTATTGTTGGTGCCCCCTTTACCCCACTTTTGTTTTCTTTTCATGAGTTATCAGCTCATCAATAAGGGCCACCATTAAATAACATTTTCTTCCATATCTTACCCAGTCTCAACCTTTCCACATCTTATTCTTAATAATCATTTGAGAAAGCTCAGAAAATGTGTCTATAGCTGATCATAGGTTTGGTGTTATTACTGAATAACTATGTTCATTAAAAACAAAACGAAAACGAAAATACTTAACCCAAAGTAACTGATGGATGGTGCTGAGAATTTCAGCGAGGGCCAAAGTCTACCTTGTATTTGGTCTGTATGGCAAGACTGAGTTGATATGTAACTAACTCCTCTAACAGTCCTGTGGTGGTCTCCTTGTGTGCAAATCCCATATATTCTTGTTTAAGTGTTATAAGTATTGTAACTAGGATTGATCTTCATCATTAGCTACAGTTAGCCCTTTGCAGTGAATCAATGAACTCCTAAAACATTTTCACACTAAGATGCACATGACTGCTTTTCTATATATGCAGTTATCCTTTGAAAACCAAGTCTGCTCAAACTGCTGTACCAACCAAGGACAATGCCTGCAGTAAACCTAGACCCCCTATTCAGATCTAGCCAATGGACAGCACATTCTCCACAGTCGTGTGGAGAGCTAAGACTGACTCTGGTGCCTCCTATTTTAACATTTCCCCTCAGTGGGATGACCTAGTGGCACTCAGAGGAAGGATAAGCAGGCTATTCTGAAGAGACCTGATAGGCTGAGGCTGGTGTTATATGGTGGGGGAGGAGGTCTCCATCTGTCACAGGCCTAGGGGAGAGGAGGAGAAGGAAGGAGGGGGGCGTGAAGATACAGGCGAGGGAATTACAATAGAGATGTGATCTGAATAAATTATTTAAATAATTGTTTAATTAAAAAGAATTAAAAGAAAAGAAAACCAAGCCCTAGTCTAGACCTTGTCCCAAATTCCTCAACTACTCACCACAATGTTAGTGCCTGGACCCACTAGTGTTTCAGCTATATCTCCAGCCACAACTATTGCCCACTATGCTTATTGTCATCACTGTTAGTGGAAGTGGAGCATCTTTATGGTTCCCAGTAAGTAACTTTGAATGAGATATTCTCCTTGATAATTCTGTACTTGTTTCAGGAGACATGTGAAATCCCAAATATAACCCCCAAATTTAGCCTTCCACAATAATTATTTTTTATTTTTTAACAGATACATTTATATTATTATACATATATACAATAGATTACCTGTAGCAAGAAGAACCATGAAAAAATCAGGAATTATGTAAGTGTGACATTCTTAGTGTTTTGGATATTTGTATTTGACAGCCTTGAAGAAGACATCTTTCCTATCTTGGTGCATCTAAATTTCTGAATGTAAATCACTCTCCATCACATATTGTCATTATCAACATAGAACACCTATCTTGACCCAAAAACATCTTAACCCCTAAACAATTAAGTTTCACTGTAAAACTAAGCTACTTAGTCTTCAACTCCCTGAGAGACTTGAGAAGGAGTAAACTTGATTACCTGAGTGTGCTGGGAGTGCAGGTTAGTAGCTTTCCAAATGAGAAGATGACAGAGACAGTTTTCTACCTGAATAGTCACCCAAAACTCTATATCATTGGAGCATCTTCTTCAGCCTTCTGGCTCAATATATCTGATAGACATATCTGTGAGGCAGGAACTATTGAGGACTTGCTTATTCTGTCTTGACAGCGTTTGGCTGTCGACTCTGCCTGCATCCAAGCTTGCCCTTTTACGGGGGCAGAATTCTGTCTGTGGTAGAAATGAGGACTAGTTTGCCAAATTTGAAGCCATCTCCATAAGGAGGTTCTTTGATGCTCATAATCCTCTTGAGGATAAGCTGGTTATTGCCAGGAGTTAACCTGTCTTATTGTCAATGAATCTTTAAAGTAATAAAAATATTTTAAATGCCATATACTGCATATCTCGGGTTTTTGAAGACTTTATCTTTCTATAGTGTCGTATCTATCTGCTGCACCAAAGATTCTTGTGATAAAAGTAGACCAGCAATTGACATGACCATGATTTAATCTAACATTTAATTTGTATAACTTATTTCTTCTAAACAGCTTGCTATAGCACTTTCAAAGCATTGGAAGTAAATCTTGTATTATAATTGAGTTATATGGGTACAATAACTCATATTGAGTATAAATATATATATATATATATATGATGTGTGTGAAGAATAATCTTACATTTGAATTCTATACCACTGCATCTACAATTAAACTTATTTTGCATCTATATACAAAATTCTATGTATAGCAGTGAGTTAAGAATAACCTTGTGAGTGACAATTGAGACATTAAGTTGAGGAATAGATTCACTAATCTACTTTTTGTCAAACTGCAGAACAAGCAGGTAATTTATACTACTAATCCCACCATATGGAAATAGCTCTGAGACTGGATGAGACATGAATGTCTAAGCATAGACAATGCTTCTTGTTAGCTACAGAACCCTTATGAATTTCTATTAGATGCCATACTTCATATGGCATGAATGAAGATTTACAGAGGCCTTCCACAATAATTCTCAATAAAGGCCTAAGGGTTAATTAATCATAAATATAGATGCATCTAATTGAAAAAATTTAGTTATAATAACTATTGAAACAATATGATCATTCTGCGGTGCCCATTTCAAATGCACATTATAAATCCAATGTTAGAAATAACTGTGTGAGTTAAACATGACTCATTAGGATGAAATAGAATGATGTGTACAAGGAGAAAAAGATAGTAAGTGAGGAAAGGAGCAACATGAAACAAGTGGTGTGATTAGAAGAGTTTAAAAACACATAATGAGATCATCACACAGAAGCGTGATTCTGAGCAAACAGCATCATTCAACATGCAAGCAACAAAATCCATGCAAAAGCATTCTTTGAATTTCAAGTCTTTATAAATGCCTTAGAGCCAAGATCATTATTATATAAAACTCTGACAAACAGAAAAAAGTTGAAAATAACCCCAAGTTTTACATCTTATAATAATTATCATTAATATTTAAAGAACCTTAGTCTGGATATTTCACACTCCTCATTTATGCAGGCATCATGGGCAGGAGTGGTTGGGTGGGTAGACGGATGGATGGATGGATGGATGGATGGATGGATGGATGGATGGATATTTAGATATTTGAGATATTAAAACAAATTATTTAGGATATTTGAACATATTTTATTTAATGTATACTTTAAAACATAAAGATGTTGGAACAAAAAATTCTACTATAAAGCCTAAAACACTTAGGGATAATTATTTCTAAACTTCTTATGGACAAGAGGAAAATACTGGGCAAAATTATTAAGAGAATAGAAAATTTTAAAGCAACTGTTTCCCCTTCGAAGCTATCTTGAATCCTTCTCCATTCCAAAATAGTTTGAACTAGCACATATTACTCCCTTATAGTGGCATCTCTCAGCTCCTGAACCTTGCTATCATGTGCTTTTTTACAAACCCATACACAAGCCAACCACCATTCCCTTCAATGAATTTATACACAGTTCCTCTCAGTTTTGTGATGTATTTAATGTTCATTGTCTACTTCCCCTACTGGGCTATCAGAGATTAGCATCTCACATCATTTCTAGCACAAAAGTTTCCCTACGCTCATCTTTGAGGCATGAGATTAGAGTTCTCTCTTATTTATTGTGTTTCTCTTAGGTTAGTAATTGAATCTCCCTTCGTGCTGTTATCACTAATCCTTCCCCAAATTAATGTTATGCAGAATCCTTTTTCCCTGTCTGTGACATGGCTTCTGATGCCACCTCTACTGGCTCCTCAAAATTTTCAGAACTGTCCTCACCCTGAAGTAACACCCTGAGGACCCTCTTCTCAGTCCTGTGGTGGTGGCCTTGTGTGAAACTCCCATTTGTTATTTAAGAAACAAAATATTCTTATTTAAATAGAATGTGTTTTGAGTAAAAGGAGAGTGATGATGGGTCGGTAATAAGATCCTATCTGTAGAATTTAAATTTTCCATTCTCGGGGTAGCTTGGCTGAAAGGTAGTCAAAACATTTTTCCCAGTGCTAGAGAGATGCCTCCGTGGTTAAGAACAGGTACTGCTCTTGCAAAGAACCAAAGTCTGGTTCCCAGCACCCACAAATGACGGCCCACAACAGCCTCAATGCCAACTCCAGGGAGATCCAGCCAGACCTCTAGCTTCTTCAAGCATCTGCACTCACATGCATATACCCAAACACAGACATACATAAAGACATGTAATTAAAACAACAAAAACTTACATTTTTATGCAGAGCAGAAAGAATATTATTTCTTATATAAAGTCATTTTCCTGTTGCCTTCCTGTCTATAGCAGTGCTGAAACCTTTGCCTTCCTAGATTTTTATGCCACTTTCCCTATCTCTCTCAAACCCTGTTCCCCTGACGTTTCAGATTCAGAATGGATACCACCATTTTTATTTTATTGTATCAAGTTTTATTCTGAGCACGCAGGAAACCATTTGAACTTGGAGGACACGATTATTCTTCTGGAGGGCCTGTTTTTAATTTCAGCAATCATGCTTCCATTTGCTGGGGAATGCCTTCTTGCACCTTTTAAACATCACCTGTTCTGTGGACAGGAGTTCAGTCTCTTTACTGAGCTTCCCTATTATCGCCATTTGCTGCTCTGAAGAGGCCCTGCTCTCATCAGTGCCACATCTTCCCCACGCCCTTTGATCATTTGGCCTTCAAATTCCCAGACTTTCTTCAACTCTCTTGTGGTCTCCTGTACGCCAGGTGTTTAGGCACCACGTGCTGAGTTCTGTGCACAGACTTAAATTTAGTCAGTGGGTGGGCTTCATGGTGGAGTCATCTGGTTGATTTTGTGGTACCTCTTGGGCTAGTCAGTTTCTCTTGGGACACTGCTATTTGAATCTGAGTTTTGAAACTTCAGTGCTTTGGGTCTCATGAAGGGTTTGCTAAAACAGAACTTGAGTCAAGAGAATTTGCATGTTAATCAGATTTTATGTGATGCTGGTGTGGCACGTACTGGAGTAGAGGTTAAGAACCACCAGTCTTGAAAACACCCTTCCCTTTACTCCATCAATTACAATTCTTTCCCCTGTTTTACATATTCCTCTTTGCTAACAGCTCAGCCAATAGTGCCTCTCCAATTTCTTTGCTCATAGATTTAATATAATAAAATAATCTCTTGTTTTGTTGAAGCTACAGAGTGAAAACAACAAGAATATATACGTGCCTAGTTTGCTGTCTTTGAAATCATCCTCCCTTTTTACTTTTCCTTGCCATCTATTGGTTTCCTTAAAGCAGAAGAAAGCCAACTCACAGACAATGGATGTTGCCATGGGCACACGGGAGCCCTTCCCTATTCTAGCACTGCATCCATAGGTTCCAGCACTGCACCCATAGGGAGAGATGGTGTTCTCTTGAGGATCCAGTGTGAGCTACTGAAGGCTTTGGAAAGAGACTTGGCTCAATTTTCTCACCTTCCTTTGTTTTGGTGTCTACTTGACAGTGTTTTATTCCCAGTGTATTGTTTGGGTGGCGAAACCGTTCCTATTCGGTTGAGGATAAGTTCTTTTCCGTTTAATTTGTTCTTAATATTGGTAATTTCAAAGGAGATTAGAGAAGAAAATTGCATTGTGCCAAGTTTAATTGGGATTTCCATTCTGAGGATTTTAAGTTTACCAAATTTTTATTTATACTGGCTTGAAGTAAAATGATAATTACACATTTGGAAATTCCTCAGGCTCTGAAAAAGAATCTCCTAATACCTATATAATTCTATTTAATTTATTTTTCTGTTTTTGGAAATTTCATGCTAGTGGCAGTTAATATATGTAATGTAATTAGCTTAGCATTCAAGTCTACAACTATTTAATTTAAATTTTTAACAATTTCATGCATGAATGCTATATTTACCTCATTTCCGTGTGTCTTTCTCCCCCTTCCATTTCCCCCATGCCCTCTCTCAGTCTCTCTCAAATTCATGACCTTTTCTTTTTTAATTCCTGAAGTTCCATATGTGTTTGTCTCTGTATAATCAAGTCTATACTACTGAATCCATTTAATATTGATCTTGTGGACAAGCGCTCAGGGATGAGTAGGACTGGATAACGTATCAGAAAGCTAATCACAGGAAAACCCTGCTACTCCATCTCACAGCAGCCACTAATCACTTATGGTTCTTCATGTAGGGGTGATGCCTTGTGAAATTTCGCTACTCTCAAGTATACTGATGATTGAATTTAAATGAAATTTTTGTTTGCGTATATCTTTGACAAGTAGTGACTCATTTGATTGTTTATTTGTTTGCAGACAGTGATTTCACTCTGTAGCTCAAACTGGCCTATTTGCTCTATTGCTCAAGCTAGCCTTGAACTCTGAGCCTCGGCTACTCCAGCACCAGGGATAGTAGTGTGAGACATCATACCTGGCTCAGTTTAGTGGAAAAGCCTAACTCCTGAGGATAGTTCAATATCTAAGAATTTTGTTTTCATGTTTTCCAGTAGATGCCTGTAAGTATTAGATGCCCAAGGACAGTATGTGAACCATTTGATTAAAACTGAATTCTGTTGAGTCATGACAGTCAAGGAGACAGAGGCCACTTTTATAGGTGTCACTGTGAACAGGTCACAAGTAGGAATGTGAAAGAAAACAACAAGATCACAACATGAAAAGAAAATATTTGTACCCCTAAAATCTTGAGATTTAGGAGCTGAATATAGTAAAGGATCAGTCACCCTAGTTTTGTTGTTGTTGTTGTTGTTGTTGTTGTTGTTGTTGTTGTTGTTGTTGTTTTGCCGTTTTATTCATAGTTCCAGTCTATGTGGCTTTGTTCATGGTCCATGGTCCAGTAAAGTGCTATAAAAACCTGTCTATCAATTTGAAGTATAGCTCAGACCATAAGAAACGAGCATTTCTGGATTGTTGTTAAGTGTATGCCTGTATTCCTGATCAATATTTAAAATCAGCAAGCTAACGTTAAAGCAAGACACTTCTTGCTTTTCATATTTATATGAGGGGCTACATATACTGCTTTTTTGGAAGACTCCAGCTCAGTCCTCATCCCCCAAGCTGGACAAATCAGCAACCACCTATACCTCTAAGCTCATTTGGGATTTAATGCCTCTCTGTATTGGTTTGCTTTCTATTGTTATTATTCAAAATCAATAACCAAATAAAAACTATGACCATAAACAACTTGGGAGGGAAAAGGCCATATTTAGCTTACACTTCTAGATCACAGTCTGTCACTGAGGGAAGCCAAGGCAGGAACTCCTGCAGGGCGGGAACCTGGAGGCAGGAGCTAAAACAGAGGTGGTTTGCTTGCTGGCTTGCTCTTCAGCTACCTTTACTTTTCTTAACTTGTTTTAGATTTACATATTTAATGTGTATGAATGTCATACCTGCATGTGTATATGGGAATTACATGCAAAGCTGCAGTCAGAAAGCATCAGATGCCCTGGAAGTGAAGTTGCAGATGGTTGTGAGCCACCATGTGTGAATGCTGGGAATGAAATCTCAGCCCTCTGAGAAGCAAGAAGGATTCTTGACCACAGAGGCAACGCTCCTGCACTTCAGCTATTTTCTTTTACTTCCTAGGACCACCTGCCAGGGACAGCACCAACCACAGTAGGAAGAGCAAGGTCACCAAAGCCCACATGTCATACCTGCTCTTGCACTGCTATGGCAAGTGTGGAATCCTTTGTGCTTTAAACTGCCTATCTTTGGCTCGTTACTCTTCAAGTTAAAAATACCATATGACCTCTACTATGTGCTATCCTATATTGCTAAGTATAAATATAATACTGTACACCAAATCTTTGGTTGGGGTTGTTAATCAAAAAATGCCTGCACAGACTTTCCTACAGGCCAGTGTTACGGAGGCATCTTCACGGTTGAGGTATCCTCTTTATAGCTCCCCAAAGCTTGTATCAAACTGACAAAAACTAACCACATATTTTGACCTCCATGAGGACTTGCAGTCACATGCACATACACCACACACATACACACACACACACACACACACACACACACACACAGACTTAACTAAAAATAATAAAAATAATTTTTTTAGGAAAAGAACGGCTGGGAGTGGTGGCACACCTCTTTAATCACAGTACTTGGGAGGCAGAGGCAGGTGAATCTCTGAGTCTAAGATCAGTCTGGTCTATAGAGCCAGTTCCAGGACAATCAAGGCTACAAAGAAAGACCCTGTCTCAAAAAAAAAGAAAGAAAGAAAAGAAAAGAAAGAAATGATTTAAAACATTTTTTAAACTAGAGAAAGTGTTTATTTTCCCGAGTCTCTTTAAAGGTAAACAGTTTTCTTATAAATATGGATATCAGAGTCACGATCAATAATTTTAAGCTTGTACAGATACAAGAGCTGTCTTCTCTTTGCAAATGACTTTCATGGAAAACGAAATCCTTCTTCAAATGTGTTCTGACAGGTTTCAATTAAAAATCACCCTAATTTAACACATGCTCAGAACACTGAGGTTTGCTTACTAAAGCACTCCGATGGATAGACATTGCTCCAACACACAATATTTTATTTTAAAAACTTTACCCATTTGTGCTCCATCAGATAAACCTGAATAGCAATTTTAAAATTTGTTTTCTAGCTAATGACTGACAGGAGTGCTTTTATAAACAGAATCATTTCATCAGTTGTAAAGCCTCCAGAAAGTATTTCATTTAAGTAGAAAGAGATATGTGGATGTGCTGTTGTTAATTCTTCACAAGGCTACCCAACACAGCACTAATACACTTCATGGGAAATAAAATGCAATTTGGATTGAACTTGCAGTAGAGTGTGTTCTGCTCATTACTGAAAAGTTACTGCCTCTCTCAAGCAATCAAATAAACTATTCAGCAGAATGCAGAGCTTATGGTGTTGACATAACTACGACGTGATTAAATCACTCATTTCCAAGATAAAACTGCTTTGTATAAAAGTGCTATTCTAGGTACTCAAAGTTAGATGATTTGTGTATATTTGAGATATTTATAACTGTCTATCAATAGTACTTCCCCCAAAGGAAACAAATAAAAACTCTCCAAGGAGTGGCAACAAGTGTTAATTTTAGTTCATTGTAAACACTTTCATGCCCACCATGCTTTTCCAGCCTTTTAATAGTAGTAGTTGCTCAGGCCCATGCCATTATATCTTACCAATGCTTTTAAGCAAGAGTGATGTATATGCTGCCTATAGGCAATGCTATGGGAGACCAAATGCGGCTCCTGCCCTTAGCATGCTACAGCAGACACAGCATCCTCTATGCCTCAAAGTGTCTTCCTTTGATTCTTCATTCTTCAAATAAGACACATGAGGTCTATCCCGTTAACACATTTGCAAGTGTGCTATATGACATTGCTAGACAAAAGCAAGATATCACACAATGACTCTAAGAAACCTATTCTCTCAACTCTCTTGGAAGAAACTTTTATATCTACCGAGGGGCACCAGTACTCCATAGGTTACGTTTCAAGGATTAATAATTTCCCATTGCTATGTACACAAGGTTTTCTTTATTCATCTATCCACAGACAATTAGATCTCTTTCCCCACTTGGCACCTAAGAATAAAGCTGCTAGGAACAGGGAGTGCAGGTATCTCTTGAATACCAATTTCCTTTTATGTTAATGCAGAAGTGAGATTGCTGAATCATAGGAAAGTTCTATTTCTTTTTTTTTTCATTTTTATTGAAAAATAAAATCATTCATATTACATCTCAATTGCTATCCCATCCCCTGCATCCTCCCATTCCTCCCTCCCTCCTGCTTTCACCCCATTCCCCTTCCCTATGACTGTGACTGATGGGGACCTCCTCCCCTGGAATATGATGCTAGGGTATCAAGTTTCTTCTTGATAGCCTGCTATACTTCCTCCAAGTGCCATCAGGCCTCCCCATCAAGGGGATATGGCCAAATATGGGGCACCAGAGTTCGTGTGAAAGTCAGTCCCCAGTCTCCACTTAACTGTGGAGAATATTCTGTCCCTTGGCTAGGTCTTGGTAGGAGTTTGATGATGACTGCACATATTGTCCTTGGTTGGTGCCATAGATCGAGCAGAACCCCTGGGCCCAGATCTACCCATCATAGTGTTCTTCTTGTAGGTTTCTAGGACCCTCTGGATCCATCAATTTCCCTATCTCCTATATTTCTCTCACCTTAGGATGTCCTCACCACTATCCCACTTTCCTGGTGAGTGAAAACTTTCATGAGACATGCCCCTTGGCCTAGTGTCCAGATATAAGTGAGTAGATACTATAAAAGTATAAAGTCCAGATATAAGTGAGTAGAGTTTCTCTGCTTCTGGGTTAGCTCACTCATTATGATCATTTCCTTGGAATATACCCAGAAGATGCTCCAGCATACAACAGGGACATATGCTCATCCATGTTCATAGCATCCTTATTCATAATAGCCAGAACATGGAAACGGCCTAAATGTCCCTCAGTAGAAGAATAGATAAAAAAAAAAAAAAAAAAACTGTGGTACATTTACACTATGGAATACTACTCAGCTTTTAAAAACAAGGAATTTCAGAAATTTGTGGAAAGTTCTATTTCTATGTTTTCCTTAAGAGTACATGAGCAGTGATACCATGTTCTTTCTGAATTTTACATTCTTTCTGGTACAATCAATTATTGAAAGAAGTCAGGCAGAAACTCAATCAGGACAGCAGCGGAAACTGTAGAGGATTGTTGCTTACTGGCTCTCTCATTGGCTCAACTAACTGTTTTATACACCCCAAGCTCACCTTCCTGACGATGGCTTTACCCACAGTGGACTGAGCCTTCCCACATCAATTACCAATGAAAGCAATTTCCTACAGAGACTGGCCACAGGTCAATCTCATCTGGGCAATTATTAAATTGAAGTTCCCACTTCCTAGGTTGTATCAGGCTGACAATAAAAACTGACCAGTACACCTTCTTCTAATGTTTTCTGTGAGGATTTTATTTTTGCCTTTGTTTCTGTTATTTTCTTCAGGTACAAAATTTGAGAATGGAAACACTTTATTTTTTTTCTCTTTTTTTATTCAAGTGTTTCAATATTTTTATCACCTTCTCAATTTTCCAATGAATTATTATCTGTCATTTTAATTTTTTCTTCTGTATGAAATATATACCCTTTTTATAGCTTTTAAGATTTTCTTTGTTACTGGTTCTGACTACTTTAGCAACAAAATACCTTTCTGTAGTTTTCTTCATGTTTCTTGTATTTGAATATGTTGGGTCATTTGGTTCATTAACTTAAACTCTTCATCAAATTTTGGACATTTTGTCTTCAAATACTTTTCTTCTTTTTTTTCTTATTCTGGGACTCCAATACTATGTTGTATAATTCAGGCTGTTTTCAGCTGTCTCACTACTCACAGACAATAACAAAGACATGACTATTCACTAACACCAGTGCCCACATCTACTTTTTTAACTTTACTTTTAATCTCATTGGAAATGGTATCTCCTGTGTAGCCCAGGTTGACCTTGATTTCTTCCACTTCCATCTCCTAAAAGTTGGGATCACAGGACTACACCATTACTTTCAGCAGAGTTTAGCCTCAAGTAACTAATTCTTATTATGGGATAGATTTTTCCTCTTCCTTTGAAGTCTGCTAATATCTTAGTAGATGCCAAAGGTTACCTTTGGATAACTATAATTATTGCAGAGATTTATATGAGGACAACACTTATTTACCAGAATTCTTTCATTCTTTTGACTTTGCACTAATACTGTTAGGGGAAATCAAAATGATGCCTGTAAGCCACATTCATTCCAGGATAACTATGAATGTTGCACAACACATTTGTTACTAACATCATACTGTCAAACATCTCAAAGGCGGTCCAACACTGACAGAGCTCACCATGTCCCACTGTGAGGCATGCCCTTTATACTGTGCCTCATCAACTACAGACACTATCCATGAGCCTAATGAAACACAGGCTCAGTCTCCTCTATTCCTTTTGAATGCTCTCATTTTCTAATTAAAGGTGGTTTTCTGACATGTGTTCAGTAATACTTCCTAGATTCTTAGAGTATGTTCTGTGTAGCTATCTATTATCCGATATTTTATTTTGCAAATGAGCTCCAGCATGACACGCCCATAGTTAAGCAACTGTCCCACCCAAGGGGTATGCATGGCTTTGCATGAGATCTCCCCCTCTGTGCTGTGGTCTGGGTTTTCTCTCATGGTGGTACACTGCGAATACTAGAGTTCACACCATTTGCTCTCCATTTCTCAAGAATCATCTTGCATTTTCTCATGTCTAGGCACTGAGAGATTTTTTTTATCGTCTTTAAGTTTTCCAGTGTGAGAGTTGTTTTGTGGTAGGGTCTGTGGGAAATGTGGTCCTTGTTACTATGTCTTGGCCAGAAGTAGAATCCAAATCACTGCCATCTTTAGATATATTTCTTATCACAATATAAGTTGCTCCAGCATGATTAATACATACCTGGTACACCTCCATAAAGTAGCAATATCACAAGCAAAGTGTCTTAGGGAAAATATAATACTTTATATCCTATAATTTCTCAAAAAAGACAATATTAAAATTTAGAGAGAAGATTATCTGTTTTGCTTTTTGGTTTGTTGGTTTTTCAAGACAGGGCTTCTCTGTGTAGCCTTGGCTGCCCTGGACTCGCTTTATAGACCAGGCTGGCCTCGAACTCACAGCCATCTACCTGCCTCTGCCTCCGGAGTGCTGGGATTAAAGGCATGCGCCACCACGCCCAGTGAGAAGATTATCTGAAATATCAATTATTTCATATGATATGGTTTTGAACATCATTGTGGAATTGGTTCTTTTCAGTCCCCACTGGGAGGATCTGTTCAGAATTGATGTATACAGAGCTAGTCCTAAATCTAAATGGCAGAGATCTGCTCAATCTTTTAACCCAAGAAGCTAGTAAAATTCAAATTACCTTTGTACCAACTGTCATGTGCAAAGACCAAGCATGAAAATCAAGTGAAGACATTCTCACTCACATCTTGGACAATTGTGGTTGAGACTACAGCCAGGGCGAGCAGCCAGAACACCTCCCCTTCCTGGGGAGCTTGGGCTTCTTCACAGCATGACAGCTGGTCCAAACGTAACCCCAGAGAGAAAGCCAGATGGAATCTACATTACAGTTTCTAATAATCTGACAGAGGGTATTGCATACTGTTGCTTCCCCTATGTTTTTTGTTTGTTTGCTTGGTTTAGTTTGATTTGCGTTTGGGATTTTTCTTCCAAGACAGGGTTTCTCCATGCAGCCCTGTTTGTCCTGGAAATCACTCTATAAACCAGGCTGGTCTCAACCTCAGAGATCCACCTACTCTACTTCCTGAGTACTGAGATTAAAGGTGTGCACCAATACACTCAGCTGTACATTGTGTATTTTGAAGTGATCACAACATCCCATTGAAAGTCAAGAAGAGAAGGCACAATCTACATGTTAGAAAAAGGAATGACAAAGTTCTAGAAGAAAGTGTGAGGAGACTGCCACTGTGTCAATTTCTAGAAAATGTCATCTTACCGCCCCTACCATGCTAATACTGGTAATACTGACAGGAGTAATGATACAGTCAGATACTTAGAAATACCATGTCTTAAAGTCGCAGTCCCAATACAGATTCTACACTCCTCTGGGGATGTCTGTTTCTCTTTAATATCCTTCCTGGTATTCATGTCCACTTCTTTCACTAGACACAGTTTCTCTGAAAGCATAATTTGCACCTTAGTCAAGTCATTCATTCAGTTTCAAAACCACAGCAATAAGTTTTCCCAGATCAGGCTGACGCCTTCATTATATGAATGAACATTGGAACAATTCCAGCTAAAAACAAATAAACAAAAATCTGTACATATATCTCTCAAATAATCCCATACCGTTAGTAAACTTCTAAGTACTAAGTATTTTTCATAATAAAACCAATAGACTGCGTCATAGTTGAAAACATTATTGGGTTAAGTTTTTGCTTTTCTTACATGTTGAATTTTTGTAAAGTTTTTCTGAATTTGGGGGAAAATATAAAAGATGGTGCAATGTTAAGCTCACTCAGCATCCTGGATCCTCGGCTCTCGCATTTCATTTTGTCAGCCAGCATTCAAAATTAAATGAAGGTTCCAGCTTGGAACAGATAACAGTTTATGTAACTAGTAAGCCAAGCTTGCCAGTGTTTTCCTGGGAAAGTATTTCAGCCTTAAGTCACATCAGGGCATTACCCAGTACTACGTATTCAATGGAATACACACAAATCACTTTGGATAAGATAATCATGGCCTTCTATACTTCCAGACAGGGGCCTAGCATAACTGTCATCTGACTGGCTTCACTCAGCAACTGATGGAAACAGATGCAGAGACCCACAGCCAAACATTAAACAAAGCATGGGGGATTCTATGGAAGAGGGGCGTGAAGGACCCAAAGAGGTCAAGAACAGCACAGGAAAACATACAGAACCAACTAACCTGGACCCACAGAGATGAACCACCTAATAGAGAGTACACTTGGATGGACCTAGGCCTTCTGCACGTAGGTAACAGTGGTGCCGCTGGGTCTTCATGTGGTTTTCCTAACAACAGGAGCTGGAGCTGTATCCGGCTCTCTACCACCTTGGCATCTTTTTCTTCTAACTGAGCTGCCTTTCCTAGCCACAACAGGAGAAGATGCACCGAGTCCTACTACAGTTAGATTTGCCGAGGGAAGCTCCCTTTTTCTGAGGAAATGAGGAGAACAGGAGGATGATGGGGAAGGGACGTACGGGAGGGACGGTGAGGAGAGGAGGAAGGGGAAATGGCGGTTGGTACATAAAATAAATTTATTGATTTTTTAAAAAGATAGTCATGGCTCTGCTTGTCTTCAACAATTCCATTTATCTTCTCTACTTTGTACACCCTAGTACTAATTTCTCAAATTTTAATCTAAATCAATAGAATATCAGCTTTGCATTCATGCTAGAATCTTTCTTTTCAGAATATCTTGAGCATTTAGTGCAGTAGGAAATTCCATTCTGGTGGTTTCATTTTACTCTAACAGGATAAAAAGTGTAAACTCTAAAGCATAAGAAGATTGGTTCTTGGTTAAAAGTTCAAACCCAAAGGAGATCCAGCACTTGTGTATAGTGAGATCTTTCAATACGTTTCATCTGAAAAGTAGATTTGTTAGCTTTTGGCAAATACCCTGACCTTTATGAACTGCTGGTTTACAGAATAAGACTGCCTGTAGATTAAAACCAAATGTCTCGTGATCAGACTTCTTTTGTTTGCTTTGCATGCAAGTATCAAAATTGCTACAACCTCTGAAAAGAACCATTTTCCATAAGTGGAGGTTGTTCTGCGGAGTCCTTTGCTCTGGAAAGTATACTTCAACCTTGTCATTTAAGACATTAACATTCTTATCACTATAGTTGCTGCCGGCTATTTCTACACTAATATATAAATTAAACTATGGCACTCAGTTTTAAAGTTCTGTATGTGTAGATATATATGAGTAGTATATACTCATGTGTGTATGTATTTATTCTACAGTTATTTAGGGTTTTTTGAAATTATAACATAATTACATCATTTCTCCCCTTTTACTTTCCTTCCTTTAACTCTGTCTGTGTAGGTCTCCTTGGACACTTTCATACTTATAGCCTCTGTCCTCTTACTTTGATTTGTATTATACAAACATATATTCATGTGTGTGTGTGTGCATATATATGAACATGTGTTTAGATATAATCTTCTCAGTCCATACACTGTAACTTGAGTGTATATGGTTTTTGAGCATCTATTTGTACGAGGTACTTTTATAGACACTAAGAGTAAAAGGAATGAGCATCTTCTGGAGAAATACATCTTTCATATCGATGGACTCACAGCAAATAACTACAGAGAGATTGGATCCTTAAGCCACGAGAGATCAATAAGACACTGTTGGGGAATTGTAGCCCAGGAGACAATTAATTGTCCTTTGTGGGAGCTGTACTATGAAAGCTTACATTGGAACAGATGTGGAATATCAATGTTCTTATAAATGTGTGTAGGCAGACGGTAGCTGATCCACTAATGTGCCTGGATTCTAATTTTGATCTCCAGAACTTATCTTCAATCTCAGGTGCAGTGGTCATTGCTTGTACTCCCAGCTCTAGGGAGGGAGCGGTAGGTGGATCTGAGGATCACTTGCCAGCCAGCTTAGGCTAATTGTTTTGTTCCAGGCTACTGAAAAATCTTGTCTCAAAAGAAAAAAATCAAAAGTGGACAGCTACCAAAAAAAGATACCTTAGGTTAAATTCTGGCTTCCATAAACAGGAGACCATAGGTGCACACACAATTGCTTTGTCAAGAAAATAAACACATATTACCTTACCACCACAACCACTCAATTCAATCAGCACCTTTTTATAAGATTTTCTGTCCAGTTCATTCTAATTCTTTTCAATCCACGCTCATGATTAGTCTCTTAGACCTATCGTACCTCACTCTTCCCTCACGCAGGAACTCTTTGAACAAGAGAAACTTGGGTCGCTCCATGTGCGTGCATTACAGGTCTCTGGCTTTGAGTATGTACTCCGTGATACTTAGTCATGAGTGAGGGTTGGGACTACCAAGCAAATTAGGAATGAGAAATACAGAATTGCATTCATAATAATTTAGAGCTACTGAATCTAGATTTCACAACATCCCAGTCAATGGAGTTATTACTCTGCAACCTGAAAATCAGGTTTACTTTTGAATTTTTGAAATGTATTTTGTGTATTTTGAAATGTCATCTAGTGCCAAAGGAGACTTCAGAGAAAAACAATAAAGGATTTGTTTGACTTTGATTTTAGTATTTCAAACTGCATGAGATCTCTGTCAGTCATCTGTTTATTGTTCATCACCTCACCCCACCAAAAAATAAAATCTCAGGATACAAAACTCCAAGAATCCCTTCAAACAGCATCTCCAACCTTACCTTTAATGACTCTTTCCCACTGTTCGCTACCTTCCATACCTTTGAGATTTTTCCTCTGAAAAGATAGTATTG
Organism: Acomys percivali; assembly: GCA_907169655.1. Taxonomy (NCBI): domain Eukaryota; kingdom Metazoa; phylum Chordata; class Mammalia; order Rodentia; family Muridae; genus Acomys; species Acomys percivali. Next base: position 44,623,326 of record OU015751.1, read on the forward strand.
TTTGGCCCTCAAATAAAAATCGATCTAGCTGTCTATGGCTTTCCCAGATAGCTTTCTCCTCTGATCCAGGAAACTTACATTAAAAGTGTCCAAGAGAAAAGTGAGGACAACACAGAAAACTACTAAGCAACTTGAAGAAGGCAAAGGTAAGAAGGACAGGGAGAAAGCTCTGATGCACACAGGGATGCATCAGCTTATCTGTGTCCTCTGATTCTATAACTGATACTGACATGGAACCTTAAAAACATTGTTGAGCACTGGCCATACACACTCAAACACTGCAGTGCAGCTCTCTGAATGATCAGCACACAAGTTCTGTAAAGTCACGACAAAGATGGAAAACACCACCCACAGCATCCTGGACTTCCTCTCAGCAGCAGCCCTTTAAGCCTAAGGCAAAGGTCACTACAAACTAGACTTTGGAGTAATGAACTTTGATTTTCCTACATTCCACCCACTTTTAGCTTTTACTTGAGAAATAGAACAAAGCAGACTGTGCCTCACCCTTTCCCTCTGCGGCGCCACACTGTATTACTCATGCCCATTTTTTAAAATCAGAACTTCTTGGAATTTTCTCTTTTCAACTTCCTTTGATCAAGAGCATGCTATCATAATTCCACCACCAATACTGACAAGGTCAACAATCTGCTGACAGATTGTTATTTATTTTCCTTTGGGACCCAGAGTTCCTGAGCCTTTTTTTCATCCAACCCAGACTGCTAATTCTCCATTCTCCTCTTATTTTTTCCTTATTATTTGTCTTCATCTTCCCAGCTTTTAAAAAATGACCCTTTCTCTACCTCCTCAGTCCTTATGTGGCATCTAATCCTTTATAGTCCACTTTTTTTTTTTTTTTTTTCGTTTTTCAAGACTGGGTTTCTCTGGGTAGCCGTAGCTGTCTTAGACTCACTTTGTAGTCCAGGCTGGCCTTGAACTCACAGCGATCCACCAGCCTCTGCCTCCCAAGTGCTAGGATTAAAGGCTTGCGCCACCACCGCCCAGCCTACATTCCACTTATATTGTGACATCTCCCACATTTACAACTCTGTTTCTTACCTCCATTCCCAGACATCAATAGGCCATTCTATCTATCAAATTTTGTTTTATCCATTTCCCATCTACATTTCTCCACACTAATGATATTTCTGTCATTGTTCAGCTGAAAGCCTAGATTCATGATATCCAAACTAATATCCTGAGTCTTGCTCCCACCCATTCATGGCGGAGCCAGTGCATCTTAAAGCTGCGATTCATTGCACATCCATCGTTCCACCTTCAAACCCTTCAGAAGCTTGTGAAAATCATTATCACCAGTGCCAGATATTTACTGCATTGGTTAGGATCTCTCAGGAAAGGCTATTCATACTGGGATTTGGGGTAGATTTTGATGAATGGGGCTGTTGACAGAATCATGAGCAGAATATGTGAAAAATCACAACTGGTTGACAACCAGGGCCGATAGCTGGGCTGATCATAGCACTGATGGTTATGGGGTGGAGGTGGAGGGTCAAAGTAAGAAGTTGATGATCAGAGGGGAGGGGAAAGGAATTGCATGGAAAGAGCTGCCTGTCAGAAATTGTGACCTTCCATAAGGGACCCAGTCAGCCATACTGACTCTTCAAACAGAGTCAGTGTAGTCTCTTCCCAGACACCTCTTCCTTCCCAGACTTACAGCTTGTGGCTCTGTGTTTCCTGCCAGGAAACCTGTGGATGCAGTTTCACCAATGAGCCTTCTGGGCAGAGAGCAGGTGGAGGCAGCTGGAGGGCAAGCAGAGAGTATAGAGGACACTGATGGAGGCTGGAAAGAAGCATCTCCCGTACTTGATTGTATCTGTTACTACTCTCACCTTACTGTGTCCTGGCCACAGAGACTTGACAGGTGTTTATAATATCTTAATGTTGACTCTAAGGTCTTTACACTCCACTCACACTTCCCTTTATTTCAACTTGAATCTTCTTTCCCATCATTCCTATCTCCTCTTCCCTGTGTCTTCTGCACAAGCCAGCCCTGACGAAGGCAAACCCATCCACAGACACTCTACTTTTCTCAACTTCTGACATTGTTATACACCTTTCATCATCTCAAGAACAAAATGCTATTCGTCTATTCACCTGTACCACTTTGCTGACTTGCTATTTTCTGTTTTCTTAAATAAGAATTGGATTTTCAGGAATGCAAGGACATCGTTATCTTTCTGTGAAGCCATTGAGAGGGGACAAACCCACCCACTTCACATTGGAACACACTGTGCTAGGGGATGGATGGGGATGCAGGATTAGATAACTGGAGAGAAACTAGATTACAAATGAGACCAGTCAGGCACATGCAGAATGCCAGGCAAAGGCACAACTGGTGAGAGAATAGGCAACTCCAGAAGCACCTGAGTGGTGTAAATAGCCTAACACGTACAAGCACCTTTGACATTACAAAGTCCAGAAGACATAGACAACATCTTGAAATCAGACAGATTCAAAGAAGACATGAAATAGATCAAGATTTAAATTGATATTTGAACAACAGACAGTAGAAGAGAGTTATCTTTAAGGCACTGAGAAAAAAACTTGCTGACATGGAATTAAGTGGCCAACAACAAGAGAAAAGGGCTCTCATATATGGATAAAATAATGGCTTTTTCAGACTAAGTAGGTTTAATAAAATTAAATTAATACTAAAACATAGCTGATGAATAATAATTCAAAAAATAAAATGATCACAACTGTATTATACTAAGTAAAACAAATGTAGGTATGAAAACTGCATCAACTTATTAATAAGTAATAAGCATTGACTATATAAAACAATAAAAATTATTTCAGAGATCAAAATAACAAGAATGGGCTAAAAGTCTAAGAAATTTTGGTATATAAATAGGAAGTATCAGCAATTTAAAATATTCTTTTTTAATATATTTTATTAATTTATTCTTGTTACATCTCAATGGTTATCCCATCCCTTGTATCCTCCCATTCTTCCCTCCCTCCCATTTTCCCCTTATTCCCCTCCCCTATGACTGTGACTGAGGGGGACCTTCTCCCCCTGTATATGCTCATAGGGTATCAAGTATCTTCTTGGTAGCCTGCTATCCTTCCTCTAAGTGCCCCCGGGCTTCGCCATCAGGGGACGTGGTCAAATATGGGGCACCAGTGTTCGTGTGAAAGTCAGACCCCACTCTCCACTCAACTGAGACAAACAAAAGAAAAATATTAAAATATTCTTTAATTGAGGGAAGAGTACATTTTTGATAAATTTTAGACACCTTTGAATTAAACCTGCTAATTAACATTCCTAGAATAGTCCTCAATAGAAGTTTGCATATAATTTTTAAACCACTGGAAAATATTTGAGGAAAACAGTAAAAATAAGGCCACAATGTAATTAAAAAATTTTTAAAGACAAGATAAATTAGATGTGCCAAGTAAGAGGATAGAAACAATTAAAATATTTAAGTAATCTCAATGTAGATTATCTGAACCATCATGTAAAACTGTCTGTATCATTTTAAAATAAGGTTATAGGAGATGGAGAGTTGGCTCAGTGGTTAAGAGCACTTGCTGCTATTGCTGAGGATGCAAGCTCAGTTCCTAGCACCCACATGATGGCTCACAACCATCTGTAAGTCCAGTTTCAGGCATCTAAATCTGATGCCCTCTTCTGGCCTCTGAGGGTACCTGCACACACAGGGTACACCTGCACACACAGAGAAACAGAGAGACAGAGAAACAGAGACCGCTATAAGACACACACTAAACACAAGGGTAGGGGAAATGAATGTAAGATGATAAAAGTTACACATCAGCAAATGACAGACATCACAAAGCAGGTAATGCTGTGTTGACATGGGAACAGAGGAAGACAAGCAATTAAAAAGCTTCAGTATGTTCTTATACCCTGACTAAAGGCCTCTGTCTATCAGAAATGTCAGTGTCATGGTGTGTGCATTCAAATAAAACCTGCAAATACATTTTCTTAGTTATGCGACTTTCTTGTTGACTTTCCCCAATACTTACTGTGAAACTCTTAGCAGTCAGAGGAAGAAAAATAAGCAAAGGATTATATTCTTCCTCTTTCCCCTGGACAGCATGTTTTCACTAACAAAAAGTATAACTCCTTTTGAAAAACTGAGCAATGTCTAAGAAGAAAGATATCAGACAACATCAAACTCTAGTTTGCTGGGGAATTACAAGTGCTACTTTGTATTATCCAATTTTTGTAAACCTGACCTTTTAAATCTATGTGTGTGCCTAACATTAGGGACGCCTTTGCTTCTCACGTGTGACAAGAGCAATAGAAAGAGATCTTCACCTCAGAATTTCTGTCATGAAAGCTTGGCTGGTAAATACCAGTGTGTGTGTGTGTGGGTGTTTATGCATGTGTGTGTCTACTTGTGTGTGTGTGTGCATGTGTGTACATGCATATGTGTGTACTTCTATGTTGCATACTTATTTACTTTTGTTATTCTAACTTGAAATCCATAAGACTATGAAAGACAAGTTGACATACTTAAAGGTTATTATAACCTAGAAAGACATTTTGTGGGAGAGGGATCCAATAAGTCCCACCCTAGGATGATAAGCTATGGGCAATTGGTGGCTGCTAGAGGAAGCACAGTCAGCTTCCTTCAGAAGTACACTTCCTGACTAGCTACCTATGCTCCAGTAAATGGTCCTCTTACACACACAGGCAGCAATAAGTGGACTGAGTAAATTTTTTAAACTTCACGTGGTGTTGAGAGGGGAAAGCGGTGGGAGGAATGGAGCCAAATCAAAGGGGAGGCAATGAGTAATTGGTTTAATTAAAACACATTGTACAAATCTGCCTATCATAATGTTCTACTTGTAGGTTTCTAGGACCCTCTGGATCCTTCTACTTTGGGTCCCACTCAAACTAAGGCACCAGCCAAGGACAATACAGGCGGTAAACTTTAAACCCCTACCCAGATCTAGCCAATGGTCAGAACAGTCTCCACACTTGAGTGGAGAGTGGGATATGACTTTCTCACGTACTCTGGTGCCTCACATTTGACCATGTCCCCTGGAGGGGGAGACCTGGTGGCACTCAGAGGAAGGACAGCAGGTCACCTAGAAGAGACTTGATACCCTATGAGCATATACAGGGAGAGGTAATCCCTCTCAGGAACAGTCATAGGGGAGGGGAATAAGGGGAAAATGGGAGGGAGGGAAGAATGGGAGGATACAAGGGATGGGATAACCATTGAGATGTAACAAGAATAAATTAATAATAAAAAAAGTCAGACTTAAAAAAAAACACATTGTACACATGTATGAAATTCTCAAACAATATGTTTATCTTTTAAATTCATCGGCCAAACAGTACTTTCCTTTTCAAGGTAGCTATTCTGAGACAAGCCAGTATGTGCCAGGGATGGTGCCATTGTTTGGGATGTGCTGGCAGCTCCTCAGTTGGAATCCCTTTGCATTCTCAACTATGCTATTTTGAACATCTTTGAGGGTAGAAATGCTCTATCCTTTGAGAGTGTGGCTGGTTTTATATGAGCAGCACTGAGTCATTCAGAGGCAAAGCCCATGAACTAGAAGAATAGAGAAATTACATAACGGTGTGTCACTCTCCAGTTGAGGTAGGCTGTTACACAGAGAACCTGGACTTGGGAGCTTCCTGCCCTGAAAAAAAGAATTCAAGGCTGAAATTGTTACTTTTCTGATAGGCTTGGGAGATGGGTCATCAACACAATTTCAAAACTATCTACAATCCCGAAAAGGGAAGTGTTACTATTAATATCTAGCTGTCCAAAAACACTGATGGAAGTATCCATGTGAGCATTTTTATTGTATGCTTTATTTTTATTTATTTTTAAGTTAATCCTATTTTGACTGATGTAAATTATTAACATACATATTTACTGGGTGCCATGTAACATTTTAATGCATATAATCACTATTTAATGTTTAAGTCAAGGTCTATATATCCATCTCCTCAAACATTTATGGTACAAAGGATCCAAAGACTCTTTTTCTTTTTTTTAATTTTATTAATTTATTCAGATTACAACTCAATTGTTATCCCATCACTTGTATCCTCCCATTCCTCCCTCCCTCTGGCTTTCACCCTACTCCCCTCCCCTAGGCCTATGACGGAGGGGGACCTCCTCCTTCACTATATGGTCATAGGTTATTAAGTTTTATCTTGATAGCCTGCTTATTCTTAAAGACTCTTTTTCTGGTTTTCTGTATACGCAATGAGTTATCCTCTGTAGATACCCTAAAATACCAAAAGTTATTATTTAAACCCAACTGAAACAGTGCATTGACTCACTCTCCCCTAAATCATTCCTTTTTTTCTCCTTCTCTTCCAATTCCCCAGTAACAACCATTCACTTCACAATGCCTATGAGATTAGCTTTGCAGAGTCAACATATGGACAAAAGCATGTAGCCATTCTGTGACTTACATATTTCATTTAACATGGTAATCTCCAGTCCCATGTTATTGCAAGAGGATTTCACTCATTTTAAATGGAAGAACAATATACTATTATGTTGATGTGCCATGTTTTCTAGTTAATGGACATCTGTGGTGTCCACATCATTTTAGTTCATGGACGTCTATGGTGTTTCTATCTCTACCCCAACAAATGTGTGTGTGTGTGTGTGTGTGTGTGTGTGTGTGTGTGTGTGTGTGTGTGTGTGTGTGTGTGTATGACATATGGGTCCATTTGCTTCTACCCAATCTTGGTGTGTCCACAGTTCCTGTCAAACAGAATGGGTATGTTAAGACAAGATAGGTTTGACATGGGTGCTAAGAGCTTGAAACCATTAGGAGGACAAGAAGAATGGTCGCTAATAAGGTTCAACAAGTAAGGAAGAAATACCAGGTTCACCCAGCAGCCCCAATCCAAATCTTTTTCCTGGAACTGTGAATATGCAGACATCTCTTTCTGGAAGAGAACAAGTATTTTTTCTGTCTTTCACCTCCCTCCCCAAAGCTGAATGGTGTCTATCATTAGAAGACTGAATCACCGAAACTACTAGAAAGGACTGTAGAAAAGTGTGTTTCTTGAGTACAGCCATGGCCCTGCAAGAAAGGACAAGACACGTAAAAAGGACAGAGATGCTAAATGACAGACAGTGGGGTCGCCTAAGAGTCAAGGAATCTGTTTTGTGGCTGTGTCAGCAGGCCAGATAATGGAAGACATGTATGTTAGACTTAGTATCAGGGAGTCAATATTTATTAGTGATCAGCTTTCAACCTCTCCTGTCGTGCAGTATTGATTTACCTGTAGTGTGGGGTGACCTATTCCTTCCCTCTTAGAATAGACACAGGATCCTGTGAGTCTGAAGCTAAGAAAGAGTGAGTAAGTGGGAAAGAAAAACAACAGCACGTACATTGTTTCCTCTTTCACACATTTTCTTGGCGTCTCGACTTCGAAGCTGTATTTTTTAAAGTGCCATTTCTCAAACAAATGAGCACAATAAAGTAGCCAGGGAAAATGTCAATTTCACTCGCTTTTAAAGGCTTGTAGATATAAAGGCTTTAAGTATTTATGGTTTTAATTTTAGGCGGAGATGCAGTACAGTGACCTAGAAAGGCTAATGCTTCGTGATATAAAGCCTGAAAAAAAAAAATTCAGCCGAACAACTCTGGAGAACTCCCTTTGGAAGTTAAAGGAAATCATTTGCTAAATTGCTTCTCTCTTTCTTTATGATTTTATTTAGAAAGTCATCCAGCAGGGGGATTTGCATGAGTAATGCAGAGACCAAGCAGGCTGAACCCAGAAATTATAGAATAGAACTCTGGGAACACATAGGTAATTTAAACTCAGTGTTGAGGTAAGTTCCTACCACTACATGGTCGATGAAAGTATATAATGACATTCAAGATGCAGTAGAAATGTTCCCATGTATTCCTCTTGTTCGGTTGTTTAGTATGATCTCCATGCTTATGTTTGAATTTAAGATTAAAGAGTAACAGAAAATCTAGGGTCAAATCAATTCCAACCATTTAATAAAGGCCCTTCACAAAAACATCTGTAATTCCAGTTCTAGGACATACGGCGTTACAGGCAGTTGTGAGCCACCTGATAAAGGTGCTGGGAGTCAGACCTAAAAGGACTGTATGCATTCTTAAGCACTGAGCCATCTGTCCAGCCCATGTGAGATTTCTTGATTTAAAACACACACACACACACACACACACAAACACACACACACACACACACACACACACACATCAGGCTTAGAAGCATTTACACTAACAGTTCCCTCTGCCTCTGCCTATGGCACTCTCCTGTTTGATTCTGTCACCTCCATAAACCTGCTTGGATCATCTCTATATTAAAAGTAAAGGTTAAACCTTACAGCCTTATTAGGTCACTGCTGTTCTCTCCATTTAACCTGATGTTGTCTTTATTGTGTTTAGATATGGACATTGTATCCCTGCTCTCTCCAAGACTTTAAACATGAATGGGTGCTGGATTTTGCCAAAGGCTTTTTCTGCATATAATGAGATGATCATGTGATTTTTTTTCTTTCCACTTGTTTATATGTTGGATTACATTGATGGATTTTTGTGTGTTGAACCATCTCTGCATCCCTGGGATGAAGCCTACTTGATTGTGGTAGAGGAGGTATTTGATGTGTTCTTGCATATTGTTTGTGAGTATTTTTTTTTAGTATTTTTGCATCAATGTTCATGAGTGAAATTGGTCTGAAATTCTCTTTCTTTGTTGAGTCTTTGTGTGGTATAGGCACCAGGGTAACTGTGGCTTCATAGAATGAGTTTGGCAATGTTCCTTCTGCTTCTGTTTTGTGGAATAGTTTGAGAAGTATTGGTATTAGCTCTTCTTTGAAAGTCTGATAGAATTCTGTACTAAAATCATCTGGCCCTGGGCTGTTTGTTTGTTTGTTTGTTTTTGTTGTTGTTGCTGCTGCTGCTGTTGTTGTTGTTGTTGTTGTTGTTGTTGTTAGAATTTGATGATGGCTTCAATTTCCTTAGGGGTTGTAGGATTGCTTAAACTGTTTAACTGATATTGGTAGGTTAAATCTATCTAGAAAATCATTAATTTCTTTTCTATTTTTTAATTTTGTTGAATACAGACTTTTGAAGTAAGACTTTTGAAGTAAGATTCTTTGGATTTCCTCAGTATCTGTTGTTATATTCCTCTTTTCATTTCTGATTTTGTTAATTTGGGTACTGTCTCTCTGTCTTTTAGTTAGTTTGGCTAAGGGTTTGTCTATCTTGTTGATTCTCTCAAAGAGCCAGCTCTTGTTTTCACTGATTCTTTGTATTATTCTCTTTGTTTCTAACTTGATGGTTTCAGCTCTGCCTTTGATTATTTCCTGCCATCTACTCCTCTTGGATGTGTTTGGTCCTTTTTGTTCTAGAGCTTTTAGATGTGCTGTTAAGTTGTTAGTATAGGATCTCTCAATTGTTTCATGAAGACACTTATTGCTATGAACTTTCCTCTTAACACTGCTTTCATGGCATCTCATAAGTTTTAGTATGCTGTGTCTTCATTTTCATTGCATGTTAGGAAGTCTTTAATTTATTTCTTCCATGAGCCAGGGTCATTGAGCAGGTCATTGTTCTGTTTCCATGAGTGTATGTAAGCTTTTTGTTATTTCTGTTGTTGTTGAGGTCTAGATTTAATCCATAGTCATCAGATAAAGAACAATAGGTTAATTCTATTTTATGTATCAGTTGAGGTTTGTATTGTGACTGAGTATATGATCTCTTTTGGAGATGTCTCCATGCAGTTCTGAGAAGAAAGGATATTCTTTTGTGTTTGAGTGCAAAGTTCTATAGACATCTATTAGGTCCATTTGACTCATGACTTCTGTTAGTTTTGTTATTTCTTTATTTAGTTTCTCTTTCAATGATCTGTCCATTGGTGAGAGTGCTGTGTTGAAGTCTCCCACTATTAACATGTGGGGATTGGTGTGTGATTTAAGATTCAATAATGTTTGTTTTTAAAATGTGGGTGCCCTTGTATTTGGGGAATAGGTGTTCAGGATTGAGATGTCCTCTTGTGCATTTTTCTTTTGACGAGAATGAAATATCCTTCTCCATGTCTTTTGATTAATTTTGGGTGAAGGTCTAATTTATTAGATATTATAATACCTACTCCAGCTTGCTTCTTGTGACTGTTTGCTTGGAAAACCTTTTCCAGAACTTTACTGTGAGGTAATGTCTATCTTTGTTGCTAAGGTGTGCTTCTTGTATGCAACAGAATGTTGGATCCTGTTTACACATCTATCCTGTTAGCCTGTCTCTTTTTATTGGAGAGTTGAGTCCACTGATGTTATTAGATATTAGTGACAAATGACTGTTAGTTCCTTTTATTGTGGTGTTGGTGGTGATAGTGCGTTTGTGTGCTTGTCTTCTTTTGGTTTTGCTGTTGTGAAGTTTTCTCTATCCCATGTTTTCTTGGGTCTAATTGATCTTCTTGGGTTGAAGCTTTCTTTCTAGTATCTTCTGTAGGGCTAGTTTGATGTATAGATATCTTTTAAGTTTTTTTCTGTCATGAGATATCTTGTTTTCTCTCCCTCTATGGTGATTGAAAGCTTTGCTGAGTATAGTAGTCTGAGCTGACATCTGCAGTCTCTTAGTGTCTGCATGACATCTGCTCAGGCAGGCCCTTCTGGATTTTATAGTCTCAGTTGAGAAGTAACGTGTGATTCTGATAGATCTGCCTTCATATGTGACTTGGCCTTTTCCCCCTGTTACTTTCAATATTTTTCTTTGTTCTGTAGATTTAGTGTTTTGATTATTATTAGTAGGAAGAATTTGTTGGGTTTTTTTTATTGTTGTTTGGGTTTTTTGTTGTTGTTGTTTTGTTTTGTTTTGTTATTTTGGTCCAGACTATTTCAGTATTCTGTAAGCCTTTTAGATGTTTAAAGGCATCTCTTTTTTTTAGGTTGGGGAAATTTTTTTAAAAATATTATCTGGTCCTTGGAGTTTGGAATCTTCTTTTTTTTCTATTCCCATTATTCTTAGGTTTTGTCTTTTCATGGTGTCCTTGATTTCTTGAATGTTTTGTGTGAGGATTTTTGACAGATGTATCTATTTCTTCAATTGTATCTTATACACCTGAGATTCTCTCTTCCATGTCCTGTATTCTAGTTGGTGATGTTTACCTCTGTGGTTCCTGTTCTCTATGTTTTCCATCTCCAGGAATTTTCTTAGTTTATATTTTCTTTATTGATTCTATTTCCAGTTTCAGGTCTTGAACCATTTTATTTGTCTGCTTCATCTGTTTAATTGTATTTTCCTATATGTCTTTCATGGCCTATTTTCTTTGACTGTATTTCCTGTATTTCACTGAGAGAGTTATTCATTTCCTCTTTAGATACCTCTAATAACTTCATAAGCATAGATTTGAGATCATTTTCATGTGTTTCAACTGCATTAGAATATCCAGGGGTTTTTTTAGACGGGGGCTTCTAATTTTTGTTGATCGTGTTCTTATGCTGACCTTTAGCCATCTGGTTGTCTGTAACATTTGCTATTTGTTCCCAGTACCTGCTGGGTTTCTCAGGCCTTTGTGATCCAGTGAGGTCCTGCCTATCTCCTCAACACAGCTAGTAGATCTTAACTGAAGGCTGTATCTCTGGAGTTCAGAGTCATCTTCAGGATGGCTGTGGAAGTCTGGCAGAACACCAAGGGTCACAGGTGTTTTGCAGTTAGCTGAGCAGCAGCTTGATGCAAAGCGGACTCTGCACTCCTAGCACTCAGATTCGGCTGAGCTGCACCATCTTGGATCCGGGACCCTGTATGCTCCTATTGTCCAGTCGATCTCCACAGGGTCACCAGTCGAACCATGGATTGGAGGTTGGTATTCTGACCCCAACATACAGGAGCTGCCTTTCAGAAGTACGAGGGAAGAGTACGAGGTCTTATTGCTCTAGAGTAGCACCCCTGAAACTAGGGACCCATTTTCAAATAGGCAGAAAGTGCCTAGAACCATGAGTCTAGGATTGTGCATGATTCCTGGACCTGGGAGATGGCTGCCCAGGCTGAGGGAGCTGGAACTGTGCATCCCCAGCTCCCAGGATGGCCCCCACCGTCCAGGAAACACTGAGTTTTGTGTTTTGGAATCAGCCACCAGATTACTCACCAGATCTGCAGTCTCTGATCTTCTGCCACTAAGATACAACACGCCCTGTCCACCACTATCTTGAAAGTCTAGGTCATTACTCTTAATTCCACTCTGCTTTTGCTTTTTTTTTTCACATGTAACACCATGTTATTACATACTCTATATTACATGTATCCTTTATGGTGGTTGTTTATTATCTTTCTGCCTTTAATTTAATCTGCAAGGTAATCAGGGTCTTGATCTAACTAATGTGTCTCAGGTACATAGCAGAGTGCATGGCACATAACACTAAATGTTTAAAGAGTGATGAGTGCTTGAGTGACACTATGGAATAGTTGCATTTACTTAGAAAACTCAGATGAGTCTATTAAAAAGAGTATCAGATAAAAAGCCCAAAGCCTTGCCTTAAAATTCTGACTTTGCCGTTACTATGACTTTAGACAGATGTCTAAAGCTTTACTTTGTAATATTCTGTATCTCTCAAGGGATGATCATGCTGTCTTTACATGTAGTTTTTAATCATGCTTGAGGAAATCTTTGAAAGTTTAAAAGTTTATAATCCTGGGACCACATAATTTATCACAAACTGAATACTTAATTGTTTTTGCTGTCTGTATGGTTTGTTGGTTGGTTTTGGAGACACCATCCCCATATGTAGCTCTGGCTGCCTTGAAACTCACTGTGTAGACCAGGGTGGCCTGAAACTCACAGAGATTCACCTTCCTCTACCTCCAAAGTGCTGAGATTTAAGGGGCGCATCACCATGCCCAACTCCAATCCTTTAATATTAAGCAAAGGTACTCCTCTCAGGTAGATATGGTGGCTCACCAGCAATATTAATTCTTAGGATATTGAGTGGGGGAGGGTTTCTTTGAGTTCCAGGCCAGCCTAGGTTGCATGGCAAGACCTAGTCTAAAAACTAAATAAATTAACTATTTAAAATGTAAGAACATTTGACTATGTCCCCTGGAAGGGGAGACATAGTGACACTCAGAGGAAGGACAGCAGGTCACCGAGAAGAGACTTGATACCCTATGAGCATATACAGGGGGAGGTAATCCCCCTCAGGAACAGTCATAGGGGAGGGGAATAAGGGGAAAATGGGAGGGAGGGGAGAATGGGAGGATACAAGGGATGGGATAACCATAGAGATGTAACAAGAATAAATTAATAAAATAAATTTTAAAAAAGGAAAAAAAATAAAATGTAAGAAAACAGAGTAAACTCTCAAGCATTATAACCATGGGTATCCAATAAAATCCAGGGCAAACAGCCAGTCTATATGTGCCAAGTACTATGAGATGGACCTTCAAAACATAATTCAACACCTTCTTCTCTACTGTTCTCTCCAGTTCACCTTGAATGACATTATTAAATAAATCAAATCAGGTCAGTTCCATGCTTCTAATGCCTTGGGGACTTTTCTCTCACTCAGGACAAGACCTCAGCTTTCTAGCATAGAAGATACGGACCAAGATCAATCTTCTCTCCTTCGACAACTCCATGCCTGTCACAACAGCGTTTCTAGCTGTTTCTGTAGCTCTCCAAAATCATGTTCTTTACTTGGGGGGGGGGGGGTTAACTTATTGATTCCTCTAGTGAGATTTGTTCGCTCTCATATTTGCATGTCTCCGTGTCGCTGGCCTCCCTGTTTAAATGCTACCTGTCACGTTGTATGGTAGCAGCAATTCTTCCTTCCTGCAACACTGACACGCTGTCCCATCTTCATCTGCCTCATTGGTTTTCTTTATGTCCATGCACTTATCACCCCTGACATTATATTCCTTAATTATATTCACTAATTACCTGCCTCATACCAGTTACAGCAAGAATGCTTCCTTCCCTGTTGCTATACTATAGCATCTAAAGTGATGCTTGGCACCTAAGTAACAATTGAGATATTTGTTGGACGCATGAATGAATGAAATGAGCTGATGCTCTGATACAAAAGAACTTATTTGAACCAGGAGCTACTGAGCTTGGATTTGCAAGCACCTGATTCTCTTTGACTCCTAGTAATGCTGGCCCAGCATTTGAGTTCTCCCATGATGCAGTTCAGTATGTACCGAAGAGAATGTATAAGTTAGCCATGTTATGATCTAAACCAGAGCTGACAGAAAGCACAATGTGAGCCAAAGAATAATACTCCTCTAGAGTCCACGCAGGCATCTGAACAATTAAATGCCCCATGGCATATTCTCATCTTAAAAGACTCCAACATATTAATTCCTGCTCTGACTTATGCCTACCATGAAAATTCTCCAAATAAAACTTAGAGTGACAGAGAGGAAGTTCAGAGACAAAATAGTTCCTAGCTGATTTAATAGTTTCATTTCTTTAACCTAAGAATGGAATTACATATGTTTGCTATGTGGAACTATATAAAGGAAGATTAGCTTGTTTTTCTGATGAAATTATTTTTTTAAAAATCTGATTTCTTGATCTGTGACTAAACAACTTACTGGAAATGAAATACTCAATCAAAAATACCAAATAAAGAAATGACATATTTTCAATTGAATTTGCTTTGCTATTGTGAAGATAACCTTATTTAATTTTATCCATCAGTGGAATGAAACAGTCAAAAATTTAATAATGTAATACATATCCAATAATTGTGAGGACTTTATAAAATCCTGTAAGTTTGAAATTTTATTTAAACTCTCTCTTTCCTCAAAGTTGACACAGGTTTTACAGTCAAATATGAATAATATCCCTCAGCAGGAGCTGGAGCTAACAGAATCAGAGTGGGCTGAGGAAGTGAATGAATGTATAAATTTAGAATTCTACAGGGAGTGGCTTTCTGAAGTTCTGTCATGACACTTCAGTTCAATCAAAGCACTTTATGAAGGGAGTTTATGAAAGATGTTTAAGAAGAATTTTGAGAATAGAACCAAAGAACATGCTAGTCAAGCTTAACATTTTGTTGCTAGCTAAACTGTGTGTGTGTGTGTGTGTGTGTCTGTGTGTGTGTACAAATACAAAGGCACTAAACTTAGATCTGTAATGTGCATGCTGAAAATCAAATATAGTATTTTTTGTTTACTACCAAGAAACTTCATACAAATAGACTGCAGTGCCCCTAGGAAGAACTTAATAGCATGGGCATGTATGCATACATGTATGCATACATTAATGTTTTAAGTGAGCAAGTGATCTTACTGTTCTACGAAGAACAGTAGCATCCTATATGTTTTCAGGCATCAATCAGCTATACAGTTGGCACATTTTACAAATAAATCATTTGGTTTTTGGTGTCTGATCACCAAACTAAATGGCTAGCAGCTTAGAAAAATGATGTGAAAAAAATGATTGTTTAAAGTTGAAAAGAAAGAAGTTAAATTTGTATATGTCATTTTAGATAAAGTATTTTTATATAATCAGTGATGATTGGCCTCAATGAGTTTTTCAAAGGATAGACTTATGTCAACTACTATGATAAATTATGGTTTTTCAGGACCGTATTTGGTCAGCTTGAGTTTTCTCTGCCTACCTAACAGGTCAACACTCAGCTACACAGAGGTTTAATTGTCTGAAGGATCTTTTAGCCATTTGCTGCCCTTCATATTTTTCTGGTTCCTTATTGAGATTCAGAATTAGGATGGAGTATGTTTAGTACACAGTAATGGCTTTGAAAACAACCCAGATTCTAATTATCTAAGCCAATCTCTCTGTTGCATAGAATTCCAGGCCTCAAAAATCTTAGTGAATCCCAAAAGTCTCTTGAGACAAGGTTTAAATACACACAAGAGGATTGGAAAGAAGATCAGAAAATAAAGAGGTTCCCCCTCAGTCACAGTCATAGGGGAGGGGAGTAAAGGGAAAATAGGATGGAAGTAGGAATGGGAGGATACAAGGGATGGGATAACCATTGAGATGTAGTATGAATAAATTAATAGTATATATATATATATATATATATATATATATATATATATATATAATAAGTATAATGTCTTTCTAAGCTTGTTCTTTAAATGCATCTGATGTTGTTTACAACATCTCTGGGGCTCGTGGCAAGGAAAGGCCTTTATTTTTCTACATGTCTAGTTGGGACTCCTGAACAATCACTTCAGATGTCAACCTTGCCTAATTTATTATCACAACATATGGCTTCCCGTTTGCTCAGTCACAGAGAGTCTTTGCAGGTCAAGCTCTTGTCAGCAAGGATAATTTCACTCTCCTGCTTCCTGGCCACAGTGAAATAGTGAAGGACCAAGTGAAGGAGTGCTGTTTTCTGTATGTGCCGCCTGGAACCTGCATAGAGAGTGCGTTATGGAGGCTCCACACTTTGATTCATCATAAGGAGTTTGTTCCACTATATTGGCTTCATATACATCATTTTAATCCTCACAGTAAACCTATATGTTGGATGATAATGTTGCTCCTACTTTATAAATAAAGCCAGAGAGATGAGGTACCCTGTTAAATGACACACAGCCAGGAAGTGGCTTTGTCCAGTGCCCATCTTCTTAACCCTTTCTCTGGATCAAGTACAGCCTTGCACTGGCACCTCCCCAGCTGAGCCCCTAAAGACTACCTTTCTCCAGCCTTGCCTTTTCATGGCACCATTGGTTATGATCTGGGCCACTCTAGGAAGTAGAATTATGAAACCCTTTGAAAAGTATTGCTTTGAACTTAATCCATTGACTCCTAACACATGCTCTGTAGGAAAATAAATGTTTGTCATGGGCCAGAAACAAATGCAAGTATTCTCCGAACATAAGCATATTAGTCTCATTCTCATGCATCACTTGTTTCAGCTGCTAGTGAACTCACTGATTTTTGTCCTGCCACTATTCTGTACCTTTGTCCTTGAAAAAGGCCCCTGTCCTTTGACCAAACTTGATTCAACATACCTTTAGGTCTTCTTTTAACTAGTCTCAGTCTGGAGTTCTAGTCTTGTCTCCTCTAGCCCCAGCTTGGTAAGAATTCACTGTGTTGATTTAGTGAAAATGATATACCCTTGAAATCTGTCAAATTCCCTTATTGGCCTCCCTGGTCAACCTTCAGGATAGACATGTCAAGTCAATTTGAACAGAGTATGTTTTACTCTCATGCCTTTCCCTTGGTCATTTTTCCATGCATATTTTTATGTGCAGTAACTGGCCCACTTTCCTGGTGCTTGTAGTAGAGTTCCAGTCCTCTCCCTACACAAGGGCCTGTCACAGTTGTCCTCGCACCTAACATCTTCAATCAGTGTCTTTGAGTTATATTTTCCCCTTAGGCCCTGCTTCGTATTTCTTATTTAACGATTTTACTACAATTCATCCTTATTTTTTCTGTATTATTTGTTTCTTCATTTTTCTCTAAATATAAAGTGTCTCCCCCACAAATCTCAGATGATTGAAGACTTGGTCCTCAGCAGTTGTACTCTTTTGGGGCAACTATAGCATGAGGTACTGACCACATCAGTAAATCAATTCACTGATGAGCATAACCATGGTGCGCTATGAGAAGATAGGCTCTATTTGAAGGAGGTGGTGCATTGTGACATTGGGTGCTTTGGGATTCATTTTTCACTTCTTCCTTATGCTATGCAGTAGGCTGCTTTTCTCCATTAGGCCTTTCTTTGGTGATTTGCCTGCCTTGCCATGGCACTAAAAGTAGTTAAGTGAGCTGACCACACAGACCGACAATCCTGAAACCACGAGCCAAAATGCATCATATCTCTTGCAATATTTTTTTAAATGAGGCTATTATCTTTCATCCAGGCAATTTAAAAAGTGAGTCACAGGAAAAAAAACAAACAAACAAACAGTGACACAGCCCCTGAGGAAAGTTTCAAATACATACACCAAACAAATTATAACTGTTGCTAATAAATCCCACAAAGTTTGAAAAGTTTATTTATTTGATTGTATGCCAGTCAGTGCTCCCAAAGTGACTATTTAACACTGGAATGTTTGTGCTGTGAATATTAAATAGCATAGTATTTATGTTCCATCAATGAACTTTACCGGATTAAGAAACTGTAAATAGTTATTCACTACTTTCAAGTTCCACTTCTGATGTCACAACCACTTTAGCTTTACCTCTTTCAAAGCCCAGGGGACCTTGAGATTCTTTTTTTTTTTTTTTTTTAATTAACAAAGGGGAGGGGAAGGAGGAGACTGAGATTCAAGTTCAGCAAATCCATCTGGGCTTAAATAGAAAAAAAATAAAAACAGAGATACTCCTACAGCTTTAGAAAGGGCCTCCAGGATAAAAAGAAAGGCATGAATCGCCTCTCCAACTGGCCATTTATAAGGAATGAATTAGCCCTAAACACATTCCCCGATATGGGCTGTACTGCAGACAACTGAATTTTATAATTTAAGAGAGGTGTCTACAAAATGACTGACCCAGCACCCAGAATTCCTGTACTAGACATGTATTGGGGATAACAAGAAAAAATTTCTAGGAGAAGTAAGGGGTATCTTGTCAAGATGACTAACCTAGTCAGTCGGCTTTTGTAGGGCCTTGCTGAGGAACCAGGATTTGGTGAGACAATGATGGAAAAATAAGAAGAACAAGAAAAGGATTTTATTCTTGAAATTTCTCAGGGGAACATTTACAGTGAGTGGCTGCTTCACAGGACAAGTTGAATTGGCTGGAGAGATCCTGAACTCCATTCTGGCATGCTGGACTTTTGGTGCCTTGTAACATGTGAATTAAGAGACTTTGATAGTCTTTGGATTATATGCAAACTCCAAAGAAAAGCTGGAAATTGGCTTAGAAACATTCAGTTTAACATTTGCAATCCTGGACTGGGGAGGTAGTTCAGTGGGCAAAGTCCTTGTTATATAGTTGTGAAGACATGAGATCAGATCCAGAGGACTCTGTTGACAAACAGCCTGCACTGAGGGCACAGTGACATTCAGATCATGAGAGCTGTCTAACCAGCCGTGCTAGATAAACTCAGATTCCATGAGAGTCCCTGTCTCCAAACTAAAGTAGAAAAAGAGCCTCCACATGCACACAGAGGCAAGGGTGCCATGCCTCCAAATATGAACAAACTGACAAACTAAGTATGGTATAACATACACACACACACACACACACACACACACACACACACACACACTGCTATCATAGGAGTGCAACACTCACTAAAAAGGAAAAAACAGAACCTAGAACAAAATCCCGGGATAGAAACAGAGAAAAGACATTAAAATGTCAAGTAAGATTGATTGTCTGAGAGAGAAAAGGAACTTAGGAGAAAAAAGTACTGGAAGCCAGTGACAGATGTGTACCAGGAGTGACACAGCTTCATTTCAGGTAGAATTGAGTTTCAATAAAATTAGTTTTATATATTGAGAGAGAGAGCTGTATATAAAGTTAATTATAAAATTATAATGTTAGCATTAACTTTATAGTAACATAACATAAATATGAGAGAGATGCATACGTGCACAGATACATAATATTATTGTATTACATCATTATATCTAAGTAAGGAGTAGTTTCTATGCTATATGGAGATGAAGTCTACATTTCAGACATCCTTATTTAGAGCCCTAGACTGTTCAATGTGTAGTAGAGAATATTTTTAGTGGATGGTCACTGTGCCTTCAGATCTCAACTTTCCAAAATTATGGTACTGTCTGGTTTTATTTAAAGCTCATTTACAGAACATTTGAGAGGATTCATGGTATACTAACTGAAAAACTCTCCTGGCCCCTAGAGGCTGAGGCTTATTATCCTTCTTGTGTTGTCCCAGCATTATCCTATTAGAAGCTAAAGCTGAAGAAAGAATATGTTTATCCAAAGAATACAGAGCATAAATGAACATAAGGACCTATTTTTGTTTTCATTTTTAAGCTTTTTCACACTTGGTGTTTTAAAAGTACAGAATATCTTAAAATCAAGCATATAACCTATTTCATAGCTTCTCAAACAGCAATGACTGTGTAATTCCTAGGTTGCTTCAACTGAAATCTCTACCACAAGTATGCTTTTATTCATGTGTTGAATTCTTAGTCTTTCAGCCACCATTGAAGATACTTGAGTTTTGCTGTATGGTTTTGATGCTATGTTTGTTCACGTAGAAATTTGTCCAAAAACGAACAAAGTTGCCAAAGCAAAACTGCCACATTCAGTTTATGTCCCATTGGGTTCTAATGGCCTTGGCATGTACTGTGATACGAATAAAAAAACCCACTGACCCCAGGAACAGCAGGGCTGATGGCAACAAAGCTGGCCACCAAATCAAGACGTCAATAGGACTCTTCCTTGTTTGTGGTGAACAGAGGCTGCAAGTCAAGACACTCAGACCCCTTGCTTAAAGACCTGAGGAGTTGATTAATGAAATATCGAAAAGGATATTGTCATACATAAAGCCAGTGTCAAATAAATCAAAGTACTGTCCATAAGTCATGTAAAGTAAAAATGTTACCATTTCTAGTAACCTGGCAAATATTCCACATTGCACATCAGCTCTCTGCCCTGCTCAATCAACAAGAACTCTCCAGAACGAACTCATCAGATACTTGAAGCATTCTTGCTCACACTCTTGTATTCATCCCCAGCTCTTGTGTCCAGCTCTTCATCTCTTACTGCTTAATAAGAGCGCAGTACCTTATACCTTCCCCCAAACCTTCCCATCATCCACATGGAGAGATCCAGTAACCACATTTTTACAGAGTGACAGACCCAAATAAATTGTGACTAAAATCAGTTCACAATGAAAAGCTATCTTGGCTCAGTGTAAATCCTCAGTCCTTATATCCATGTCATTCTCTCTCTCTCTCTCTCTCTCTCTCTCTCTCTCTCTCTCTCTCTCTCTCTCTCTCTGTGTGTGTGTGTGTGTGTGTGTGTATGTGTGATCTTTCCCTATATAAGAACAAATAGTAAGTGTCATGGAACCAGAGAAGACTTATTGGAAGACCCAAAGAAACTTGCCTAGGAGGTTATCTTAGAGAACAACATCTATAGTTTGCTTGTACATAGAAAAGACTATCACGTCTTCTCAGGAATTCAATCCACCTTCCATAGAGGAGCTAATTGCACTCATCACCCATTCGTTGACAGACACTGCCTTACCCATGTTCTGTGCCATGCCTCCTCCCTGGACCCCTTCTCCCTCACAAATAACCAGAAGCCCATCTCTGGCTTCTGACTCTCAGCATCCCATATCATGGATATGAACACATTAAGGCATGCATATATAGCACATTACTGATTGCATATATTAGAACCAAATCCCTTTCTCAGGCAATAGGAAATACTGTTCATTGAATACATAGTTCGTATATGCCCACAGTAAGAAAGTTGAGGAGATTATACCCATAAATAGCACTTTCTTACTCAATACAAGCCCTATAAAAACACCCCCTCTAGTGCCTTTATTGAGTATATCTATCCAGCCCTGTGGGGGATTCAACATGAGGAAAGGTTGAAATTCTTTTCTAAAGGAATTTACAATTTTAGGGCAGCTACTGAGTCCCCACATGATGCTATTAATAAATGATATTGCTGGTTATCTCTGCTGATATGCTATATTAAACAGAGAAGAGGACATGAAGTCATTAAATTCAGGAGAAAAATCAAACTACACTTGCTTTGCTTGAGTTCCTTAGCTGGTGTGATCCAGTATAGAATATTAGAATATTCCCTGAGTTACTGAAGTAAATTCTGCTCTATGTACATATTTTTAAATATTAGAACCAAAAAAAACCAGTACAGAAATTTACAACCAGAATCCAGTGTAGTTGTATCTTATGGCAACATTCCATAACAAATAGCTGAAGCATTAGAAAGTCTGCTACATGCTTCATTGACTATATTAGCTCCTGTTCAGTGCTGATATTTAAAGTATGCAAAAGAAACATTTTGCCAAGTGAGATACTACACACTTTAATCTCAGCACTTGGGAGGCAGAGGCAGGCAGATCTTTGAGTTCAAGGCCAGCCTGGTCTACAAAGTGAGTTCTAGGACAGGCAAGGATACACAGAGAAATCTTGTCTCAAAAAAAAAAAAAACAAAAACAAAAAGAAAGAAAAAAGAAGGAAGAAAGGAGGGAAGGAGAGAGACAGAGACAGAGATATTTAACATTTCTAGGATTTGTCCTAATAATGTGAACATTTCTAGGACTTGCCTTAATAGTGTAAACTTTTTTATCCTCAAATGTTAAGTTGATGCCAAAGTAGCACGTGGAATATACATTTCAATCAATATGTTTGCCTTGAAAAACTACATCTTTCTCATGAATCCTTTTTTAATCTTTAAAAAATTAAAATATTTGCTTTAATGTATTAATTTATGGGGATATGTGCCAAGAATGCCCATAATTGTGACAGCCTTGTACACAAAGTCATCAAGATTTGCTATCAATTTCCATGTTACTCATTTGGCCCACCTATTCTCTTTCACCTTTTCACAATCCTCCATGCTTACCCTAATATGTTGCTTCCTCCCACTCATCTCTTCTCCCTCTTTTCTTTCTGAAATAAAAACTTTCCTGACAGCTCATTTAAAGCTATTGACTCAGTTTCAAACACAAGTCATGGCAATTAATGGATTTGTCAAAGTAAGTTTAGTATGAAGACCTCAGAGCCTGTCTCATACTTCCCGGTGAGTGTGTTCTGCTTCATGTAGATGAGGGTAAGAGTTTCAGGTGAACTGAGGAGCCAGCTACAAGTTCACTGTTTGTGGACCTGGGCTGGCTTAGCATGAGGAGAACCTCCCATGGTGAAAAGAAAAGCAAATAGAAACTGGAGGGTGCATGACGTACAGCCACAAGCAATGCCCGACGGGGTGCAGGATGGTCACAGTGGCTTACCATGGCATACAGTTAGTTAGTGCATGCTGTGCATGTGTCCGGAGAGTATCCATGCAATAGCATCAGAGCATGGCAGACTCCATTCTAGGGGATGATTCAAAGCCTTCATGGCAGCCTGGGGTTCCTCTCTAGAGATTCACAATTTCATATTCATGGATATATATGACACCACAGTGTCATAAAATAAAACCCAGAAGTGATTTTTTTTTTTAGTTTGTGTCTTTACCTACTGCAAGATGAAAGGGCTCCAGTTATTTTTTTTCTTAAAAATAGAAGAGACCTCACCGTGCTTGCCAGGCTCAGGTAGAAGACCCACGATGCACTACTGCAGATGCATTCTTTTGGGTCTATCTGACACCCTTCCCTTTGTGATTTTATTAACTATGACTGTATAAAATTAAAAATAATAACTTTCCCCTGGGTGTAGGAAGGGTTTTGACATTCAGTAATCCATTTCAATTGTTATAAGTGGGCCTTAGCTCTTCTGCAGAATCCAGAGTTTAAATCCAACACTCAAACGAACATCTTCATTGTAGAAAGTGAATCGCCTTTTCTGTGTTGATTACTTTCCCTACCAAATTTTTCATTTTGTACTGTTTTTAAGGAAAAAAATTTTCCATAATTGGATACTTACATAAAGCAACCTCAATTAAAATTATCTAGTTGTTAAAATTAAGTACCAATTCATGACTTTAATAATAATAATAATACTTCATTCTAAAACCAGCCCCATTCAGCACTATCCTATTTTAAAATGCTCTGCATACCACAAGCATAACTAACTTTAGCTCAGATAGTGTTTTAACTTAGAAATTTGCATCATTCAGTGAACCCAAGATGTCATGTAATAGTTAACCTATCTAACACAGCTATAAATGTTTGCTTGTACTGTTGCTCATCAATTCACTACTCACTCAACATCCACAGCCTATCTGTTGATTGCCACGTGCACCAAGTCCTACATCTGTCACCTGATGGGACAAAAATGATTGCTGTAACTCACAACCAGGTAGGATAGGAAGTAATAAAACAGATGGGAATTGTAGCAGTCACGTGCTATGCAATTATATTTAGTTCAAGGGCATGCAGCTTTGCAGAGACCTAAAACAAGATGAAAGGATACATCATCAGAATTGAAACGTACAAGAAAATGATGTTGTGGGAAGAATGGTTCAGTTTTTTTAAAGGGTTTCTTTATGTACCTGCAGGCTGTCCTTGAGTTCGTTGCACAGTCCAGGAGGGCCTAGAACTCAGGGACCTTGTGGCTCAGCCTCTTAGTTCTGGAATGATAGGCTTGTGCCACCATACTGAGCTCCCATTGGTCTGATTTAATAAAAGTAAAAAAAAAAAAAAGACTAAAAGCAACGTCAAGCACTTTCTTTCCTTGAGAGTTTAGAGAGAACTTTAATTCTTCTTTTCACTTCTCTCACTAACATTCCTATTTAGAGAAACAGATGTCAGTGCCAGTCACACCAACTATTCCTTCCTGAAGTTGGGGACAATATCTTAATTCACCTCTGGCACAGAATACCCCATCCAACCTTACACATATGGGCTTCCTTTACTGGTGTGGGATTCTTTCTTTAAGGACGTGAGTGCTTGGGAAACTCAATATAGAGAAAACCAGAGTCCCAGGCCAGGAGATTACTCCTAAGCCATGAGAGCTGGCAGTTATTTTCATGAAGAATGGAAAATGAAACAACCACTATTTAAGTGCTTTGACATTTTGTTTAAAGCACCGAGAGAAAAATCTACGATAATTTCAAACAAACCTTGAAGTCTGTCACTTCTGTGTACATGGGATAAAATAATTTTAAATATTGTTTCATTCATTGCTCAATAATATTATTGGGAAGGGGCTCTGGCGAACATGAAAGGTGTTATTTGGAGTAAGCTAGAACTTGTGTTAACAGGTTCAACAAAGACTCTTGGACATGATAACGTGTCATGACAACATGTTATCCCCTCATCACTCATATTTTCCCTATGTAAGGAAAGAAATGGTAGAAAGAGAACAGCCACAGAGATATTCTGTCCCCATAGCTCTCCCTTTGTAATAGGATATGTGGCAGAAGACAAAGGAAGCATAATTACAGTGAGCTCAGGATGTAAGCAGCTGAACTTATCTCTTTAGGAAAATCCCTGGAAATGAGTCTTCCAGCACCTGAGACCTTGTGAATTACTGCTTCCCCACCCACCAAAGTAGCTTCTACCTGAAGAGATGACTCCAGTCTCAAAGGACTCTCTGGGTGGGCCATGAAGAAGAAACTCACCCGACAATGCATAACACACCTCACAAACATAAACTGAATGAGAAAAGAGTGTTTAAAAAATTCTCTCACTACATAGATAATAAGTAAAGGGTAGTGATATTGTTACTAATCAAGCTTAAGATCAGACATTGATTGAGTATATACGTCTATGCATGTATATACATAGATATGCTCTAACACCTTACGGAAGATTCCTCACAGTCACATTTGCAATATTGAGGTCAGAGCGTCTTTCAAATGCCCTTTGAAAACAGGGGTGAGTTGAGCTGCAGCACCTTTTGGAGACAATGGTATTTGTGTTCATTAGGTTTGACAGGATGAGGAAAATGAATGGGAGCTTCCAATGCATGATTCCTAGCAACCTTGCCTGCCAGCCCCCAGGTAATGCTGCAGTCTCTGCACCTCAGAGAGCTCATTAGTGTGGGGAGCTCCCACAATCAATCCCTAGAATCTGTTCTTTTCTCAGCTGAAGAGTGATGAGATTAAAAAGAAGAAAAAAGTCATGTGCAATGGGGAGCAAGTCGGGAAGTACCCGCTAATAAATTGTCTGATTCAGAATGAGACAGAGCAGCACATGAGAATGTATGGCTAAAAGCAAGCCAAGGCAGACAGCCGCAGACTCTCCGAATCCACACTTGCTTTCTGGTTGTCACCACAGGCCATGCAATCAGAGACGTGAGACAGCTGAGCAATAAAGAAGCTGTCATGTTTCTGGCCTACTATAGAGACACAGCAAGGAGTGTAAGTCTGCAGGGGACTTTCAAAGCAGACACTTCTCTGGCAGCATGGGTGGTGACCACATACTAAGGAACTCTCATGGCTAAGAAATCTAAGAATAACCAAGAAGATTCCCTTAACTACGCATGTGGCTACAGACATTCAGCACAACAAACAGCATTTTCATAAGCGTGGAGTAGGAGTTAAGTGTCGTCTCAATGCAAGTATTTGTGGATGTCCTCTTTTTTTCCTGACATTTTTCTGAGTACTACAATATAGCAGAGAACCGCATAATGTCTGTTTTCACTCAGCTTTAACAGTGGTGAGGAGACATCCCACACTAGAGAGAGAGAGACAGACAGACAGACAGACAGACAGACAGAAAGGAGGAGGAAGAGAGAGACAGAGGCAGAAAGGAGGAAGAGAGAGGCAGAGACAAAGACAGAGAAAGTATGGAAGAGTGGGTGGAACAATGGATGGATGGATGGATGGATGGATGGATGGATGGATGGATGGGTGGATGGATGGATGGGTGGATGGGTGTGGGTGGATGGGTAGATGGGTGGATGGATGGGTGGATGGGTGGATGGGTGGATGGATGGGTGGATGGGTGGATGGATGGATGGGTGGATGGGTGGATGCGTGGATGGATGGGTGGATGGGTGGATGGATGGATGGATGGATGGGTGGATGGATGGGTGGATGGATGGGTGGATTGGTGGATGGATAGATAGGGGATAGGGGGAAGACGGAGGAAAGATGGGATGGAGAGGAGAAAAAGGAGGGTCTACAATTGGGATGTAAAGGGAATAAATTTTTAATGAATTAATAAGGTGTAAATGTAAAGTTTTATTTTAAAGATTATTTCTATAATGACCATATTTAACTCATGCTGTGAGTTTGATTAATTTTCCAAGTTATTATACCTGGCATCCACTCACCCCTATGTCTCTGTCTAGTCCCATCCCATTATATTTGGGACTTAATAGAAGACTATGAACTTTACATAATAATCATCATAAGGTCTCCATAATATAAAATAAGCATCTAAATGTACAATGTTGGGGGACAGAAACTATCAAAAACATGCCAGCAACGGTGGTGTGTGTGTCAGCAAAGGGACCATGATGGGATTTCTAGACGTAACCTGAAATAAGATAAACCAAGAGAGTCAATATTTAAGCATGGAACCCAGTAACAAGATTGGCACTTGATATGAGTCCAAAGGTCTGTGCTCTGAACAAGGGCACCCTCCCTCATCTGCTTCCTTGAATCAGTCCTATTGTAGGTGAGCCAAGTCTGCAGGTAAAGGACAGGCCTGTTGAAAACATATGCATAGGGTGTGTGCACAGGGCACAGAGCCAAGGGGCTGAATGGGCATTGAATCTTGGCCCAGGTTCTGCCTGCCAAACCATATGTTCTGTGAGGGCCTGGATCCACCTGAAGAAATGCACCTTTTGCTGAGTCTATCAGCTCTCTTGCCAAAGCATTCTACCAATGCAACTGCAACCACCTTGAGCACTTTTTCATTCTAACTCCTCCGGAGGAGCCTGCTATTCTGGCAGCAGTCTTGGTGAAGGAAAGCAAAGATGAGGATTTAGAATGGAAGAAAGAAAAAATAGAATGGAAGAAAGTTAAGAGTTGGAAATGGGGTGAAATGGAAAAGAAATGGAAAGGAAGACTCAGAGGATCAAACTCAAGCAAGATACTAAAGGGTTTTTTTTTTTCTTTTTCAAAGAAGTTTTCTGATTCCTTCCTATAACTCTCCTGAATTCAAGGAAGACTTCAACACTAACAGCCATTTGAAAATACAGAGTTGAGCTCAGTAATGACTGTGTTATTTCAGCTTTCCTTCATAATAGAAAATACCTGAAAGGAGTAACATGAAAAGGTTTCTTTTGCTACTGTTGCCCAGTGACTCTAGATTTCTGGTAAAGTAGACTATTATGTCAATAATAAAAGTGTGAAGGAAAAGAGGCTATTTATGTCATGGATTAAGGCAGCAGGAGGAGAGGGAGACAGAGACAGAGACACGGAGATACAGAGATATACAGACAGATTATGCCAGGTTAAAATATGCCCTCTAGAAAGACATATGGCTAGTTGGTCCTCCCCAATAGCCCATTGAGTTAAGGACCCATAAATGGAATAATCCAATCAGTTAAAACCATCATGACCTCTTCACCTCTAAAGATGCCACCTCTGAACACTTGTCTCCAAGGGATCAAGCTTTTAAACACATGAGCTTAGAGGAGCTCCTGAAACTCAAACTAACATGTATATTACAGTTGGGCTTCTCTGTGGGTAACAGATATCTGCAAATTAACCTCTTCATTAAGCTCAAAATATATTTCTCTCTCACATCAAGTTTTATGTATGGAAATAGAGTATCCTTTGAGTTCTGGAAACCAGTGTTTACAGACAAACAAGCACAGAAGACCCAGCCATCACATTCATGTTTTTAACAGAAAACTAGAAAGGGCCCATGTCACAGCCAATAAATAAAGTTATCAAAATCGGCTGGACTATTTTTTCAGTTAATGTAGCAAAAAATAGTAGCAGAGTCTCACTTTGCTATAAAGAAGAAGTCTTAAAAGGAAATGTTGCCATTGCCCATGTGGCCTTAAATTTAGGTAAAAATTAGAGATCCTTAAGAAAATGTGGAAGTGGACTTGTGGATGAAAAACATAAATATAAGTTAAAGCAGATGGACTTAAATTTGTCTTACCTTATGAATCCCTCCCACACAGAAAAAAATGCTAATTTGTATAACAATATTGTAATAATAAGACCAGTTTTATCTTGAAGCCAGTGGAACTAGAGTGTTGTCTCAAAGTAGCATGTTTTAAATCTAGTGTATGTCTGTTATGAAGTAACAATGGCATTTTCTTTAAATGTTAGTGATATTTAAGCTGGCTGCCTCTTTTTTACCCCGTGTCTCCATTTAGCTTTTCTGGCAGACAACCTCAGCCCTTGCTTCAGCATCCAAAGCCACGAGTGTGGTAAATGGAATCACCCTTCAGTGATCATCTATTCTCCCTTCCTCTTCCTACAATCTCTAGAACAATCAGCTGAAACTATTTAGCTGTACTTAGGAGGTCCCTGTCTTCTTGTCTTTCCCTTTCTTTGACACTTGGGTGGTAGCCATCATTCTGTAAGCAATCTAGTTTCAGCTAAAGGCAGGTGTCTCAATCTGTGGGCTAATTCTTCACACTGTTTAGCTTGCTTATCTGGGCTCATGTCTTTCTAATTTTTTTCTAATATGATTCTGTGTGGGGTTTTTCTTAATGTATTGTGTCCCAAACTAAGAAAAATGTCTAAAGGTATGCACAATCTATTCTGTGAACAAAGGTTTTTCAAATTTTGATTATCTGTTGGTGTATGCCAGCATGCATACATACCTGTGTGCCTCTGTGTGGTGGGGGGCAAGTACAGAAGTTATGAGAATGATGAGCATCTTCTATCACTCTTTGCCTATTTCTTTGGGGGCATAATCTCTCCATGTGCCTGAGGCTCATGTCTTTCTCACCTATCTTGGAAGCCGGAAAACCCTGCTAATTGTCTGTCCCTGCCACTAACAGAGCTTGGGTTACAGATGTTTGTAAGACATGGTGTTTGTGGCATGGGTACTTGGATCTGAGCTCTGGTCCTCATGATTGTGTAGCAACTGTTCCTAACCACTGAACCATATCTTCAGATGTACTGGCTAGTTTTATGTCAACTTGGAACAAGATGCATCAGAGAGGGAGCCTCAACTAAGAAAATGCTTCTAACAGGTCATGCTATGAGGCATTTACTTAATTGGTGATCAACACTCTCTTCCACAGCCTCTGATCAGCTCCTGCCTCTGGGTTTCTGGCCTGCTTGAGTTCTTGCTCTCACTGCTTTTGTTAATGAACTGTCATATGGAACTATGAGCAAAATAAATCCTCCCCAGGTTGCTTTTGGTCATGGTGTTTCATCACAGCAATAATAACCCTAAGACAAGTTGGTAACAGGAGTGGGGTGCTGCTGTTACAAACCTGATCATATTGTTTGGAGAGGATTATGGAAGGACTTTGGAGCTTTGGGCTAGGAAAGTCACTGAGTGTTGAGAGCTCAGTGACCCATTCTGTTGGCTTAAAAGATAAGAATTTTAAAATCAGTGCAGACGATGGAGACCCGGCTTGTGAAGTTTCTGAGGGAAGCAAAGACTCTACCAGGCCTTTTTTGAGAGGTATCTGTGGTTCTAGTTATCTGGGGCTGAAGAATCAGCTGTGATTAAGAAAATGTCAGGCCTACTAATGTGAAACCTTAGCTTTGCTTTGATACTTGGTGCTGGTTGGCTAGAACTGAGAAATCAGTGGTGGTGAAGAAAAGACCCGCATTGTTAAGGTGAACTCCTCCAGAAAGTGTTTCCTGAGAGTCAGCACACAGAAGCTGTGTTCCAGACTTAGCCAAGGTTGTAGCTTGTGCTGGCAATCAAACTTGGTAGTGGAAGAGCCACCCAGATGGCTCAGGTTTTGAAGATGTGAAGGGTTCACGGAGAGCAGCTAAGGCTTGGCTGTGTGTAGCAGGGCTGGAGTCTCTAAAAAAGAGCCAAGAAAAGGCTACCGGTGAAAGTAAAACCCAGTTGCAGCAAAGGGACTGCTGCAATTTTGGAGATGCCACTGCTATGGGGTAACCACCAAGAATAGCAACAGCAGTAGAGTGGAACCAGCTAGATGCCTAGAAGACAAGATTTTTGTGCTGTGTAGAGTGGAGCTGGATAAGACACACAAGCCCTTTGGAGGATCCCAGAAGACTGTGAGTGAATCCAAAACATTGCGCATTGAGTTATTTATACTTTTGGAGTTTGGTATTGCTTTGCTCATATTTGTGACTGTGCCCTGATTCTTACCTCTTGAAGAAAGCGTTAACTTTGGTTTTGATAGGAGCCCCATCTAAAAGAATTTGAACTTTTTTTCTATTTTTTCCCTTTTTTTCTTTTTTTATTAATTTATTCTTGTTACATCTCAATGGAAGACTTTGAACTTTTAAAAGGGAGTTTGGATTTCTTTAAATATGGGATATATTAAAGAGACTAAACTTTGAATGTGTTTAAATTTGTAAGGACTGTGAGACTTTTAGTTGTTTGTATTTTAAATTGTGATACTAATATTAATGTTCGATCTTGGGCATGCATAAGAAAGTAAAGGTTCTAATTGAAAAGCGATGTGTTACTGTGTCACGTTAACAAGGATTCAGTTGTACTGTCTGGTTTTATGACAACTTTACACAAACTAGAGTCATCAAAGAGCAAGGAGCCTCAGTTGTAAAATGCCTCCATAAGATCTGGCTATAAAGCATTTCTTAATTAGTGATCAAGGAAAGAAGGCACCATCCATTGTAGGTGGTGCAGTCCCTGAGCAGTTGGTCCTGGCTTCTGTAAGAAAGCAAGCTGAGCAAGCCATGAGGAGCCAGGCAGTAAGTTAGGCGTCCATGACCTCTGCATCAGCTCTTGCCTCCAGGTTTCAGCCCTGCATGGTGAGTTTCTGTTCTCACTGCTGTTAATGAACTGTTATATGGAACTGTGAGTGAAATAAACCCTTTCCCCTTCCTGGTTTTCTTTTGGTTGTGGTGTTTCATCACAGCAGTAATAATCCTAAGACACCAGCCCTGGACAAAGCTTTTAAATGCAAACATCAATTGACTCTAGAATATCTGTTAAATAATGATTTCCAATTTGTAACTTAAGACTATCCTCCTACAAAGAACAGATTCACACTTCCAGTCTTCCCATTTCATTGTCTAATTAAGAGTCTCAGACTCTGCCACTGAGAGAATGCAGTGATTAATTCCTCTCACCCTGGATACTTGTGGTTTCCCCACATTCCATCCCAGTACAGTCCTTACAGTTAAAGAATTTGCAAACCATGCAAAGGACTAGGGGAAAATCCCAGCATCGTATTTATTGGCCCTCAGCATTGCTATCTCCATCTCACCCACCAGTAAGTCTGGTTTCTACTCTGTCAAATCTTAACTCAGATCCCATAAGCTTATATAACTGTGTTCTCTTCAATCTAAGCCACTATGATTTCTTGTTTAGACAACAACACTAGCTACCTGTATAAACAGAGTTAGGAAATGGCTAAACAAACATCAAACTCCTACATCTTGTCAAGGATCTTGGAAAAATCTCTATAGGCTCATGCCTTTAAGCATAGTCCCAAGAAAGGGGCACTATTTTGGCAGGTTTTAAAACTCTTGGAAAGTAGAACCTAGTTAGGAGTGGGTTTCTCATTGAAGGGGAGTTGGCACCATAGCCTATTTCTGTTGAGCTTTCTCTGTGTTTTCTGGTCTCCTGAGATGCAAGAAAGGTCTTACCACATTCACTGGCTCCTGTTGAGCCTCCTCCCACTGTGAAGCTGCCTAGACAGTGACCCTACCTGACAGACTACAGCCCATCCATCCATCGTCAACCTAAACAAATGACTCTTCCTTTGCTTCTAGTCAGGTGTTTGATCCCAGTGAGGAGGACAGTAACTAAGGACAACTGGTACCAAAGAGCAGTGGTATTACTGGGGGGAAAAAAAAACAACTTGACTGTATTAGATAGGCCTCTGGAACTGGTGTGTGGGAAGAGGCCTGCTGACCATAATGTTTTTAGGCTTCTGTGAGGAGAGTTCTGGCAGAGCTTGAATGACCAGAACAGCAAGAAAAATACAGACAATGGCAGCCCAGCTCCTAATTAACATTTATCAGGAGTTGGACTAGAGGTATTCATGATATACATGAAGCAATGACTCTGTCAGCATTACATGACTACACTAATGAGGCTGAATTGTTAAAATAATACATTAACTTGTTGGATGGAGGAAATTCTGAGACAAAGTAGCAGTCAGGCAATGGCGTAGTTACTGCTCACTGAATTTATCCAATTTACAGGAGAGAGCAAAAAGAATTTTCTAAACTCATATGAGTTTGGTAAAGAAAGGAATGTGAACAGAGTGTGGTTTGTGAGGTAAGAAACAATGTGATAGGAAAAACTGAGGAAAGGACGGCTGTAGGCAATGGGCTTATTAAAGTGACCAGCGTCATAGGAGGGATCCCTTGTTCACTGCGGCAGAATAACGGAAGACCTCAGCCATCAAAGGGGACAGTTTGTGATTATCCCAATTAACTTAGAAGGAGAGATTTTTTTAACTCAGAGTGCCACCATATGGATTCCCCAAGCAAGTCAAGCAAGGAATTTCCCCAGGTGCAGCCAGGAGAGGAAACCATTACAACTATGGCAGAAGGTAGCCAGGTGACACTTCAGATGTCACCAGGACTTAGTGGCAGCATCCACACGGGACCAACTTTGCTGAGCTTTATGGTTTGATGTTTGCTTTCTTGAATTTTTGTCTCAATTGACGCCTATCTTACCTCCTAAGAGATTGCCTTGAAACTCAGAAGACAACACTAAGGGCTTCAGACTTTTGAACAATGTTTAGACTGTCAGTGACTACAGAGCCTTTGGAAGTTGCTTTGCATGCATTCTGCAATCCAAGATGGTCATGAGCCTGTGGTAGCAGGGGTGAGATGGTACAGTTGGAACATAGAGGGACTCTGTAGCTTCTTGTATGGTAATACTCAGAGCCCAGCTGCTGGGACTGTTTTTTGTTTGTTTGTTTGTTTTTGTTTTTTAATATATTTTATTAATTTATTCATATTACATCTCAATTGTTATCCCATCCCTTATATCCTCCCATTCCTCCCTCCCTCCCATTTTCCCCTTACTCCCTTCCCCTATGCTGGGACTGTTTTGAAAAGTAGAACTCTTAGCAAGTAAACTCCCACTGGAGGAAGTAGGTTACAAGGAGAAGATCTTGAGACTCATAGCCTATTCCTATTTGCTTATCACTCTACATCCCAACAGGCTGAGGTGTAAGCAAGCAGCTGCTGCATGTGTTCACTGGTGGATTTTATCCCCTCAAACTGAGAGCTTGAAATAAATATTTTCTCCCTGAAGTTTTAATTTTAATTTTTAATAAGTTAAAGTTGTTGTTTTTGTTTTCCTTTTATAGGTTTTAAAAAAAAGAGGGTTGGTTGCTAAGGGGAATGGGAGGGGATGGTTCTCTGTTTTTATTGACAGGTTTGGCTTATGTAAGCCTCTGCTTAGCACAATGTCTCTTCCTATGATAGGTCTGATCTTAATCATATGCATACCCAACTATGTATAGGCATAGAGAGCTAAGTGGAAGATAAAAATTCACTAAGAGGGCATATTTGCCTTATTTCAGATGCATGAAAAACCATTCTAGGTCAGATTGGCCTCCTACCATCATACCCAGACATAAGTGGCACACATCTGCATGAAGTCTACATTTGATGGCTATTAAAGAGAGGAGAAAGTTATTCCGTTGTTCAAAGACATGTGGATGCAGGTGTGTTGGGCGCTCGGATGCTTACAGGTTTCTAGGCACATAGTTAAGAGAGGAGTGTGCATAGCATTTGTCGGTAAGGGTCCCAGACTTCCAGGTACAATTTTAGAAGACAGTGATAGTTAGTTAGATAGATGATAGATAGATAGATAGATAGATAGATAGATAGATAGATAGACAGATAGACAGATAGATGTATATGTATACCAAGTCAAGTGAAGTCTTTGATTGCTGAACTATTCAACAATCTTGCATGTTAAAATTGCACAATATTAAGAGCAGGAAGCTGGTGTATTCTCTTTACTCTAAAGTCTATTAGTAGGAGGTAAATATAAGCATAGAATGTCCATTTGCTAAATGAATAAATATGTTTCAGTTGGATATGAGTTGGGGCCAGCTGTTATAAAAGTGACCAAATTAGTAATTTTAAATAAATATCAGCAAAGTATAAATAATTCTGCTATAAACAGCCTAGGTCTATGAAGTCTGTAGCTGTTACACTATTTTCACAGTATCAAGATCCCAGGTCCCTTTTATCTTGTTGCTCTTCTGTCCCTAGGGTCCCTCTACTCTTGTATTCTGTGGTTCACACTTTATCCACGTTCTAGACAGAAGGCAAAAGAAAATCAAATGTAACTTTTTCAGTACTCAAAACTCACACCTCTCTTATAGCCTACTAGTCACATGATCACACCTAATCATAAGACAGGACAAAATAGATCATCCATTGAGTCAAGATACAAACTAAGCTTCTGTTATTACCAAAGAAATAGAGAAAAGCTAGAAGAAGAAAAAACAACAATTTCTGGCCTAACATTCCAGTGGCTTTTTTCCTCCATTTAGAATTTTAAATGGGAAGAATCTTTTAAAGAGCAAAACATTGAACTTGCACTATGGAATGACTTCTCTTGCGAATGTCACAGTTGAATGTAGCTCTGGCTGGCCAACAATAAATATTACAGCATTAACTTACTTCCAGTCCATTTTCATTTAGTTGTTGAGAATATCCTAGCACTAATAGGTTAGGGCAGGGGATGTCCTAATTCTGAGCCAACCTTTGGCTCCCACACAGTGCTTCCCCTCAAGCTGATATGCAGTTTCTAATGTTGAATTGAGAAATTAATTGCAAAAACTTTCAACCTTCAAAACACAGAGGTATTGACTCTATACTATGAGGACTTTATCAAGGTCCTCTCTATTGTTTTCAGTGCTTCCTCTTCTCCTCCTTAAAGTGCACTAACATGTGCACATTGAGAAATTGAAGAGTGCCATTCCGCTGCATGTTTGAAGTTTGTCGGTTCTAAATGTCTGGGAATGTTCCCCACAGCTGCTTACTGGGGGGCATGCCCCAGTTTCTTTCCTACTTCTGTGATGAACACTATGATCAAAAGGAACTTGGGGAGGAAAGGGTTTGCTTCAAACTTTGAGTTACAGTCCACCATCAATGGAAGCCAGAGCAGGAACTCAAGGTGGGAACCTAGAGGCAGGAAGTGAAACAGAGACCATGAAGGGATGCTGCTTACTGGATTGCTCCTCATGCCTTGCTCACGATGCCTTTTTAGACAATCCAGAACCACCTGCCTAGGAATGGCAACACCAATAGTAGGCTAGATTCTCCCGCATAAGTCGTTAATAAAGAAAATGCTCCCACGGGCTTGCCTACAGGCTAATCTGATAAAGGTGATTTCTTAAATGAGATTTCTTCTTCATAGACATGCCTCCAAGACTGCACATCTTCAAGAAACTAAAATAGAATTCTCTTTTAGACTTCCAATGTTCTACATATAAACCATACAGACTGTGCACCCACTTTTAAACATGTGTGCCTTTGAACCTTCTTCTTCCAGCAAATGTCTCATTTTATTTGTGTTGAGAAATTTTATAAAAGAATATAAATAGTAGAGGCAAGATAGTCGAAACAAACTGTGGTATACGTAAAGAAGGATAGATGAAAATACTTCAGGACTAGCATGATGGGGCTCATAGCTTCCTCTGATACCATGTACCTACCTACTTAGTATGTGCATGATCTATGTGTGTTAAAGTTGTCTTGTGTCTCACTCAAGATTTTTCCATCTACCTGACTTTTGCTACCTCAACTGTGTGGGGCTATTGATGACACATTAGATTCCAAATTAGAGTAAAATATGACTTTGAGAAATGTATTAATTTCTCTGTGTCTTGAGTATTTGAGTATAAACAACTAAATCTTTTATTCTTAGTCTCTGATAACATGTTACTGTTTAAAATGGCACCTGTAGACAATATCAGTATAAATTGAGTCTTTGAAAATGTATTTTATGTACAGTAAAATTTACTTTGTATTGTGGCTTTAGTTCATAGAGGGAATTTCTACCCATTAAAAAGAAAACAGGCGGAATGTACTCAGAGATTTGTTCTTACCATCTGAGTGGAGGCTGTCCCTGACATGGACTCAGTGGCCTGCATTTTATCTCTTCCCCATGTCAGCGTTGCCTTGCCAGGCCACAGGGTAAGAGGACGCAGCTCAGTCCTGATTCAACTTGGAGTTCTGAGGTGGGTTGGGTGACCTCCTCTTTTCTGAGGAGGAGAAGATGGGGAAGAGAGGAAGAGAAAGAAGGAAGGAGGGTGGGACTGGGAGGAGAGGAAAGAGGATACTATGATAGGGATGTAAAGTGAATTAATTCATTAATTCATTAATTAAAAACAATATAAATACAAAGGGCTCTTATTGATTTCCAATTATTGTCTTCAATATAAGCTTTTACAGTTTGGAGATATTTTATCATTTCAGGTCCCTTTCAGACATTATAAGAGTCATTTCACTATAAATCTGCAATCTTGTATCCATTAGCCACCATCAACTAGACTGGAGCAAGTGTGTGTGTGTGTGCGCACGCGTGCATGCCAAGGGGTGTTGATTTCTATTCTTCTATAATAGAGAATGGAAAAGAACAATTAGAAGAGACATATTTCCTTAAATGCCACCCGTGGGTGGTGGAGAGGAAGCCTTTTTCTTGCTCTAACTCAAAATAGACCCACCTACAACCAGAGATATCCACAATGCCCACATGGGAGATGAGGGTGGTTTGTGAGGATTCCTACTAAGAGGGTCAACAGTCTATCCCTCCAGCCTCACCAGCATCTGGTGTTGTAGTCTGAATCTGAAAAGCCCCTGACAGACTCGTGTCTCGAATGCTTGCTCCCCAGCTGGCAGCACTATTCTGAGAGACCATGGAACCTGTAGGAGGTAGGGTCCAGCTGGCAAAAGTAGGTCACCTACAGATGAGGCCTAGGCCTAGTCTACCACCACGTGAGGAACTTTTGCCATTTGCTGCCAAACCGTGACCTCTGTCATGCTATCCCCCCTGTAATGAACCAAGATCTCTCAGAACTATAAGCCAAAATAAAATGTTATTCCCAGGGTTGGAAAGATGCCTCAGCAGTTAAGAGCACTCGGTGCTCTTGCAAAGGACTGGAGTTTAGCTCCCAGCACCTGAAGTAGAAGTCACTCATACATATCCTTTTCTAAATGGAGTATAACCCTGTCTGGTCTGTTTTTGCCTTTACAGTTTGTGTTCAACTCCCCATTAACCTCTTTGTTCTTTCAACAGAACTGCACAACCTGCTAGGCTCCTCTTCTGACTACTCAGAGAGCGCGGTGTCATAGTTAGGTTTCTACTGCTGGGAAAAAACAACATCACCAGAATACAACTTAGAGGGAAAGGGTTTCTATTACCTTACACTTCCACATCACAGTTCATCACCCAGAGAAGGGAAAGCAGGAAGGCAGGGCAAGAACCTAGAGGTGAGAAATGAGTTAAGAGGCCGGGGATGCGTGCTGCCTATTTGCTAGTTCCTTGAGGCTTAGCAAGCCTGGGCCCTCCTACATCAATCACTGATGAAGAAAAGGTCTTAGAGACTAGAGATTTTCTTAATTAAGGTTTCCTCTTCTGAAATGACTCTAGCTTGTGTCAGCTTGACAGGAAACTAGCCAGCAGCCACAGGAACCCAGAGGAGGGTGCTTCCTTATTGTCATTCCCACAACACTATACTTCAGCCCTTTGTGAGTTTGCTCCTGACGGGTGCTCTAGCTGCCTGGAGCTTGAAGACCTCCACACAGGTCTCTTTACTCACACTCACGTTATCATACACCCTCATCACACTTGCTCACACTTGTGCACTGATATAGACCTCAGAGTCCACAGTTCAGAAACCTCACAGGTTCATAGAGAAGGATTTGGGACTACCACCAGGCACCTGACACCCAGATCTCTTACTTTCGTTCCTGTGGATGCACACTCAATAGTTTCTTTCATACTGTTACTAGTCTTTTGCCAGTCAGGTATTCTCCTAGTACTTTGTGCTTCTTTGCCTGACTAAGGGACAAACCTAAGGTGACAGGAAAAGCCCAATTGGTGTTTTAATCAACACAGTAATTTCAAATGCCAATTACAATTGAAATTGACTACCAGATTATTTACTAATATCATTATGTTTTGATCTTTGTTCTTTTTAAAGCATTTTTAATATGTAAGATAACCTTCTTTGATTTGGGTACCAGTCTCTCTGCCAACTCAGATGCTTTTGTAAGTGGCCAATGCTTTAGCTTCAGACCTGATAAAACTGTCACTTTTCCTTGACAGCTGCCTAGGGCTTTCAAAGCCAGTGTGTATTTCTCCACACTCAGTTGACCTCCATAAAGAATTTTCCTCTACTTTGGCTTATGCTTAAATTCTGACTACACTTCAATAATGGAAGTTCTTACAGTGGAAGCCTTATCATAAATCAACATACTTAATTGTGTAAAAAAAAATGCTGACAGACTAAGTATATCAAGTGTATCATGTTCTTCAATAAGTACTTAAAGATTTTAACATCAGCCTGTGAAATACATATTGACAAGCGATCTGGAGCCTGGAGCAACCCGTTTCTGCCTTTACATTTCAAGCAGAGAGATAGTGAAGCATCTGTAGCATTTAATTATGTGTCTTTTCCATGGGATTGCCATTGTAGAGCTTTCAGTTTGGCTAATCACCACCTCTTAAGGCACATGTAATTTTTTTTTATCAAATTTGAATTGAATTCTAATAAGAACCCAGGCAGTATCTTTGGGAGATTTTAACACAGTTGATGAATGTAAACAGAAAAAAAAAAAAACCGCTCGAGATAAATAATGTATCACGCCCATGTCCTCTACAGACTGGTTTTAAGGAAGTGTATCATTTTTCTCTTTGGTGTGCATGTGTGTATGTGTTTGTGTGAATGTGTACATGTGTGTGCACATGCATATGGAGGCAAGAGATATTATGTGTCTTATTTCATCATTGTTCACCTTAGATTTTGAGACATGGTCTCTCCATGAACCCGCATCTCATCGAGTTGGCTCACCAGCAAGCTCCAGGAAGCCTTGTCTCTGCCTCCCTAACTCTGAGATTCCAGGCGTATCTGTACCTGGATTTCATGTGGGTGTTGGGAACCTCAGCGCATGACGTCACGCTTACACGGCAACCATGTTGTAGGCTGAGCTGTCTTCCTAGATCTCTTCTTTTTCTTTTTCTATTTTGTTACCTTCTCCCCGAGAAACAGAACCAAAAGGGTGTGGACATGCTACATGCATCACTATCTAAACAGTAAACATGTCTGTTAGGATTGCTATTATAAGAGACGAGCATGTATCACACAGAATGCTTCCATATGATTGCAGAGCTGAGAAGACTCTCATATGTCTTCTACAAACTGTAGATTCAGGAAAGCTAATCCGAGTTTAGTCCTGCCTTGACATTCAGATCGAGAGCAACTTCTCTTCCACCTTCTAAGCTTGTCCTATTTAGGCTTCAACCAACTTGAATGAGGCCCAAATATGCTGAAAGCAACATCATCAGTCTGGTGGTTTAATCTCATTCTAAAACACTCAGGTAAAAGTGTAGCAAATATCTGGGTGCTCTGTGGTCCAGTTAGTTACATTGACATAAAAAAGTGTTCAACACATGATACTAAGGAAGTATTTTACATGTCCTCAAAGAAACATAAAATATGCTGTTGAGAATAAGAATAATAAATCTGCCATCCAGAAAATATTCTATGAATGTAATACCTGACATTCAGATATTTAAATATGTTTATTGCATTGAGTAAATGCCTCCATTATTATTCATATTTTTGGTACGGCATGGACAGAACACTAGCCAGGAACAAATGTGTCAATGTGTTATAAGCTAATAGGGAATCAGTGGCATGTGAGCAGTCGTGAATAAGAGGTATTCAGAAACAGTCGAAGCAGCAATGTAGATAAAGGGTATTTTGATATGGAGTCAGCAAACAGCTAGCCCTCAGAATTCCTGGGTACTGGATAAAACTTGAGTCTAACTGTTACAACTCAACCTACCAAAGAGTTAGAATGCATAACGTCTGTATTTCCCATCCTCCTCAAGCATCCCAAAATGTAAAAATATCTACTAATAATGTCTCCTCTATAATAATTTTAAAGAACTACAGAATTACAGGCGGCTGTTGGCTGCTGAGCTCCTCTCCTCTGGGGGCATGGCTGTGGATGGCTATGCACTCGTGAGTAATTGCACTCAGAGAGTTAGTTATTAATAGCAGTTTTTTAAAGGACATGAAGTTGGCAGCAGGAAGGCATGAGGAGAACTGAAGGAGTGGGAGAGAGGAAGAAGGGGGTGGATGTGATCAATGTTCATTGTATAAATGTAAAAAAGACTTTCAAAGAATTAAAAAAAAACTATTATTATCTCAGGGGAAATTGCAAACGAGGGGGCAAAAAAGATTGTTAAGAGCCAGAGGAATGGGACTTTCAAAAATATGGCTGCCTGAACAAGACCAGCGTGATGATAAATACCAGTTGACATGTCAGTGTGGACAGATGAAACTTCACATTAGCTAACCTGTAGCTAAGGAGCTGCGGGTGGTCAATGGACTGAGGATATGAGAATCAGTTTCCACTGAGGACGAGCTCCCACATTGGCTGTCTGATGCCAAATGCATTGCTTCAGTAGGCTGTATATAAATGCATGAGAGAGAGAGAAAGAGAGAGAGAGAGAGAGGAGAGAGAGAGAAGAGAGAGGGGGGATAATAATTAGAGAAGATTGTAAATTGAGGAAAGAGAGAACATGGGAGAAGTTAGAGAGGAGGGGAGAAGAATAGGAGTAATGAGATGTAGTGTTCCTTTATGAAGTCCTCAAAGTACAAGATTAAAAATAGTTTTGTTCTCTTGACAGTGTCTCCTGCCTTACAGAAGCTTCTCGGCCTCATGAGGTCCCATTTATTAATTGTTGACATTAAAGCCTGGGCTGTTGGTGTTCTGTTCAGGAAGTTGTCTCCTGTGCCAATATGTTCCAGGCTCTTCCCCACTTTTTCTTCTAAGTGAATTAGTGTCTCTGGTTTTATGTTGAGGTCTTTAATCCACTTGGATTTGAGTTTTGTGCAAGGTGACAAATATGGGTCCAGTTGCATTTTTTTACACATACACCTCCAGTTAGACCAGCACCATTTGTTGAAGATGCTATCCTTTTTCCATTGAATGGATTTGGCTTCTTTGTCAAAACAAGGAATTCCCGAAATCTGTGGATAAATGGATTGAGCTAGAAATGATCATAATGAGTGAGTTAACCCAGAAGCAGAAAGACTCAAATGGTATATACTCACTTATATCTGCATACTAGCCCAATGGGCATGTCCCACGAAAGCCTTCCCTTACCAGGAAACTGGGACAGAGGGGAGGACATCCTATTGGGACTCTAGATGAGAGAACCATGGGAGAACAGCAATGAAGAAGGATCCAGTGGGTCCTAGAAACCTACAAGTAGAACATTATGATAGGCAGATTTGGGCCAAGGGGTCCCGCTTAAACCAAGGCACTAGCCAAGGACAATACAGGCGGTAAACTTTAAACCCCTACCCAGATCTAGCCAATGGTCAGAACAGTCTCCACACTTGAGTGCAGAGAGGGATATGACTTTCTCATGTACTCTGGTGCCTCACATTTGACTATGTCCCCTGGAGGGGGAGACCTAGTGGCACTCAGAGGAAGGACA
Organism: Acomys percivali; assembly: GCA_907169655.1. Lineage (NCBI taxonomy): Eukaryota > Metazoa > Chordata > Mammalia > Rodentia > Muridae > Acomys > Acomys percivali. The sequence continues at coordinate 44,665,568 of OU015751.1, forward strand.
GCAGGTCACCAAGAAGAGACTTGATACCCCCTCAGGAACAGTCATAGGGGAGGGGAATAAGGGGAAAATGGGAGAGAGGGGAGAATGGGAGGATACAAGGGATGGGATAACCATAGAGATGTAACAAGAATAAACTAATAATAATTTTAAAAAATAACAAAAAAAAGATTAAAAATAGTTTAAGGAAGAATGGCTAATGGGCTGAAGAAAGAGCCCAAAGGCCAAATTGTATAAAAATTAAAATATAGAAAAGGTCAGTGGTAAGGAAAGTACTTAGGCTCTTTCACTTCTATACATTAGGCCCACTACTTTCAATAACTTGCCTTTTCCAAGACTTTTTCTTTTTTATCTGTAACAATTTGGTCCAGATTTACACTTTCTTCCCCACAGAGTGCCAGTGAATTCATTTGATCAAGTAGCAGCTCACCACCATGCAAGTGCAAAGCCTTCTCTCTCAGTTCGCTGTGTGCCGTTCTTTGATCTCCCAGTAGAGTGGGAAGTGGTACAACATAAAAGGACAGAGCATTGCTTCACTTTGGAGAAAGGAAAATGGGATTTCTGGTCAACCCCTATTGGATTAAGCTGAGTGGTGTGGAGTACTTGTTTCCGTTCAAGGAATGACTAAGCTGTTTTCTTGGTAGAGAAAAGACAAGAAACAGTACCCCAGTAGGAAGTAGCATAAAAGAAATTCAGGGCACATATGCCACCAGGGTCTTCCATTAATGAAATGTCTACTCAAGCAAAGTGAGAGGAAGGAAACCTACAGTCCCAGAGAAGAGCTGAGTTAATTATTGCATATTGGTTAAAAAGTATTTTTTCCCAATTGTGCTTGCTGAGTCTGAAATTTAGCTCACTGCTGGAGGCAGTAGGGGTGGGGGCTTTTGTTTTTTGGGTTTTTTTTTATTTCACAGGACAGAATTTCCCAAATTTATGCCAATGGATGATAAATATGAGACTTTAAATACAGCCAATGGCTGTGTCCTAAAATTTTTGGTGCATCCCTAACCACAGAAATATTTAACTTTGTTGCAGACACTTCCCCTACATATCATGAATTGAACTAAATATCTCGATGTGACATTTAATCAGGGAATTATGTATAAAAAAAATATGGTAGGAGCTAAGAAATGAAGGGAAGAAGGAAGTCCAAAGGAACTCAATGAGGGTGCCCAGAGGTGAGAGACTGTTGTCACTGCAAGCAGGAGTCACATTCTCATATGTGACTTTGGACACAGCTGGTTTTGGATTTGCTACCATGATTAGGGGCCTTACCACTGCTAAGGTCCACACAGCTATCAAGTCCATAGCCACTAATATATTGCAAAACTTCCCTCAAGTTGCCAAGGTAGAAGAAAGTCACTTCTTCTCCTTTTACAGCTCTCCATTCTTAAATTTTTTCATTCCTTCTCCTGTGGAGCATATACTGGAGTCAGGTGCATGAGAGCATGAAAAATAGAGCTTCAAGACTGTCAACACCTGACAGTGCACAGCCAGGTACAAAGGAATTGGGGCTGAGAGGAAAGATAAATGACAAGCATTCAATTTATTCATATGATGTAGAAATCAGCCTTCTGGAACTATATAAACTAGGAGTAGGCAAAGACAAGATGAAAATTAACAAGAAAGTCTTTATTCATGCTGAATCTAATGGTAGCTAGTATGGGAATATTGGAAGAGCAATTTTACTTTGAGAATTACTAGAAAATTTGGAGTTTTTACCCTGTTGGAAAATGCTCCAACTTTTATTTATTTACTTTACTTTACATCCTGATTGTAACCCATCTCTCTTCTCCTTCCAGCTCCACCCTCCTTCCCTCTTCCCCCTAATCCCCTCCCCTACTTCTCACAAAAGGGAAGCCCTAACAACAACAACACCCCCCCCCACAGCACATCAAGTCTCATCAGTACTTGATCTTGATTATCTTACTCCCCTGTGGCCTGGTGAGGCAGCCTCACCAGGGGACAATAAAGCAAGCAACAGAGTCCATGTCAGAGGCAGCCCTCTCTCCCCTACCCTTACTAGGGCACCCACATGACTACTTAGCTGCCCATCAGCTACATCTGAGCAGGGGCCCTAGGTCTAGTCCATTCATGGTCCTTGGTTGGTGCTTCAGCCCCCAAGAGCGCCCACTGGGCCCTGGTTAGTTGGCTCATTTGGTCTTCTTATGGAGCGCCTGTCTTCTCCTCCCTTCTATACTCTCTCCCACTCTTCTTCAAGTCTCTCTGCATTTCCCACCATTTGACTGTGAGTCTCAGCATCTGTTTTGATCTACTGCTGGGTGGAGCCTCTCAGAGGACAGCTATGCTAGGCTCCCATATTCAAGCATAGCAGAGTATAGTTAGTAGTGTCAGGGATTGGCTCTCTTCCATGAATAGGTCTCGGGTTGAGCCAAGCATTGGTTGGAGATTCCCTCTATCTTTGTTTTGTTTTTATCCCTGCATATCTTGTAGGCAGGGTAAATTTTGGGTTGAAGGTTTTGTGGATGGGTTGTGTTCCTCTCCCTCCTCTAGAAGTCCTGTCTAGTTAAAGGATGGCCTCTTCAGTCTCCATGACCCCTGCCACTAGGAGTCTCAGCTAGAGTCACCCATTTACACAACAGAATACTACTCAGCTATTAAAAACAAGGACATCTTGAAATTTGCAGGCAAATGCGTAGAACTAGAAAAGATCATTCTGAGTGAGGTAAACGAAACCCAAAAAGAGATGCATGGTATGTACTCACTTATAAGAGGATTTTAGCCTATAGTACAGGATAACCCTACTACAATTCACAGACCCAAAGAAGATAAATAACAAGGAGGACCCAAGGGAGGATGCTTGAATCTCACTCAGAAGGGGAAACAGAGTAGACACCTAAAACAGTTGAAGAAAGGGAACAGGGTAGGAAAGGGAACAAGGAGAGAAATGAGGGTAGAGATCAAGCCTGGAAAGAGTGGAAGCAGGAGGGCAGAGGGCTTGCAGAGGGAAGGAAACCCCTGGACAGAGGCATCTCTGAGACAAGGTGGAGAGAACTATGGCAGGGTAGGCTCCTGGGACCATATGGGTGATGCTAGCTGAGACTTCTAGTAGCAAGGGTCATAGAGACTGAAGAGGCCACCACCCTCTCTCTTTTAAGACTTATGTTTGAGCCCATATCATGCTCTGGAAGCCAACCCAGTTAGGGCAAGCACTTTTCACCACAGTGAATGTCATTCTTAGATGTACGATACAGTTCAACTTCCTATATTTTGTGATGATTAAATGTTGTAGATCTATAGAAATTTAGTCAACATGGGTTCACATGTAAACTTTGTCTCTTCCATAATGACTATTGTGAATACTTTAGAAAGGAAAAAGAAAAAAGGGAGGGCTGGAGAGGTGACTCGGTCAGAGGAGCACTGGCTGCTCTTTTGGAAGTACCCATGTGGCAGTCCATAATTATCTGTAATGCCAATTTCAGGGAATCTGACTCCTTCTTCTGGCCTCCATGGGTACCTCCCCATACATGGTGGTGCACAGACATGCATGCAGGGGGAAAAACTATACATTTAAAAGTAAAAGACCAAAGTACAAGAACAGTAATATCATTAATAGTAATAGTAATAATAAAAAGATAATCTTATTGATACCTTACTAAAATCCAGGGATAGTATCAAAGTCATTATTTGTAAAGCCCTATGAGTTAGGTACTGCTGATGAATCCTCACTAGCAGATGGACAGTAATGAGGATACTGAGGACGAGGAAGACGTTGACCTAGGACCCAGACAAGATGACAGCAAGCTGAGCTTTTACCAAATCTGAATTGTAGACCTAAAGGTAAATGAATAAAGGCTAGCCCTGGTAACTCAGAGCAAGAAGCAGTTTGTCTAAGATGACTTGTACAGAGATTTTTCCAGTTTCCCCATGAGGTAGGCATTTGCTACATATTACTAACATACTTCATCTGAGGCAAACAAAACATTTATGCAAATGTCTGCCTGAGATTATGCAGCATGCATGGCTTTGTAGAATCCATTGTTCCTAAGTATCTTATGTAGTCTTTCTGGTCTTTAAACTGCCTCAAATAACAGTGTTGGTTTCTAACTGTGGACTACATTTCATTTCCAGAATTTCTTCGGCCATCATTATTAAAGTAACATTAAGACTGTATATTACTGTGAACAAGTCATTCTAAACATAAATAGTGGTTTTAATTTCGGCAGCTGTACATACACACCCACTATATTCCAGGCACCCTGCTAGGTATTCCACATTTAACTTCTGTAGTATTCTTGAGAGAGAGGCTTTGAATTGAAGAAACTGCTGTGTCTCTTCTATGTACATCACTATTATTATGTCATTATTCACATATTGTAATCTTCTCAGGCAGATCATTAGCCACCTGCAGTTTCAGGTTTTAGATTTACTCTAAAGGAAAAATAGTTATTAAAATGTATATTTGTTTCATCGTTGAAGTCAGTAAGAAAGATGAGGGTGAAGTGGCTGAGTCATGGCATCATTAGATCTGACCAAAAGCCTTGGCAAGTTCAATTTGCCTCTTTGGGTAAAAACTATGGCATTTCAAGAGATTATTGACAGAAATCACGGTGAGATCACTATAGCATAGGTTATACGAGTTGTGGCATAATTTCACTTCTTTGGTTCAGTAAAAATTGTATACAGGAAAATAATCTAGTTCTGCTTTCAGTGTGATATTCAAAAGGCAGCTCCCTCAAATAGGGTGATGCCACATTAATGTTAACAAGCCCATTATCTGGATTACTAAACACACAAGAGCAGAACCAGCAGCATCTCCTGGGAAAAACCAACCAGTCCCAGAAGCAGATTCAAAGAGGAGGAGGAGGAGGAGGAGGAGGAGGAAGGCTAAACTCCAAACCATGGCTCATCAGCTAGAGGGTGCAGATGGGAGCATAAAACTAGAACTAGCATCCTCCACAGTTGAGTGGAGAGCGGGGCCTGACTCTCACATATATTCTGAAGCCTCATATTTGACCACGTCCCCTGGATGGGGAGACCTGGTGGCACTCAGAGGAAGGACAGCAGGTCACCTAGAAGAGACTTGACACCTTATGAGCATATACAGGGGGAGGAAATTCCCCCCCAGTCACAGTCATAGGGGAGGGGAGTAAGGGGAAAATGGGAGGGAGGGAGGAATGGGAGGATACAAGGGATGGGATAACCATTGAGATGTAATATGAATAAATTAATAAAATTTTAAAAAACTAGAACTAGCAGTGACTTTTGTATGGGCAATGCTTACTCCAATAATAGTAATCCAACCCTTGAGGAATGTCATGAAACTTAATTCCCAGCCTCCTAACTAGAAGAGTCCCTCTCCAGGTTCATCATGCTGTCCCTGGCCTGCATATAGTTCCAACAGCAACTCGGTTGGCACAGATTTTTTCTTAACTATTGTTGTCTACTTTGTGGGCTACTCTGAGGCCTCTCTAGAGCTAAGGCACTATCTGCATTGTAGCTATTTAGCAGTGTTAACTGAAATCAGTTTCATCTAAGAGTTACCAAGTATCTTCTTATATAAACTCTCTCCATATCTCATATTAGTAAAGGATAGAACTAGCTTCAAGTGGAGATGAGGAGCCCAGGATCCGCTATAGCTTGCCACCACTTACTTTCCTACGTATATATAGGCAACCTGAATGCCAACTCCTGGCATGCCATGTACTGTTTTCAATAGCCTTATTGCCTCCTGAAACATTTCAGAGAGGTCCCTGTTTAATTTCATTGCACTGGCCAACTTCTTCACTTATTGCAGCCTTGCTCTCTCTCAATTACAATCTTCATGGCAAGTTCTTTACTGACGATCTTATTTTAAATCCTCAGAGCTGGGAATGGCAATACAAAATTCTAAACCCAGAAACTCACAGGGCTGAGACAGGATGATCATTTGAGCTCTGAAGTTTAAAACCGAACTAGGCAATATGGTGGGGCTCAGTCTCAAACATAAAATAAGTAAAATAGAATAATCTCTATCCCTAGACATCTTGAATTCTCCCTCTTGACCTAAATTTTCTAATTCGTCAACATATAACACAGTGAGCTTATTTCTTGTAGTGTTTTTCTCACTAGAATATAAAGCCTAATGGTAAGGAGACTCTGTCTTGATCCCTGCTCTCTCTCCAGCATGTAAGAGTATGTCTGGTGCATATTAGCCAATCAATAAATACACACTTTACAAAATGATTAATGAATAAACAGGTCTTCGCTTACAAGTGTTTCTTTTCCTATAATAATACATTAATATAGTAGTTCTTTTTCTTTTTAATATCTAAAAAAGTGTGTCAAGCTTTACTTACAACAATCTGTGCTCCTCTTTGTAATCACAAAGAATGTTTGAGGGTTTATAAGGTCTGTCCAGTCTAGCCTGATGGCATAGGTCTCACCTAGCATGTAGGAGCCCCTGGGCTCTGTCCTCAGCACTGCAGAAACAAACTACGTGGGAGCTGCATTTTGTAACGCACCTTTGCTCTTGATCTTTTCTCTATTGGCAGTGTAGGACAAGAGGGTGGAAAATCAAGTTACAGGACTGAGAAAGATGTACTTTCTGCCCTAGTACAGGCACAGAAATTGTGTATAGGGACATTTTGCTTAAATGTTATGGGTGTTTGTGAATGTACTGACAAGACCTCTCGCCCTAAGCTGCAAGGATGCCAAGTAAATTCTTTTTAGTGAATCCCAAGGGCAACAGCTTATTTTGTAATGTTAATTGGAATGCATAGGACGAATGTGTTTCTTCCTTGGCAATTTGGAACAAAGGAAAACAACTGTTTTGTAGTATTCTCTAGTGTGCAGAGGTTACTTATGCGCAAAGGAAATTGGCTCAAGACATATATACAATTCCCATTGGAGGAAAAAAGGAACAAAAAAGGATTAGAATATGAAATTGCTCTTGCAGAATCAGAGGAAAACAGAATAAGAAAAGTTAGTCTGCAGTTTTTAAATTAGCTGCTCTGAAAGAGAAAGGAAAGGGCTGGCCAATCTTCAGGTTGGACTCATTATTAATATCTGCCACTTTCTGTTCCACAAGATTTACTCTACATTTGTGTAAAGGCGAGTGTGTGTGCAAGTGCAATGCAAGCACAGTTTCCCATGGAAGTCAGGAGAGGGCATAAGATCCCTTGGAGCTGAACTTGGAGGTGGCCTGAACCTCCTAACCTGAGTGCTGATCAGACCAAACTCTATTGCTCAGCAAGAGCAGAAAGTGCTGTGAACCACTGAGCCCTCTCCACAGCTCTCTCCCCAGCCCTCTCCCCAACCCTCTCCAGCCCTCTCCACAGCCCTCTCCCCAGCCCTCTCCACAACCCTCTCCCCAGCCCTCTCCACA
>OU015751.1:44675268-44702014 GCA_907169655.1 Acomys percivali
ATAGATAGATAGATAGATAGATAGATAGATAGATAGATAGATAGATAGATAGACAGACAAACAGACAGGTGGACTTGGTGTATATTTTTTCTTCCTTTTTCTATGGGGGGCATAAGAGTGGGAGGGTGGCCTGGGAGGAAAAGGCAGCAAGTGTGATTGGGGTGCAGTGTAAGAAATAATAAATAATATTTATAAACAAGCCTTACTTCTTTAATTTTTGACGTTATAATTTAATTACATTTCTCCCTTTTCTTTCCTTCCTCCAAACCCTCTCATCTACTCCTCCCTAATCTCCTCTGAATTCATGACCTCTTTTTTCACTAATTTTTATCACATGCATATGTTCCTAAATGTAGCCTGCTTAATCCATATAATGTAATGTAAATTTACTTGTATATATATATATATACAAAACAGAGAGCCCTAAGAACATAAATACATACAAATCAAACATTTTATACAGTAAAATCCATAGATATTCCTTTGATATTTATTTGCTGAGGATTAATGGTAGGACAATGCTCAAAGTCTTGGCCTTCTGTGATTAAATTCTTATTTTTTTATGAGAATATAACTAGAGGCACTAACACTGCTAACATACAGAGCTGACTTCTTTTAGGCAGCATTTCTTGGCACTACCTTCAGGCATGTACACCACAAAAGTCACGTGTTGTGCTCAGAACTAAGGCTGAAGAAAAAGAAAAAAACTAAAAACAAAATCAAAAGAAACAAACAAATCTCCTACTGGATGAAACTAAAATATAAATAAGTAGAAAAGATGCTCCATCAGGGACCTGGGAAAACTATGCTACAATCACCTTAATACATTACACCTCTATTAGTAAGTTTATTCTTACAGATTTTATTCACTTTGATGTTCTGTTTTTTTCACGCTTGCACATTAAGAAACATTCCACTTTTACCAAATTTTATAGAACCTCTATAATCAGTTAACCTTATGTAGGGTGCTTCAGGTTTTAGAGAGGGTCATTAGGCAAGAAAATAAACTAAAGGGTATCTATAGCAAGTGGTGAACTTAAACTATCTTTATGTGACTGCGACTTAATTTTTGCAGAAAAATTTAAAGAATATACTGAAAAGTATAAAGTCATAGAAAAGCTCACCATAAGGTTTCAGGGTACAACATCAATACACAGAAATATATTTTATATGTAGCAAATGAGAATAAGAAAACAATTGGACTTAGTGTGACATTAAAAAGAATACAATCTGTCAGAATAAATTCACCAAAAGAAGTGTACATCATCCTCTCTTAAAAGCTAAAAACAAAATCAAAAGAAACAAACAAACAAAAACCCCACAGAATGAAATTAAAATATAAATATATAGAAAGGATTCTCCCTTTTCATAGGCCAAAAGACAACGTTGTTAATATGGTAACTGATCTATGAGTTCAATGCAGTCCTTACCACGTTCCATGATGTCCTTGCTGCAAAACTGACAAAGTAATCTTAAATGCTATGTAGACAGGAAAATGTCTCAGGCTAGCCAAAACCATCTTGAATAAAAGAAGCAAGTGGGAGAAATTATGCTTTCAGATTTCAATTTTACTACAAAATCAAGGAACAAGGAACTAGGAGAAGGATTGCTCAGTGGTGAGGTCTTTGATGCTCTTCCAAAGGAGACAAGTTTGATTCCTACCATGCACATCAGGTGGTTCTCATCCACCTGTGATTACAGCTCCAGTGGACTGAGGCCCTTTCCCAGCCTCCTCAGTCACGTGAACTCACATGAACATTCCGTGTGCCCTAGATTGCTTCTCTGTTGCTATGAAACAACACCAACCAAGGCAAACTTGGGAATATTTCATCTGACAAGTTACATTTCCTCACAGAGAGATGCCAAAGCAGGAACACAAGCTTAAAGCAGAAACCAGAGGGCTGCCACTTACTGGCCTGGCTTGCTTTCAAGTTCACATATCACCAGCCTTTCTCATACAGCCCAGGCATACCTGCCTACAGTGACATCACACATCATGGGCTGCACCAACCTTTATCAATAGCAATCAAGAAAGCAACTCAAAAATATTCTTGCAGACATGTCTGATAGAAGCAGTTCCTCAGGTGAGGGAGACGCATCCTCTTCCCAGGTGTGTCACATTAGCAACTGTGATTAGCCATCACACCCTACACATAACTACAAACTAGACTAAACATTTAGAAAAGAGCGCTGTAAACTGTAGTCATTTGAGATATGATGGTTAAGACACAGACACAGATATATGAATCAGTGGAATTGAATGGAGACTCAAGTAATAAATCCTTGTGTTTGTAATCAGTTGATTTTTTAAAAAAGCATAGATAATCCAATTTAGGAAAGTAGTCCTTTTAGCCAGTGTTGCTGAAATAACTGGATATCAACATAAAAAACAAACAAAAAACTAAATTGGTTTTCTCGCTCAAACTCTAAAGAACATTAAACTTAAAAAATAGATTATAGAGCATGATGGTGCACACCTGTAATCTCAACCACTCGGAGTTAAGGGCAGGGGCTGGCCACAAGATCAAGGGCAGCCTGTTCTACATAGTGAGTTCCAGACTACCCAAGGCTATGTAGTGAGACCTTGGGTCACAAAACCCAAAAATCTATTACATAATACTGGTAGAGCAGTGTAAAGCAACTCATAGTGACCTTGGCCAGTCAAAGTATTGGTAGCTTCGACAAAAAAAAAAATTTTTTAAGAAGAAAAGGCGAGCAAATTGGACTTCTCAAAGTAAAAAAAAAAAAAAAAAAATCTTTTATTTCAAAAGCGCCATCTAAAAATGTTAAAAGAATGTGATAGCATATTTGTAGAGACCATATACACTAGGATGTGTTTTAATCCAAAGCAAATTTATAGTTCAATGATAGAGCATCTGCTTAGTAATCTCTACCAGATAGATGATAGACAGACAGCACTGCATCTAGGCTATAAAAAAAAATAACAATGATAGCAATCACAAAAACCTAGTACAACTTAATAATAAAAAGGCAAACAATACAAGTTTAAAAGTAGAAAATACATTTAATCTGTTCTTCATACTTAACAAATTTACCCATAAAACATTCTATCAGCACTAGACTCTATAAATACTCCTTTTAGATCTGATGCACCAACAACACTCCTGGGTACTAGCGAGAAAACACAAATCAAGACATAGTCTCCTTTCACTGTTGCATATGGCTGCAGATAGGATGTTCTGTGGGTGTCCTCGGCGTTACTGTGAAGTAAATAAGACTTGCTGGACGTGAAGGCCCTGCATTCCACCATCTGAAGGACGCGAGTGTGACAGAGGAATGAGCACACACACAAGCATTCAATTGCAAACAAATGTTGGAAACTTCAAGGTGACCGACTCCTACTCTAAACATGGAAAAATATTCTGAACTTCAGAATGTACTGGGTAGTGACATACCACTTGGGAGGACATAAAAGATGTACACAGTCATAAAGGGAAGGTTGGATGGATTCTCAGATAGTACCGTGAGTTTCATATGATTAGTTCTTAGTCAATACTTGCCCATTCATCCCCTGGTTCCTTTGAGAGGTGAGCTATTTTATTAAAGATTCTTATGCCAGCATCCATCAGGAATCTCAGAAAGTGTCAAAAGGAAAAAAATTATAAGCTGCTGCTGTCCTCTGTATAACATTTGGGAGACGTCTCTTGCTTTAAGTCAATTATAGGTAAAAACATGGACTTGGTTTGTTTTCTTCTGTAACTGCCAAAAGCCCTGGAGTTTTTACATTACCCTCCCAAGTGGGAATCTTCTTCAGATCATTTTCCTAAGCTTTCTTATGGTCACGTGGCTAACCTCATCCTTCCATGAGATCCAGCTTGCTGTCATATTGTAACTTCCAAGGAAGGCTGTCATGTGACTCTTTCTTATTGCTGTTTGTTTGTTTGTTTTAATGAATCTCTGCCTAATAGCAATTGGCAGGACATGCTCCATGAGGATTACCAAATCAAAAAAAAAAAAAAAGGAAATAATATTTACCACAGGGAACCTATGAGGAGTTGACATGTAAAGAACATGCTTGAAATGCACTTGGCATGGATGCAATTCTCAAAAGATAAATAAAAGTATTGCATTTTTCAGGAGCTTAATAAGTATTCTGACGTTAGTATGATTAACCATCATGTCTGTGGACACTTTCAAGAATGAATGGCAAAAGTGTACATTCATACGCTATGAACAAATAGCTAACACCTCGCAAATGAATACTCGCCCATCAGTAGACCTGCTGGCTAGCGTAAGTCGAGCAGCTGTTTACAGTGCACAGAGGGCTGTAGCAAAAGTGTTATGTGGCTTTTCTCATTTATCCTCAACGGTACTGAGATAGATGCTTGGTCCTGTTGAATTTAACACACAGTACCTTCTTGTTGGAGGTTATCAAGTTAGGAAGAAAGACAGGTGGGACTCAACTCTGGGTTAAAACACCCTAATTTGAACCTGATGCCCCTTTAGGGCACTGCTTTCTGCCCCTAATCTTTACTTCCACGCTCTTCCTTTGGGAATCAATGTCTTCTCCCTATAATCTGACATTGCAATAAAGCCAAGATAAGTGGTGGACTGAGCTGCAGACCAAGATGGCAGACTTGAGAAAACTGTGCCCTTTTGCCTGACAAGGAAACCTGTACTTCACAGAGACACATCCAGATGCCAACACTCCATAATTTCTGAAAGGACCTGCTGGAAGAGTGCATTCTGGGAGTGACACTGGTTTGCTCTGTGAGCCAAGCAGCTCCATCTGGGTCTGGAAAGCTCCCTTGCAGCTTCCATCCTGCCAGAAGAGAGCAGCTCTGTGGGCTTATTCTTAACAGCAGCACAAGTGGAAATACACAAGCACAACTTGAATGCAGCCAACTAAAACGCATTGCTTATCATTATTTTCCTCACAGCTAACTTCTACAGACCAAAAAAAAAAAATAAAGCCAATTCAAAGCAGAGGGAAAAAAATCTAAACCTACTTTGGGCCTGGTTCAAATTCAGCCTTCTGCCTTTGTTCTGACAAACTAACCTTGCAGTAAAGCATAGCTAAGCAGTGGACTTATGGAAGAGGATGGACCTCAAGTAGCGGAAAGAATGAGAGCTTTTCCACTGAAAAGAAAGCCTGCACTTGGCTGAGATGAGCCTAGAGGCTCCTGCAGCTCCACACCGAGATTAGCAACATCAGATATTTTGAGGATTCCCAGCTATGGGCTGGGTATTTGTAGTAACTGAGTCATATGTTAGATTCCTTTTAACACACCAACCTTTCAAAGGTTGATGCTCTTCTCTTTTTCTGCAGGTTAGCAAAGAGAACCACAAAACAGCCTGTTTGCCCAAAGCCACACATCTGATAGATCACAGTGAGGGAACTTAAATGGATGAAGACCTATGGTAAACCCCAAAATCATAATACCTCCTGATAATTGATGGATGAAAAAAATGACAAGTCCTCTGTGAATTACTCAATAAATAATGACAGCTACCACTCCCTTTGTCCAACAACTATTCTAGGGACATTGAAGCCATTATTCATTTCACATACACATCAACACTTCTTAAGTTTTTCCAGAGGTGGCACTAATAAGCTAATTCTCCCCTGTAACATATACTGATGAAGCCAGGATCATATCTTTTGACTCACTACACATATAGCCTTTCCTTTTTCTTTTTTCAGGCTTCATATGTAAAGAGAGGATATAAGTCTAGTGTACTTTAGAAAGACCTTCTCCAATAAAGTTAATTCATTCATAAAAGGAAAACCAAAAGGGATGTCCTAGGTCATTAATTAAATGGTCATTCAAATGACTGGAGCCATGACAGGAATGAGATTCCTGGTTAAATAAATTTTCATGGGCTTTAGGCCATTCTATTCAGAGGTGATTGCAACCATACATACATTCTTCACTGGGAAGAAACGTTAAGAAAAAAAAACAGCTTTGGAATGCCCCCAACATTGTCCTCTGCAGCATCATGCTTTTACCAAGCGTCCATGTGCAACTCTGAAATTTTTCTCTCTTGAATAATATATAAAAGAAATGGAAATGGGTGCATAATTTAAATTTGCCAAGTAAGATTCCTTTCATTTCAAATATATTTTCTAATGATTAGATCAGACATTTTTTAAGCATGCTATAGCTCTCAGTGTTACAGGAACTCTAAGTCATCATCCATTTTACTCTTTATAGGATAAAAGAGCCCCAAAGCCAGCAATTAACGAACTGTTAAATTCAAATGTATGGATGTGATATGATTTTCAAATGGGACAAAAAGCGGTTATTAAACTTCAAAGTGATAGCATTTCCCTGTGTCTTCTTAGTGGGAGGCACTCAGGAAATAACCTTCAAATGAATAACATAGATTTTTCTAATCAACTTCTGTACTTTAAATGTCATTAGCTCCTCCCTCCCTTCCATTTTCTCCTTACTCCCTTCCCCTATGACTGTGAAGGGATGGGGTAACAATTGATATGTAATATGAATAAATTAATAAAATATATTTTAAAAATAGGAAATAAAAATAATTGTATTGTTCATATTTGTCTTATATTTTACACAATCTTGCTTGAAACCATATGTTCTATAAATGTCTGAAAATAATACATTTTCAACTATTATGTGTTAATCCTACTTTCAATATTTTATCCACTAAACAAAAATAACTGTTTTATATGTAAAATGTATTAAGCAATATAAATAACACAAAATATCATTTAAATAATTAATAAGAAAAGTGTACTAACATTTGGGATACAATTGTTAATAAAAATGACTTTTGAGTTGTAAAAAAAAAATTGTCCTTAGCTTAATAAACACTAACATTAATTTTTCATTCCTCTAAGTTTTATGGAAACTGATCCTTTACTCTGGGTCCTGGTTTTTAAACTGCATGTTTGTGTGTAGCCGGCAAATTACCAATCTGTCTCTCTTAATGGCTGTATGATTTTTGAGTTTTCTGCCCCACGTTCAATTCCTCCATCTGCTATCTCTTTTTTCCTAAAGCACTGAATATACGGTTCCAGTTGACTCCTAGGGTCCTCCCATAGTAATGTCCCTGTGATGCTCCTCTCAGAATATTTCCCCCTTCTTATAGGATCTGTTTTCACTGAGAACAAAACTATAACATTAATTCCCTTGCAAGCCCTGCCTCTCCCTTGGTGTGTGGTTTGGATATTGCATTCCTCCTAAGCTTGCCTCTCACCTGATGTTCCTGGTTCTAACTCCTACACTCAACGAAACCAGCTTATGAAACAACAATAAAAAATCTTTTATATATTTCATTTTCTCAAAACAAAATTGATCACAAAAGCCGGGCATGGTGGCACATGCCTTTAATGCCAGCATTCAGGAGGCAGAGGCAGGCAGATCACTGTGAGTTTGAGGCCAGCCTGGTCTACAAAGCAAATCCAGGACAGCCAAGATAAGATAAAGGAACCCTGTCTCTAAACAACAACAATAACAAAACCAACCAAACTAACAAACAAACTAAATCCATCACAAAGTATCAATGCTTTCAAGCCAAAGACCACCAAATATACCAGGGTAATTTTCCACGTTTAGTTTCATCATGTGCTGGTAGTGAGGAAAACCTCACACCGCAGGAACATTTGAGAAAGAAGGCATTTGACTAAACTCACTTCATTATTCTTGCAGCCATTATAGGATTTAAAAGAGTGCTCGAAGGAGTCTGCTACTATCCAGAAGAGGAGGGAGTCTGTGCTCAGGTATCTTGATACCTAGAGGTGGCGAATGGCAGAGCAGCACTAAGGTGCAGTTAGGAATCATCTCACATCCTTCCTGCAGGCCCTCTGGACTTTTGTAGACTTTGGAAATACTGCCTTGTTTGTATTCACCTGTGATTATAGAGGGGATTTACTTTGTCTCAGTCTATGCAGTAGCCATGCCTGGTGAGATTTTTCTGAGATGACGTTCAACAGGACGACACTAAGCCCAAGCAAGCTGTGAACACCAGACCAGCTGACGGGGAAGACCAAGGCCTGCTCGTCAGCACACACTTGCCAAGGATTCTATTTTGCACTAAAAAAAAATGGTTTCCATTTTGTAGAACTTGAAAAGTACAGAGGTACTGAGAAGAAACAAAAAGTTCCACAGCATGCTTGCTTAGCAGGGATAACAGTCTTCATGGATGCCGTTTCTACGGTAACTTCAGCTCACAAAAGTACTGAGGACCTAGGAGAGGAAAGCTGAAGACAGAGTTCCAGGAGCCCCAAGCAGCTCAGCTGTGACAGTACAGCTATCCATAACTAAGACACCTAAAGAAGCCAGCATGGCA
This sequence comes from Acomys percivali, assembly GCA_907169655.1. Taxonomy (NCBI): domain Eukaryota; kingdom Metazoa; phylum Chordata; class Mammalia; order Rodentia; family Muridae; genus Acomys; species Acomys percivali. Next base: position 44,683,549 of record OU015751.1, read on the forward strand.
TCCTAGCTCCAAAGATTTGGAACATTCCTGATGTTAAGCATAAGGACCAGCGTCAGAGCAGCATCAGGACCCTCACAATGGTTTTCCTTTATGCAAAGTGTTTAATAAGATCCAAGCCTATGTGCACAAAGGTCCTCCAAGGAGAGCATCATTGCCATCCCATTTGACAGATTAGAGAACTAAAACAAGAAGAGGAAAAAGAATAACAAAGTCATAAAGCTAAGAAATAGGACAAATTCATTAGCCTGCTGCAGAGACTATGTAGCAGTTACAATGTCAAATAATGTTACTTACATAGTTTTACCGTGTAAGTATGAAGTACATTTGGCTAGGAATAATCAATAGATTTTAGAGTACTTCTCTTTCCCCGTATGCAAACACACACACACACACACACACACACACACACACACACACATCTACACACACACATGCACAATGTAGTATGTGAAAAGCATGTATATACATCTTCATTTAAGCAATGTTTATACAAATAGTCCAAAATGATTGAATGTGAACTGTAGAATGAAGCTGCTTTTCTATTATACACTATTATTGATATAAAAATATATATATGATCTGAAAGCCATATGAGACTGTTAAGTTCCTTCTTTTTACTATTGGAGAACTAATAAAATCCATTAACCTCCTTTTATGTGGAAGGAATGAGTATTTTTCAGATTCACGCTGATTTCCTCCGCCCTTTGTACTTCAGTGTCACTCTCACTATAGCCTCCCTATCACTTGTGCTAGGACAATGGCATTTCAAGAGAAACTACATACTACTTTAAAATGATGTCAAACTAGACTCAAAAGTCTCGACGTAAAACCAGCATTTGTGCCACGATATGGCAGGATCTCTATTTGAAGCCAGCCTAGTCTACAAAGAGAGTCCAGGATAGCCAAAGATATACAGAGCAACCCTGATAATAATAATAATAATAATAATAATAATAATAATAATAATAATAATAATAATAATAAATTCTTGCTGAATTGATTTCTACCCCATGACTTCTGAGTTTACCTAAGCACTGAGAGCTTAAAAGCCTTGTACATCTTTTGTGAGCTGAGTGATCTTGTGATGCTTGATAATAACTTATTTTTTTCTAGATGACAGTTAATGAAAAATATAAATATGTATCAATCACTGTTGTGAGGTCAGATACCATGGGAGCAACAAAACACCTAAAAATACCACCACTTCAGACTAAGTGGATTAAAATCACATTCCCTTTAGTTTGGTTTAGTCTATGATGATTTGGTTTTCTGAGATAGGGTCACACTGTACAGCTCAAGAACTCACTATGGAGCCCAGGATGGCACCAAACTCATAGTGATTCTTCTGCCTCAGCTTCCCAAGGATTGGGAATATAGGTATGAGCCACAACGTCTAAGTCTTTCTACTTCTACGTATACCTGAACAAAAACAAACAAACAACAAAAAAAATAGAAGTTGCTTCGTTACAAATTCCATTTCCTGTCATACTACTTACTGAGTCAGGTTCATGAATTATATGCTAATTTTCCAATTGGGCCTTAGTGGCATCTATCTCTACTCTATCATAAATTATCAGACAACAACCAACAGGTGCCCTTCTTAGTGAATTCAGGCAAGTCACTTCTATTTACAAAATCCTGCATTTAGTATAGGGCTATTGGCTATTATTGTAATACCCGATAATAAATACTACTTATTATTAAAGTAATTGGATATAGTATTGTTAAATCTATATTTTGTGAATTACTAAAGTATATAAATAAAAATAACTAAACTGATTTTATGTTAGCTAAAATAATCATTAATTTATAATAATATAATTTTGTTCAATGAGGCTCTATTAGAATAAATGTTGAACCTCTTCCGTTTAGTCTCACAGAAATTTAGTAAATGCCTACTCTATTCTAAATAGTTCAGATATAAAACTGAAAAGGACAAATGCTTTCCCAAGATCATGAGAAATGGTCAGTAGCAGACACTTCTAGTTGAGTGTACTTGAGTCTACCCTTTGTAACAGAGGAGAGATTGGCCAGCTTGTACCAGGCCAAGTGGGGTGAAGTGAGCTAAAGAAAAGTGCTAAGAGGTAGACCAGATGGAGCTATTAACATTCTGCTGGAGACCACATTAAGAGCTCATGGGAGGCAGAGGCAGGAGGGTTTCTGTGAGTTAGAAACCAGCCTGATGTACATAGCTAGTTCCAGGCCAGCCAGGCTACACAGAAAGACCCTGTCTCTAAATCACAGAAATAAAATCACCAAACTAAAGAAAAAAAAGAGTAAATGTTGTAACATGTAATATCTACCAAGTAAAATATAACTCAAAAAGGTTATAAATTATCTAACTTTTCCCAGTTCCTTGGATGTTTTCATTGGGATTTTGTCCTTTAGTTCATCATTCATTGATTTATTTGACATCAGGATGTCATAATTCTAACATCAATATAAAGTAAAATGTTACTTTATATGTCTTTTATAGGTTTTTTTTTTTTGAGACAGGGTCTCTCTGCATAGCCTTGGCTGTCCTGGGCTTACTTTGTAGACCAGGCTGGCCTCGAACTCACAGTGATTGTCCTGCCTCTGCCTCCTCAGTGCTGGGATTAAAAGCGTGCACCACTACGCCTGGCTCTTTATAGGTTTTTTTTTTTTACAAGCTTGATTATTGAAAGAGTAGCTGTCATAGTTAAGTTTTCTACTGATGTGATTAAAATACCATGACCAAAGCAACTTAGAGGGAAGGGGGGTTATTTCCTCTTACAACTTCCAGGTCCAACTACATAACTGAGGGAACTAAAGTGGAACTCAACACAGGAACCTGGAGGCAAGAACTGAAGCAGAATCCATGAAGAATCCCCGCTTACTGCCTAGGTCCCTATGACTTGCTTAGCCTGCTATCTTTTAGCATCCAGGACCATGGGCCAAGGGTGCCACCTCTCCCCTCTGAACTGGCTCCACCCACAGTGATCATGCTTAATCAAGATAGTACTTGATCTCAGGCCAGTCTATGGAAGAATTTTCTCAATTAACATCCCTTCTTCCCAGTTAGATCTAGGTTTGTGTCAAGTTGACAAAAAAAAAAACCAAAAAACAAAAAAACAAAAACACACACACACAAAAACCCAGCACAGTAGCTAACCAACACAGAAATAACTAAGGAAGATGGTAAAGCTTTGTTTAAAGCATGTAAGCTGTAGTGTTTTCAACGTCTGTTGCTGTGTCTCTAATGTCGGTGTAAAGTCCTCATGCCCTCCTGAGAGTTAAGCATATTCAAGAAAGATGAGAGATCAACATATGTGTCTTTTCAAGACCAACATAGAGAATTCTAACTCCAGTGATGATTAAAATAGCTAGAAACATGCAGAATGTACTCTCTAAAATATATCAACTAGAGAGTAATAAAATAGTTGATGCAAGCAGAGTGGACTCCTATTAAAAATATTTTTATTTGGTTGATTGGGTATGGAGGATTGTCTTCGGATTTTAAAAACATCATATATAATAGTTAGAGATATAGTTCAGTGTTTTAAAACACTGGCTGCTCCTGGAGAGGGCTCAGGTTTAGTTCTCAGCACCCACAGGACAGTTCACAACCAACTGTATCTCCAGTTTCAGGGGCTCTAACAACCTCTTCTTGCCTCAGTGGACAACAGACACACATATAGTGCACATACAGATAAAATACTCATACACATAAAATTAAATATACTATTTTACTGGCATCTGTGATAGATATCGTAGATATACAAGAGAATGACAGTGTTTTGAAAAAGGCCACTTTGTGTTTTACTACACCAATGTGATACACAGTCATAGTTTGTTGGGGAGGCCTTACTTAAGGCTCAGGCAGGATTGTATCGTCTCGTGCTCATCTCATTGAAGACTGAGATCAGTGGTGTTTGGTAACTGTCTTAATGCTTTTCTTGTTGTTGTAATCCAACATCTAATATGAAGCAATCTAGCAAATGATAGATTCATCTCGACTTAGGGTTTTTTTTTCTGCTTTTTTTTTATTATTAATTTATTCTTGTTACATCTCTATGGTTATCCCATCCCTTGTATCCTCCCATTCTCCCCTCCCTCCCATTTTCCCCTTATTCCCCTCCCCTATGACTGTTCCTCAGAGGGATTACCTCCCTCTGTATATGCTCATAGGGTATCAAGTCTCTTCTCGGTGACCTGCTGGGATCCAGTCCATTATGGTAGACAAGGTACGGTTGCAGGAGCTCAAGGCATCCAATCACACCACAATGGCACTCAAGAAGCAGAGACCAGAAAGGAAGTAGGACCAGGATACTAACCATAAAGACCCATCTCCAATTACTCACATCCTCCAGCAAGGCTGCATCTCCTAAAGGTTCTATACCCTTCCAAAGCACCACTACCAGGCTGAGGTGAAGTGTTCAAATATGGAAGCATCTAGAGAGCATTTCACATTCACACCACAACAGTAGCTAGTTTTTAAATATTTGCTTTAGCACTTTTCCCCCCCAATATAACCAATAATAGGACCCAAAGGATCGATTTACATATGTTTTATTGCAAACAGAAGAATTTATTGTTGACAATTATCTGTGCTAGCAGCCAAGTGAGTTTTTATAATTGTATACTGTTTCTATTTGCTTCCACTTAGAAGTGTTCACAACAATATGCCTTAAGACTTTCAGGACAAAAAAAAAAGAGCTTTCAGGACATTCAGTACATACATATGTAACTTCAAATCTGTGTTTCCATTCATGTATCTCCTCAAACTATTCTCCCAGTTCATCCTACACTCAACTCTAAGAGTCTCCTCTTTCTTCTTCCACAAAGTGTTGCCAAAAGAAACATCAGTCATTCAATGTTGACCTAAGTGGGTTACTTGTTATATTATCCCAATATGCTTTATAAATGTGTATTAACAGAATTTAAATTAATTATCATCAAAATTTGCTAATATTATATGAGATGTATTTTGACATTAGTTTATTAATAATTTGCTACATGAATAAACTGGTCTCTGAGGAAAGAAAAAAATCACAATTTTGTGCACACTTGCATGCATACATGCACACATATTGTCTTAGTTTTGTTTCCTGCTGCTGTAATAAACATTTTGACAAAAGCAACTTTAAGAAAAAAAAAGAGTTATTGGTCCATAATTTCAAGTCACAGTTCATCACTGTGGGGAATTCAAGATGGGAGCTTGAAGGTATTAGTCATATTACATTCACAGTCAAGAGTGGAGAGAGAATAAATGCATGCATGCTTTGCTTACCTCACTTTTTCCATTTCAACACCTTAGGACCCCAAGCTCAGGGAATGTTACTTCCCAGAGTGGACAATCCTTTCTACAGAAATAAATATAATGAGGATAATCTCTCATAGGCTTGACCTAAACCATCATCCTTGAGACTTTCTTACCAGGTGAAGATCATATCAAGTTGATAAATCTCTCTCTTTCTCTCTTTTTCTCTCTCCTACGTGCACACACACACACACACATATACAGCTTAACAGGCCCTTCACTGAAGGTGTTCCTAAAATTAATTATGTCCTTAGGTAGGGATGATGGTTTTACTGGGAAACTAAGATAGGCTTGCTTCTACTCATGACTAGAGTAGCAAAAAGATATACTCAAATTTCATGTGATCATGTAATGAGGCAAGTCACACTTACACTTTACCCATAGATCTTCATCTGAGATGATAGTGTGTTTGTCTTTGGAGTGACATTTGAAATATCAGGATTTTCACCGTAAGGGGAAACATGATTACATAACCAGAAGAGGAAGTTGGAACTTTTGAAAGAAATGCAGTAGCACCAGAGTAGAGACTACTTAAGACCAAAAAACAAAGCACACCAGGGTGAAAAACAGCAACAACAAAATGGGATGTCCACGGTTAACAGACCTGCTAGACAGGCTAGCAAGAATAAATAATCTCAAATCTTCATTTAACTTTTGTAAGACCTCAGTTCTATGTGACTGGATGGATAGACTACAGAGATAAAGAGTAAAAGACAGATACAAGTAAACAATTATGAGACTAAGATAAGTGTTCCAATTTGCTAGTAAATGTTTTCTGTGTTGTAGGATATAAAATACATTATAAACCATTATTCTGTTTACAAATTTTCACTGGAAATGTATTTTATTTTATTATCTGGAAAGGGTGATTACTTAACCAGGTACGTGTGTAAATAATTTAATTTTCTTTCAATTAAACTAGTAATTCTCCATTAAGGGCAATGTTCTTTCTAGAGAATATTTATCAATGCCTGGAGAAATATTTCACTGCCATGACTGTGTGTATACTATTAATATAAAATTGGTAAAGGACAGGAATGAGACTAGACTTTCTACAGTGTATGTGACAGTCCCAAAAACAGAGTTACACAGACAAAAGTGTTAGTAGTTTCAAGATTTGTAAATCCTGACACTAAACAAGCAAAAGATTTACAAAGTTCTCATTTCAATCGATGTAATAAGTTCTACTTATACTACTTAATACTTCTTGAAATTCTCATTCAATGTGTTTTGATCCTATTCAATCTTACCCCCCATCTCTTCCAAACTCACGTCTTCCTTTCTTCCTATAAAGTCAAAGTGTGCTGTGCAAATATCTTTGAGTGTGTGTTCTTCCTTTGGAGCTCAGTCAAGGGCTATACTCTTAGGGAAACTGACCTTTCCTCTCCTAGAAGCCAACAATTACCAATAGATCCTCAGCTAGGGACAGGAATACATGCCCAGCTCCTTCTCCATTCTGAAATTTCATCTGGCTTGGGCTTGAGCAGGTTTTGTGCATGCTGTCACATCCACTGTGAGACCATACGTGCAGCTGCCTATTGATTTAAGCAATTTATTTTTAAACATAAAAACTGAATGAGTTCTTGAGTTGTCATAAAGGTAATACACACATACACCCATTCCCCCACCCCATATATATATAGTTGGATATATATATATCCAAGGGCCCAATGTATTGAGGCTGTTTCCACATAATATATTTTCTCAAAAATCTATGCTAGGAGTAGTAATCTACCCACAAATCACTTAGAATTATTCTCTTCTTGATTATGTTTCTGCATCTTTATTTTTATAGAAATAGTAATGTTTTCATCATAGGGACACTATTTCTTTGGATGTATAGTTTCCTACATTTTGGTTTGTTGTTGTTGTTGTTGTTGTTGTTGTTGTTGTCACGATAGGGTTTCTCTATATAGTCCTGGCTGTCCTGGAACTCAATCTGTAGACCAGGTTGACCTTGAACTCACAGAGTCACCTGCTTCTGCTTCCCGAGTACTGGATTAATGGCATGCTCCACCACCACCCAGCTTACTGCCTTATTTTTAAAATAGATATATTAGAAACTTTGATGCCTCAGGATCATAAAAGTCAAAATGGCCTGAGAGAAGGATTGTGTCCTGCTTGCATTTACATTGTATGTATTGGCTCATTTAAAAGCCTTAAGTAGATGTATATTGGATTGCATAGCATTAACCAGTATGTAACTCTTCTCGATGAAATTTATATCATATAATGATATACATTAATTTTTAGAATTTATGATAAAATATGCTTGAGGGCTTAGCTATAGTAAAGAATTCAGTTGATACTGTTTGGTAAGAGGTGAATGGGCTGAAGATGTAACTCAGTGAGCAGAATGCCTGCCTAACATGCAGAAGGCCATGAGTATCACTCTCAGCACTTCATAGTGGCTCATGTGGATAGCTACAGCACTATAGATGTGGAAATAGGAAGCTTAGAGTTCAGGGTCATCCTCAGCTATTTAGAGATTTGTGGCCAGCCTTTGCTACATGAGACCTTGTCTCAAAAATAAAAGATGGTAATATGCATGTTCTTTTTTAAAATATATTTTATTAACTTATTCATATTACATCTCAATTGTTATCCCATCCCTTGTATCCTCCCATTCCTCCTTCCCTCCCATTTTCCCCATACTCCCCTCCCCTATGACTATTACTGAGGGGGACCTCTTCCACCTGTATATGCTCATAGGGTATCAAGTCTCTTCTTGGTAGCCTGCTATCCTTCCTCTGAGTGCCACCAGGCCTCCCCATCCAGGGGACGTGGTCAAATATGGGGCACCAGAGTTTGTGTGAAAGTCAGACCCCACTCTCCACTCAACTGTGAAGAATGTCCTGTCCATTGGGTAGATCTGGTAATGGTCTAATATATTCTGCATAATATTTTCAGAATCAAAATAACAAACAATTCCTTTCCTAACTTTCAAGATTATGCACACTAACCAGAATAGAACATATCCAGAGAAATTTTTGTTCCATAGCAAATTGGCTTGTGGCTGATGAGTTAACGAAGTGAATAGTCAGATAAGATTTTAGGAAAAAGAACAATGTTAGTATAATTGGGACCTTTGGATGTGGCTTTGAGACAAAGGAGAACTGAGCTGACCTTGAGCAGACTAATGAATGCAATAAGCAATGAGAGCCACAGGAAATAGGATGAATGAAACTGAGACGATGAAATTGGTCATGGCCATATTCATAAAGCCATGAACAAGCAGCCGTTGCTGGGGCAACCAATGAATTGGAGCTGCTAAGTAGTGAGCAAATTGTATAATAATCAGAAGAGCAAGTATCATGGGAAAAAACTATAAAATACATGCACTACACCTATGAATAAGATAAAGCATGCCATGTTGAAAGTTCACATTTTCATTCTATAATACATTTTAAATGAATACATAAACCTAACAAACCCATCATCATTGTCCCACACATACAGACTTTTGTGCCACATAAAGCAAAGTCCTGTCCTACATAAGCTACCTAATGCTCCATTAAAATGACCATTAGCAAAGGCAAGCCAAATTTAGCCTCAGCAATGTGTGGCTTTTCCCTCCCTAGTGACTACAAAGAAACTAATGTCCTCGTTTCCAAAGAGAGGTGCTCTAATTAAAGTCTTTCAATGACCCTAACCACTATCATAATAAATCATGTTGTCAGGAGATTAAGAGAGGAAGACTTCTTGGTCAATGAGTCTTAGAAAAGATGTGAATGAACAACCATTGTTATCTGTTTCACTAAGTTTTTTTTCAATAACACCAGTGTTCAGCTTATAATTATATGTGAGAAGTAATATAATTGCCTCCAAAAATATTTGTATGCCTGCCTTTTGCCCAGCTGCAGTCTTCATAATCCTTTTTACTTGTTAGGATAACATCTTTTCTGACAGGAGAAACTCAGAAAAGACAGCAAAGGCTTTATATTTGAGGTAAGAAATTTATTGCTTAATTCCACTTAGTAGTAACCAATAAATAATTAATAACAGCTCCCCAAAGAAAGCCAATATGCTTTGAAAATCAAAGATTAAAAGCATATATACTTAAATCTATACACGCTATCATCAAATAAATTCATGAAACATGACTCATTAGCTATCCATTTAAAAGACTGTAAATGCTCACTCTCCTACAAAGCACCCTTGTTTGGGAAGAGAGTCAACCATATCTTACAAACTCACACAGAGTTTGGGGAGATAACCTAAGGCTCTTACAGGTGAACCCCGGCTGCTATTTAGGATAAAACACCTTTACATTCAGAATTTTAGATACACCAAGAAAGGAAAGATGTTTTCTTCAAGGCTGTCAAATAGAAATAGCCAAAACACTAAGAAGGTAATATTTATATAATCCCTGATTGTGTCATGGTTCTTCTTGTTAGAGGTAGTTTATTATATATATGTGTGTAATAATATAAATTTATATGTAAAAAATTAAAAATGTTTAATAAACAAAACAAACAAAAACAAAAAAACACCTTTTTGGTTTTCCAGTCTTGGGTGATTTGCAGTTGCACTGAATTGTCATACTGCTACACTGTGTCATACAAAAGACACTAGTTGGAAAACACTCTGGAAAATAAGTCTCAAGTAGAAGTAAAGGAATACTGGGTATCAAGTCACAAAGTCTACAATCAATACAAACTCAGAGCACTTACAAAAGACTGTGGCAACTGCAGTGTCTTCATTAAGGCACCGCCAACTGAATTGTGTTTGGAGGTTTTAATTAACACCAGGACGTAAGTAACATACAAGGTGTGTTGTCCAGATTTTTGTGAACTTGGTCACAAATTCTGTGTCCTTAAATGTAGTTATTTTCTAACACATTTCTTGGAGAACAACCCAAGTACAGCTTGTATCAGCTCATAGGAAGGTTCATGTTTCAGACTGCTATGCCTACCACGGGAAAAATAATCTAGGAGGCTTTCCACCCACTCAGAAAGGTACCAGCTCATAGACTCTGGGTGATGATTGACAGATGAGAATCATGGAAGTGGAAAAAAGAGGGAAATTAGAAATGCAGTCTTTGCTTTTATGGTGGCTTTCTTCTTTTGACAGTAAGGAAGCGATTTTCTTAAAACCTGGCAGTTTCTTGAAAGTAACCAGACAGACCTGAGAGCACATATCAGATATTCAAGTAATATTTGTGGACCCTTTGCCTGCTCACCCTTATATAATATCCCTTGCATTTATATATATATATATATATGCTAGATATATATTATATACATATAACAAAGGATGAATAGAAGTATATTAGAAAAAGTATTCTTTATCCACATATGTGAAACAAAGGTGTTCATTCAGTCATTCCAGAAACAAAAGCTTCTAAGGGGCTGAGAGGTATTTCCTGTGATCGCTAGGTCTGGAGTTCTATTATGTGACCAAGGACACTGTTTTTTACTTGTGTCCAAGGTTTATTAATAAAAAAAAATCCTAGGGCTGGAGAGATGGCTCTGCAGTTAACAGTATATAATACATTTACAGAAGACCTGGGTTTCGTTCTTAGGACCCACATGATGTGTCTCACAAGCACCTATAACTCCAGTTCCAGGGCACATTATGTGTTCACCAAAAACACACATGCACATGCATAATTAATGTTTGATTTACATTTAAATTCATAAGAGGGGTCTCGTGGAGACGGCTCAGTGGTTGAAGTGCCCGATGCTCAAGCAAGAAGACCAGAGTTCATTTCGGATACTAAAGACCTACTTAGACGCCAGGTGGCCATAGCGGCCCACCTCTGATCTAGCATTGGAAGGTAGGACATGCTGGCTAGTGAGACATGGCCTCTCTTGTGAGCTCTGGGTCTCATTAAGAGATCCTGCCTCTAAAGGATAAGGTTGAAGGACTATCAAAGCAGATCCCTGACATCATCCTTAAGCTTGCACATACAAGCTTATGTACGTTGCACACATATGTATATGTACCTGCACCCACCCATGCACCCACAAGAAAAAGAAAAATGACCTAAAAAGTATATGAACAGGTGGTGAGCATATTGTCACAACTACTTAAAAAGTAAAGTCATAGAGTGGGATATGACTTTCTCACGTACTCTGGTGCCTCACATTTGACCATGTCCCCTGGAGGGGGAGACCTGGTGGCACTTAGAGGAAGGACAGCAGGTCACCGAGAAGAGACTTGATACCCTATAAGCATATACAGGGGGAGGTAATCCCTCTCAAGAACAGTCATAGGGGAGGGGAATAAGGGGAAAATGGGAGGGAGAGAAGAATGGGAGGATATAAGGGATGGGATAACCATTGAGATGTAACAAGAATAAATTAATTAAATAAAAATAATAATAAAAAATAAAAATAAAAATAAAGTAAAGTCATTTAACTACGTAACACTGTTTTGTAATTCTATAAATCAGCACACGAATCCATATATAAGGATTTTGAATGAGTTAGCCAAACATGCGCATTGATATTATGCATGCAGGGAGAAAATATGTGAATCCAACATTATGTCTACAACTTTTCAGGTAAATATAATAGATAATGAATATTTTATTTCACCCAGAATATCAATAATATCAGTCTTTACTCGAGTTTAAACAGGGACCAAGTATTTCCTCCGAGTTGCTAATAAGAGAAACATGCTACTTTGGAGAATAGCGTATGTACATTTAGTGTCACTAATCTTTTTGAAATCCACTTGAGCCTTTGGTGGAAATAAAAGCAACTATTCTTTTTCTTTCTCTTAACATTAGGTCATGGAACTAAAGGAGTATTTGAGCTTCTGTCTGGATGGCGGAGAACCAAAGAGAATTTACCCTTCAAAGACAGGGTAGCTGATGCCTATTCTGATGTGATGGTCACCTACACCATGACCAGCTCCCTGTACTTCATCACGTTTGGTATGGGTGCCAGCCCCTTCACAAACATAGAGGCAGTGAAGATCTTCTGTCAGAATATGTGTGTCTCTATTCTATTGAACTACTTCTACATTTTCTCTTTCTTTGGCTCTTGTCTGGTCTTTGCCGGGCAACTAGAGCAAAATCGATACCACAGCATCTTTTGCTGTAAGATCCCTTCCGCAGAATACCTGGACCGCAAGCCTGTGTGGTTCCAGACAGTAATGAGTGACGGGCACCAACAGACATCTCACCATGAGACCAACCCCTACCAGCATCACTTCATTCAGCACTTCCTCCGAGAACATTACAATGAATGGATTACCAATATCTATGTGAAGCCATTTGTGGTCATTCTGTATCTCATTTATGCCTCCTTCTCCTTCATGGGGTGCTTGCAGATCAGTGATGGAGCCAGCATCATCAACCTACTAGCCAGTGACTCCCCAAGTGTTTCCTACTCCATGGTTCAGCAAAAATATTTCAGCAACTATAGCCCCGTGATAGGATTCTATATCTATGAACCCCTGGAGTACTGGAACAGCAGTGTCCAGGAGGATCTGCAGAGGCTCTGTAGTGGGTTCACTGCTGTGTCCTGGGTGGAACAGTACTACCAGTTTCTCAAAGTGAGCAACATCAGTGCCAATAACAAGACCGACTTCATCAGCATCCTACAAAGCTCGTTTTTAAAAAAGCCAGAATTCCAACATTTTCGGAATGATATCATTTTCTCCAGGGCGGGGGATGAAAACAACATCATCGCTTCTCGCTTATATCTGGTGGCGAGGACTAGCAGAGACAAGCAGAAGGAAATCATAGAAGTTCTGGACAAGTTGAGGCCCCTGTCCCTCTCAAAGAGTATCCGGTTCATCGTGTTTAACCCTTCCTTTGTGTTCACAGACCATTACAGCTTGTCAGTCACCGTGCCTGTTCTGATTGCAGGCTTTGGGGTTCTCCTGGTGTTAATCCTGACTTTCTTCCTAGTGATCCATCCTCTGGGAAATTTCTGGCTAATTCTTAGTGTCACCTCAATTGAGCTGGGAGTTCTGGGTCTGATGACATTGTGGAATGTCGACATGGACTGCATTTCTATCCTGTGCCTTATCTACACTTTAAATTTTGCCATTGACCACTGTGCCCCACTGCTTTACACATTTGTATTAGCAACTGAGCACACCAGAACACAGTGTATAAAAAGCTCCCTGCAAGAGCATGGGACAGCCATTTTGCAAAACATTACTTCTTTTCTTATTGGGTTGGTCCCCCTCCTATTTGTGCCTTCAAACCTGACCTTCACACTGTTCAAATGCTTGCTGCTGACCGGGGGTTGCACGCTTCTGCACTGTTTTGTTATCTTACCTGTTTTCCTAACCTTTTTTCCTCCTTCCAAAAAGCACCACAAGAAAAAGAAACGCGCCAAACGAAAGGAGAGGGAGGAAATTGAATGCATAGAAATTCAAGAGAACCCTGATCATGTCACCACAGTCTGAGGGTGGAGAGTTTTTCTTTTCCAGTGTTGCACAATGATGCAGGGCAAGTAAAGCTCAGACCTCAGCTGCTTGGGCTGGCCAGGGGTAACAAGGCAAGTCAGATTAAGAGTGTATTATTCACGACGCATCCAAGGGTCTGCTTCTTTTCCAGGGGGGGAATGGTAATAAAAGGAGTGAAAGTTCTTTGTAACCTTATACTCCATGAGAGATAAACTTCCAGACATTGATCTTAGAGCTTTTCTGAGTAATGGATGGATTGATGTGTTGAGACAGAAGGCGGAAAGATCTAAAGAGTCAAAAAGAAATGCTTAGAAAAAAATGGAGAAGAGAGAATAGGTGGTCTCTAGATAGGGGGAAAGACATAGGAAATGTCTAAAAGTGCCATGTCACTTTTCATGTTTGTTTTTTGAACAGGTCAATCAAAGGAAACCTATGCACATGGGACGTACATATTTAATCCTGTCTAAACCAAAGGACCAGACCACCCAATCCATTTTGTGTGTACATATAAGTATACATACACATATACTTATATATCTGACTTTAACGTACATTGGTGTTTGGGTAAAAATGGGTGTCCATTTGCAGGTAGGCTGGCCTTTCTCTAAAAAGTCAAATCACCTTTACCCAAATATCTAAAATTCATTAGGGTGATACAAACTATATAAATGGCCACTTAAAATCAATTCACCCATCTAGACATGCAGAGTGTTATTCAACTGTGTGATAACAAAATAAACAGAAATTTGAATCCATTAAATTCTACATGTCATGTTGTGGGTCATTGAGATCCTAACTTTGGGATGACTTGACAAAAACCTCAAAAGGTGTTTGAGTTAATTAGCATGTGAACAAATTTTTAAAAATCTAAAATAGTTGAGATAGCTAGCCATTTGTTTTTAACATGACTGTGTACTTGGAAGGCCAGCACAGCTGCTTTTGGATAGCTCACCCACCTGCAAATGAGCACGTTAAGCATATTGTCCTTGCATGAATATGTAAGGGTACACAGTGTGTGAGTGAGAGAGAAAGGCATAATGAGATAACATTCCATGGTTAAATTTTCTTATTTTAGATGGTGAAAACCCACTGTGGTGGCATATGGTAATTAACACAGGAAAAGGCAAATATCTGGGAAACTTGGAGAAGTGAGCCATCGCCGTTCATCATCCCAGCATCAAAGAGTCCTTAGTATAAGAAAACCTTGCCAACTCTATATACGCTATTGTCTTCCTTGGAATAAGTTTGGAGCATTAATGCAGGCCAGGGTCACTATGTCACTATAATGGTCACCATAGCCACAGAAGCACCATTTTGTAGCTTCTTGCAGTGTCATTATCTCATTAACCAGAAAGTAAGCTCCTATGGCAAGCACAGCTCTCTACAGGTGCCATAATTAACTGTAATTGCTCCTGAATTCTTTACATTCAAAATATAAAGTACTGAGGGAAATGTTTCCATTGAGCTAGTGTATAAAACTGTGCCCCAGGCAGGTACTCAGACTGCTGGGTACTTACATAGACTAAGGCTGATATTCATGTTGGAGAAAATTACTAAAAGTCCTTCTTCACCCAAAGTAGGGACCTAAGAAACAATTCATTTCCAGGTAGAATAAAACAAATGCCCAATGATTACACAATCTGCTACCAAGCTCTTTTTCCTGAAGAAAGTTGATATTTCCCACCATTTTGATTTGTATAATTTAACTGCATTAATAACACTAATAGCTTTAAAAGGCAAAACACCATTATATTTCTTAGAAAATTGTATTCGTGTTACAATTTTTGTAAATGACAGTGATAGATTAGTGAAGCAAGAGCTCTGCTCTTATAAACAATGCAGATTTTTAAAATGGACATCATTTAAATAAAATTTCATATTATTGGATGGTGTTTGTTTTATTCTACTTTATGGTCACTGTATTTTAATGTCTCCTCACTGTGGATACATAGAATAACTTTGGAATTAAGTAGGGAACATAACTTCCCATAGGCACACATGCTTTCACTATATCTATAAAGTCATGTTACAGCTAGCGTCGGCCTTTTGTCTTCTGAACTGTTGTGCTAGGGAAAACAGGTCTTCAGACAGTTGACCTCCAGGCCATGATCTTATATTTGAAGCTGAATTTTCTGGGCAGTCTTTGGAGTTGGAGAACAGAGTTCTTGTTCCACGTCTACTCATCATGTACGATGATAACTATCATTCACACCTGTAATTTTTAAAGAGGGCCACTGAGAACCTGAGGGGGGCATGTCACTCCGTTTCTTTCCATATTCAGTGATAGTCCATTGTTTCATATATTTTTGTTTAAAATTAACTTTTTTTAGTTTTCTAATTACCATGAATCATTTCAGGGGCAAAAACAAACAAAAAGATTGGTAAGCTAATTGGCCTGCTTGCCAATTGCCAAATGTATGGGAGTATAGCTGCATAGTCTATGAAAGTTCTGACCTTAATCTCTCCCAAAGCACTTGCATGAAGAAAGACTTGTTGATGTATTAGGTAACGTCTTCATGGACCAAATATGTAAGGCAAATAGGACTTTCTCATTGACAAGCTGTCAAGAGAGGGGGCATTTTAGAAGAGACGCTATCTTCTCCAGAACACGAGATCCTCTCTAAAGGAATTGTAGCAATAATTTACTGAAATGAAACTCCGTGTTCTGGAAGAGTTTATAGAACACCCAAAATGCCTTGACTTGGTCTTAGGAAGTAATGTGAACCCAGAAGGATCTCACCAAGCATCATCCAGACTTTCCAACCTCACTGTGAAGCAGATATTTTTAAGAACTCCTTCACTGAGTACCAAGATGCACCCTAGAATATGAGGTCACGATTTGCAGGTAATCCTCCAACCCCAGCCTTTTCTGGTTCTTGTCTACTCCTTTCTCTAGTGTTTCAAGTCTTTGGTTGTTTTGTCCATTTGTGAAGTATTGATGGCATTCGTGTTGGGAATTTATCTACCATCAAGCAGAAGACCATTCAAACCCTAGAAGAAATCAGCGGGAAATCTTTTAGAATTATGGAATATTTTATTTACTGCAATGCATTTTCCCTTAAAATGGGAGATTTTTTTAAAAACTTGTGACCCCTCCCCCACATCTTTTCTTGTTTAAACTGGACTGTGTTCCCATCAGAATGTGAAACTGAAATTATTGTTTATGTCCCACTCTCCTCAAAGTGGAACTTACTTAAATTACCATACAAGATTTGTCTAAGAGTTCCATAGGCTAACCTACATCATGTGTAAGTCTGTTGAAAGAATGTGTACCTGGATGTTTTCCAGTGGGTTCTCACAGCGACCATGAACCTCTTTGAAGGCTGTGCATGAGTTCTCTATGACAGAGCTATTCTCAACTAATTTTGTATCACATGAATGTCTTTCTTCCAATTGATTTCCATTTATCTCTACAGAAATAAATGTACATGTTTTATCTTGTGTTGTGAAAGGAAGCAGTGTGACATGCAAAGCTCCTATGATCCTACAATAGCCATCCATGTATGTTGAACTTGAATGTAAGAGTGATGTCCATTATGTATTTATTCATTGCACTTTACCATAACAAGCTAATCCTGCTAGACCCATGTTTAGAACTGGGGATTAACTATTGCCATTCAGAATTGTGTGTATTTTTATATGTTGGTTGTAGATATTGTCATTACAGTCAAATATTTTTATGACCAAATAGATATAAATGCATGCACAATGCATGCATAATTACTAATAGTATGTAGATTATTAAAGGCACTATTTTCAGGATTATTACACATTTTATTAAAATTTTCATATACCCTATCATAAATGCCTCATGGGGTTTTGGTTGCAAAGGCCTAAAGTCCACAGAAAACTTCCTAGTAAGGGAAGCAATAAGAAAATTGCCTTCCCTTAGTGTCTACAGAAGCCACTTACTCTAAGATGGCGAAAGGGAAATCCCATGGGATAACTCTGGTCTCTGGGTAAAGCACCAGGCAGAATCTGCATTAGCCAGTAATTAAATATGCTGACATGCCCTGGGTTTGCTAAGGCAACTCAGAAGCTGTAGTACCTTAAGAATGGAATTGTGATGCTGTCTCCTGAGACTGGAGAATTCTGTGATTTACCCATGCTTCCTAGAGAGAAGTCTGTGCTCAAGCAGTTTTGTTACTGTTTGCATAGCATTCTGCTAATTTCTTCAAAGGCACCCTGAAAGTTTTCATTTATTTCAAGGGAATTTCAAGATCACGTTAATTCTCTTAAAACAACAACAACAACAGTAGAAGTCTTGCTCTTTCTGTTTCAAAAAAATAGCAGTTATGACAAAGTTTTACAGTATCACGTCATAACATCTTCAAGCTGAATTAGTATGCCCTAAAAGTGTCCCGATCTCAAATCTAGATACAAAACTCCGCATCATCTCTGTGGCACAGGCCCTTATGCCAACCCTTTTCAGCGATGATCTGCAGATAACACTACACAGAAAATAATTACATTTACTTTTACATATTTTTCTTTAATATGACTGTAGTGACAGCAGTGACAGTGGCCAAAACAAAAACGGCAACATCTTTGCAGGATGTTCAGCACACAGATGCTGCATACGAATAAAATCATACTTCTGGTTTTTTTTATCACATGACCAATCTTCATCTATGCTGTGTTGTAGATAAGTAGGGTAAGAGGTAGTGCTCTGTGTTCCAAATGTTTTGGAATTTTGTTAGGTGGTATTTGGATGAGATTGGAAGATACTGAAAGAGGGGCAAGGCTCTATCTAAGAAACCAAGATAGGGGTGTGTGTGTGTGTGTGTGTGTGTGTGTGTGTGTGTGTGTGTGTGT
>OU015751.1:44702024-44723863 GCA_907169655.1 Acomys percivali
AAAAAAAAAAAGTTGAGGACGCAGGGGTAGGAGTAATTCACAGGCTTTTGGTGATTCTTGCTCCATTTCTTGGGCTCCTGTTATCCAAGCCAGGGCTGATATTCATCATTGGTGACTGTGTTCCAGTTCTGCTGTGTGGCTCATGGCATGCCTAATATGGTTTCCCTCCGCTTTGTTTTCACAGTTACTAAAGCAACTCCATTATCTCCAGGGCTCTTTCAAACCAGTGGAGAAATAAGAGGTTTAATGTTTGGGGAAGATTCCATTGAAGAGTTTCCTGGAAAGTATTAGGAGTGACCATCATGGGTAAAAGATAAGTGGAGCTTGTTACAATTGTGTCACTTTCCAGTTCCAAATAGATTTAGATTGGATTCTTGGTAGAGACGGTGAGAACCATTATGTTATCTCAATGTGAGAAGGGAGTAGAATCTCCCACTAGAAATTGAAATCATTTCTACCACCAGAGTCAGTCGATCTGCAGCCATAGTGAGAGACCTTGAAAAAGAAAAGGACAGGCTGCCACAGTCTTGGTGCAATCTGCAGCATCCACGTCTGTCTGGCATCAGGGTATCCCAGTATATTTTCTCCTCTGACATAAAAGTCCCAGTTACTGAAAAATTCGGCCTTCTGTTCACCAGTGTGAATATTCCAATATATTCATAAAGCTTATGTGGCAAGCTTATCATATGTTTCCATTAATTATGCATATCCTTTTAAGCAATAGACTTCCTTGTTCTTAAGTAGAAAACCTGTCACTGCTTGAAAAGGACAGAGATCTCGCTAAGCTACCTCACAGGATACTTAAAGATAAAATGCCATGCAACCTTTGACTAAATGGTGGTATAATACTGTTTATTGCCCTTTCCCTTTGTAAAACTGCACCAAGTTAGTTGTAAAACGAACACCCCTGTGTGCAGTTTTTACCTGTGCATACCATATACTATAAATATTCACCAATATGACATTGTGAATGCTGTTCAGTTATCTCTTCTTAGATATCCCAGAGAATGGAAATTAGTTCAGAAAGAGTATTAGTTCAGAAGAAATATTGCCTGGGATTAACTTTGAGACAGTTGTCCCCTCAGCAAGATGTGTGATCGAATAATCTGTGACTAACTTCAGTGAAAAGCCCACGTGCCCTTCTTTTCAGTGAATGAAAAACCATCCATTCTGCCATACCAACCATTATGCAAATATGAAGCAATAAAGATACTAGAATTACTCCATAAGTTCCCCCCTCCCCCCATCCTCCCACCCTCTCCCCAGTGGAAAACTACTGTTTTCATCTCAGTTAGGATTCTAAAACACTGGCTGCTTGAGGAGAAGACTGCTAGAGAGGACCACTGTACCTCGCCCATGAGAAAACCACAGGTGGGGCACTAGAAACTGAAGAGTTTTATTTTCTTTCCTTCCCCAAAAGAACCCCCAGATTCCCAGTCCTGGCTCAGTGAGATGCTAACCTCTACAACAGGATGAAGAAGAATGGTAGCATATACGAAATGATAGGGTCCCAGCCTCCTAACAACACAAACACCATGGCAAAATACCATTACCAGTTGCTTTTGCCTTAAGAATGGCTTTTTAATATAATATTCTTTTTCATATAGGTTCTTTGCGTTCCTTTTGTGAAAATAGACTCATTTATTACTCACAAGTCGCAATAAAAGATTAAAGACCTCTGTTCCAGAATTCTGCACATCAGGCTCTACCCCTAAAGCTACCTTATCTACAGAAGCAAAGAGAGAGAGAGAGAGAAATTGATACTAAAAAGTGTGACCTGGCCTAAGTTATATTTCAATGTCAGAATGTCTTCTCTCAAATAATGGGCTGCCCAAACACACACCTTAGAGCTTACTGAGCACCAACATTCTAAACATATTCACCTTAGATATTATTAAGATGGCTCTTAAAAGTAATTTCAGTGCTTTTAAATTTTCCAAATTTGGTCCATGGTCAAAATTAGTATGCATTTCCATTCTCAGTGAACAAAATAACAGAATTTGAGAATGAGGTTTTTGTAACTATCACAGTAATAAATAAATAAATGTGATTCTCCTAATTGAATGGAACTCGTACCTCAATGGATAGAAATTGTACTCTATTTTATTTTTTTTTCAAGTTTAGATGTGTATATATATATATACACATGATATATATGATATATATAATCATTTTAGTGAAATTTCCCAGGATCATATGACTGAAGAAACCTATATCTGGAGTCTAAAGATAAAAGTCTTGAAGAAAATATCAATGAAATCTTTACTACCCATGCAACTTCTTCATACTTACTTTAACTGTAGGACCACTAGGCAAGGATTTATGGAGTTACTGGTTATTTTCCCCTTTGACTTCAACAACAAAAAGTACATCCCTTATATTAGCAAGAGCAGTTGGTCTATTTAAAAAGTCATAAATTATACAAGATACTTCTATATAACATTCCTAAAGCTAATTGTTCATCTTAACTTTTTAAAAAATCATACCAAATGCTATAAAGGTCAAGTCATCTCCAGACTGAGTGCATAGTCCTTCAGTTCTTATTGCTAATATTAAGTGACAGAATACCCAACTTTACTCATCTAACCTCAGGGAGTCTTTTCAACTTCCTGTCTTTCAGTGAAATGTGTTAAATTTCCCAACCATAACTCATCTTGACTTCACATATATATGGTGTTATTTTGCTGTTTTGCTTTTCGAGGCAGGTTTTCCTTATGTAGCCCCGACTGGCCTTTGAACTCACAGAGATCTCCAGCTTCTGTCTCCAGGGTCCTGGAATTATCACACCCAACCAGAGTTTTTATTCTTACTAGAGATTTGTTTTGTTTGTTATTTTTGCTTGCTTGTTTATTTGGCTCCAGACAGCCGGGAGATCAGTGTATGTCCTAGGCCCTGCCTGGACCTCATAATTCCCTTGCCTCCACCCTTTATCTCCATTCTAAATTCTGGGGTTACAGGTGTGCACCACAAATCTTGGGGTTTTTATTCTTTAAACTTTAAAAACAATTACTTATTTTAAAAATATTATGATATACATCAGCTAGCCCTACATAGTTAAGATAATTCACTATCCAAGCAAAGTAATGTGTCTTGGCAGTCTTACAAGACATCTTTTTTGAGAGCCTACATCCATAAATATCTCTATATAGTATAAATTGGGAATCTATTACCAAAATAACCTCAATCATTGTAGTAATTTCAAATCTGAAGTAATGTGTACTTGGCTCAAATAAATTCTACCCAAAATTTATCAGAGCCAATTCTCTCTGAAATTCATTGCAGTGCAGTGAATCCCGTGGCAACAGAAAGTCTAAAACTGCCTGGATTCATCCTTTTTCTCATCACCTGAGAACACCAATGATAAATAAGGTAGTGAAGGTGGCATGTGGGCTTAAAAGAGAAGACCCACTATACTTCAGAGCGTTCAGTCACATCTGGGTGAAATTGTGGGCTGTCAGCAATCATGCCTATGTCATTCAAATCAAGACTTTGAATTTTTGAGTTTCCAAGTCTATTGGGTTTTGGTGATTCATGTGGCCGGGGCATTATGAGGAATACATAGCTAGCCCACATCCACAAGGTTGACATGCACCAATCACAGAGTTATACTGAAACAAATTAAGAGCACACAGCCCATATCAAAGGTTCTCACTGTTGAACTTTTATCTTAGAGAACAGCATTTTCATAATTAGAGCCATGCCTTGGGATGTCTCATTTTGGAGAATTTCTCACATTTCATCTTTAAAAATTAACACAGGAGAGATGGCTCAGCAGTTAAGAGCACTGTCTGTTCTTCTAGAGGTCCTGAGTTCACTTCCCAGCAACCACAAGGTAGCTCACAACCATCTATTATGTGATCTGATGCCCTGTCTTGTGTGCAGGTGTACATGCAGATAGAGCACTCATACAGAAAATCTGTGAATAAAAAAAAAGGGAAAAAATTAAAGATGTTCTTCTTTCTTTGATGGAAATGTTTTAATGTATTCATTAGGTTTTACTATCTGTATTTAACATTTTAATTGTTAATTCACTTTCTTTTACTTTTGAGGTAAAATTGCTTTTTCTTGTAACAACTAAAGCACATTTTCTTTGGTTAAGAATAAGTATGCCTAGCAAGAGGTGAAGTCAGAATTTCGCAAAATATAAGGTGGACATGTGAGCGTGTGTGCAAGCACACAATTTAGAGACATTCCACTCATTATTACTTTGTGTACATCAAGTAGAAATTCCACACATGTTTTAGTCTTAGAAGCTGTCACAGTACAGGACATACTCCTTAGAGAACACTCAATAATTATATGTTCAATGACAAAATTTTAAAAAGAAAAGGAATCCTATAGCTTCTCACTTATGACATACTATGAAAAGTGGTTTGTTTTTAGAAAACCTCACTTAGAATATATCTTTGTTCCTTGTTTTCTAAAAGATTCTATTTTATAGCCAATTATACAGGAATAAGGCTACACACAAAAGACCAAATTCTATGTTTATTCACATTGCCATTTCTGATAAGTTGAAATGCTACCACCTAGAACTTTACAGTTTTTAAAAATCACATCAGTACAAAAATGAAAAGAAGTGCAAAAGTTTTTAAGTATGTGGGAAAAAAAAGATCTGGATCAATATCTGCTTACTACTTTACTCTGGCAGCTTTGGAAACAAAAAGATTGGAAGAGATCAGAAAACTCTTGACATATATAAATTTGTAAGAGATTTCAAGCTGCTATTCAATTCTCATGGCTTGAGTTGGGTTCATTAACTCAACAAATATTAGGGGTACCTGCAGTGACATCTGAAAAAAAAATACTAAAGTCATATCTCCCAACTGGGTGGCTAGAGGACATTTCTTTCCATAATATCTAAGGGAAGGGATGATGAACATCTGCCCTGAGTAGCCTGGCATGTGGAGCCAGAAGAGGGAGAACACAGAATGTCCAAGGGTGGGGACTGGATATGGCTCCGCTTCACAGAGAGGGTACGGGCAGAACGAAAAGCGGGGACCCATTGCTAGCATAGTGTAAGTGATTACCAGGATTTAAGGGGACCATTTGGAATGAGAAGTTTGTTCATGGAGGAAAACCTCTTTCTGAGAGACATTTCTAGGCTCGAAGTTCTGCTCTTGCATCATTTAAACACAGCGGCCTTTATTTCTGTCTTTCTGTATTTGCTGTTAAAGCCAGGAACTCAAAACCTCAGCAACATCACATACGTTTACGTTTCTATTACTCAGTATACAGTGGTGGCCAGAGCCAGTTTATGGCTGGAGTTTGAGGACCCAGCAGCTATCTGGTCACCTCATCTGCATCAGGTGGTCCTCACAATGCAGCCCAGAGAGATAGACATGGATAAACTAGATCCCAAATCCTCCAGGAAAAGCAAATCAAACATCACACACCAATGAATCATCCAACAGGGTGGGGCTAAGAATCCCCACTCTACCCATTGTTTCTAGGAGCCCCTTATAACCAGCACTGTGTTTCTATGGTATAACGACTCATTTTTTTTTTCATCAGGAACCTGTACCACAGTTGTCTGTATAAAGAAGTCCAAACACAGATGACGTGCCCTGAGAAATCACTGCACAATTTACCCCTCCACATGCATGTCTTCTTCTGAATGTAACCCTTAAGACAATGTTTTAAATGCTTCATATTTATAGTTTTTATTACATTTACTTACTTACTTGGTATCTAGGGGCATGCTCATGTCACTACAGACACTTGGAGGGTAGATGACAATTCTTAGGAGTGTGTTCTCTCCCTTCACCAATGTGCCTCCTGGAAATTGAGTTCAGATCACCAAGCTTGGTTGCCAATACCTTTATCTGCTGAACCATCTCAGCAACCCTCAAGCAATTTTAAAAATAAGTTGCATATGATTTGCTTTTACTTCTTCTTGAAAATCAGGGTGAAATGTGATATATGTACATAACCTTTAAGTGTAGAAATAACTCATTTGAATATTAACAACCTTCCTTTTTATAGCTGGAGGGTATTAGTCATAATAATTGGTGTTCTAAATAAAACAGCAACCCAAATTATTTTTTTGTTACTATAATAAAGAAAGTTATGAGGAGGATGTTTTAACTTTTATACCTGAAGTAAACATTTGTCAACACTGTCTGCTAGAGTTATAGCTGATGCTGCGGCTGGTATGGGGAGGCTATCTTTCAAGATACTTAAAAGGGCTCTTAATTCACAGAACTGGGATAGAAACTAAAGCCACCAGTGAAGTAGTCTGAGGAAACGGAAGTTGACAAGTACACTCCCAGGGATGATTTGAGTAATGTCTGAATTAACAGAGCTAGTGAATTTCAAAGTCTAGTGGTAATTAGTATGACCTGGAGAAATTGCTCAAAGTCCTTAATGCCCTCACTAGATATCAGAACAATGCAGTCTGCATGCCCAGTGGAGACTCAGTCTTTCTGTAAGTCCTCTTGTGATTCCAATATGTAGCTGAATTCCTAAGCTGGTGCCATAGACCATAGACCAAAAACATTAATCCAATGAATGCTTACAAAGTGATTACACTAAACAAATAAAGTAAGGTCACAAACTAGTACAATCTCAGCATTTAGGATACTGAGGCAAGATGATTGCAAATTTTTCAAGGTCATCCTCGATGACATAGCCAGACTCTGTTACAGAAAAAAATAGCATAGCATAACGATGGTTGATATCCATTGTTATAATACAAGTCAACACTTTAAATTCCAAAAGACATGCCTAAATGAAAAGAGATGATTTCTAGTTGAGGCAAGTCTAGTGACAGTACATTGCTTTTACTATTAAAACGAGGACACCTGGACATCCCATGTGACAGGAAGCCAACAAAGCTGAGCAGGCTATGCCACTGGATCGATGAACACAGTTTAGCACTAGGGTTTGTTAGCAGAACAGTTGAAAGTTTGGTTGTGAGAACCTATTAGCATGATGCCAAAAATACATATATTTCATTCTGTGGACTGCAGAATTTCCTATGAAAATTATTACCTGAGTCAATGTGTTCTGATATTGTTGTTTAACAATATGAATGTAGCCTGAGTGAGTGACAAAAGATCTGAACCCAAAGGCATAAGTTAGCACAATAGTGTGGTCAACAGTGGAAAATGTAATAGTAAGAAATAAGGATGAGGCAGTAAGGAATGGGAGGAGAAAAAAAGGGAAAGAAATGAATACAATACTGTTGTTTTTGTCCCCTGGAGGGGGAGACCTAGTGGCACTCAGAGGAAGGATAGCAGGTCACCGAGAAGAGACTTGATACCCTATGAGCATATACAGGGGGAGGTAATCCCTCTGAGGAACAGTCATAGGGGAGGGGAATAAGGGGAAAATGGGAGAGAGGGAAGAATGGGAGGATACAAGGGATGGGATAACCATAGAGATGTAACAAGAATAAATTAATAAAAAAATTAATATTTAAATTAAAAAAAAAGGTTTCTAACAATAACATAGACATCAAAGGTTTGCTTTTAGTGTCTAAAGCACCAGAATATGGTGTCACACAATTAAAAAGTAACCTATGTACTAACTCAAATTAGTACAGTATCTTAAAACCTACATTTAGATCTGTGCATTTGGTAGAGTACTATAGGAGCCAGTCAATCATACTTTGCATAATGTTCTCACTATAATATTTTAATTTTATTTTAATAATTGTAATTCTGTGTTTTGGACCTGGAAATCACCTTGGTTTTGTTTATAGACCTACTAAAACTGAATATCAGAAAATTACTTTATATTTACATAAAAACTGATTTGATTCTCTTACATATTTACCCCAAGGGAAAATTGTTTCATTACCAAATTTTTTAAACTAAAGTAAATAAAAGATGAGTCAAAAAAGAAGAAAGAAAATACTAGAAAAGTAAGTACATCTGACCTTTTATAAAATTGTTAGACACTTAGGCACATGATATATTCTTTTTTATGATATATTCTTATATGCATGCCTTGAAGCTGAAAATCCACACCATCTAGACTAATCTACAGTATTTACAATTGTAACATTTCTGTTAACTTGGTAGGCAACTGATACTTAAAGTCTCTTTGTATTTCAAGGAGTTTAGCATTGCAGGTGGTTTATGCTTAGAAATACCAATGGCTCTCCCATGACCAGAAATTTGATCATTCATCACCTCCTCTGAAAGGTTTGTGTAAAGCATATGTCCTTATTATATTGTGCATATATTGTTGTTTGTAGCCAGCAGCACTGGTTAATGCTGGAGACATGTGAAAAAGGTTGTTTTCACAACAAAGCAGTTACATAACTTAATGGATGTCTCTATTTACTGCAACCCTATTCCTATCGATGCTGAAAATGCCAAACGGACCACATTTATAAGCACACACTTTTCAACACAGCACTTAAACACATAGAGGTAATTTACATGTTCCTTGTGTTCTCAGAGAACAAGTGAAAAGGGTGAGGACAGTTTGAATACTGTTAACATAAAAACTGAGATATACTGACATAGCACCACACAATATGGTGGCTGCCAGTTGGACATCCACCTACCTTTGTGCTGTACCCCTTAAGTCACATCTTTCTCCCTGGAAGCAAAAATTACATAATTGTCCATTAACTCAAGAGCTCACTGAGCCTTCAACTCAATAATTTTTCTAAAGTTAAATGCCATTAATTCATGTACCACACCCTGAGAGGGAATGCAGAGAGGAGATGAGGATTTTAGAGTAGTAAACCAGTGAGCAAGATAACTGTATACAGCTATGAGAAAGCAAATGATGCCACCATGACTCTCGAGCTTAAGCACACACTAGAACTGCCTAGCTAACTACTTAGACCCAATCGCTTGGCCTCACCATCAGGTTTCAGATTCAGGAGGTCTGGGATAAGGCCAGAGATGTTTCATGTCTAACAAGATCCTGCTTGATGTTGATGTGACTGGCAATGTGGAACCTACACTCACTTCGATGTGACAGATGCAGAAGTTTGTAAAGAGTACTAGGTTAGCCAAGCACCTTGTCAATGATTCTGAAAGACCGCATGGCCTAAGCCTTCAGTGGAAGGCATTCTAGGCTGCAGAAAAAGAGCCTACCTCACTTGAGATGGTGCTTGGCACATCGACCTAATGATGAGACTCATTTTGGAAGCTGCGAATACCTCTGGGAACTAATAAATCTGTGTTTGTAACAAATCTACCAAGAAGATCTTCTCCTATTAGGACTAAGAACTACATTACTTTGAACTCAGGCTTATAGTATGAAAGATGATAATTTTAAGAAAAGTTGGATATAAAGGATTTAACTAGATTGTGTGAAGTGTCAGATAAAGGTTGACATGAGATAACAATGGATACTCCTGACACAGTAGATCCCACACAATGCTGTTTGTCGATTATATGAAATGCATATTTAACACAGTGTCGTATTCTCATTTGCTGAATCCAACAACGCTAAGGCGATAGGTTTGCGTCAGATGTGCAGTAGGACCTGAAAGAAGGAAGAACAGTATTAGGCCAAATAAACAAAATGTTATTTTTTTATGTGTGATGGAAGAGACTGAGAACACAGTAGCTTCAATGTAAAGGTCTTTTGTTTGCATAAATCTTTTCAAGGTGCTGGAGTGCCCATGGCAGTGTTATATGGAGTTTACAAAGGTCAGACATTCTTGTGTTATTTTTTTCTATAAAGAAACTATCTTTCAATTCCTTCGAGCTGACAGCCAATATTAACCATCGCAGGCTCCAGACAATCTTTACCTGCATGCGGAATACTAAACATAAAATAAAACACACAAAAAAAATGTATTAATAAACATAAGTGAAAATGGTTAGTAGAATAAACCCCAGGACATTTAAAAAATCTTTCTGCTCCTGCTTCATCAAGAGCTGCTGCTAGAAGCCGAAAGGTCCTCTGTGCTGGTGAAAAGTGCTCTCCTCTGAAGTGTTGTAGCACCACACCAGAAAATATTCTGTTTCTCCAATATGGGGGCATCTTAACAGACAGACTAGTGTTTGTGCATTTGGCAAACACCACGTCCTGCCTTGTTAGAAAAGCTTGTCTTGGTTGCTAGAGTGTTGATAAGTATATATTAGAAATCCAAAAGGAGACGTACTCCCAGGTCAGTGTGAAAATCAGTGATTTCCTACCTGACACCGCTGCTTTCTAGATATCACCCTTCAGAAGACTAGATGGCTTAAGGGAAAATAACTCGTAGGCTTGAGTAGTGAGAATGAGAGTCTGGCCTTCGACAAAGACAGCTCAGATCTGACTTCCCCTTTCTTCCAGTACAAGGTCAGGATGAAGAAAGTAAGCAAATAGAAAACCAAGTTGGGCCAGAACAAAACGGATAGAGTGTGAACAAAATTACTAAGTGACCAAAGATATGAATGGATATTTTCATATTTCTGAAAAGTGTTATAATATTAAATATGGTTGGAAAGTCTGTTTTAACACACTTGTAGCTGGTTATTCCTTTAAGAACTTTAGCAGAGGGAAAGAGAGAATTTCCTACAAGAGAGACGTGTGTGTGTTGAAGTTGCTTGGGATTACTTTAAACCTAACAAGAGCAGTGCTTGGAAATTTTAGTTCTTAGATATTCAAATCTCTATGTGAACATATAAAGAACAATAAACAATGGTTATAAGGAGGGTCAGAGGTCCCTTGCAAATGCTCTAGTAGTGTTGTGTTCATTTGCTCATAGTGCATTTTGACTAAATACAGCTCTTGGTTGTTTTTAGCACCAGGAGGTCACAGGCAAAGTTTAAGAAACAGAAAAGCTACTAATTGGGAGAAACTGTTCATCAGTTGGAAATGCATGTGGGAAGTCACCTAAGACGTAGGAAAGGAAAATGCCACAGGGGCCTCCTGAATCATTCCCTGGCTCATGCATTCAAAAAAATACCTGTTAAGTATCCGGCATGTGCCAAAAGTATCCCAAACTCTGTGGAGTATACAGAACAATATTCAAACTCCTCAGAGGACTAAATTAATGTCAACAGTAAACCATTTGCTTTAACTAAAATGAAACATTCCCCAAAACCAGAGCCATCATATGCCTGCTTTTAATGTAAACTACATCTCACACATTCCCAGTTAATATTTGTTTGCCATAATAAACAAAAATTACTGATTTTTCTGTTTGTTGGTAGCAAGTATGAATAAGGGCTGGGTGTATTTGAACAAGATGGTGATATTAAAGGCAAAGATACCCTACTGAACAATTAGTGCGTTAACAATTCAAAATAGATAAAGTTGAAGGCATCAATCTGTGTGTTTGAGATTGAAATGCTAAGATAAATCAGTTAATATAGATACAAGAAGTTTCTTTTTTTTAACGCAATTTATCCCAAAAGAAGAAATACTATCAAATAGAATAGTCTGTACAACTTGAGACCCAAATAAGGAAATTGACAAAAATATTACTATTGCGTGGCAGTAAGCCTGCAAAGAATGTAAAATGGAGTCATAGGCTCCCTTGTTACCAGTCTTGCTAAACATGGCAGTGACTGAGGAAGGATGGCTTAAAGAGAGGGGGAAATGAATCTAATTTGGGAAAGCAGAATTCATACAGAGATGAAACAGGCAGTCTGGATGGTTTTTAACTTGGTATTCATCTAATGTGCAATTGACCACTGGAGGCATTATGAAATCTCACACTGTAGAAAGAGGCTGATGGTTGTCCATGGAAGTGAGGAGTGGAAAGACACCAAGTGGCCTATTTTCTTCTTCATTTCAGGTTCACCATGGATAAGATCAACTTTGTATTTTGTTGGACTATGCTTTCCTAAGGAAATCATACAGATGTATGTAAAACTAATTCAAGTCTATTAATCTTACATTTTGTCCCAGAAAAATTGGCTAAATTTTGTGAGCACATGCTTCATCGCCACTGTTTTCTATGACCCATTTGGATACAACTCACACAAATGGTTTGGGTCAATTAGTAAGTTCTTATCTTTGTCATTTGTCTCTCTGAGTATATTTATAACCCATGCATCAAAATAGGCCATGACCTATGCTGTCACCAACAATATTCCGGGAAATTGAAAATATGAGTTTAGAAAAAAATCAAAAATTAAGGGAAATGTTGAGAGATTGCATAGAAGTACTAATAAAATTAAGGATATTGCAGAAATAATAGCTCCACTTTCCTGAGGGTACAGTGAAGAAGTCTACAAACACATGGCTATAATCTCCAAATTGGGATAAGTGATGACATAAATCATGAAATAATATTCAAAAGACAATGTGTTTTCTCTACTGATTTCCAAGTTAATGTATGCTTTCATGTCTAAAGTGCTTAAAGTTCCTCAGTTATTTTAAACTGGGTTATTCTTTACTTCTCTCACTAGCTAAGCTTATGCATGTGCATCATATAAACCCTAGAGGGGAAGGAGAAGTGCAGTAGGGGTGGTCTCCACCACTAAGTTTCCTGGAATCTATTGGAAGATGATCACATGGGAACTGGTCACAAGCAATAAAACACAAAAGGTGATTCATGATCATTTGCATGCTTGAGGACTACAAGCCTTGACTAGACTGTCATTTTATAAAGGAAGTGCCATTTGGATGCCTTGGAGAAGGTGTTGGACCCACCCAGCACTCTGCAGACTTTAACTAGGAGTAAAGGACTTGTGAAGGAGGTGGGGCATCATCCAATCTGCTTCTTGCCTTCACACTTCCTGTTCCACTTCTTTTTAGATTCTCCTGAGTATCAGATAAATAAATCCCCTTTAGAGAGGCTCTGCTTCCAGACTGATGAAAGTACAAACATGGTCATCCTCACAATGGATCTGAAAGTTTCCTTGCCTGTGAATTTCTTCTTGGTAATATTAGCTTAGAGCCAAGCATTCCTTAAATATTTATCGGTAGCTTAAATATTATCAAAAGCCATTGTCTCTTTTGGCAGCACAGGGATTGTGTTCACATCCTAGCTTGTCAATGGAAAGAAAAAGAAATGCATTTGAAACAGGGGAAAAAAATAGCTTGCATCCACAATAGTAAAATGTGAGTGATTGCTGTCCCCATTCACAAGGAAGTAAAAGATTCCACCCCCAGCTATTTTCTTCTGGAACTTTTTTGGAATATGCACACAAACGCAGGGAGCCAGCCTAGCATATGCATGCATAAATACATCCTCAATGTTTGGGGCATTCTCTTCTTCCCTCTAAATGAATAATTTATTGGTATTGTACCTGCTGTTTCCAAGTGCGCATTAATGATTTATCTGTTAGTCTTAAAAACAGATGCTTAGAACTAAAACACGGGTTCTGTAATATCATTGACTAGTCCTCTAATGGCTGGAAGAATTAAGGTGAAAGTGGGTGGTTTAAATCCTCAGATGTAAGAATGAATAGACGTTTTTCTAAATCTGTAAATTGTACTGCTTTGGGTTTGTTCTCTCTCTCTCTCTCTCTCTCTCTCTCTCTCTCTCTCTCTCTCTCTCTCTCTCTCTCTCTCTCACACACACACACACACACACACATACACACACACACACATACACGTACACACACACACACACACACACACACACACACACAGAGAGAGAGAGAGAAATTTTTCTTCTTGTATGTTTTCTCTCATGTGAAACCTGTTTCCTTTCCCTTAGTCTTAGCATGTTTATTGTTGAAGTCCATCCAGAGGAACTCTGACTGAGACAGTGAGTAGAGCACAGTCTTTCCTTCCTTCAAGTTCTTGGAGATTTGTGTTCCATGTCTTACTTACTTGTGCCTCTCCAAAATATACACTGATGAAGTAGCATTGAATTCTTGTGTTAAAATGTATTATTAATTATACACAGTTTTTAGCACTGAGAAGTCCTGTGACTCAATAATTGCAGGTCCCAGTTTCTCCTGTTTTCCTTTCTGCTTTGCCGTCCACTGAAATTGTTATTTACCTTTTTGCCTGCTAGAATATTGAAGCTGAGGTGATCTGAATTCATCTGATTTTTCTTTCATACACATTGGGTGTCCTACATAAGGAATTATCTTGTGGAGAGAGAGGTGAATATGAAAGGCTACAATCATTTTCTTCTTGCCTCTGGGTGCTACATCTAAAATTGGGGGTGCCTGCTACCCAAGCAAGTATGTTTCTCCCTGAAATCTTTTCCTCTCATGTACACATGGGGTTTTCATCCTGGGCTCTCCTTTGCTGCATCCATCCTAGTCAACACCTTCTAGGGATCATACAGGAGCCTCAGTGGACAATACTCAACTGAATATATCCGGATGTGAGGGAACCCTGAAACTCTTCTGCTTACAAGCAAAACTGACTGGAACGCTTCGACAAATGTCTTTGATGGATTTGGGTCTGAGACATGAGGTGATGGTCTCCTTAAATGTGCCGCCCTTGTTCCTCAAGGTACCAAAACCGAATGCACATCATTGCAGGTTGCTGCAAAACTATTATAAATGAAATAAAATTTAGTGGCTTGTAAAGAATGCTTAATGGCATATATTACTGCATTTAATATCTGTGTGGTCAGTATAGAGCCATCGTCAATTGTGTTTTCGTTTCACCGCTTTGTCATTGCTGCCTCCCAGATGAAAGTAAGGAACTGTTAACTCATTCAGCACAGCACATTTAACAGGAGAGAACACTATGGGTTGAGGTGGTATGAGACTAGGCCAGCCTTGAAAGGCAACACAATAAAGAAATGCAGATGTTACAGGTGACTACTTCATGCTGCCCGGATCCTCACCTATCAATGGGCTACGTAAGCTTTTCTTGCATCTTGCCATGGTCAGAGAGTATGACGTCAACTCCATCCAGGACAGAAGTTTTAAGAAGCAATGTATTTTTTAAATGATGTTGTGGTCGGCTAGACGGCATCAGAACTCTATATAGTGAATGCCTGTCAATTCTTACTAGCCTAGAGAGAAAAATAAAATAAATTTTTCTTTTTTCTGCTGGCCCAAAATTATTTTCATAGGAAGTACAGCACACCAGCACAGAGCATCCTTCTGGTACAAAACTGCTGGGAGAAGAGTCAATGGGGTCCTTCTGGAATCTTCAAAAGAAACAGTGACAATAAGTAAAGATTTTAAGGTGGAGCACCACAGTGTGAGTTATAGCTAGGTTTTTAAGGTGGAGTGCCACTGTGAGAGTTATAGCTAGGTTTTCTCTAAAAGATAATTTTGACCAGACCTAAAAGACTCAAAACTTTCTCTACGCAGCCTTGATCATAACCTTTGCTTCAGCTGTGGCAGCTTGGATTCATTACCACTTAGTGGTAGCACTATTTAAATGTGAATATTCCTGATATGAAAAGCTATTCTAAGTATATACAGATTTATATAAAGGTTGATGACTATAACGCTTTTTTTATACTAGAAAAACCATGTGCAAAGAAAATCAATCTGATGAATGCTGTTAATTATTTTAACTTTTTTATTAGGTATAAAATGTTCATACAAATATTCTCTCTATAACTTACCAAGATTTATCAGCTTGTATAATTTTTATAATCAGAAGAGTCTGGTTTTCTAATTAAAGTTTTGTCAAAGAAAGTGAACCATGTGGTCCTTTTCTTCTGTGGGAGCAGGTTACCAAAGTGTCAAAAATGACTGAGAAGAGACTTGATACCCTATGAGCATATACAGAGGGAGGTAATCCCTCTCAGGAACAGTCATAGGGGAGGGGAATAAGGGGAAAATGGGAGGGAGGGGAGAATGGGAGGATACAAGGGATGGGATAACCATAGAGATGTAACAAGAATAAATTAATTAAAAATAAAATAAAATAAAAATAAAAAAAATAATTAAAAAAAGAAAAAAAAATGACTTCTAAGTTTTCTCTCCTCCTGCACGTGGTTTGCAGATGAGTCTGCGTGCTGCCAACACACCTGGAATTGAGGGCCTGTTAAATCCCCACTACTATGGAAACAATGAAAACACATCTCGCTATACCAAACCAGAACCTCCATGTAATTAAAAGCTGATTAGACTAAAGACATAATCATATTTAAAAGTCACTCATCTCATCTACTCCCAAAGTGGGCAAAACGCTAACATCCTATCTCAGACATTTGCCAGCTTTCCTCCAAACAATGGTTGGAAAACTCTGCACCTTGGAAAACTTTGTTACTCCATTCCATGTCCTAAAAGCGAAAAATGTCCGTAGTAGTGAGTTTCATCACCCATGTGTTCAGGTATATTAGTGATTTGTTTTCTTGCTGAGGCAAAGCCCATGACAACAGCAACCTAAAAAAGGAAAGCTTTATTTTGACTCAATGTTGGAAAGCACAGTCAGTTCATCACAGCTGTGGAGCATGGTGGGCGGGGCTTGAGGCAACAGTGGGTCACACTGTGTCCCTGTGTCATAAAACAGAGAGCAATGAATTCTGCTTAGCTCCTTTTCTTCTTTTTCCTTTAGTCCAAGACCCCAACACAAGAAATATGATGCTTAGAAAAGTGTTTCCACCTCCATTAGCCCAACCTAGATATTCTATCCCAGATATACCCAGAGATGCGTTTCCATGGTGACTTTAAATACTATCAAGTTGGCACTCAAGATCAACTACCGTACCTACAAAATATCACTAAAAATAAGAACTGAATAATGTCCATTAGCATGGCCACTGCTGAATCCCTTATGAAATCATTAATTAATAAGGAAAACATTAGCAGAGTTTTCTTCCCCAAAGAGTCTTCCTTGCCAGTGTGCCAGGGACAAGTTGTTTGAAAAAAATGGGGAGACTGACAAGCAAACAAAAAGAATCCTCCAAAACATGAAGGTTAGGGTCAGGCATCATTGTAATTTCATTCCCTTGATTTTGAAGGCTTACCTGTTTCCTACTAGCTCCCTACCCCAGGCATTATAGTTAGGCCTTTGTGACTGTAATAAACAGCAGGGCCTTAAGGAAGAAAGACAGATTGTTTTAAAGGGTATAGTCCATTTCCTAAGGAAACCGAGGCAGAAGTTCAAGGCAGAAACTTGGAGACTGAAACTAAATGAGAGGCCATAGAGGAATGCTGCTCACTGGCTTGCTTCCCATGGCTTGCTCAACCTGATTTCTTATACAACCCATGACCACCTGTCCAGGTGTGGCACCATCCACAATGCTGGGTCCTCCCACATCAACCATCAGTCAAGAAAATGCCCCACAAAATTGTCTGCAGTCCAACGTGATGGAGGCATTTTCTCAACTAACGCTTTTTACTCCCAGGTGACTCTAGTTTGTATCAAGTTGACAAACAACCTGCTCACCAGGACTCTGGAAAACTTGATAAACGCTTTTAAGTTGAGAGTAATGAGTGTCCACTTATTCATTACCACTTTAGTAGGACTTAACCAAAAGTAAGAATTGGATTTTTTTTTTCTTTTCCTCTGAGGAGCAAGGCATCATTGGCCTAACTAGAATAAAGTGTAAAGTAAGTTTTCCCCCTCCAGAATCTGCTAAAGTCCACTAGCCATTTTTAAGTCAAGCAGTTATAAGTACTTGCAATAGGAAAACCACAGGTCTCAAAATACACAAAGCCGAAAGTTTAGGTGTCATGTCAGGCTGCAAAGTAGATTTTGTTACAGTGAGTGGGAGGTTTGGTGGGTGGTTTGTAGGCAGCATCACTGTGAAACCAAAAGTAGTTTTAACACCATTTTTCCATGGGGATTGCAAGTCCTCACTACCATGTCCAACTGGGTAGATATTTTAACATTAGAAGAAAACTGAGCAAGTTAATACATGCTAATGCCCATGATAACAAAAAAATAAGCAGTCTGTCTCTGCTTTTAACATTGGCTTTATAACCCCTGGGTCTGTACAGAATGTCTTATGCAGTTCACAACACCAACAGTCTATATATGAATGCTTGCAGACTTCACGGGGAATGTCGTATCCTTCTATTTCAGCATGAATGCAATGTTTTTCTTGGAAGTTAGCACAAGTAAGCACACTACTATTTGGTAAAATTACAGTTAGTATGGTGAGTGATGAATCTATTCATAAAGAGGGGCTGGAGAGATGGAAGAGTCCGTGAAGTGCCTATTGTGCAAGCATGGGGACTTTAATTCAAATTCCCAGCTCCCACCAAAAGCTGGACACAGTGTACCCCCATCTGGACCCACAGTACTATGGGTGTAATGAAAAGGGAAAATTCTTGGATGTCACTGACCAACCAGCATAACTAACTAGATGAGAATCCCTGTCTCAAAAAAGAATGTTGAGCATGATTAAGGAGGGCCTACATACACACACACACACACACACACACACACACACACACACACTAGAAAGGGGGAAATCAGTGCATATCTAATTCATCACAAAGGAAACTGTGAGGATCACACTTTAATAAAAAAGAATCCAATGTAAAACAGAAAATGAATATATGAGGAATGTGTTCATACAGTCAGGTTTCAAAAAGCATTTTAGATAACGTTCCTGCAATCTTGCTTGCAAATTCCTCAGCTTCTGCATATTCCCAAGTCTGGGAAGCTGATAGCATCATTAAATGAGCAGAAATGAAATCTTGCCACAGAGAGGTGTCACCCGTACCCCCTGGGGCCGAATATTGTTTTACATTTTCATCGTCAATTCTCAGTCACTGAAAAATGAAACCTACAACTTAAGCTAAAGCAAGCAATGCTCCTAAACCTCAAAGAGGAAAAAAATTACAAAGTACAGGCATACAGAGGGAAGCATGGAAGAACTCAAATAAATTGGGCTAAGAAATACAAAGGGAATTTGACCAGAAACTTGGGTGGAGAGGAGCAGTTAGGAGAAACACTACAGAGAGGGGGTTGGCTAGCAAAGCCACACAAAGAAATGAGAGAGCAAGCTGAAAGCACATTTGTAATATTAATAAGAAATAAATAGATCAGTGCTATTCGGGGTGACTTGCAGCTTCAGCCTGAGAGATGAAAATAGTTTTTATGTATCACTGAAATGAGGGAGGTTGGCAACTTCCAATGCCAAAAGAGTTTGGTACAAATTATAAGACTCAATAGTGAGAGAGAATACTGGATATGGTTACATTAATACACATACAGAAATAGACAAAGGCTGGGGAAACTGGAACAGAGACACAGGCAATGCAAGTTGGGAAGAACACAGTAGATATAAGCCAGCGAACACAAAGTACGTACCACTTGCTGGGTTATCATGCTGATAGGTCCGTGGAGTGGCAGCTGATGGCATTTCTGCAGCCAGAAAGCCAGTGTCATTATCCCACTAACACGAAGCATACTAAGCAAAGACTCTGAATTTGTCTCTGTAGAACCTTTCTTTCAAGGCAGAAATTGAATGCCTAGAGCAAAGGAGAAGCACACCTCTACACACAGGAGCCTGTCATTTCTCTGGCTTTATTTCCAAAGCCTCGAGCTCTCTGGGACGATGTTTGGGAAAAATCACTGGTGAACGCAAGAGCAGAGAGGCTCTCTTAACTGTGTCTCTGAAACTTAAAGGTTCTCAACCTTCCTAACGCTGATTCCTTTTAATATAGTTCCTCGTGTTGTGGTGAGGCCCAACCATAAAATTATCTTCATTGTTACTTTATAATCATAATTTAGCTAATCATATGAATCACAAGGTAGCAAATCTGATATGTGGGATGTCTGATATGCTACCTCGATGAAAGGGTCACTTGACCCCTAAAAGGGATCATGATCCACAGGTTGAGAATCGCTTAGAGTCTATTTGGTTAAATGGCAACAGTTATCCTTGTATATAAAATGAATGGAAACTACCAACAGCATCTAAACCCCTGCCCGTCTCTCTCTGGACACTATAGGGATGCCTTCTGGAAATCTAAGGAAATGGTCACACTCAAACTCTTACTGACTAAATGAACTCTATCAAGATGAAGACCCTATGCCAGGTCACCTTCTCCTCTATATTGTGCAGTATTTATTACCCAACTCTCTAGCCAATGCTGAAACCCTTTTTCCAAGTATCTATCCTCTCTTTGTATGTGTTCAGGCACACAGTTTTACATACACACCCAATTATTTGTATCCATGATGAGGTCTGAAGGTAAGCTGAGTTTCTTCTTCCATCACCTTCCATATTATTTATTGAGGCAAAGCCTCTCCCTGGATGCTGAACTTGCCAGTTTGGGTTAAGCTGCCATGGTGGTTTGCTCTGGAGACCCCTGTCTCTCTACCTCAAAGGTGCTGGAATTACAGGCAGCCACCACACCTGTGCCACCTACATGCAGTTACAGAGGCCTGAACTCCAGTCCTCATGCCCAAAAGTCTAGCCCTTGCTAACATATGTCTTTTATTAGAAGCATCATTCCTCACAAAGCAACAGTTTCTCTTCGAGTAACTGTTAGATCACCCACCTTATGTTGATCTAAGTTCACTCCATTTAATTAGAATAAACCTACCTTATAGTTCACGTAACAGATCCCCAAATACTTGAAGGAAATCCTCTTACTTTTCCTCCAGGATTTCTCATGAGAAAATGAAATAGCTCACCCTTCTGACCTCTCGCTCAGATGACATGATCTGTGGATCCCTTCTTATACTAGCACCCTATTTGAACACACTCAGACTCTTCAATGGAACTCAAGCAGCGTCTGGACACAGAAGTTCTTCTGACATCCCAGCATTTTCTTATTCACACCCCTCATGGCACCTACGGTCACACTAGCTGTCTCAGGAGCCACATTCATACAGTTGGAACTGGCGGGTACCATGATCTCACAAACAGAGAACTTTTAACTTTCACTGCCTCTTTGGTCATCTCCTTGCTTGATTAGACTTGGAGAGCTCACTCCTTGGTGACTTACTGACAGGACTCAGGAAAGGAAAAGGCCTGGTTGTCCCTGCTACATCAGTTCCTGGCTCCTTGAGAAATCACAGAGGTTCCTTCCGGACAGCTTCCCTGACTCAGGTCTTTTGTAATGACCTCCAAACATCTGAGCCACAAGTACTTTCACTTTCTAGTACTATCTCAGGAGGGCCTCATTCATTTGTTGAGGCAGTCTATGCTTATTGTGTAACCCCACTGCACTCCCTCCCATATATAGAGTCCATTCCTGATGTGAACAAATATTTCATTTCTAGGCTTGGAAAAGAGGATGGCCATGAGGCTGGTTTCAACTTTGATGTCTGTTGTGCATTTACAAACTCACAGCTGGAGCATCTTCTGGGTATATTCCAAGGAGTGGAATAGCTGGGTCTTGAGGAAGCCCTATTCCCAATTTTCTGATATAGCGCCAGATAGGTTTCCAAAGTGGCTGTACTAGTTTGCATTCCCACCAGCAATGAAAGAGTGTTCCAAGAAGAGGCTTGATACCCTATGAGCATATTCAGGGGGAGGAAGTCCCCCTCAGTCACAGTCATAGGGGAAGGGAGTAAGGGGAAAATGGGAGAGAGAGAGGAATGGGAGGATACAAGGGATGGGATAACAATTGAGATGTAATATGAATAAATTAATAAAATATATTAAAAGTCAAAAAACTCACAGCACACTAAATCACTTCTCCTTAAAGCAGTAGCGCACATTCCTTCCTTCCTCCTCTCAGTAGGGCATTGTTATGCATCACATCTACCACATTGCAAACATGAAAATGTATGTCCTAATATGTTTATTGCTTGACATTAGGAGTCATATGCTGTCGCACAGCTGGTAAACTCCTTAGAAGGTTTTGCCTGATAAAGCATTTTTTTGCTGAGAGATAGTAAAGTAAATCTTCTGAGAGGGCTCACACCTATGTGTACGCTCTGTGATGATTTTCAAGTCATGGATATTGGGCAAGTAGCCTAATATCTATATGTTTCTCATCCTCATGAGTAAAACCATATTCAATAATTATTACAAATTATGAAGCTGGAGCTCATTGCCAGTTTACTTATTCTTCCATCTATGGTATGAAATTTTATACCTAAATGCCATTCAGCCTCGTGGCATGTCATCATGACATTTCACA